>CATOUR010000056.1:14700000-15407500 GCA_951848785.1 Callosobruchus maculatus
TGCTCATATATTAATATTTATAGTACATACATGAGCCATGCATACATTTAATACCATTGTGAGCCTTTGATATACAAGTTTATGTAAATTATCGAATCTTCCTGAGCCAAGCAATGTTGCCAAGATTACAGCTGGGTTTAGGCTCAGAATAGTTAGCAATCAAATATATACAAATAACACGCCCACTTGACCTTGACTGGGTGGAATTATTACTCCTGATGTACTGTGTGAGGCTTTCCCGGCCACCGTCGAGTGAATTTGTGGTTCTTGGGTTGTTAAGCCGGCGTCGTTTAGCGTTAAGGCTTGACGTTTCGCCACCACGAGTGGATGGCATATTCAGAATCTATTTCACTTTGGCGACTTCCAAAATACTGTAATTTGGATTTTGGATACTGTAACTTGTATTGGTCAATATGGTCAAGTCATTCTCACGTGATGCCGTGACCAAGGGAAAAGGGATTCATTTTTATTCAGGGTGTTAATTAAGTATGTTAACAAACTTTAACCACGAATAGTACTCTGAAAAATAGAAAGAAAATGTCATATGAACATGGGTCCGGAAATGCTTCCTAAGGGAGCTACGCTCCTTTGCATGGGGACCCTGAAGACGGTTTTCCCTCGATATTCTCGAAACCATTCATAACAAAATTACGAAATTAGGTACGATGGGTAAACTTTTGACGCTGAATCTGATTCTGAATTCAGAATTTCATAGTTTTAATCAGAGGCGTATTATACGGGAGGAGTTAGGGGTAAAAATAACCCCATTTTCTAAATGGTAATTTTTTGACATTTTGATTTTAGAATATGGTGTTTCAGAGTTTGTTGTCAAGTAGAAGTGTACTGATATTCAGCTGGTGGCGGTCACTTCCACTTTAAGAAAACATTCTCTATTTGTCTTAGTATTTTATTTTATTTGTTCAAACTCTTATTAAATAATGTTACTTTAAAAATAATACCTAAATGTTTTGTAATATCTCTAAACTGAATACACTGACAGTTCTTAAGTTGTTTATCAATTATTTCAATTGTTTTTCACAGCACACTTAATAAATAAATGAACATTTATTTATTTACAATAGCCTGCATCGATTCAATGCTTTGCATTTTTCTCGAAAATGGTTAGCCCTATCGAGATGTACCAAAAAACCATTTGTACGTAGAAATCTCTGAAATGTCTGTCTGTTGGCGTTTTTCTAGCCTCCCAATCTCAGTAACCGCTACATGGATTGTGATGAAATTTGGGCAGCATTATGCTGTGGGGTCGTAGTAGGTAATGTTTCTATAATTTTGAAAATCGTTATACGGGGGGCCGAGTAATTAGCAAAAAACGAAAAATTTAAAATACGCCTCAAACTTCGTTTTTAGGCGTTTTAGGGGTTCCTGATCATTTTCTACTTTTTTTTGGGTGGGGGTGAATTTGGGGTGATTGGGGGGTGGGGGGTTGTAGTACTGAAAAATTTGTTGTATTCACAGTGGGCTCTCTAATGACCTGTAAATGAAAGACCTAGCGCCATAATACAATTTTTTAGGTCCATCCAAACATTGCCTTCCTTGTAATAGAAACCAAGGGACTTTGAATAATTTGTGATGTATACAGGGTGTCCCAGAAATAACACGCCAGAGTGACATGGAAGGTAGATTGGCTTTAGACCAATCAGAAAACATCGACATGACCTTAGTAAAAGTCTTCTAGTTTTCGAGATATTGCCACTTTCAAGGTTTTTCAAAAAATTCCTACTTTTGCTCCTTTTGTTGCCTGTTATGGCTATAAGGATTTGCGGACTTATGATCTTTTTTTTCTCGGGCTACTACTAATAGTTGTTTGAGATGATGAGGTATTGACTTCATTGAAAAATATCACGGTATGTTAAAAAAACAACCGAATTCTTAGATTTTGTGTCAATGCGAAAACCTTAACCAAGGTTTAACTGATTACTGTGACAACGAATGAACCAGACTGAATCAGCAAATGCTCTTAAAAACCAACCTACTTAATGCTCTTTCAAAAATAGTATAACATTTATAGGTTCTTTTTACTAAAAATCGAATAGCTCCAAGTTTTGACATAGAAGTCGTAATACTTCTACGCCTAAAACGCCTAGATACATTGTCCTTTTTAATTCGTTGTAGGCATCAAAATAATAAATAGAACATAAAACTGGTTCTTTATTTCCATTTATTTTTAGTCATTATAACAGATTTTCAAAATGTTTACCACCCACTCTTATACACAACCTGCATCTTCTTAAAAATTGTCCCTTAAAACTTTCGCAATTTCGCCTGCTGCTTGATGGATTCGTTGTCGTAATTCATCGGCTGATCGAATTGGTTTTCCATACACTTTATCTTTTAAACATGCCCAGTAAAAAAATCCAGAGGGTTCAGGTCTGGAGAGCGTGAGGGCCAAGAAACTGGTCCTTGCCGGCCAATCAATCTGTTAGCGAAGGTTTCATCAAGATAAGCCCTTACTGCACGACCATAGTGCGCAGGGCACCCATCCTGCTGTAACCACATCCTTCTTCTTGACTCAAGAGGCACATCTTCCAAAAGAATAGGTAGATGATGTTGCAAAAAATCCAGGTATATTTCTGCATTGAGGGTCGCAGGGAGTTCGAATGGGCCAATGATGCATCCGTTGTGGATCTCCGTCCAAAGATTTACCATAAACTGATGGTGTGAACGGTCCTCTCTTATTTCATGGGGATTTTCCAACTGCCAGCTGTGGATATTATGCAAGTTAAGATACCCATCTCTTTTACAGGCCGACTCGTCGCTCCACAAAATCCTGTCGAAAAAATTAGGGTCTTCCTGATGCTTCTCCAGCATTGTCCGACAAAACGAAATACGTGTAGCATAATCACTGCTTAATAGCGTTTGATCTCTTTGGATGTGGTACGGGTGGTATTCATATCTCTTCATAATAAGTTGCGCCTGCGATTTAGATACGCCAGTACGTCGTTCGGTTAAACGTACTGAAGTTGATGGGTCCTCCGTCACTTGCTCTAATACAACTTCATCCACTTGAGTACTACGGGGTCTTCCCACAGAACCTTTCCGGCCAGGATTTCTGCCTTCTCGGTAGGAATTGACAGTGCGAAGAATAATCTCATGGGTCGTTCGCCTGCGGTTTGGGTATCTTTCAGAGTACAATCTCGCTGCCAGTCTTGCGTTATACGAGACGTTGCCGCGTGAAGAAACGCTTCTTGTTTCTCCATAAATTAGCACCATGTCTGTGTACTCACTAGAGGTGAAATGCGCAGATTGTTAATTTGCCATCATTGTGTGTGGACTGTTTTTAAGATGAAGAAGATTACTCTTCGCACTGTCAATTCCTACCGAGAAGGCAGAAATCCTGGCCGGAAGGGTTCTGAGGGAAGACCCCGTAGTACTCAAGTGGATGAAGTTGTATTAGAGCAAGTGACGGAGGACCCATCAACTTCAGTACGTTTAATCGAACGACGTACTGGCGTATCTAAATCGCAGGCGCAACTTATTATGAAGAGATATGAATACCACCTGTACCACATCCAAAGAGTTCAAACGCTATTAAGCAGTGATTATGCTACACGTATTTCGTTTTGTCGGACAATGCTGGAGAAGCATCAGAAAGACCCTAACTTTTTCGACAGGATTTTGTGGAGCGACGAGTCGGCCTGTAAAAAAGATGGGTATCTTAACTTGCATAATATCCACAGCTGGCAGTTGGAAAATCCCCATGAAATAAGAGAGGACCGTTCACAGCATCAGTTTAAGGTAAATCTTTGGACGGAGATCCACAACGGATGCATCATTGGCCCATTCGAACTCCCTGCGACCCTCAATGCAGAAATATACCTGGATTTTTTGCAACATCATCTACCCATTCTTTTGGAAGATGTGCCTCTTGAGTCAAGAAGAAGGATGTGGTTACAGCAGGATGGGTGCCCTGCGCACTGTGGTCGTGCAGTAAGGGCTTATCTTGATGAAACCTTCACTAACAGATTGATTGGCCGGCAAGGACCAGTTTCTTGGCCCTCACGCTCTCCAGACCTGAACCCTCTGGATTTTTTTACTGGGCATGTTTAAAAGATAAAGTGTATGGAAAACCAATTCGATCAGCCGATGAATTACGACAACGAATCCATCAAGCAGCAGGCGAAATTGCTGATCTAGATTTGAGAAGTTTTAAGGGACAATTTTTAAGAAGATGCAGGTTGTGTATAAGAGTGGGTGGTAAGCATTTTGAAAATCTGTTATAGTGACTAAAAATAAATGGAAATAAAGAACCAGTTTTATGTTCTATTTATTATTTTGATGCCTACAACGAATTAAAAAGGACAATGTATCTAGGCGTTTTAGACGTAGAAGTATTACGACTTCTATGTCAAAACTTGGAGCTATTCGATTTTTAGTAAAAAGAACCTATAAATGTTATACTATTTTTGAAAGAGCATTAAGTAGGTTGGTTTTTAAGAGCATTTGCTGATTCAGTCTGGTTCATTCGTTGACACAGTAATCAGTTAAACCTTGGTTAAGGTTTTCGCATTGACCAAAAATCTAAGAATTCGGTTGTTTTTTTAACATACCGTGATATTTTTCAATGAAGTCAATACCTTATCGTCTCAAACAACTACTAATAGTAGCCCGAGAAAAAAAAGATCATAAGTCCGCAAATCCTTATAGCCATAACAGGCAACAAAAGCAGCAAAAGTAGGAATTTTTTGAAAAACCTTAAAAGTGGCAATATCTCGAAAACTAGAAGACTTTTACTAAGGTCATGTCGATGTTTTCTGATTGGTCTAAAGCCAATCTACCTTCCATGTCACTCTGGCGTGTTATTTCTGGGACACCCTGTATATCCGAGTGTTGTTTTAGTTTTAGATCGTTCTTTATTGCATAACGCCAAAATTATCGAATGGATTTTAATTAAATTTTGACACAGTATTACTGCCACGGCGAGGATGGAAAACGCGCATGTTTTGGAAAAATCGTGTCAGTGGCGGCGCAGCAACAATAAAAAAACTAAAAATGTAAAAATAGCTCAAACTTTGTTTTTCGGCGTTTTAGGGGTTTCTGATCATTTTTTACTTTTTTTGGGTGGGGGTGAAATTGGGGTGCTTAGTGGGTGGGGGGTTGTAAAACTCAAAAATTTATTCCATTTATAACAGTGTCCATTGACCTGTGAAAGAAATACCTAGCGGCATAATAGACGTTTGTTAGGTCCATCCGAACATTGCCTTGGCTATTACAGAAATCAAGGGATTTGGTATTGGTAGGGGTAGGTATTGATTTAGGTCGTTCTGAATTTAGTACCTAACATGGAAATTATGGAATTAATTTTAATGAAATTTAGACACAGTATTGTTACCGCGGCAAGGATGAAAAATGCGTATGGTTTTAAAAAATCGTGTCAGTCGCGGCGCAGCAATAATAAAAAAACTAAAAATATAAAAATAGCTCAAACTTCGTTTTTAAGCAATTTGGGGGTTCCTGATTGTTTCGTTTCGTCCAGTTGGGGCTGAATTGTGTCGCCTACGGAGAGATTTAGGAAACTATTTACTAGTTTTTGTGTTGGATGTTTTTTGACGACAGGCGGGCGATGATTTGGTTGCAACTGTTATGTGTGGGAAGTACTGAGTCAATCAACTTGACTCCATTTTTTTTGTTTAACAAAGAGTTTAACAATTGCTAATCTCAACCAATCAGATTCCACAGAAGCGGAACATTTGATCACTGGATTATTTGATAATGATATAATGATGACAAGAAATTAGGGTTTTGAATTGAATACATTTTTTAGTGATGCATGGAAATAACATTTAAGTTTTACAACAAAACAATTTTTGTTTTTTTCACAATAATTCAAAAGTTATTTCAAAATAAAAATGGGCGTTTGTATCCAGTACCGAAAACACGCCCAAAGCTCCCGTACCCACGTGTCGTCAAGTATGGTTCGTTGAAGCGATCCGTTCTGCAGAGGGTCACATGACGTAGTGGTAAAATTTGATTCAAAAACATATTCATGTCGATGGTACAAAACAAAATGTGTGTAACATGAGTGAAAAGCATATCAATATATTTTTTGGTTAAAAAAAAAATAAAAAAAAAGTTGCAAGCGTGTGTTTCGAGCCAACACCCGCTTGAACACAGCAATTTGCTGCATAACACTATACCACTACGCCACCCGACCCACCACTGCTGAGCGGATCGCTTCAACGAAACATATTGACTTCACACGGGTTCGGGAGCCATCGGAGTGTTTTCGGTACTGGACTGAAAAGCCCATTTTTGTTTTATTACAACTTTTTAATTATTGCGAAAAAAAGAAAACGAAAATAGTTTTGATGTATGTATGTATGTATGAAACTTTATTTCTTGTGACTACAGAGTAGTATAGAATCCGTCAAAAATATAATGGACATAAGACATAAAATAAACATATAAAATAAACATACAGGTCATTTTTACACATAAGTGTCATTAAAAAATTCATCCATCGTATAGAAACACCTGTCATAGAGAAACATCTTGAGGTCTCTCCTAAATGCCCCTAGAGTCGCTTTACATTTTATGTTAGGAGGTAATTTATTATAAATTTTTTAACCAAGAGTTTCTGGTGCAGATTGTGATATGCTCAGCCTACATTTAGGAATTCTAAAGTTATCTTGTTGTCTAGTATTAAAAGCATGCACATCAAAACTTCTTACATATTCATTCTTCTTACTGTGAATTAATATAGACAAATTATGAATCAAAATCGCTGTTAATGTTAAAATTTTGTATTCCTTAAAATAGGTACGGCATGACGTTTGTGTACTGAGATTAAAAATACACCTCAGAGCACGTTTTTGTATTTTAAAAACTCCTAAAGCTGCCGCGCTAGGTCCCCACAATTCTATGCCATATTGTAGCCTCGAATGTACTTGAGCGTAGTATATGTTAATTAACTGAGCTACAGTTAAAACATTACGTAATGACCTCAACTGAAAACACGATGAGTTCAACCGCTTTACTAGGTTTTGACAATGTATTGCCCAATTTAAAGTTTCATCAAGGCAGATGCCTAAAAACTTTGTACTTTCAGTCCTTGAGATTATATTACCGCCGTTATTAATATTTATATTAAGATTGTTCCTATTTTGTCTGGTGTGGAAGCGCATGTAGTTAGTTTTTTCACTATTTAGGAGTAGAGAGTTACCGCTAAACCACTTAGCAAGCTCATCTAATGCATGATTGCATTTGATTTCCAAGGCTGCAGAGGAGTGAGCCGATATAATCAAACTAGTATCATCTGCATAAAGGACAGGAGTAATGTCATTATCAAGGCTTATTCCAATGTCATTAATATATAGGATAAAAAGGAATGGCCCCAAAATTGAACCTTGTGGCACATCCTTATCCACTCTAATATTTTTTGATTTGGCAGAGGGTTGCCGTTCTGACTTGCTAATATAGACATACTGCTCACGATCCTCTAGAAAACTTTTTATCCAATTCAAACAAATTCCTCTGACTCCATACTTTTCAAGTTTATATAGTAGTCTTTTGTGATTTATACAGTCAAATGCCCTGCTCAAGTCGCAAAAAATCCCAGCAGGGCTTGACCCAATTTCTAAATTGTCAATGAGTTGTTGATAAAAGGATGTCAGTGCTGTAATGGTAGACATACCACTTCTAAAGCCGTATTGACTGATGGAAAGAGTGGCATGCTTGGATAAAAAATCTTCCAGCCGCGATAGGAAGCAGTACTCAAAAATTTTACTGAAACTAGATGCTAAAGCAATTGGCCGATAGTTAATCAATTGGTGGGGATCACCTTTTTACAAAACTTATATATGATATGATCAAAAGTGACATCCAGCTTTGACGTTTGTTCCCAATATTAATAAAATGCTATTGGATGATATTTATTAACTTATCTCTCGATACCCAATAGAAAGCTAAATGTGAAAATAAGCGCGGTAAAAAGAAAATAACTATAATACCCATATATCCCTAATGAGAATCACTCGGAGGTGACGTCATGCGCACAGCAGGCGAAAAACCGGACAGCGGAGCATCTAGCCCTGATAAAATAGCATGGACCTGATGATCGGTGTTGCCAAATCCTCTGGCTCATGTTTATAACAATTTCCGGTATATACTTGTATATAAATTATGAAATCGCAGCGCCACTTGTGGAAATTCTGTGAACTATATTTCCTAGCAATGGTATTAACCTGAGCCACCACATTATGACGTTTATTACCTTTCTGACATTAGAGCACGGAACATGTTTTCGTTATTTACAATCTGTGACATTTGATCTACCAAAGCTTTGTCTGAAATTGACTGTAGTAGGCCAAATGTACCGAGAAACAAAGGCAAACGGACCTGAGCCGTCTATATGGCTCACATCCGTCGAAGTGGCTCAGGTTAATACGCTCAAGTTCCTATTAGTGGATCAGGTTAGTATCAAAGAGGAAAATATATATATATATATATAACGAAACTGTTTTTGTTTTCTTTTTTTTCGCAATAATTCAAAAGTTATATCAAAATAAAAATGGGTTTTTGAATCGAGTACCGAAAACAAGCCGACGGCTCCCGAACCCGTGTGACGTAACGATGGCGGTTAAGATGCTCTTTTGACCAACGACATCCTACATCGATACTAGATTCTAGATTCCCAGCCATTCGTAAAAATACTTGCCAGTAACTAGTGTATATTTCTTGGAATACAGCCGATGAATGAAGTTTGCAGCTCGAGACGACCTCTACGATCGAAATAAATATCTTTTTGAATGTTTGAAATCAGATTACAGATTCCAGTAAGTAAGTACCTAATCAAATATGTCTTGTTGAAACTATCTGGTGCATGTTCGGCTGGCCTAGTGGTTAGAGTGTTGGGTAATGGATCCGTTGGTCTAGGTTCAAAGCTCAGCCTGTCCAATTTTTTTTTATCAAATAATAATTCATTCATGTGCTTTTTGCACTTGTTACGTACATTTTTTTCTACGACCAACACAAATATGTTTTTGAAACAAATTCTATCAGACATATTACTTGCACTGCATAGTGCAAAAACTAAGTACAGGACGCGATGGACAATTCAAAAAATCAGTGCAAATGGTGTTTGTCCGTCAATATCAATCGCCAATATTTTTTTTTAAATGTAATAGTTTCTTGGGACACCCTATATAACAAGAAAATATTTTTAAAATGTAGCCTTTATGGGTCTCTATCCATCGGAAATTATTAGTTTCTTTTTTATCGAATACTTTAGCCATAATGCTCCGTGCCTAATAACGTGAATAACCCTGTATAGTATTCAGAAATATTCCATTCTACGGGTATTTTGATGGTTCAGGAATGATTACAGCAAAATCATTAGATATGTTGACCTCTACCGCGTTACTGAATATTACTTCATCATAAACGCAAATTCTGAAGTCTTACATAAATTTTGAGGAGCTGGTTACGCCGACATAATTTTCGTGCGACTTATTTACAGTAGAAGCTCGACTGTCAAACGTTTGTTTTGTGCGTCTTTTATGCTTGGTCAGTAAAATGGAATTTGCTATTTGCTGGTAACTGTAGTGACGCTTTACGGACTTGCTGTGCTATATTCGAGTGCAGTTTAACAGTTTTTCGAGATGGATCTCAAAAAGTGCAGTATTTGTAACATGGGTTGCATTGGAAGAATTTTCAGGTTAGTTGGCGTTACACAGCATTGCTTACAATTTGAGCTGTCACTGCGAAGTCACAGCTGATCAATGTTTGGAGGCTGAAGTGTCAAAGATGATAGCTTTGAGCGCGCCATGCTGAAATGGTTTGTTTACTACCTCTATGTTCAGTTGTTACTCTGAGGTTATGCCATACTCTATCATATGCAGTCATAAAAAATGCATGATACTAGTCCATTATCTCTTTGTTTGTTGTTCCAGAAATATTGCCCTGGTGATAATCCTGATCAGAGCCGGACTGGATCTGGATCCGTCGGCACTCAGAAGACTGAAGTTTTCCGTTATCAAAGTAGGACTGATACCGTGGTTCGTGGAAGTTGGACTCGTCACAATTTTGTCAGCGTTGATATTGCACATTCCTTGGGATTATGCAGTACTTATGGGTAAGAATCATACACACTTAAAGATAAATTCTTGTACGATGGGTGGCCTTATTTTTTTTTAGATAGCCCGTACCGAGACCTATCCAAAACACACGCATGTATGTGTAGGGGTTATTGATAGTTTTAGAGTTATAATTTTTTTTAAACTTAGAGATTTTCCAGAGTTCTGTTTTTTCATTATTATTTCGAAAGTGTAATGTCTTGCAATGTTTTCAAGATTAGAGCTACAGAATAAGGTACAAGTATTTTTAATTTTATTCTGAAAGTTTTGGTCTTCTGGCTAAAGACAGTAATTTCAAACTGTGGGCCCAAAATGTACTTAATTATTGTTCGGGTGCACGGGTTTTATTTATGGGATACTAAAATGGGCCTAATACTGGGTATGATTACAGAAAAATGAAAACCAAAAAGGATTTTTGTTTTTTTTGACGATTTCTTGGAAATGCTGAAAAATCCCTAAATTTAAAAGAAATCATAATTCGAAAATTATCAATAATCGCTACACATACATGGGGATATTTTAGATAGGTCTCGGTATGGGCTATCTAAAAAAAGGAAAAATGACGTCACCCAAGTGGACTCCCTGTATACTTTCACTCAAGTACCCATTCCATAATGGTGAGTTTTAGGGGTTG
Organism: Callosobruchus maculatus; assembly: GCA_951848785.1. Lineage (NCBI taxonomy): Eukaryota > Metazoa > Arthropoda > Insecta > Coleoptera > Chrysomelidae > Callosobruchus > Callosobruchus maculatus. The sequence goes on from CATOUR010000056.1 coordinate 14,710,726, forward strand.
AAGTACAAAAAAATGTCTCGAAGCATGATATGATATGGAAGGCACACTTAGTTTTTTTATCTGTTTACAAAAATATTACGCCTCAAATTGTTATTTTATATATCTAATGCTTATGACTAAGAAAAAAAAAATAGGTTTGTGTATAAAATCAAAGGTACTTCAAGGTTTCATATCAAATAATGACTTAATTTGTGTAGGAAAAACTATTGAATGTTATTTGAAAAAAAATGTTGGGTGTGAGTTTAAAAAGGTTGAAACACAAAAAAATGTTTTGAAAGCATGGTATGATAGACCCTGTAGTACTTTCAAAAATACCACTCATTTGAACTTTTTTTTATGGGAATATTTCGTATCAAGGAAATTCTGAGACACCCGGTATATCCGATCTTAGCTTAGCTTTTGACTTCCATATCATTTTTATAAAATAGTTTTTTGAGGACTTTCAATTTCCAATACTAAAACTGAATTTGAAATACTTCTCTCAGTACTTCAAATTAATATTAAAATTGTTTTTGAATTACTTTATTTGAAATAAATCAAGTACCAAATAAAAGTACGATACTTGAAGTACTTTTTGAAATAAAAGCTCGTTGTAATAATTCTAATGGCTGTACAAAAATAGTAATTGTGACGGCTCTGATACTAGTGCCAAACAAAAGCTGAAAATGATATTGAATATTCAACCTGGATTCCGTATTTCCAATTTTTATCTGCTTTGTGGACTATTCTAAGCCATTTGATAACGCAAATTGGTCTAAACTGTAGGAAATCCTTATCTCTATGGAAGTTCCTAACTCGGCTCGTGTAAGAATTGATGGTAACCTGTCTCGTCAAACAGTAGCCAGAATAGGAGTTCGTCAGGGATGTGTATTATCTCCAATGTTATTTAGCATTTACTCTGAGTTTGTAATGAGACAGGTATTGGACAACTGGAATGGGCGGTATAACTATTGGCTGAAGCATAACATCCAACTTAAGATTTTCTGACGATACTACCCTCATTGCTGGTACTCAGGAAGGACTAGTAGCTCTATTAAACATCTTAGAACAACACAGTGCAGAATTGGTATTAACTACAACAAGACAAAGGTTATGATCATAGACAGAGAGCACGATCATCATCGAGAAATAAAGTCAGTAGGCCGTTGTGAAGTAGTTCAAAGTTCTGTGTACCTCGGTGCTTTTGTAGACAATTCGGGTAGCTGTGAAAGTGAGATTCGATGGCGCATTCAACAGGTACGTGTGGCCATGAGAAAGGTTACTATATGGTGTGACCATAACATCACTAAAGCTACCAAAATGTCGCTGGTTCAGTCTCTTGTGTTCTCCATATTTTTGTATGCCTTGGAAACTTGGACTGTTAAAAAGACAGATCGAGCTCACATAGATGCTTTTGAAATGTGGACGTGGAGGAGAATGCTGAGAGTTCCTTATACCACCCATCGAACTAACGTTTCCGTACGGGATGAGCTCAGTAATCCAAAGAGACTATCCTCCACTGTGTCGACGAGAATGCTTACATTCTTCGGACATATTCACAGAAGCGATAATATGGAGAGACTTGTAGTTCAGGGTCATGCTCCGAGTGGGCGGCGCCGTTGCCGTTTTCCTACACGCTGGGTGGACACGACGAAACAGTTGCTGGATATGAGTATCAAGAACGCTACTGAACTGACAGTAAATCGCGAACGACGGCGAGCTACAGTTCTCAAAACTACTGATAATATTCGTGTCAGCAATACTCTAGCTCCGACTTAATGCATTTTATGAGTTCAGAACATGTCTGATAAGGCATTGTGACTATGATGATGATTTTTTATTTCAGGAGCTATCGTAGGAGCAGTATCCCCGGCGGTGGTGGTACCGTGCCTGTTCCGATTGAGGTCGAAAGGGTACGGCGTAGCTAAAGGTATTCCTACACTGATCATTGCCGTAGCGGGCATAGACGACGCCGTCTCTGTGGCGGTGTTCGGAATCATCAAGAGCATCATGTTTTCGCCCAGTTCGCTTACCAGCGTCATCATACAGGGGCCTGCTTCTATCGTCGGCGGTAAGTCTCAGATTCAGCCTACATTTTAATCCCTCCTACTCTATGTGGATGATCTAAAATTTTATGCCTCCGGCCAACGCGAACTACAACAATCGCTGAGGATGGTGTAGGATTACAGTCATGTCATCGGAATGGAGTTCGGAACAGACAAATGGGCTCACTGATGGGAGCATCTTGCGAGAACCGCATGCCAAAGATACCTATACCTACCTTGGAGCAGTGTAGCGTCATGTCCAAGAGGCAGAATTGGTCAAAAAGTGTCTCCGCCGCAAGTACTTGCACCGACTCCGGGAGATCTGGTCATCAGAACTGTTCGGCAAGAACAAAGTCGCTGCCACAAACATGCTTACGGCCCCATTGTTATTATACACCTTTGGTGCTGTACACAGGAAAGCGAACGAGCTGACGGACGACACGAAGAGCCGCAAAAGGATGAATATGGAGAGGAGTCTGCATCCTAAGTCCTTCAAAAGAACATTGAAAATGAACTTATTGGATAAGGCGTATTACAGCCTCCAATAATATTTTAATAATTATATTTCTGGGCTGTTTTTAATGTGTTTTTAATGCGTGTTTTTAATGAGTGCTTTTAATGTGTGTTTTTACTTTATGTAGGAATTAGTACGAATAACGTAGATTCCAGTTCGTTGTATCAACCCTTATTAAAAGTTTCGGGACAACTCAGTGACAACCGATGGAATAATAACGTTGGTTACAGCGTCTTGATTGGGAATACGCGAGGGACGTCTTCCACTGCGCCTATTCACGTCTCTAGCAAAAAATAAGATACGAGACCGTTTGTCTATATCCCGTCTTTTTGGGGGTACGTCTTGCTCCCCGACTTTTGACTGAGTGACTGTCGCGTCGTGCCGTCGTGCTTCTTCGTCTTTCCCGATCACTTACCACGTGACTTTAGAATCTTCTAGAATGTTTGCGAAACTTCTAATAAGTATATGCGTAACAAAAGGGTTTTTAATAGACGAACTAATTGAAACTATAAACAAGACAAAATAAAATTAAAATCCTACATTTATGTTAATGTGTTTATGCTGTTTTGTTCAGGTCATACCCGTATTTCTTTGACGTTGTCAATGTTTATGTACATAAACCTTATGACAATAAATTATTATTTATTTATTTATTAGGTATTGGATTCGGGGTGCTATGGGGTTCGATATCGTACTACGCCCCGGAACGCAACGATCCTTTCGTGGTGCCACTGAGGGTACTGATGCTCTTGGTAGGAGGAACGGTGGCAGTTTTCGGCAGCGAACTTATAGGTTATGGAGGTGCCGGCCCGCTGGGATGCGTATCTGCGGCTTTTGTGTCGTTAGTGTTTTGGTGTAAGCAGGGTAAGTTCAATTGTAGCTTTGTTCTATCGATGTAGGTTCATTATCATAGTCACAATATCTTAACAGACATGTTGTGAATTCGTAAAATGCATTAAGTCCGAGCTAGGGTATTGCCGACACGACTATTATCAATAGTTTTGAGAACTGTAGCTCGCCATGGTTCGCGATTTACTGACAGTTCAGTGGCGCTCTTGATAGTCATATCCAGCAACTGTTTCGTCGTATCCACCCAGCGTGTAGGGAAACGGCCACGGCGCCGCCCACTCGGGGCATGACCCTGAACTACAAGTTGGATAATTTGCTTCCTCTAATAGTTATACCGCCATTCCAGCTGTCCATTACCTGTCTCATCACAAACTCATAGTAGTTGTCGAACTCCTTTTCTGGTTGCTGTTTGACCAGACAGGTTACCATCAATTCTTACACGCGCCGATGTGGGCTAAGAGAAACTAAAGCAGCTGAAGGGGAGCAAGCAAACCTATTGTAATCCTCTCTGACGTAGACTCCTAGGCCGCTTTAGAGACTTTGGGGACTGTTTCAACACTCTCAGCTTACTAGTCTCATTCAACTGTGTACATCTAGGTTCGGTGCCAGGAGCAAAATAGCGGTAGAGATCTCTATCGCTTCGCTCAATCAGTTTTCCAGCCCATGAAATACTTTCAACGTCACTTCCAAATTTTAAGTTTAAAACGATGATATCACCCATCACATTGCAGAAGAATGCATCCTGCAAGCAGAGATAATCCACTGAATGTCATAAAGATCAGTAGCAGAGCTGGATAACCACAGCAGTATAAGAGGGGCCGTTGTGAGGTAGTTCAAAGTTTTGTGTACCTCGGTTCTTTGACCGACAATTCAGGTAGCTGTGAGAATGAGATTCGACGGCGCATTCAACAGGCATGGGTGGCCATGACAAAGCTTACTAAAATATGGGGTGACCATAACATCACTAAAGCTACCAAAATGTCACTGGTTTAGTTTCTTGTGCTCTCCACATTTTTGTATGCCTCGGAAACTTGTACTGTTAAAAAGGCAGATCGAGCTCGCATAGATGCTTTTGAAATGTGGACGTGGAGGAGAATGCTGAGAATTCCTTATACCGCCCATCGAACTGATGTTTTCATACTGGATGAGCTCGGTAATCCAAAGATCGACGAGAATGCTTACATTCTTCGGACATATTCACAGAAGCGATAATGTGGAGAAACTTGTAGTTCAGGGTCACGCCCCGACTGGGCGACGCCGTGGCCGTTCTCCTACACGCTGGGTGGATAGACGAAGCAGTTGCTGGGTATGAGTATCAAGAGAGCCACTGAACTGACAGCAAATCGCGAACGATGGTGAGCTACAGTTCTCAAAACTATTGATAAGATTCGTGTCGGCAATACTCTAGCTCCGACTTAATGCTTTTTACGAGTTCACAACATGTCTGTTAAGACGTAGTGACTATGATGGTGAGGAAGGATATCTGGTGCTGCGTGGGTTGGAAACTACTTTTGGGAAAGGTGTAGATTTTGAATTTGGTCTACATTTTGTATCATGTATTGTAAGTCAGGGGGGCCCAGGATGGTTTCAATAAAACTTGATTTCCTTTTCGTTTTCTTAAACTTTATTTCTCACGTTCATCTTCTCTGACTGCTGAAATGACACGTGACGTGTCTGTCTAGTGACAACTGACAGGTGACTGAAACAATGTTGCCAACCCGAAGTGTTGCCAACTGGAACACAGAACGGCGGGACAACTGACATCTGTCACTTCACATTCAAAAATACAAAATAGATTCTTACAGTATTATGTTGGTTTGCAGGTTGGGAGATCGAAGACAATCCGGCAGCGACCGCTTTCGAGATCTTCTGGATGATCTTCGAGCCCATCCTTTTCGGCTTGACAGGAGCTTCGATCAAAATCAACGAACTGGACGGTCCGGTAGTCTCGATTTGCGTCGGCATTTTGCTGGTCGCCATTTTGATCAGGATGCTGAGCACAGTCGTCTGCGGAATCGGCTGTAAGCTGAACCTTAAGGAGAAACTTTTTGTGGCTTTTGCGTGCATGTCCAAGGCTACTGTCCAGGTAAGTGTTTAAGAAATATTTTCGCAGCCTACTGTTTTTTTTTTTCGACAAACGTCAAGAAATATAGAAAACAGGACATCCAGTATCAATGATTATATTTCAACCATTTTTGTATACATGTATCTGGCACGAAAACGGAGCACACTTTATATATACTTCCTTTTTTTTATTGTTTGGTGACTTCGCATTCTTTGCTCAAGCATGTCCCAGACATGTTCAATTGGAGTCACGTCTGAATTTAATGCTGGCCACTCCAAGACATCAATGTCTACAAATACTACGTTTCAAAATCCCATCAAAGACCTCGATTTGCTCTGTAGTATTTCAGTATTCACTCAACATCAAACTGTCAACAAAAATCTGTGTTCCGTTATTGCATTCCTGAGGCCATGGATATCATCGTTTTGCTCGGCAATCAAAGAGATTTTAGCGACCTTTGTGCCAAGACTGTCAAGAGATATTTTTCACTTGACAGCTAACAACCATAGCTAACAACTTAACGTAGCCTCTTCTGCTTTATTTGTAGGCTCTCCCTTTATTTTAATCTATGGTCTAGAAGTGATTACAATGGAAAACGGAGTTCAATAGGTTTTGGATGAAAATAATCAAATTATTACCGAAACTGACAAAGTTTTAGTTGTAAATGGAGGTGGGTACTTCATGAGAAAAGAATTTCATTGTTATAGAGAACTGCTAGCAGCTCTATGCAGGTTTCATGATGTACTTATAATGATGCAGTGCTCATCCATTCTTATATTTTCAATATTTGAATCCATTTGAATGACCTTTCAGTTTCACCACAAAATATTTTCACAAAAGCAAAACAGCCTGAGGGCTCAGATGGTAACAACTGTGACTGAAACTACTCACTCACTCTGACTCTGAGAAAACAACACAGGTTATGTGATATGTCAAAATTGTCAAAAAAAGGTTTTTGCCATTTCATAAATATTCCAGTCTCCCTAACATCTGGAATCACGTGACTATCCTCGAAAATTCATCTGATCACTCGATAGATGGGATTTTGGAACGTAGTAATAGTTCAAGTATTGTTGAGTAATAGGGTACTTGCAGAAAAAAATATTATGTCGTTTACGCGTTCCTTAGAGCCTAGTAAACGTGACAAAATCACTTGTTTGGTTTTTTGGAATCGGCTGTGGGAGATATTCCAAAAATTATTTCAAATGCCGGAAAATGCTGCATAAACAACCTCTGACGTCAGTGATATCCTATAGTGATGGGATGTAAAGTATTGATATTCGATATCGATAGCCAGTGCTTACCTAACCTTTTGATATTGATCATTATAACCACAAAACACAGTCACACACAAAAGCACAAAAGTCAAAAGAATAAAAGTTAGGCTAGATTACTAACTCACTTTGTGGGCTTGAATTAGATTCTATCTTTGGATTCATTCATAATGGGATGCGCCGAAATAAAATGATAGCTTCGATTAGTTGCGAATCTCGGTAACAAACAGGATGAACTGTGATACCTATCAGATATAAAAATGTATTGTAACGAAAATGCTAGTGGGTTAATTGCCTGTTTCAAATATGCTTAAGTATCAATAAATTGAGTCGCATTGTTAAAGAATTCAGATCATCTCTAGTTTGCAGTTGAATCTCACTGACCTGCGCTGCAGCAGTATCGATTGTCGATATCGATAAGATATCTGTTTTAAATCACGTGGAAAAATCTGAATATATCCTGATTTTATTTTGCAAATATCTTTCTTTGGCCGTCAGTAGAATCATGTTTTTTGTTTCCTACCGCTTTTTGATACGGTTTTCTTTACGCTATGTATACTCCCCAGACGATTTCACGCCCTCTGCAAGTACCCTATTGTCGCGGTGCGGGGTCTGGCGTTATCATGCACCAGAATAAAATAATTTCCGATAAAAGCAACATGAGGAACAACAAAATCTTGCAGAATTTCATCAATGTACCTGACAACAGTTAAAGACCTTCTTGGAATGATGTAAAAACTGTATGCGTGCCTCCAGAGAAATTCCGGCCCACATCATAAGTGAACCTCCTTGGTAGCCTACCCTAGGACTAAAGGTAGATTCTGCAAAACGTACTTGTGGTCTTCGCCATACCCTTTCACGACCATCTAGAAATAGCAGTAAACAAAATATGCCCCCATTCATTTTCACCCCAGAATTCATGATTGCTCGCAAGTTGAAGTCGTGCTGCACGATGACATTTAAGAAGCTCTGGGCCTGTAGCGGGTCTGTGACTACCTAGATTGGCTTCATCAAGTCTTCGTCTAACGGTCCGTTCGCTTACGTTGGTATTTTGAGGTGATGAAATCGATTTCTGATTTCTACAGCAGTAACCATCTCGTAGACTTTGTAATATCCAGTTTCCAAAGAAACCTGTATAAATACGGTGCACAGTCCTATTTGATACAGGATGTTAACGTTGGACAACATATCACTCAATTCTTCGGTCTTGAATCAACGCAACCATAGCAGCCGCGGTTTGGAAACTAACAGCAGGCATCTGTAGGTCAAATAAACGCAGCAAAACTTGTAAACGACTTACTAAATACAGCAAAACTTTGACAAACGTCTGTCAAATTTATCAAACCAACTATGCAGTTTTGAGTGATATAATGGGGTATTTTCCAACTTGCTAATATTGCCTGTTTAATGGCTGAAATGGATTGCCGGTATCTAATTTGTAATGATGGCACTGTTTGCTCAATTTTTTTCTGTCCACGCGGAGTAAAGATAGTGTTTGAAAATCATCCTTTTGAAAAGAGCTCATTTAAGTCTCTTAACCTCCCGCCAAAGCAATCAACCAATCAAAAGTCACTTTTATGCCGGATGTAGATAGGATGTGACTATATTAATTTGAATTATGCGTAGATTCAAGGTTGTCACGTTGTTAACATTTTGTCTAGTATTTCTACATATAAGCTTAATTCTATGTATTATACTTATTTAGCTTCCCTCTTTTTAATTGATTAAAAGTTCATGTTTGCAGACAATAAATGTTATATTACACTGCACTTCCATTTTTTGCATTATTATGTCATTAGCAGTTTACTCTGAAAATCTTTCGTATACTATACTTTTCACAATTTTACTCATCATTCTTTAACAGCCTGTCACTAGTGTCATGCCATACATAACCTCCCCTGATCTCACGACTGTCACGGTATCTAAGGCTTAGTTCAGATGACGCGCATCCGACGCGTGCTCGCTTGATGCTCGTTTTGAAAATACACATAATTAATTCAACCTGTTCACATGGATGCGCGGACGACAAATTGTACGCACGTACGACGCCACTAGACTCAGAGAATCGCAATACGCGCGTCGGTCAGCGGCGACGTTCCCATTGCCTGTTCAGTTGGCACGCGTCTTTTCTAGCGTTCAGTCGACATACCTGGTGTTTTTTTGCAAAAATTTATTTCTCTACTGAAATGGAAACAGAAGAATTCAATACAGATGTTTTCACTGATAAAATTGAGAAGCCTACGATTTGGGACATGCATTCCAAATTATATTCAAATAAGAGCGCCTGGGAGAAACTGGTCCTAATGTTAACTTAGGTTCGTCATTTCGCAGGCTACAGTGTAAAGTATAAACTTGTAGAAAGTCTACTTCTTAAAATTGGGTGAACCCAGAGTGTCCTTTCCGTCCTACTACGTCGTTTCCTTCTTCTATATGCTAACCAAACACAAACAGCTTCTCCTACATCCATTCTCGTTAATAAAAACAAATAAACTCACACTCCATTGCCTAGTCTCACTCTGTGTAAAAGTTGTACGAAGTCCTACGCGTATCATCTGAACACAGACGCAACAATCGTGCGCCACGTCGACGCGCGTCGTACGCGCGTCATCTAAACTAAGTCTAAATTAACCATGATGAAATGATGTAAACAAACAAATGTCAATGTCAATACGAAGCGGAGGTTATATTTGTAGATGGAGAAAAGGAGGTCAGACGACAAAGTAGAGTTACATTCTAAGGATAGCACCACGAAGGACTTATCACGTCACGCTAAGATTTATTACGTCACAGCTTTGGCGCGAAATTTTACGTTTGAACTTTGGAGGGGATTTTAACCCACTTCACGTTCACAATAAAACGTAAAAATGTTCGTTACATGGTTTTTGGGGACGTAACATCAATATTCCGTCATAAAATTTTGTTCGGAAAATACCCCATTATTGCACTTTTTACTAAATCCAGTTTTCTTTTTCTAATAAACGGTTGATTATTGTTAGAAGTTAATTAGGAATTGATGTTTTGCTTGTCGGTAAGTATTTAGGACAACGAAACATTACAAAAATTATATTTTAGAAAATTATCTAATAATAAAATTTCAAGTGCTCCGTTTTTTGTGTCGATGAGTGTATTATCTGGCCAACGGTTCTGAAGATACGGGGTATTGGTAAGAGGGGTACAGTTGTAAAAAACATGGCCGATTTCGTTCATAAAATAGCCATGGGCGTGCGGATTTTACGCGAAAACTTCAGGGCTATGAAGCGTCTTTCCTTTTGTATAAATGTTCATTTTTAAATAATATAATAACAATAATAACGACGAAAAACAGTGTATACCTAACAAGCTGACAAGACAATAAACTCGACAAAACAGACATTCAAATAGTTTGGGACAATATGTAGAAAGATTATAAACACGACATACAAAACGCCACTGGTATTTCGATATCTCCGGACAGAGAGAGAGAGACAGGAACATGAAGTTGGTGGCAGGGCGGCCAATAGCAAGATTTAAGCTCCATGGCAACGGCACGGTAGCAGATCCTCAACCAACAAGGTTCTCTGATAAGACGTTGGATGACAGCATTCGTGAGTTGTTGCCGACTCACCTGAAGGTGATGATATCTTCAGAAAATATGTACATTTTATAACAGGCAGATTAAGACATATTGGTTATCGAATAAAAATACATTAACAAATATATAAAATATCAGTTATCAAATAAAAATAGATTAACAACTATATTAAAGTAACTATAAGAATATCTAAAATTGCTGTTACCGTTAATTTTGCTTTTTTTATAAATAAACTTGGCAACATCGAACATTTTTGTCCGCATTCCTTTTGTAGCTTCAGATCCGCTGGTCAGATAATATGTCTCTTAGTAGATTTAATTCTTACATCATGCATTAAATACCTCAAACAGTTGAAACAGAGTTCTGGTTTGATTTTCAGGCGGCTCTTGGACCAGTTACCTTAGGAGTCGTTGCCGTAAACTCTGTTGAACACGAATATGCCGAAAAAATCCTGAGCGTCTGCATACTGTCCATCATCCTTACAGCTCCTACTAGTGCCATACTCATTACCCTACTTGGGCCTAGGTTGCTCACCAAAACCAAATTCCCAGTAAGTACAGCGTATTCACTATCCAGCAGTAGTCTACGTATATAGGGTTTTAGAAAAGTTTAGACACTAGATTATTAATAAGCGTCCGAGAAAGGTTTAGGATTTGTAAGTAACATGTAAGTCGTGAACATTTTAATTCTCCGGTCGTGATGCGCCAAAGTTATATATATTTAACTGCTTTGATTTTGCCTATCATGTATCTCTAATGTACAGGGTGTCCCATTTTTGGCACTTTTACGGGATATCTGGGTTATTTTTGAATATAGATAGAGTGGTGGTTTTCGCGACAGTGTGCTACTTTTTTGTGAAACTATCTTTAGTTTGATGATGGCATCTTTGTCGTCAACAAAATTACCATGGCCCCCGTGGTTTTTGAGATACCGGGTGAAATAGAAAACTATCGATTTTGAGACCACCCTCGTATCTCGGTTGTCTTTTGTCTTATTGAAAAGTTTAAAAAAGAGTCTTATAGAATTTTTTCTGTAGATTCCAGAGGTGGAGTTTGATTTTTTTTACTCTAACCATTTTTCAGTTATAAAGCAAGCATATATTTGTTGAATGGAGCACCCTGTGTATTATTTTTTACTTCAATAGGAAATAATTCAAGGTTTTCAAGAACATATATTAGTATGAATGTTTTCTCAAAACTAAGCTCAAAATTTCATTTTCTTTTTTATTTGTAATAGTAGGCCTATTAAAAACAATATCCAAGTAAACAATTATTAAAGATGCAAGATACTCAATACCTTTAAACTCAATTATTTAATTGTATTTTATACGCTATTAACTACTATTTGTGATAATGTGTAAATATTGCTTATTGTATTACATTACTTAAAACCATACATTATATCTGAAGAATATTAACACACCATTAAGTTTGAATTTGAATCAAAATAAAAACTAAAAATACCGAGCTTTTGGTGGAGATGTTGGTTCCGTTTGGAGACTATTTTCTCGGATGTAAATCTATGGCACAATTTCTTATTTTGTTAATAGCATTTAAAAGAATTATTAGTCTCCTTCGTATTATGGCGATTAAATATTCCCAAACTTGGATCCTGTGCAAATGTTGAAGTATCTTAAACTTGTATGGATGCCGATTGTATTTTTTCAGAATTCTTTCTGCAGTTGATTTTGGTACCCCTACAGCTTCTTCTATGTGCTTACAAGATGGTGAAGGTGTTGCTTCTATGTAACCTGATACGTTTGTTTCCCTTTGCTCGTCGTACCTAACTATATTTATTTTTAGACGAGCAAATACATCTGAAAACGGTTGCTGTCTCTCTGGGTATCTAAGCTGCCAATGTTATAGAAAATTGACAATAATTAATTATGTTTAATAAAAATATAAATAAAAATCGTCAATCTCGCAAGTTTTTTACAGATTTACTTTTTTGTTTTCAATACATGAGTCATAGCCAACTGTCTACTCAATATTATAATAACACAAATATCATTTTAATGAGAGATTATTATTAAAAAAAAGGTATTTTGTTTCTGTCTTTTCGAATTTAGGTAGGAAGTCTGTTGTGTAGAGTGATAACTGCTTAGATGCTTATTATTTATAGTTGCTTAACCATGGCCTACTGCTACAAATAATAAAGTAAATATTGGAAAAATCAAATCTTGAGCGTAATTTTCAAATCAACTTAATACTAATATATATTTTTGAAAAGCTTGAATTATTAACGATTGACTTCAAAAATAATACACAGAGTGTTCCATTTAAAAAAATATACGTTTGCTTCATAACTGAAAAATGGTTAGAGTAAGAAAAAATCAAACTACACCACTGGATTCTGCAGAACAAATTCTATAAGACACTTTCTTAAACTTTTCAATAGGATAAAAGACAGCCGAGATACGAGGGTGGTCCCAAAATCGATAATTTTCGATTTCACCCTGTATCTCAAAAACCAAGAGGGCCATGATAATTTTGTTGACGACATCTTCAGTTTCACAAAAACCGCAACTCTCCATCTTCTAAAATAACCGAGATGCCCCGTAAAAGTGCTCAAAATCGGACACCCTGTACATGAGAATAGCCTTGCTCCTCACTTACTGTAAATAAGAAATCTCGTAACTTTTTTATTGCACCCTAGATACTGACCTCAGCCTTCATGGCCTGTAAGATACAATCTTATCAAGACAAGCATCTAACTCATGCTTTTATCTGTACATCCCAGGTGGTTCCAGAAGGCTGGCGTAGAAGCCATAGACCTTCAATCAGGGACATCAGCATCATAGATGAAGAGGAGGAAAGAGACGAAACGGTGGACGTCACCTGCGAAACGACGGACACCAGTGTCACCAAGCTTGAGCACGACTCAGATTCAGCGAAACACGAAGTGTAAACGAGCCATATTAGTTTGATGAGGGTTTCTTTGTAATGCGTCTACCGTTCCCACTACTCCGTACCATATAAAATATATTCTGCGGCACTTAGGCCCCATTTCCACATGCTACTCACAACTGTTCAGCCATCTCAACCTAGTGAGAAAGGTGGTGTTACAGCTCATTGGGATTCCCTTCAATCTAGCTATGGAGGGCCATCGGTGCCCCAGATTGTATCTTCGCATTGATAATACAGTTGGGAAATCACACAGGAGGCCCAGACCTCAAGGTTTTGGTCTGGCCACCCCTGTTTTTACCAACCAGTCCTCTGAATTGTTGCATTTGGACTATGAATGCCCTTTTACGTAGTTATCTTTTTGCCGATAGATGTGTTAATAACTATGTTGCAAAAGTTTTGAGAAGTTTTTCAAAAAAATTAAAAAAATATCTCACAATAATATATTTGAACTGTAACAAGAACTACAAAAAAATACAATATTTCTTAATATAAAAATGATATTAGAGTACTGCTATTGGGCCATGATCTTCTACGGCTCGCAATTTCCTCTTAATATTCCTCATTAGGTTTTGGACAGATTATAAATCAATTTCTCTGATTTTTAGCACTATTCTTCTTCTTAACTGCTGTTCGTTTTGAGCTTCCCAGCCTATGTTATAAACTTTGGCACTCAGTTGAGCCCAAAAAGTTTCGATAGGTCTTGCTTGAGGAAGCTTGGGAGGGTTGTCGTTCCGTGGTACAAAAGGTATTCCGTGTTGTTCTAGCCAGTTTTTCGTACGCAAAGCATAATGACTTGAAGCCAGATCTGACCAAAACATTATATTGTCATTAGCATGGTGGGTATTAATAAAATTGGGTAGTTTAGGCAAACATCTTTGAGTATAGACTTCTGCGGTAACTGTTTCGGCTCTAACTCGTCCAACGTAAAATATCGTTGTCTGATATAGAGCACCACACTAATACTTTGTTTTCAAACTTTTCGTTTCGTTTAAATTTTACATTATCTGGACAGGCTTCAAAGTTTGTATGATATTTTGACAACTTATATCATAACCAAAATGGTTTTATTGTTACTTTTAGATGTTGACTGGTTACCGTGGTAACGATTTCTAAATTGTTTCCAACGGTGAAACTACCTTCCGAGTTTTGAAAAAAATTCTCAAAACTTTTGCAACATACGTTAGCTGCCTGGTGGGAATCGAGTGCTGAGGTTGTCGTTAGTTTAAAGCACTTAAGACCCAGGATAGATATAGTTATGGTATGCTATGGTATAGTTGAACAAGAACAAGAACATCTTTGGTTTGCAGAAGAGGCTTCTGCCGAGATACCTAAGCCAATGTTGATTCGCCTAATGTATTAGAAGTTGCCTTGTAGTTATCTGAGATCGAAGCAAATGTCTTCTTTCAGGATGTAAACGTCCAAGTTAGCCTCCCTCAAAGACTAAAATCCAAAAACGCATTTTTATAGCAGACCGAAAGAAAAGCTACAGATATTTTAGTATGATAAATTCTGGAGAGCTTGAATATTGTATGTAAAATAGCGTGAAGTAGATTTTAGTAGTTACTTATTTTAAAAGTATAGTATACAGCCTTATGACAGATCAATCCAATTTTCTAATTTTTTAAAACATCATTAAAATGATGTTTAACTTTTTGGGTCATTCTTTTACAAAAGCGTGCCTTTTAGGTTTTCAGAACTATCAGGTATCGATTGCATTTATTTTCCAAGCTTAAGTTTCAACGATATGGCTTTACAATAGTTGTAAATATATCTCTATCAGATCAGCTATAAGGTACTTCATGTTTTATTTTTATATTATATATTTCTCCGTTTTACGGGTGTTACCTAGTAGATTTATATACCTACCAGCCATATACGTAGGTATTTGTTTTCGAACATCGCATTACAGAGGAACTAGAACTCCATAGTTTGGGAACATAACCTGCAAAAGATCTTTGAGCCTATTTGAAAAAAAAGTGTCGTCTTATGATCAGTAAACTGAAATCTAACTTATCTCATGAAAATGAGAGAAAGAAAAATAACGTAACGCAGTTGATATTTGATCTAACTTCAATGTGTTTTTAAACTAGTGTTGGGCTTGGGTTGCCATTGATTATTCTCCGGCAAATCCCAAGTTGACTTCTTGTTTGTCGAAGGACCACTCTTGTTTTTATGTTTGCTCAGGTCGGCGTTATGATTATTATGGTGTTTAATTTGTTTAAAAAGCTTCTGATGATTGATTGATTAAAGATATCTGACTGAACTCACTGTCATCACCCCCGAATGTTTCTACATTACAGGGTGTTTATAAGTGACTTAACAACTAGTAAGCAGTTATTTTGATATTTTTTAGTCTTCATGAGGTATTTAACAATTTTATTAAAAAGCAGGTATAAGTGATATTTTGCTCAGTCTTGGAGATAATCTCTACAAACTCTCCAGCAACGCTCAGCAATATGTTTTTTAAAATTAATTTGAATCATTGTCAGACGTGAGGTGTGTTAAAGTGACTCTCTGTCATCTGATTAAACAAGAATTTCTTCATCGCCTCTCGCATTTCCTGTCAATAGTTCCAAAGGTATTCATTTGCTGTTGTTACTGAAAGTACAAATTTCAATACCGAAAAACGCGCGAAACAAATTTAGTATGAATAGAAATTAACAATGCACAAACTGCTAGATTGTATATGAGGTGGTCAATATTTAGTGGTTCTTTTCTTTATACGAATATTTGAAGTCAAGTTTGAATTACCCTAAAAATGGCAAATAACCAATGAGGGTTTTTTGCAATTTATTTTCAACCATTTCGCACTAAAATTATTAATCTAAATAATAAAAAAGATAAACGCTTGGATCGTAGTTTGGACGATTTTTAACGATGTATGCATTAGTAACAAAACAGATGTTCATATAATATTTGGGCTCATGCGTTGTTACGTTTGCTGATAAAATATACATATTTATCTCGTATGCTTATTACTTTTTAATACGTATGTATTGAAATTCAGTATTTTTTTGTAGAATTACATATCTAATGTAGTGAGATTTTTATTTTTACTGTGTAAATAGAGTTGTTGGATATGTATAAAAATGTCTAGATGATGTTGAACCATGTTAGATGGATAATAATTATTATATCATTAACCTGCATATATGTACCAGTGATACAAAAGTCATTAACTATATATCAAATATCAACAAATATATAGTAAAGAAGTTTTAAGGAAATGTGTTTCACTTTTTTACGAAAAACAAGTGATAGAAGAAGAGTCTAGATAGTAATCTGGTAGTAAGTATTCAGAGAAAACAAATTGGTACAACGCAAGAATTTTTAAATTGCTTTTATAAGAAACGAGCAAATTTTGGCAGGCTATTAAAAATGATGTATGTACGAAGCTAGAAAAAAGTCTCAAGCCTCTATCTCATTCGGTTTTGCTAAGAGAACTGTTTTATTGATACTTTACCGTAAAAATAAAAAACAGTGACAAGAAATGACTACAGTAATCCTAAACCTGTAAGGCTGTTCATCAGACGTATTTTCAATAAACGCCACTGTTCTTCAGGGATCTGTCCTAAACCCCTACACTGTTTTTGCTGTACATCAACGAACTGTTGGAAATAACATCCAATACAATCTGCAGCTTCGCAGGCGACAGTACATTGATATTGTGCATTACGAGGGTAGAAAAACGCGTACAGACAGACCGACGGAAATAAGTGGCGTGGATTTTCGTTATATAAAACGTACAAAAAGCGAGATATCTCAAAATCGATAATTTCCGCGATGACCATACTCCCCTCTTCTATCGGTGCGGAAAGTAAAAGGCTGTACCAACCTGGAAAAAACCTCAAGTCTCTATCTCATTCGGGTTTTACGGTGGAAGGGAAGGAAAATAATTCAAGTCAAGGGTTTTCTAAATCGTTATAATTTTTTTTGTACCTTAATGAATTGTTGTTTGCGTTTTTGGCATGTCAATAATGTTCGATATGATGTGATTAGACTTGGCGTCAACAAATGCTTCGAGTATCTTAAGGGGCCTGGGTACACACAAATGTATATTTGCCATGTAAAACACGGAATCCCATTTCGAACAGAACTCACTTGTTTTTCAAACTACATATAAAGTATTTCAGAAGGTGATAGTTAAAACCTTAATGAATGACAACTATTTGCGATTTTCTCAAAAAAGTTTTTTAGTGTGGCAAAAAACTCGCAGTGCAAAATCATACATTCTTCAAATGTCTGTAATTTAACAACCAAACACGACATTAAAAAAGGCCGAAAACAGTGATAAAGCGCAAGCTTTCTTCTTCAATGTGCTTTTTGAATCATTACTGTAAGTTTGAAGGTAACGTCAGGAGCTTGGAAATGCGATATTTATTTTTATGGTGACCTTTGGACCTTACCTTTGGACCTTTTGACCTTGTCTTTGGATTTGGACTTATCTCCCCTCACCTTAGACACACACATTGGAGAAAGGGAGCAGGCGGTTACGCCTCCTCGCTAACACCAGAATACGACCGTATTTTCTTGGATTCTCAATTTCGCGCGCTATACCCTAGACCCTTAACTCTTAAAACCCATGTTGAAGCAGATATTCAAATGGTTGGTTACCATGCACGTCAGCTGTATTGAACTTCGCATGAAAAATAATGCACAATTATGATATCTACTTTTTAAAGTGAGCAAACCTGAGGCTTGTTGATTAGTTCGTCCTATAACTTTGGTAGTTTGGAGAGGATTGTGGTTTTATATGAAATCGACTTACAGTTAAAAGAAAACGAAAGATTCCGTCCGCAGGTAGTATAGATTTTTTAATGTTCAATAGCTATGTACAATGTATCAAAGTTTTAACTATGGTATGTATAATAGTATAATAATTATTAATGTTCAATAGACTCGTTTAGTATTAACAGCATATGAAATCCTTTCACAATAGGTATCTCCTTGAAACTATGAAGGACCCTACATATTCTTTATGGAATAAGGATTCTATTCAAATTGCATAAATAAAAAAAAAATAAAACATGTTTTGTTAGAGTGTACAACGTTCTACCTACTAAGATATCATCATTGTCCGAAAATAAAATTCATATAACGCCTTCACCATATTTTGAACTATTTTAAATATTATTCAATCAGGTCAATTCTGTTTGCATATAGCAAGGTTGCTACTTGCTGTTGTAAAGAAAACTTGCTATCAGATAGCAATTTTCACGATTTCACTATTCTGATGAAAATATTTCGGCAAGATATCTTGTTTTTGAACCTTGCTATCTGGGCAAACAAGATTTGAGTACTTGTTAACCATGAAATAACTGTTTATCGTGGAAGGATGGCAGTGAATCGTGTTTTCATTAGCTTTGACGGTAACTTTCGTCAAATATTTGAAAATGTTTTGGCTGGGTAAGGGCATTTTTTGGTTTGTGTGTGTGTGTGTAAACTATTTGTATATTTAAAACCAAATTGCGGTCAAAGCTTGCGACTACATTTTCGACACATCCGGGATTCCAGCAATTCATTTAAGCTCTCTGATGACAAATTCTGTAAATTATTTCGCCTAAATAAAAAAGCTGCAGCTCTACTGATTGTTTAATTGCAATAGTTTATAGAAGAACCTACGAGGAGAGATGTACTATACTATTATATACTATTGTTTTTGTATGTCACCTTTTCCACAATGCTAGTGTACATGCATTCCAAAATAAAGATTATTATTATTATTCTCCGACTTTCTAAGTTCCTCTCGCATAATTGCGGTAGCGACAAGTGTTGACGGGCTATGCCAAGTCAACACCCTGACTATTGATCGGAATTTAGGAAGGATCGCACAATATTACAGGTCTTTAGGATTACAGACTTTTGGAATGTTTTGTGTAATTTTTCGTCCAGGCCTAACTGTTGAAGGTGTTGTGTGAACGTATTTGGTGTAAGGCCTGAGACCGACATAATGAGGGGGACAATAGTGACTTTGTTTTGTTTCCAAAGTCGTTTTATTTCCATAGCAAGGTCCGTGTATTTAGAGATCTTCCCAGCGTAGGTGTTTTGGATATTCACATCATTGGGAATGGCTATATCTATCAAATAGGTAATGTTGTCGGCCTTTGACTGGAAAACTATATCTGGTCTATTGGCTGGGATCGTCTTGTCAGTATGTATTTCAACGTCCCAGTATAGTTTGTATCGATCGTTTTCGAGTACTGATATCGGAGTGTAATTGTAATATGGATCCGTGTTTTCTATTAGTTTGTTTGTTGTGGCTAGTGCTTGGTGTATCACCTTGGCCGCAGAGTTATGTCTGGCTGTGTATTCGGTGCCGGCAAGAGTTTTGCATCCGCTTGTTATGTGATCTATTGTTTCTCTTTGTTGGTGACATTTTCTGCAATTATCGTCTGTTATGGATGGATCTTTAATTACGTATTTTTTGTAGTTTCGTGTTGCAATTACTTGGTCTTGGATGGCAAGCATGAAACCCTCCGTTTCTGGGAACATCTGGCCGTCCTGTAACCAGGTGTATGACTGTTTTTCGTTAATGTGGTCTTGTGTGACACGGTATCTATGTTTGCCGTGGAGTGCTTTCTGCGACCAGGTGTTTATTTTTTCTTGTTGTGATTGGTTGTGATTGTGTGTGTCTGCTACGTGATCTGGACTAGACAGGTTAAGTGGTGTATAGTTTTTGTCTGCTTTTACTATTGCTCCATGTAAGTTTGTTTGTTTGCTTTGGAAGAAATGTCTGAGTGTTTTTATTTGGCTTGTGTGAAGAGACTGTATGTCTATAATTCCTCTGCCCCCTTGTTTTCTGTCTACGGTCAGCCTTTCCTTGCACGCATTGGGATGTGACAATCTGTGTTTCGTGAGTTCTGTTCGCATGAGTATATGTATATTTTCTATGTCAGTGTGTGACCATTTAATGATGCCAAAGGAATATGTGAGGATTGGTATTGCAAATGTGTTAATTGCTTTTGTGAGGTTTCTAGAATTCAATTTCGTTTTCAGTAGTCTAATGAGGCGGTCTCTAAATTCTTGTTTAAGTTGCGCCTTGACTTGGGTGTGGTCTATTTTAACATTCTGATTGAAACCCAGGTACTTGTACGTTTCGTCCTTGCCCATGTTATCCAAGGTTTGGTCAGTTACTATTTCCTGTTCAGAATGGTTCTTCCATTGGCCTTTATTGATGTGAAGGACCTTGCATTTGCTCATTCCGAACTCCATCCTGACGTCTAACGTACAAACTTCTGTTATTTTGAGTAATTCTCTCAGTTGCACTTCAGTGGCGGCATATAGTTTTATATCATCCATGTAGAGAAGATGATTGATTCTGTGTTGATTTACTTTCTGGTGTCTGATGTTGAAACCATAGTTTGTGTTCTTCAGTGCGTTGGAGAGTGGATTTAGACAGAGGCAGAACCAAAGTGAACTGAGGGAATCGCCCTGGAAGATACCACGTCGTATGTGTAGTTCCTCCGTTTGGATATGGCCGTCCTGAGTTGTAAGGTGTATGTTAGTTCGCCATGTCTTCATGGTTTTTGCAAGAAACTGACGAAGGCCTGGGTTGATTTTATATATTTGCAGAATTTTCGTTAGCCAGCTATGTGGTACAGAATCGAAAGCTTTTTTATAATCTATGAAACAGGTATGAAGGTTTCTATGTTCTTTTCTACTTTGCTCCATGATCACACTATCAATTATAAGTTGTTCCTTGCAACCTTGGCTTTGTTTTCTACATCCTTTCTGTTCTTCAGTGAGGATGTTGTTTTGCGTGAGGTGTTGTTCAATCCTCCTGCATAATGTTGCGGTGATGATCTTATACAAGGTAGGAAGGCAAGTGATTGGGCGGTAGTTCGCAGGGTTCTTGGTATCTGCATTTTTGGGTTTTATATACGTTATTCCTTGAGTGAGGAATTTGGGAAGCCTATCAGGTTGACGTATGGCTTTATTGATTTGGTTTGTGAGTACTTCGTATGTTGAGCTGAAGTGTTTGTACCAAAAATTTTGCACATTGTCCACGCCTGGGCACTTCCAATCGTGGGTATGTTTTATTGTTTCGACTACTTCCTCTTTTGAAAGAATAACGTCTCCCTGTTCCGCTATATGTTGATGCTTTTCCTCTTCCTCTCTGATCCATGGAGCGTCCTCATTATGTATTTTGGGTTCAGACCATAGGCTTCCCCAAAACTGAGTTAACTCTTGTTTACTGGGAGGTTCTATTGTTGTGATCTGGTTGTCGGCTGTTATCTTTTGATAGAACTGTTTTTCACTTTTCTGAAAAAGGCTGTTAGCATCCTTTCTGGCATTGGACTCGTTGTATCTGCGGAGTCTAGCTGCATAAACTGCAAGTTTCTGTTTAAGTGTATCAGTAATTTCTGGTATTGTTTGTTGTGGTGACTTGGATTTCAGTATATTTATTGTTTTCTGTATGTGCTTTGAAGGATGGTTGTTATTGATGGTGTATTGTGCGAGATGTGCCAGATCCTTTCTGATTGTGCTAATTTTGTTTTCGATTCTTATTTGCCATTTAGGTTTACTCCTATTGCTTGTCTGGTGTTTAGACCGCTTTGAGAGTTTTTGGCCATTAACTATGAGAGTGGTTGCTGCGGCAGCATATATAACTGTGTGGATGTCCTCCAGGTTACTGTCGTCCGTTATGAATTGTGGTATTACGTTAGCATTTACTGTATGTAATATTTGTTGAGTGTTATTTTTAAAAATTAGTCTGGGCAGAGGATCTCGTAGTGCAGGATTAGTGCCACACCATTTGTTAAACTGCGTACTCATCACTTGCTCGACAGATTGTGTCACGGCAAATGGTCGAGTGATGTTTTGGGTTTGTATGTTTGTGGTAGGTAGGTTAGTGATTGTTGTGTCTGGTCGAGTGTCTGGTGTATCTAGTGTTTGGTCATGTTCTGGATTTAGTTCTGAGTGTATGCTGGTATTGTTAGTTCTTGCTGTGTTTGAAGTCTGGCTAGTTTGGGTATGACTGTTTTGGATTTCCACAATCGGTTCAGTGGTTAAGGAGTCATTTGGTTGGACGATATTCATTTCGTTGGATACAAGATTTTTTATATCTTGCAGTTCTTGGGGTGTAAGACGGTTGTTCTTTGTGATGACGCGCTTTTGGTCGATAAGTCTTTGTTCTGTTACACGTGTTGAGAGATGTGGGTATTGTGTCGTAAATAGTCTGTGCAGCTCGTGCCTGTAGCCTGTGGAGATAGTTTCTAGTTTTGTGGCAGTATAGTAACAGCGCATTACAGATTTGTTCATTTCTGTGGTCCATTGTAATCGCTGTCTTGGTTTACCAGCTTTGGTGGTTGCCGGCTGCATCGGCAAAACATCCGCAGCTGGGTTGTGTTCTATGGGTTGTTCTGTTTGGGTTTGGGGTTCGGGTGAGTTTAATCGACGTACCCTAGGCCGTCGTTGGTTATTCATAAAACTAATTCTATCCATCGTGTTCCCACGAGTAGGGACGATCTAAATGTCGCTCTCCTGGGTGACGCCCATTCCAGGAGAGAAGGGACTTATATTTACTCCGAAGTTGGCCCAAGGTGCTCCGGAGGATTTACGACTTTACTGTCGGGTTTTGGTGAGGCTTTCTCCTCGCAGGCCGGCCGGTTAAGGCAAGCCCCCCGGTTGCGTACCCCTCACAACGTTCCCCAGCCACGCCCTGCTGAGGTCGTTGAAGTGTGGAAGTGTATTATTATTATTATTATTACTATTATTATAGTACCCTTTCCTTATTTATGACTTTTATGGGGCCCAGAAAATTGACAATTTACACAGAACTAATATCTATGATCATAGAACATCAATACATAAACAAACCGCCGGCGTTCCCAAGCGTACCTTTAATTCAAATGCCCACGCGATCTTTTATTAATAACAATACCGCCGACGCGACGCCTGAAACTTATAACAATACTTGCTAGAAAGTACTAAACCGAATAGGAAGCTTATAACCAGTCTTGTTAATAGTTACAGTATTAGCAGTATTGTTCATAGAGCCATATTTTAAACAATATTGATCAGAATTGGCCTGATTGTCTAAACTCCTATTAACGTTTAGAATGGTTCAAAAATTGACGAAGGCATAACAAATTTCAATAGGAGTGAGATAACTTCTGATAACCTATAACGAAGATCTTGAAGTTATTAGGATTTTATGCACATACATTTTTTTTCTATATGTGAAAAACGTGTAGAATATCAAAATTTTAGGCGATTTGACAGAAACTGTTGTCCCATAAGGAATGTCCAGAGTCAGGCAGGTAACATAAGCGATGATATAACGTATTTACAGATTTTTTAGGAAATGTCAATGTATTCAAAAGAATTTGAGTACGTGAGACAAATAAGGTCCAACAGTGTGATATGAAGGTTCAAGCAATTTTATAAGAGTAAGAATATAGCCTTTTGAAGATCAATTTTGAATAAGTAACATAAATCAAAGGTAAGAAATAAAGTCGCTTCCTTAGAAAAAAAATTCTTAGACAGTGAGGTTCTTCTTTACTTTAAACTTAAAATTACAGAATTTTCGCGAAGCTTAAATTTAACCTCAGCCACAGCCGCTCTAAAATCACTCAGAAATAGAAAGTGCTTTCAAAAACTCACCAAAATTGGCTAGATACAATTTATTACAACTACACTTTTCGTAGATTTCTGAGTTTGCTTTTTTTGACTAGGCATCCAAAACCTTACTTTTTGACCTCACGTCTGAACTTCGTTACATAAGATGTCATTAAGAACTATACAGGGTGGGCCAATAGTGCGTGGACGGAAGATTGTGGTCTTACTAAAATATATTTCAAAAATCTGTCACTTGATTATGGTAGGGACCCTTGACGGCTATAACGTAAAAATATGTTCACTTAAATTTTGCCGTTTATACAGGGTGGTTAATATCAAACTTACATTTTTTTGAATGGAACCCCCTATATATCATTGCATATTTGGATTCCTTGGCTAATTCTAGTGTGACTTTATGTATCATACATGGAACTTTAAACGAACCGTCTAGGCGCAAATCACCATTTTTGGTATAAGTAGGTATCAGAAAAAAATTGAATATCGCAGCGATTATAAAACTTAGAAGGCCGTGACTTTGCGATACGACTAAGCATGAAATGCGTCACCTTAGGTCAGACGGCTAAATTTGAATTCTTTTTGCACTTGGAGAAATCAGTAGATTCATTAAGGAAACTTCAATCACAAATAGCTTGATTTTTTCAAATGGGAATGCCTATTTTGGTTTAAAGAATCAAATGTAAAATTTGATTACCTTTCTAACGATATAGCATTCTCGATATCTGTCTTTTTTGGTTTTCATTGTATATCAAATTTTTAGTCAAATCGGTGTTAGTCAATTTTCCTGCGTGCAAGCAACCTAGCAGGCCATGAAAAATAAACAAAAGCTCGCTAATATGGAAGAAACCGACTAACTTAGTACAAAGATGAAAACTAACTAGAGCAACGAGGCAAGATTATAAAAATTCCTTACAACATATTAGCTCTGACCGTATACAACAGCCGCAAGATATCTAATATCAATGAGTAGCTGGGCTATGACAGAAGTGTCTGTTTTTCACAGCCTACTAGCTATTGAGGTCTACTAGAGCTTGACAACTTTCCAAAACGATTAAAAATTTTGAAACAAAAGAAAAACTACCAACGATTTTTGCTTACAGTCTAACATGTTTAGAATGAAATTTCACATTTAATGGGATAAAAAAATCAGTCATTTCCGTTTAGTCAAGTTAAAAGTGAAGATATCTCCAACTGGAGCATTCTCTGCATCTATTGAAATAATTGCTAGAATTTTTCAATTACGCTACGTTGTAATTGTGTTTATTTCATGTAGTTTTCTGCAAACTAAATTATGTTTTACAATCCAAACAGACTGCAATTCAGGTTTCTTTTCGCGCGATTTTGCTAGTGAGTAGAAGTACCTACTGAAGAATTTGAAGGGTTCCAGTCAGACGTATTATTACTTTTGACTTACGGAAGTGGCTACTTTTTTATAGCATCAAATGTGGAAGTTTATTCAGAAGACATAGATATTATACTGCCAGCAACAATCACTAGTAGTTTTCCTTTGGTTAAATATTTTTTTACTGACTTTGGAAATTGGCTAATATCTAGTAGGCTATGAAAAATGAGCGTTCTTGTTACTGGTATTGTTTCTGGTTAGAGCTAATATGTTGTAAGGAATTTTCATAATCTTGCCTCGTTGCTCTAGTTAGTTTTCATCTGTCTACTAAGTTAGTTGGTTTCTTCCATATTAACGAGCTTTTGTTTATTTTTCATGGCCTGCTAGGTTGCTTGCATGCAGGAAAATTGAAAAACACCGATTTGACTGAAAATTTGAAATAAAATGAAAACTAAGAAAGATTGATATCGAGAATGCTATATCGTTAGAAAGGCCATCAAATTTTACATTCGATTCTTTAAACCAAAATAGGCATTCCCATTTGAAAAAATCAAGTTATCTGCGATTGAAGTTTCCTTAATTAATCTACTGATTTCTCCAAGTGTAAAAAGAACTCAATTATAGCCGTCTGAGCTAAGGTGACTCATTTCATGCTTAGTCGTACCGCAAAGTCACGGCCTGCTAGGTTTTATAATCATTGCGATATTCAATTTTTTTCTGATACCTACTTATAGCAAAAATGGCGATTTGCGCCTAAACGGTTCGTTTAAAGTTCCATGTGTGATACATAAGGTCACACTAGAATTGACCAAGGAATCCAAATCTGCAATAATATATAGGGGGTTCCGTTCAAAAAAATGTAAGTTTGATATGAATCACCCTGTATAAATGTCAAAATTTGAGTGAAAATATTTTTACGTTTTAGCCTTCAAGGGTCCCTACCATGATCAAGTGACAGATTTTTGAAATATTTTTTAGTAAGCCCACAATCCTTCGTCCACGCACTATTGGCCCACCCTGTAGTTTCTCGTAAAGCTTGAAACAACATATTACACTGGCACATTTTTTCACTATTTATATAAAGAACTTTAACTTTTAGTACGCTTGTTTTGTAAACCTGCACAACAAACAAAAGTGCATTCAACCGAAATCGCAGAAATATTGCATCGTCCTTATAATATAAAACAGAATTAGCAAATAAATATCAGAATCACAACAAGGAAGAATATGGATAAGCTTGAAATTAGTAATCACTTTTTTAATGACCTGTGGGGAAAACTCAGTTTTCATCAGTGATTTAGATTTTATGATAGTTTTGCTCTAGATTCATTTCCGTTGAAAAATTATTGTATCTCAACAAGACAAGTACCGGGTGTTTCCTCATATTTCGCCACTCCTTTTATCTTTTTTATTTGAAGAGATAGACAAAAGTTTTTATGTGAAAGTTTTATAGTTTTTTCTTGCTTCTGAATAGAAGTTGGCAAAAAAACAAAAAAATTGTGAATAATCGTTTCTTTCGTATAAAAATTCATTTTTTTAAACACGAGATCCTGTATGTTATATATGTTTTCACGCTTATCCACGTTCTTCATTTTAAAAATTATCAAAATTTTCAAAACTCAAAAGGTAGGTTCAAAATTTTCAATATTTTCAAAATTTTCAAAATTTTCAAAATTTTCAAAATTTTCAAAATTTTCAAAATTTTCAAAATTTTCAAAATTTTCAAAATTTTCAAAATTTTCAAAATTTTCAAAATTTTCAAAATTTTCAAAATTTTCAAAATTTTCAAAATTTTCAAAATTTTCAAAATTTTCAAAATTTTCAAAATTTTCAAAATTTTCAAAATTTTCAAAATTTTCAAAATTTTCAAAATTTTCAAAATTTTCCAAATTTTCAAAATTTTCAAAATTTTCAAAATTTTCAAAATTTTCAAAATTTTCAAAATTTTCAAAATTTTCAAAATTTTCAAAATTTTCAAAATTTTCAAAATTTTCAAAATTTTCAAAATTTTCAAAATTTTCAAAATTTTCAAAATTTTCAAAATTTTCAAAATTTTCAAAATTTTCAAAATTTTCAAAATTTTCAAAATTTTCAAAATTTTCAAAATTTTCAAAATTTTCAAAATTTTCAAAATTTTCAAAATTTTCAAAATTTTCAAAATTTTCAAAATTTTCAAAATTTTCAAAATTTTCAAAATTTTCAAAATTTTCAAAATTTTCAAAATTTTCAAAATTTTCAAAATTTTCAAAATTTTCAAAATTTTCAAAATTTTCAAAATTTTCAAAATTTTCAAAATTTTCAAAATTTTCAAAATTTTCAAAATTTTCAAAATTTTCCAAATTTTCAAAATTTTCAGTTTTAAAATTTTCAAAATTTTAAAATTTTCAAAATTTTAAAATTTTCAAAATTTTCAAATTTTCAAAATTTTCAGAATTTTTAGAATTTTCACAATTTTCAGAATTGAAATGTGCGACTGAAATGATGACTAGCGTTGACCTAAAAAGGGATGATGCATCTGTCAGACATACGTACACACGCGCTCATACATCGCTACAATTTTTTGTACAGTCAAATGAACAACGAACAGATCGAACAACAGATGCAGGGTGCAAAAATTCAGGTTGTTATACATCTACAGCTATACGAATATCCAAGTGTAGTGAAATTGGTCAGTTATATATTTTAATCCACATTTTGTGGTACCCATGCAATTCGTTTAAAACAAAATATAAATATAACGATAAAGTTCACAATTTGTCATGTAACCAGTTCAATTTAGCTACCCACAACAAAAATGTGCTTTACTTTTTTGCTTTCCAGTACGTTGATTAAAATATGGTGTACAATATTAGCTCTGTAGGCTAAAACTATGTTTTAATTTTGGGCTCTTGAAGAAAAATGTGCATTTGCACTGTTTATAGGTCCAAAATGACAACACGACTGGCTGGCATTCTCAGAAGATGTTGCCTGTTTGGCGCCTCCCAAAAAAATGAGAACAGGTCAGCGGCTTCAGCATTTGTATACCCCAAGTCAGGAGTTGAGGTGACCGAACTAGTCAGAGCCGATCCCTGTATCCCTTCCCGAGGCATATGAATAATGATGCTGCTGACCTGTGTTCAGTCTTTAAGGAGTGGCCAAACAGGTAACGGATTTTGAGGATGCCTTCCAGCAATGGCCAATAGCTGAAGATTCGGTAGTTTATATTTTCAACTTACATTAATGTACGACTGAACTTATTTAAGCAGAACATATTAGAATAAAGTGTCACCAAATTGTTTAGCTCCAAAATTTGAACCAAGAAGACAATTTGAGATCAGCTTACTTAGTGAAGTAAAAAGCTTTGCAGATATAACGAAAAAAAGATTGATATCGTAGTGACCCATTCATTTATAGAAAATGGCTATTTTTAAAATCACTCTTTACATGACAAATTATGAAAAAATCAACACAACGTAATACTTAAGACCGAAAACAAAATAATTTCATTAGCTTATTTTTGAAAATTTTTCATTTCGCTTTTATATCTACCATTGAAAAGTATATTATATTTAATTTAATATGGATTTAACTATGGTTTACCGTAAACCCTAATAGCTGTGCAAATTTTTATCTAACGTTTCTGCTTCTAGAATCAGTCAAATGTCTTGACATTATTTTAATATCACGAATAAGTGTTAGACCAGGCAAAATAGATCTGTTGCTAAGCAAAATGTTTTTCAACTTTAGGTTTTTTACTAAAAGAAGTTTTCTTTTTGGAAAAGCATAATTTGAGGCTATATATAATATTTATTTGTAATAAAAGTAAAATATTTGCAAGACAGCTAACAACGTTTATTAAGCATTATAAAGGCATGGCAAAGCAGTTTTCCGAATTTCCTTGACACGTGATGTTCTCGTAACAAGAAAAAGTTCTAACGAAAACTGAGTGAAATTTTTGAGAGTGCTATAGGGTCTATCATACGCATGCTTTGGAAGCACTTTTTTGTACTTCAACCATTAAAACTAACCCTGAACTTTTGTTTTTCAAATAGCACCAAATAGATTTTCCTACACAAATTAAGTCCTTATTTTATTTAGAATCTTGTGGTACCTTTGATTTTATACACAAACGTATTTTTTTTGTAAAATCATAAGCATAACATAGATAAAATAAGAAGTTGTTTGACGGAAAAAAGGGATAAAAATAAAACCGAGTGGGATTTTAAGTGTACTGAATGACCTATAATACATGCTTTCGAAAACAAATTCCTTTTTTATCCTTTCTTATTACGAAAATATTACGCCTCAAACAAAGCCTCATTTTATTTACCTTATATTTATGACTTTACGAACAAAATTGGTTTGTGTATGAAGTCAAAGGCACTACAAGATTTTAAATAAAACAATGATCTCATTAATGTAGGGTGCTACTTGGAAAAAAAGTTAGGGGTGAGTTTTGAGGGGTTGAAGTAAAAAAGAATGATACGAAGGCATGGTTTGATAGGTCATTCAGTACTCTTGAAAGGCCCGCTTAGTTTTTTTTTTATCCTTTTTCATTATGAAAATATTACGCCTCAAACAAATCCTTATTTTATTTATTTTGTGCCTATGACTACGAAAAAAAAATGGTTTTTGTATAAAATCAAAGGTACTATATGATTTTATATAAAATTGTGCTATTTGGAAAATAAAAGTTGAGGGTGAGTTTTAAGGATTGAGGTACAAAAAAATGTTTGAAAGCATGGTATGATAGACTCGTAATACTTTCAAAAATTGTACTCAGTTTTCGTTTGAACTTTTTTTGTTACGAAAATCTCACGTGTCAAGGAAATTCAGGTATGGTGATAAGTATTTAAACTAAAAGAATAAAAAATACTGTTGTATTGTGATAAATTAAATGTTTATGACCAGTATAGTTCAAATCACATTACCAGCAAGTGAATATGTCATAATTTGAAGGATCAATAATAAATAAAAAAAGTATACCTAACATGACGATATTCTATAATATGGAAAAGCAGAAGGTTATAACTCTCGAAAGCATCTTACGTATCTATAGGCCATCTATTTTGCCTGGTTTAGTATGAAAACTATAAAAAATGAAGCAAAATATAAAATACCTCTCCAATATAGAGTACACTTTCCTTTAAAGTATAATATCTCAGTTCTTTCAAGTTATTATACATTAATATATAAAATACATAGATTTACGTTATTTTTTTGGTTATGTTACAACAGGACCCTTCCTTAGTTCCACAATCTCGTTATAAAACACGTCACTTTGAGATATTTACTTAAAACAGGAGACAGTTTTTTAAAAATTGTATGGTAAATACAGACGATCCGTAGTTAGGAATGCGAAATCTGAAAACTAGGACAAGTAATGCATAAAATGTCCTAGGAATCCTGATATTTTAGGAACTTTTTTCCATGTTTCTGGATTTGCAACTCATAAAAACTTTACTTGTATATTTTTTGCGCAAACATTTTTTTTATGTATTCTTTGTTACTAAACCAAATTCAACGAATTATTTTCACGGTTCTTTCAATAAAATTCAGAAAGAACTGTTGCAAAAGACATATTTCCTTGAAAAAAAGATGGTAATTTGCTAAACCTGAAAAATACTGATCAAAAGTCAAAGGCAAATGGACAATTCTTGACGTATTCCAAGACGAGACTGCGGAAAGAAAATTAATTTAAAAATCCCTAGATACAGCTACTGTTTAAAGCTTGAATATATTTTATCTATTTTTTTTTGTTAGATTGATTAAAAATTGAGCTATTACTCAAATATGGCACCAAACTGGTCAAGTATTTTTAAGGTTATAAAGGATCACATATTTCGCGGATCATACCACCGAAGACATCCGGAAAGATACTACAATGATGTTTTTTGTTTTTAAAAGCTTTGGACGTCATTTTGGACGGATAGACAGGGAAACAAAAGAATAACCACCATCATCTAAGCAGCTTCGACAGCTAAGAAGCTGTCGAAGCATCCTCTATTGTGTATGAAATCATGGCTGGCGAGGATTTGTATAGTTTAGGATTTTTCGCCTTAACGTGTTTAAAATAATAATATTAAGATAAGTAGACCAATAAATACAGGGCAAATAAATCTAATATAATCTAAGATTCATACGAGACCGTAGAAGCTCCAAAAATTTTATGATAAGCATGTTGTTAGCACTTGTATCTTAAAGAAAGTGGAAGGTACTGTATGTAACTTTTGATTACAATTACAAACATAGGGTATATAACATTGTTTAAAAGAAATACTCTAGTCCAAATCTTCCATGGCTGAGTTGATTGATATAAAAAATGATTTCGCGAAAGATTTGACTACATTGCTCCACCAAAAGATTCAGTGTCTCAGTATAATTGTTAAAATTTCCAAAATAAAACGATTCACGTTAGGGAAAGCTGTGTTTATAATATATGTGACATTTTCATCAAAGTACATAGTCTAGAGAAATTGATGATGTTGATGGTGGTGAGATTTGTTGCCAAGTCCTTTCCGTCATGAAAATCGTAACAGGCACCTCTGATAATGCCTGTTGTTTTTACAAACATTGTATCACATGGTAAAAGTCGTTTATCATGAACTGTATCTACAAACAAAAAGAGTATTAAGAAGACACGCTTCAAAAAAATCTTGTAGAGAATATTGATGCGTAGACTCATTGTTTTCACGATAACTGGTTATATCACAACGAAGTAAAATATTCATAAGCTTGCATAATAATGAAATTCACTTTTGTCATGGAGTGTATCCGAAATTGTATTATTTTCCCAATTGCAGAATAATTTGGTCACTAAAATAATGAAAACAGAGAATTATTGGGTGCTATACAACTCGACAACGCCCCACGTAATTTGGAAAAATTTCATATTTGAATTAAAGGGGATCGTCTATTATGTACTTTTAAAAAAGAAAATTTGCGAACTAAGCATTTTTTGAAAAAAAAATAATAGCTAAAAACTGTTGTTTATTTTCACTATACTTCCAAGGTATACCGGCACAGAAAAAGACAATTTTACAATCGAGAACCCGCTTGACAGATTCAAACACTGTCACAAAGAAATTGCACAATCGCCATTTTTTTAGGTTAGTGACTGTAAAACAAAAAAAATTAGGTCAATGTCTTTGGAAAAGATAAAAAACAAAAATTTTTGGGAATTTCATACACGGATGTTCAGAATGGATTAAGATTGACCCGACTTCGTTTTAGCAGGATCTGAAATGCAGGTTGAAGTTGGTGCTAATACCGCTAATATACTTCCTAGGTTGGGTGGAATACAGAAGATATCTAAATTTAGGCTATCTATTATCATCTGTCAACCAGAACCAGTATGTCAGTTGTAAAACTGTATTGTTCTGTGCGCATGCATTATTAAAATATGGTGAAAGTACAGAGTCTTATCAATTTTTTTTCTCCAAAAACACGTGCTTCTTTCGCAAATTTTCTTTTTGAGGATCACATAACAGACCATCCTCTTTACGTTAATAAAAAAATTTCTCAAATTGCGTGGGGCCCCGTTGCGCAGTGGACCTGAATATTGTTTGCTGTTAGATTCATTCTGGCATCAATAAAATATCAAATCCTGATAAGAATTTTTTGAAGCGTGCGGTAGTGATTGAAAATGAATACATCTAGAAGTGTTAGTGTTATACCCTGTATGCGATCTATATAAAATGTGAAAAGGGTGGGGGGTGATACAACATTTGACACATATTACTTACTATACTAAAATTATTTAGGCCAGAAATTCTACTCTAGTGCACGCTAGATGTGAAAATAGCGGTACTCCGATTTTTTTGAAGATCTGTGAGCATGCTATTAACCATTGAAATCTATTCAAGACTTAAGTTTGATACTACAAGAAAAGAGACAATTCTGATTGTATGTGGATATAAGAGTCAAATGTAAGGTTAGTTTAGAATTCCCACTTTAAAAAAGTGACAGCAAAAAGGCGTTTTCTGAACGCCAGTTTCTGGATTGGAAGCTTTAATATTGTGCCAGTCCGGCCCTGTCCGTCGGGCATAGACGTGAATTCTTGAACCCAGACTTCCAGAAACTGGTCACGAACGACGCCAACGCAGAGAAGCTTTCGAGAACCAGAGACGCGTACGATATATAGGCGCATCAGATGGCCAGACAGACAGAGTTACCAGAATTAACAGTGCAGCAGTGGTGATCCGTAGTATACCGGTGGTGCGTGCAAAATAAATGAACAGTGACATAAATTAGTGAAGTTAAGGACAAATATAAATTAGTATAGTGACTCAGTGACTGTAAATAAATTAGACTGTTAAGTATTAGGTTAGGCGTAGTATATATAGTTCGTGTAAATACATAGTTGAATCCGTACCAAGTGTAACAATATGAAATGCATAGAATTCAATATTTAGACACCAAAAATCCCAATAAACATATATCTAGTCTTGAATTTTTCGCGGTAACTTTATGATCTTATCTTCCTTTTTTTGCTTCTTCTTCGAATCGTTTGTTTTTTGTCAGGTATTGTATTCTACTGGCATTCACCTTAAAGAACACTAAGTTTTGTGTCTAGGACTCGTGGTGACCAGATAAAATTATCAAAATCATTGAGTTGAAAAATAGGTTAATTTTGCGCCAGTTTTGCTAACCAGGATATGAGAAATTTTTCTGCAGTCTGTAGAATTGTTGGACAAGCAAACAGAAAATTGTATCACTATAGAGTGAAGAATAAGGTTTCTTCAACGCAGGAGAGTGTATTGTAAATTATTTTCAATACGCGTGAAATTTTAAATATATTTCGGGATTCCTGAACTTGAAAGTGACCATCGAAGTACCGTATAGTTCACACACGTGCACATAATACGCTGGTTTTCAGACACGGTAACAAGATATGTTAAACAGTGCGATATTTTTGAACAAAAAATATTACATTTTGAATTGTTGACCATTCACAGCTACACTGTCATTAGAAGTGAAAATAAAAATATTTTTTGACTTAGATCTGATGTTAAAATTGGAGAAAACCTGGTAATATGTTAGGTAAAATTGCTCCGTCAGTCGCAAGAAATTGGAGAAATAAACCAGCAGTTTTAAAAAACGCTTTTCTGGGCCAACATTTTATGCCATTTGGGAACGAGTCTAAGTCTATTTAGCAGTGCGAGTAAGCTGTACTCTGTTACCTGATACTTTAGACTGGCTTGACGTCTATTTAAGAGGTATGAGCTGACGAAGAAGTACATCTCAGATTTAATTTTTTAGTAGTGGCCTGAATTGGCAATTCTGGAGGTTAGGACCGTCTTAGTAATATTTTTACTGAATATCTCATTGCCAAAAAATAATCACTAATTTTGAGAACAAGCAATTGATTTACTATCTAGAGAAATTCACAGCAAAAATGCTTGACTGAAACACATACATCTTTTCGTTTATATATTGTTAAGAGTAAATTACTCGTCAGTAGCGGTACAAGCACCGAGTGCAGCCCTGTATGTATCCCGTCAAATTATGTGTCAAGATTTATTCTAGAGGATTTTTAGTTATCACTAGCCGAACATCTGTTCGTCGTTGACACGGATGCTAAAGTATCGGGTAAAAGGGTATAGTTAGGATGAAGTCAAAATGCGCCATAGAGAAAGGGTTGTTTTACTTCACATCACACAATATCGAATTTGAGATACATTTTTGTTCGATTTATGACATCTGCAACAAGAAAATGCATGTTACTCGTTTCTGTCGGTCTGTTTGTCAGTCCAGATCTATGGCTTATATAAGTGGGCAGTACTGAAATTGAGATCAAATTTCGAAATGGCAGGGCAGAAGCTTTATAGTTTTCCAAAAATTAATAACTATGCCTTTGCACGTTTCAAAGAAATTTGTCAAAAACTTTCGGGAACGAAAAGGCCGGGAGACTGGCAAGCTATTCTGCTATTCTGATGATATCCAGTTAGCTGGAAAGACTTCAATTTGCATTCAAATAAAGAAGAACAAAGATAGATGCATTATTTGATGGAAAAATGTTCAAAAGTAAAACGAAACATTAAGGAGTCGCTTAAGCTTTATTCTTATCGTAAATTGACCAACCCATATTTTTTATTTTTATTCACAGTGTTTCATGAGCTTGAAAGAAACATATTGTAACGAAAATGTCCTAGGATGTTAAATATTTATGTATACAAGTGGTTCAGTTCCAGTGATCCAATAATTTAGGTCGTTGTGACACACTTGCAACACAAGATTGTGCTTTCTAATTTTTTTAGTGCTAAGTATGTATATACCATAAGGAGTTCGAGTGTTATATGTGTCATTGTCAAGATTTAGTCACTTTGCCTCTCAAAATTAACGTCAAATGGCTTAAGATGTCGACCTAGAAAACTGCTAAACTTTTCCTAGTTTCTAAGCTGCAATTAATTTACCTAGTTATACCTGTTTGATCTGTCTTATTTGCCGTATCTGAAACCTAGCAGAAAACAAACGACATCCATCTCAATCGTAGTATCTTTGTTGATTCGAAAACTCCCTGTCTTCATCTAGGCTCATATCAGAGAACCTCTCCATCAGCTCTTTCCTGTAGTTCCGCCCCTCCAGCTTGCTCTTGTCCTCTTGGTCGTACCGCCTGGATCTCGCAGGAGGATGGTATGACCTCCTGCCGTCCTCCTTGGAAGGATGGTACCGGTCCAGGTACCGCCGTTCCTCCTCCAATCGCCTGCGTTCGGCGGCCGTGAGTAAGTGGTGGGGGGTGGCCCCCCTGTCGTCCCGGTACTCCCGGGGGATCTGCGGCCGGTAGTACTCGCTGGGTGAGAGCTGGGGTAGTTCCTCTTCGATGGTCTGTTCCGCGGTGAGCCTCCACTAGATGGCGTTGAGGGCGTGTCGGGAGGTGCCTCGCTGCTGCTGTTGGTGGTACTCGCGGTGGTACTCTTCACGCTCCCGGTCCGTCGTGTACTCGTCATACTCTCTGTCTCGCTCGAGTCGGCCGCGGTTTCGGGTCGTGTGGCCCGTGTGGAAAGTGGCTGGCGGAACGATCTAGTGTAACTATGGGTTCACGGTGGTACCTAAGCTTCCTCAACGTTTTACTGTAGCTTTTAAATTGTTTTAATTAAAAAAATTGATTTGTTGATTATTGTTTTTAGACTGGTATCGTTGAGGTTTGAAAGTTACCCACCTTGATGTTCTTCTAACAAGAAAAGGGGACACAAGGTAGACAGAAAACCAACACATTCTGATTGGCACTTACATAAAGAAGCAAGCCACTACCCATCTCAGAAGTAGGTACGAGATGGACTAGAATCATGGGTTTTAAAACAATAATCAAATCATTATAACCACTCAGTGTATACAAAAAATGGGTGAATTGTTGCATTTCGTTACTCTCTGCATCGTTTTATTTACTAGTAATTCCATTTTAAAGGTTAAAAAAAGGAATTTAAATTTGTCCAATCGGTGCGATGCGCGCCATACAACAGCAGTGCATCGTTGCCACGTCAACTTACAAATCGCGGTATTGACGCAATTTTCACGAGATAGAAATTGAGTGCCCGTGCACCCGGTGCAATGCATTCACCCACCCAACCGCGCACGAGACTGCTCTGCCGTGCAATCGAAAAACCTAGTAACTCAAAAAACAACAATTCCGGCAAAATAGATTTGAAGTTTTGTTTCATTTTTTTGCATATAACTTCTCTGTATATAAGTTTTTTGGTAATCGGATGTACAGTTAGTACAGATTTTTCCTTCTCTTTCGGCCTAATGAAAAGACTTTTTTGATTTGATTTCTACAGAAAAGTCTGTAGAGAGAGTAAAGTTATTTTAAGGTTTTTAATTATTAACCGTGCATTACGTAGACGGTAGATGGTATACAACTCAAAAACATGGTAAGTCTACTTATGATGAATATATATATTTAATATACTATACAAAACCATAGTAAGTGGCTTGGGTGTACCTCATCGAAAACAGACCTACAATCAGACAGATTAGTAACCCTGGTTCTGTATCATATTATCTATACTTTTGCATCAAGTTTTCTAGTTTTTCTGTCATCAGCATAGTAAGACTGTTCTAAGTTAAGGTGTTCTAGATAATTTTCTCATTTTGATTTCTTGTTAGCATGACTACATGTATAAGATAAACCTTGCCACTGTATTTTTATTGAACTAAAATCTTATGCTAGTACTTTATCGTGCAAACGTAAGGTTATGTTCAATTTTTATAACATTTATTCAACAAAAGGCGAAAAGCACTACGTAGCCATACAGGGACACACTTAAATACCGCTAATCAACTAAAACTCGATATGTCTGTATAAACGTAAAAGCACTTCTAAAACAAGTATGTTACAAGCTGAAGGAAACAGTAAAAGCTACCAATATTGCATATTTTCATTTGGCAAACAACAAATAAGTTAAGCGGTGGCTGCTATTTTAACTGAATCTTCCACCTCATCTCAACGTGGCCGGCTGCTCTAAAATATTTGCTTGCATCGACATGTTTTTTTTCCTCTATTCTCGTTTTGATCGTAGATATATTAATAAACATCTTCTTGCAAACGGATAAGGTGCCATAAAAGCTTTAATGGGTATTATGGAGAAGAAGTTCGCTGATTCTATGAGATTCAGCAAAATACTCGAATATTGTTCGGCGATCTATATGAAGTAGTTTTCGCGGTATTTTTTTACAGCTTATTCCACAACGCGGTAACAAGTCATTCATTTTTCCTTTTACCTTCCACTTTGATTGCCTCAGTCGCTATTTTTAAACTCAGGTTGGCTTGCGACACTTTCTCATCTATAACAAACATTTCAGTAATAGTCCTCTTATCTCTCAATCCCCTGCAAGTATGGTAATGTTACATTATACCTTACACAAATGAGTTGCTATATTTGTTGTGATTAAGAATTTGAATAATCAACAGATCAGTTTGCTATTTTTTTTTTATACAAGTAAAGGTTTTAAGTAACTCGACTTACTAGGTTTTACGATAGCAGATACGACTAAGTTCATTCAAGTGTCTCAATGATTTCAAGTATCTCTATATACGAAAATATATAGTTTTAGTATGTCTATTTACTAAAACTGAAGTCTCAATATCTCCGAAACTAATAGCTGTCCGATTTGCAATTAATAAATAGCTACCGACATAGTTCGAGCTGATGGTTCGTTATATGCAAACTAAGCAAAAACCTAGTAACTCGGGTTACTAGGTTATTCGATTGCACGTCAGTGCTGCTGCCCCACTATCGAAGGTAGAGGCTATTCATCGCGCAGCCACGTGAGTCTCCTTTTTTGCCACTTACGCAGGCTCTCAAAATCTTAGGTCATGAACCTGGACCAGTTAACATAGATATTTTTTCTCATCAGTACCTATTAAGAAAGTCTACATTAAAAAATCCAACCTCAGTTTAATGTTCCGATGAAATTTGACGCCCGGACCATATCGCGGCCACTGTGCGATCTTCCACGATCATGAAGCCGCCGCTGAATCATTTCTTTTAGTTCTGTGCAGACATAGTTTTTGTTTACTCCTTCTAGCCTATGCAAATTCGTTCGCTTCACTGGCCGTATATATCAAACTATGCATTTTTTAGCATGAGTA
The DNA here is from genome assembly GCA_951848785.1 of Callosobruchus maculatus. Lineage (NCBI taxonomy): Eukaryota > Metazoa > Arthropoda > Insecta > Coleoptera > Chrysomelidae > Callosobruchus > Callosobruchus maculatus. The sequence goes on from CATOUR010000056.1 coordinate 14,749,419, forward strand.
GAGGATCACATGAAGGTATGCATTGAATATTGGGACTTAAGTTAGAACGGCAACAAGGCACACAATCCAATCCAAATACTTTCCTCATTTTCTCGACTTTCCCATGCCCAAAAAAATCACGGAAATACATGAGAAGGTTCTTATGCCATACTCTATCATATACAGCCATAAAAAAATAATGATACTAGTCCATTATTAGAACTTCGACACCGAACTGGAACACTCTCAATGCAAACGGTTATATACAGAAGGAAATAACAAGAACAATAAAAAGAGATATGATAAACAAACCACTTGAACTTATAACGAAAGCTTTTTTGCTCTATGCGCCTAAAAAGACAGAATAGGAAAAACGTCACAAAAGGAAACGTAAGGACCATCTACAAGATAGTTACAGGAGTATTTGAGAACGGTCAAGGATAAAAGTGACTCAGTCACCAACATGCACATGTACTTCAAGGGTTGCAGAATATAAAGCCAGCTATCGACAGACAAATCAGCGGTAGCCGAACATGCGTCGAAAATTTTATCCATAGGTTCTTGCTGCAACATCTTCACACCATGCCAGACTGCACAAAGCATCGATATTTTAAAATATCACAACAATTTCAATAGAAAATACGAAACACATAAAGTCAACCGGACTTGGGTACATATCCTAAGCTAGGGTCCTTTAGGTTAGGATTCCTGACCTGAAGAACCTGAAGACACTGACCTACGACCCCACAACGTCTTAACACTATGCCAGGCTACACGGAAAAGTCATCCAAATTCAATAACGTTGCAACTATTTCAATAGAAGAGAAGAAACGCAGAAAGCCAACCGGACTTGGGTACCCATCCTAAGTTAGGGTCCTTTAGGTTAGGGTTCCTGACCTGAAAAACCTGAAGATAATCACCTACGACACCACAACGTCTTCACACTATGCCAGACTGAACAGAAAAGTCATCGAAATACAACAACATCGCAACAATTTCAATAGAAAAGAAGAAACATAGAAAGTCAACCGGACTTGTGTACCCATCCTAAGCTAGGGTCCTTTAGGTTAGGGTTCCTGATCTGAAAAACCTGAAGATACTGACCTATGACACCACAACGTCTTCAAACTATGCCAGACTACACAGAAAAGTCATCGAAATGCAACAACATCGCAATAATTTCAATAGAAAAGAAGAAACATAGAAAGTCAACCGGACTTGTGTACCCATCCTAAGCTAGGGTCCTTTAGGTTAGGGTTCCTGATCTGAAAAACCTGAAGATACTGACCTATGACACCACAACGTCTTCAAACTATGCCAGACTACACAGAAAAGTCATCGAAATACAACAACATCGCAACAATTTCAATTGAAAAGAAGAAACATAGAAAGTCAACCGGACTTGGGTACCCATCCTATGTTAGGGTCCTTTAGATTCCTAGTCTGAAGGACCTGAAGACACTGTTGCATATTGCGAGGAGACGGGGCTACCAATGGTATGAAGTTGGGCTACGTCACTATTGACAGGTATAAATACAGTCGCAAATCAGCCAGCTGTCAATAGGAAGTAGATGAAGGTGCGTTCTTTTCGTGGTGGCGAAACGACAAACCTCAACGCTCAACGACGCCGCCTTAAAAACCTAAGAAACCAAATATTCATTGGACAAACAATTTGACAGAGAAATTATCATAAAAATGAGTATCGTTAGTTATCCTCCTTGAAGGATCAAATTTAATATTTTGTTACCATCAGTACAACTCACATGGACTTTGCACGATACACTATAGACCTTTATAAATTCAGATAATTCAGTGAATAAGCTACAGTAAAACGAAGGAAGTTGTAACTATTCTCGACAGCTTTATCATGGCATGCTGGAAGTTCGGTATCCATGTATTCAACTATAACCTGTAACATGATAGCCTCTATCTTGTTTGCAATAAAATTTTGAGAACTTGCATTGTGAAACAATGATTTTCTGGTAGTAATTTGAGAGTGGCAACTAGACAGAGACACTATTCACGATAATACTATATTACGGACAAAAACAACGATGGTTCTGACCCACCAATAGGTGACACGACAGACTTATGCAAAAATAGAATAGAATAGAAATTTATTGGTGTTTTAGATCAGATTAGTGACATAAGACAAGTCTTCAATAAATTAATAATGAAAATAAAAATAATTTTGTTAAGTTATTTGTAAATGTAAATTTAACGAACACAAACAAGAATTAAAGTTATGCTGTTTATTTCCAGCGGGTGATTCAAAAATCCATTCAAATTATAATAAGCTTAGTCTAACAACATTTTTTGACAGTTTTTGCAAACATGTGTTTGTCCAGTTATTTTAAACTCTTTGGCATCTTATTATAAAGCTTAATGACCATATGCCTTGGACTAAGCTCTGTTCTAGAGAGCCTATATGTGGGCACTTGCAGCAAGCGTGAGTTTCTTGCTTCATAAGTACTATGACAGCTTAAAGTTTTAAAATCATTAGGATTAGATTTAGCATATATAGTACTAATTCATATATGGTGATATTGTCAAATATGATTTTGTGTAGATAGATAGGCAAATCTAGCATGCCACGACAACACTCATGATCGATACTATTCATCTACACCTATTTCTTGCTAATGTCAAGCCACTCCAAAATATACAAAACAGAAAAACCATAAATAGTATATAAACTAGAATGAGAGAAGACAGAGAAGACATTTATGAACCATGCCGTTCAGGCAATACCTGAGGTTTCTTTCCTAGAACTTCGACTCATTCTAATTAGCGCACACATGGGATGCATTAGTAGTATTCAAAATAATACGAACTTCGAAAAAAGCTAAATACAAGTTAGTGCTACATACTAGAAAAAGGATTAGTAAGATACAATACAACAATAAATTAACTATTTCTAGAACTTCAGTGCCAAAACTTGACGCGGTGGCTATATTACAATGATAGGTTACTATCTATAGTACTATTAAACTATTAAACTATTGTGAAAGAAAATAAAAGCAGACATGTACAATAATGTATGCAAACAGAAGGTATTGATCTATTGTGTACTAGTGGGAACACCCAAATAGGACTTCAAATTTTACAATTTAAGATGTGCGTATGTAAATAAATGCTGATGTCGGTTACTGATCCTTCAACAAATGAAAAATATATTTTCAGATTTAATATTATAAAATCAAATTTTAAAACTGAAATCAGAAATACATTTTTCAGTGTCGATTTTTCATGTGGTAATTCTAATAATTCGGTATATGAAGACGCTTGACAAAAAATGTCAATATATTATGTAGATGCTCAAGCTATGGAAATCGCAATAAACTTCAGATTCCTTGGGTAAAAATATTGAGATTCAATCAAACCTACCTCAGTGCAGTATAGTAAGCGATGCCCTCTACAAGTGCCATCCGAATTAAGAAGGGACTTACATTTCTTGCCTCAAAAAAACCCCGAGTTACTAATTTCGTGTCGTAATCTCATTGATTAAATATTAGGCAAAAACGAAATTATGATTACAGCACTGACATCCTGTATTTAAACATTTGCACTGAGAGAAGTTAAGTCCAACTTAAGATTTCGAGACGATGCAACCCTTCTTGCTGCTTCTCAGGAGGAACCAGCAGCTCTATCAAATATCATAGAACAACACAGTGCAGCATATGGTTTTGGTACTAACTACATCAAGACCGTAGTTATGATCGTAGATAGAGAGCACGATAATTATGGAGGAATAAAGTCAGTAGGCCGTTGTGAAGTAGGTACATTAAAAGTTTTGTGTACCTCGGTTTTTTGACAGACAATTCGGGTGGCTGTGAAAATGAGATTCGACTGCGCTTTCAACATGCACGTGTGGACATGACAAAGCTTACTAAAACATGGCGTGACCATAACATCACTAAAGCTACCAAAATGTAGATTGTCCTAAAAGATAGCAGTATATGTATAACCATACACATCATAATCATAATTACCTAACATTTACTCTGACTTTGTGATGAGACAGGTATTGGGCAACTGGAATGGCGGTATAACTATTGGCGGAAGCAAAATATTCAACTTAAGCCGACTGTACAACACTCACATATAGCTCTATTAAACATCTTAGAACAACACAGTGCAGCATACGGTTTTGGTATAGACTACAACAAGACCAAGTTTATGATCGTAGATAGAGAGTACGATAATCATAGTGAAATAAAGTCAGTAGGTCATTGTGTGTGAAAATGAGATACGACGGCACATCCAACAGGTACGTGTGGCCATGACAAAGCTTACTAAAATATGGCGTGATCCTAACATCACTAAAGCTACCAAATGCCGTTGGTTCAGTCTCTTGTGTTCTCCATGTGGACGTGGAGGAGAATGCTGAGAGTCCCTTATATCGCCCATCGAACTAACGTTTCCATACTGGATGAGTTCGGTAATCCATTGAGACTATCCTCCATTGTGTCGACAAGAATTCTGACATTCTTCGGACATATTCACAGAAGCGATAATATGGAGAAACTTGTAGTTCAGGGTCACGCCCCGAGTGGGCGGCGCCGTGGCCGTTCCACTACAAGCTGGGTGGATACGACGAAACAGTTGCTGGATATGAGTATCAAGAGCGCCACTGAACTGACAGTAAATCGCGAACGACGGCGAGTTACAGTTCTCAAAACTATTGATAATATTCGTGTCGACAATACTCTAGATCCAACTTGATGCATTTTACGAGTTCAGATCTTGTCTGTTAAAACATTGTGACTATGATGATGAAGTTTGGTTAAATCTCAATATTTTTACCCAAAGAATCTGCAATTTTACTTGTACCATTAATTATAGCACACCCTGTATAGGGGATATAGGAATAGGATAACATAACTTTGGTATGTATACATTATAGAAAGTCATACCTGTATATTACGAAATAGTTTAGAATGTGGAGTTAGACACCGTCTGTCTGAAAATATGTCCTTCCGAGGGTTAAAGCTAAACATGCTTCCGTAATGTTGAAAAGGAGTGTTAGTAAGCCTCCTAGTCGTGTAAAATGAATATCATCTGACCAGCGGATCTGAAGCTACAAAAGGTATGCGGCCAAACATGTTCGATGTTGCCAAGTTTATTTATAAAAAAGCAAAGTTAACGGTAACAGCAATTTAAGATATTTTTGCAACTACTTTGATATAGTTGTTAATGTACTTTTATTCAATAATTGATATTTTTATATATTTGTTAATGTATTTTTATTCAATGACCAATATGTCTTAATCTGCCTGTTATAAAATGTACATATTTTCTGAAGATATCATCAACTTCAGGTGAATCGGCAACAACTCACGAATCCTGTCACCCAAAGTCTTATCAGGGAACCTTATTGGTTGAGGATCAGCTATCATGCCATTGCCATGGAAATTAAATCTTGCTATTGGCCACCCTGCCACCAACTTTATGTTCCTGTCTCTTTCTCTCTGTCTGGAAATATCGAAATACCGGTGGCGTTTTGTATGTTGTGTTTATAATCTCTACAGATTGTCCCAAACTATTTGAATATCTGTTTTGTCGAGTGTATTGTCTTATCAGCTTGTTCAGTATACTGTTTTTCGTCATTGTTATTGTTATTATCTTATTTAAAAATGAACATTTATACCAAAGGAAAGAGGCTTCCTAGCCCTGAAGTATTCACGTAAAATCCGCACTGCCATGGCTATTTTATGAATGAAATCGGCCATGTTTATTACAACTATACCCCTCTTACTGATACTAATTAGCTTCAGAACCGTTGGCCAGATAATGGATGCGAGATAAGGCAATAGGACAGGTTGCACTTCAACCCCACTGCAAACTGAAGGCGCGACTTACAAAAATACCGACCGGTGGACATGTGAATAGTAGTAGCGGAGCGGAGCGGAGCGGAGCGGAGCGGAGCGACAGTGCAGCGAATTTAAGCGAAAAGATCTGTAGAGCCAGCCCTCCAAATCTTACCAGGTGCTTCTGGTTGTTATTTTTTATTGTTTGTGCCAAGTTAGCGATTGGAAGCGATGCGAGATAGCGAAGCGCCAAAATCGAGAAAAAAGAGAAAACCAAATCGTTATTTTGGGTCGTTGTGAATGATACTGGTTGTTTTTGTACACATGTGTTGTCAACAATTTAGAGGTCCACTGGTCCATAAATAAAACTACAGAAAGTACAAGTATGCTTGTCAAAAAAATGGAAAACCTTTAATTGGCTTTAGATCACAGCAAAACCTCGTGTTCTGGATGACTTGAGTGTTAAAAGTTATTAAAAATCCGGTAGCAGTTTTGAGAAGTTTTGAGAAGAAAATCGAAATTTTTAAGAACTATTATAAACATTCGTAACATCACCAAAGCTAACAAAATGTCGCTGGTTCAGTCTCGTGTGTTCTCCATATTTTTGTATGCCTCGTAAACTTGGACTGTTAAAAAGGCAGATCGAGCTCGCACAGATTCTTTTGAAATGTAGACGTGGAGGAGAATGCTCAGAGTTCCTTATACTGCCCATCGAACTAACGTTTCCATACTGGATGAGTTCGGTAATCCAAAGAGATTATCCTCCGTTGTGTCAACAAGGTTGCTTACATTCTCCGGACATGTTGACAGAAGCGATAATATGGAGAAACTTGTAGTTCAGGGTCATGCCCCGAGTGGGCGGCGCCGTGGCCGTTCCCCTACACGCTGGGTGGATACGACGAAACAGTTGCTGGATATGAGTATCAAGAGCGCCACTGATCTGACAGTAAATCGCGAACAATGGCGAGCTACAGTTCTCAAAACTATTGATAATATTCATGTCGGCAATACTCTAGCTTCCACTTAATGCATTTTATGAGTTCACAACATGTCTGTTAAGACATTGTGATTATGATGATGATGGACATTCGAGTTCATCAAACAAATTGAAAATCTTCATTTGGATCAAGGATCAGGATGAAACCTCAACTAGATGATTCGAAGGCATTAATTATAAATCCGGCAGTAATTTTGGGCTTTAGTGTCGTTTAATCAAAATAAAAAAATTCAAAGCCAAAATTTCATTTCGAAACCTGACATTTTGGCGATTGCTCGTTCTCTTATGGGTCTGTTTCTCTTGGGGACTTCAAAACAGTACGTGTCCATATTTTTCAAAATATATCGAGTATAGAAAGGTCAATGTCTGAAATATATAGCAATATGATTCACAACAACCTAGAAATAAAAATACCGTGCAAAAAGTAACTGAACCTGTCATTCTAAATGTGATTCGCATAAAATGCGTTTGTAAACTTAATTTGGGGCTGGTATAGGAGTCATAGACCCGGTGTAATCTGAAAACAAGTGCCAAAATAAATAAAAGAAGCCTCTATTGCTGACATATTTTATTTTTATCACATTCATCTTTTTTGGACCCATGAGGCAACAATTGTACAATATTTTAGTGTAAAGGTAAGTTTTCCTACAAATTCGTCAGTCGTTGGTAGCAGCGACTGAGGAGCTACTAAGAATCGCCACGACTATTGTTCTCGTACCGATTCGTTGGTCACTGGTAGCCACTACCAGGTAGGTGTGCAGTTGCCAAGATTGTTTTCCTACATACATATTGAATATCCTTCAAAGCTCTAGTAAACGGAAAAGTCGCATATTGAAAACGAATATTAGTAAAAGGACAGGTATCTTAATGTTATCACATTATCAGGCCGAAGAGGAAAGTTTAATTTTGCATTTGGCACTACAAAATGAGAGGCACAAGCAGAAAGAAATGGCCATGTTTAAAAACAGGCAAATAGAAGGATCTCAGTCTATTTCAATTGAAAAGCATTTGATAGATAATGAGACAAAATTTAAAGGATTTTTCAGAATCTCGCGGTATCAGTTTAATTATATCTATTTGACATCTGATAGAACCTGATATTCAACCATATAATTCTGGGTTGTTACTAACAAGATAAACAAGTGTTTCATCATTTTCTACCAGTGGATTTATTTTATGGCAAAATTTGACAACACGACAACGTAGTCGAACGTAGAATCCAAAAAGACAAGAGTTAAGGTGTTTTATTTATTTTTGTTACATTCTTGTGTTATAAATGTTTTATTTGTTTATTTTTCATTTTGTTATAGTTTTGTGTTGTGTGTTAGTAATGTGTTTATTAAATAAAATTATATCTCAAATTCTGTAGTTTTCTGAACCTAAAACTCATTTATGTGATTAATCGATGTATAATTACATTGTACCTAAGGCCTATGAATTCTCGTTCTTCAAAAACTCGAAAAAAAAATAAAAATATAAAGGTGAGGTCACACCAATTTTTTTTATCTACAAACAGATTTTAAATATTATTTTTGATATAGAGCGGGGCCCCGTGAAAAAAATTGGGGGGGGGGGGCGAAGACCTCGGCACGCTATTGTTTTCTACAGTAAATACACTCATTATTAGAAGTCACCTCTGAAACTCGATAGAAGTATTCATAAATTCACTGAGACTAGGATGCTGTACTGTTCTCAGGCGAGTCAAGGTACTGACGACCAGCGACTGGCGAAGAATCGTTGGTAGCAGCGACTCGCGAATTTGTAGGAGAACGTACCTTAACGGTAAAGGCAGAGACAATAATGATGCATAACATAAAGATGTTTAATGTTTACAAACTGTTAGTTCTAGTCAGATACTTACTGTGAAAGATGAAGTTTGAAGACACGCATCTTTCAAAATATGTTTAGGTAAATTACCTAATGAATATTGAATATATAACTAAATTTTACCTATGTAGAATTTTTGTAATATTATGGTTATCAATAGATGAGTAAATCATTATACAGTGTGTCCCAGAGTGAGTGTCAAGGGGAAGTTCAACGATATGGTTACCTGAAACACAGAGATTTGTGATGTACAATTTTTTTGTAGTTTGCCAATAATTATTTTTTCGAGCTTTTTTTCTCTCGACTGCTCAGTCACAAGCAAAATTCCTAATTTATACATGTTTTTGCTTTGAGAAGTGTCATACGCGTTCTCAAGCTATATGTTTGCCAAAAACATCATCTATCACAGTATGTTTTTGGTTTGAGAAGTATCATACGCGTTTTCGAGTTTTCTAGCTATATGTTTGCCAAAAACATCATCTTTCACAGTAGCTACCAATAGCATAATAAAATGCAGTACATAAGCGTAGATAGAGGAAAAAACAGCTATAAGATTATCAAACTGTCTTTTTGCGGAACGTGTTAGTAAAATGTATTAGCAGTCATCTGGGGTAGTGTTAATATTCACTTTATCTCAAGCATTCATTCAGAGGCAATTCATAAACTTATATCGGTGCTACAGCGCAACAACGCCTCACGTAGTTTGGAAAAATTTCATATATGAATTAAAGGGGATGGTCTATTATGTACTTTCAAAGAAACTTTGCGAACCAAGCATTTTAAAATAGTTACAACTGGGTTGAAACTATTTTCACTATACTTTCAGAGTATACCCGCACAGAACAAGACAATTTTTGAATCGAGAATCTGCTTGACAGATTCAAATAGTCTCACAAAGACGCTGTGTTGCCAGCGATAAGCAGTTATCAGTTAATGTTCTTCACGAAATTGTACAGTTGCAATTTTTTTTAGGTTATCGTGACTAAAACAAAAAATTCAGTTAATGTGTTTTGGAAAAGATGAAAAACAAATTATTTTGGGGATTTCATATACGGATGCTCAGAAAGGAGGTTGAAGTTGATGTTAATACTGCTAATATACTTACTAGGTTGATTTTAGATTGAATTAGGTTTGCACCAGATGATTACGGGGGGCCTCCCCCCCCAGACGTTACTGATTTCAAATGTTTTGAAAACTCTAACCAGCTGATCTCCTCAGGTAAGGTTGTCACCTGTTCGGTTTTAATGTAACGGTCCAAAATCAGCCGCACGTTTAAATGACTTATTGGAGCAGATATCGGCCAAAGCTTAATCACAAACAATATTAAAGTCACCGCTTTTACATAAAAAGCTAATATACAAACCTCAAATACAATATCTTCAAATTTAGATAGTTAAAAATGTGGAACGTTTCATGATTTTGCATGGGCCATGCTAATCTCCTCTGTAACGTTTCAATTTAGTACATGTGCCGTGCGTCGACGCGATGTTAAATATCGAGCAAATATTGGCAACACCGCATTTATTATCATCTGTCAAGCATATCTCATTTCTGAAATTGTATTGTTCTGTGCCCGTGCGTTACTAAAATACGATGAAAATATAGGGTTATATCAATTTTTTTCTCCAAAAAATGTGCTTCTTTCACAAATTTTATTTTTGAAAATCACCTAACAGACCATCCTCTTTATGTTAATAAAAAAAAGTTTCTCAAAATGCGTGGGGCGCCGTTACGCAGTAGACCCCTTATATCCCTTAGATTAGCCCTATTTTGCCACCATTAAAATAAATCTACTATTTTGAGCACCATCTTTACATAAAAGACTAGACCACAGATATCAACACCAAGTTTAATTGTGTGACTAAACTTTACTATACTATGTTACGGAGAGCCTTTAAATGTCTCTACCAGATTTGTTTTGCCAGTATTATCTCATACTACAGTCTGATGAAGCGGTCTTGACAGATCAAAGTTCAAACGATACAATGTTGAAACAATAATGACAAAGGATCTAGATAAAAATGAAATAGAAATAGGTGAATATTGCCTTATTATGTCAGAAGGTTATGTTTACGTAAGAATACACAGGGACTTCCTTAACATTCATAGCAATTTTTTGAGTCTATTATCAGAATATAAGAAGTACGTATTCAGCCTTTCAACTTTTGGACGAAGTTTACAGATCTGTTTCATGTCAAACGAATTTTCCATTTGCTAAAGTATCAGTTACTGAAACAAATGAATTTTGATCTGCCTATTCCGCCAAATTCTACTCTACTTCCCTAAGCCTGGGATTCTATTAATCTCACACCTTGATCTAACGACAACCCTGTTTTTCCAAGCCTATAGTACACTTATTTTTCCAACTACTCCCCTGATGTAGCTAAAAGTACATGACAGATATGTATATTGTATAGCAGATAGAAGCTAGATATCTAAATGCCTTTTGAGAATGTATCAAGACAATCATGCAGTGGCGTGTTCATAGAAACGACAGTGATTCTAAGGAGTCTACTGATTCCCAACTTTGCAACCCTATATATCTAACATCTGCATGACTACCTCGAGATTCGTGGGGGTATCCATATACATCGTGAGTATGGTGAGCTGCAACAGAGATATGCAATCTGGGTTACAACACAACATGGGCTATGAGGAACTATAGTTAATACAAAGATGACGATATTTCAGGATATTTGCTTTAATACAGTCAGTTTTAAGGTCCGTTTCTAAATGAGAATGTTTTAAATTAGTATACGTCCTTTATTTTAGTATTCTAAAAGTTGTTTCAAACGGCTAGCATCCATGTCTTTAGGGACCAGGTATGCACGGATTTCCATTCCGAACAGAACTCACTTGTTTTTCAAACTACATACACAGTATTTCAGAAGGTGATAGTTAAGACCTTAATGACTGACATCTAAGAGCAATTTTTTCAAAAAAAAAAATGTATAGTGTGCAAAAAACCCCTCAATGCTAAATCATACATTCTTCAAATGTCTGTAATTTAACGACCAAACGCAATATCAAAAAAGGGCCAAAACAGTGACAAAGCACAAGCTTTCTTCTTCAATTTGCTTTTTAACTCATTACTACTTGGTCATATCTGTATTAACTTGATAAGTTAGATCGTACATTTACTATAATTGCTATTTCTATATGATTTGAATTGTTAGCATTTTAGTCCAACTTTTTATACGGATAAGTAATGATAGGTTAGTACATGAATAATATGTTGAAGAAGATGACATTTATAAATTGACCAGAAATGATAATCGTTCAAACGATGTACCTTTTGTCAGAAATATCACTCAGCTGTGTTTTGGTGTTCAGTTTGCTTATCATAATTAAAAATAGCAACACTTTTAAAACACAACTTATGGATGAATTCGATAGAAACCATTACATTTAAGGATTTTGTTGCTACCATACACCGAAAAACTATTCTGGACATTGCATAAGAAACGTTGCTTAGCACTGAGGTTGCCATATAATTCCTTTCCTCAAATAATTGTTATTTAAAAATAAACATTGTGTTTATGAAATACTTTTAAGAATTTGCTCACAAGAACTAACTAGCACATTTGTTGTAAAGATATAAGATGGCAGAGGGCATCGTAAGTATATCTCTTGGAGGAAACACCATAGTATTCCAAGCAGAGATATATGCGATTTTAGCTTGTGCCTCTCGTATTTACAAAATTCAGGGGCCTAGGAGGTGGATTACTATATGCTCTGACAGCCAGGCAGCATTGAAATCATTGAGCAAAGGCTGAAAGCCTATCGCGCTGTAGAAGCGCTTAGAGAGGATACGTATCGGTGTACGTTAGATTTGAAACGCTGCAGGTTGTAGCCGTTGGGAAACAAATTCCCCGGCAGCTCATTCCACAGCGTCAAAGTTTTCCAAAAGAAGGGATGTTCCTCGTTTGGACGGCCTTTGGTGTTATTATATGAGAGAGCTTACTCGAACATCTTCCGTAAAACAAGGACAGGACAGCCACCCTTCTTCGATGTTCCAGGCTGTGGAGGTCCTTTGTGAGGTTAGGCGTATCGATTAGTCTAATTGCTCTTTTCTGGACAGAAGCTTTGGAGAGTGCTTCGGAGCGCATCCCCACACATGGGAGCAATACTCCACCGATGGTTGGATCTGTGCATTGTAGAGCAGCAGCAGTGGCTCTATTGTATACAGCTTCCTACAGCGGAACAAAACTCCAAGCTTCTGGGATCTCATTTTAGCAATGCTGAGGGTGTGGTCGTGCCAGGTCATGTTATTTTTGATGTTGTTCCCCAAAAGCTTGACAGAAGGTGAATCGACTATTGGGTGACCCTCCATTTCCACAGTTGGTACATTCCTTGAACCTGAAGGTATAAGATGGGCAGGACCCAAAACCATTCTCACCTTTGTAATGAAAGTTGTACTTGAAAACTAGAGTAAGGAGAGTTCCAGAAGGATCCGCCAGTATGCCTATGTCCTTGTGGCCTCTCTCTATCTTTCATTAATTCTTTCGTACATGGTACGTTTTAGTAGGTATACATTTTTAGCAGTAATTCAAGATCAACTGCTCCTCCAAGACCATCCTCTACCCGATTTTCCACAAAGAAATTTTGTTGGAAAAATCGGCTCTTGTAACTATTCTGCAAGGTACGTAACTAACTGCTTGAAATGATGGGTTTTGCCGACCTCGCAGGATTACACTTCCAACAATTAAGAAATTATGATCAAACAGATGTGTGTGATTTTTTCCAAGTAGGCTATTATCCTGTCGGTGTATGGAAACCCTTGTAACTGTAACAGCCCTGCTCCCTTCCTAGAGGAGTTCGTCGCTGTTACTGTTAGTAAGGCAGAATATTGAGTATATACCTGGTAAGGTGGGTCGACCTTGGTCCCCACTGGGCGAAGCCTGAGGAGAAGCGCCGATGGGCCGAGGAACGTTTGGTATCGCCGTCTCCGGGTGGGTAGCTCTCCAGTAAGCCTAAAACACCACATAAAGTAACGTACTAGAAAGACTGAAATAAAAGTTTCCTTATTCCTCCCAAGTCTCTGATTTGGAAAATCAGCTTGGATATGTACATCCACAGAATGTACATTAGATATTCCAGTTTGAATATGTATATTTTCAATATTCAAAGGACGTTGAATGTACATGTGAAAAATGATATACATTATAGAAAATACTATGCATATTCATGTAGGTATATTCATACGTGAATATACATGAGATATTGCTCTAAGTATCATACATATATACATATAGTAGTTTACACCTGCTCGAAGGACAGCTAGTGCCGCCATTGCTGATTTCTACCCATTCGTCGTAGTTAGTGTGTTTGTGCGCTGGTGCTGGTTGTGCCTAATTACCTGATCGAGTGAAATAGTGTGCAATTTCACTTATCTTCTGGCTACTGATAACACTCGCATCCAGCGTCTGACTCTAAGTCGTAAGCGAAACAAACCTCCTAAAAAATTTCATAACCTTGATTTCTTTGCGATTTTAGACATGCCATTCAACAGGAAAGAGATGCCAATCATAGTAATCGATGTTATTGTTACTAGAAATTGAATTAATAACAATACATAATGAAAGTATAGAGTTGTTTATTTTTCTGCCTTTACATTGAACTTTCATACACTATGCATGAGCATTAAAAGTACATGAATGAACATTTAATGGATATACCATGGATGTGCAAATTCGCGACAAACGTACATGAAATGAAAATTCTTTCATGTCTATTTTACATCCATTAGACGTTCATGCTCCATTTGTTGGATATACATATCCATTGTATATGCACTGTTATACTTTGGTATGTAAGTATATACTTGGTATATGTTATGAATATACATGTTCATAGCTGGTCTATGTTACATATACTATGCATGTAAATTAGACGTACATATGTACATTCAATGGATATGCCATGGATGTGGAAGTTCGCGACAAACGTATATGAACTGAACATTTCTTCATGTCTATTTTACAGCCATCAGGCATTCCTGCTCCATTTGTGGAGTTATTCGTTCGACGTTGAGGTAAGACGACCCATTATATATCGGGCTTTCGTTTATTCGAGTTTTCAGTGAGTAATACCTCGCCGAAAATTTCCGTATTTTCGCTGGTGATGCAGATGATGTTCAACAACAGTACTTAGTGATTTAGGCGACTCCAGATAAAATCTGTAAGTCAGAAACTACCAATTTTTGATTTCCTAACCACCATGGTCAATTGTGAAAATTGTCAGGCGATAATATCACGGTCAAGGCCGGCAATTTCTTGCGATGCCTGCAAAACGCAAGTTCACGCTCCTTGCATTTCGAAAACAGATATACTGGGCGCCATAAGTATGGCGGGACGGGACTGTTTTGGAGGTGTGAAGACTATGTTCGTAGCTGTATTGTCATAAATCAGGCTGACATAAAGACCCTATTGTCAGGCAAATTAGACGAGGCTATCGCTTCCATCAAGAGCCAGCTCCTAACATTATCAGCGGATGTGACGAAAACTATAAAATCATCCCATGTCAATACCGCAGTCAGTAAGCCTGTTGCCCGTGTGCGGGCGGGTTAGAATATCTCCCATCGTACATTCTGCGTGTCGTAAAAGGCGACTAAAAGGAACACCTAACTACTGTCGGTATAAGCAGTAACCTCTTCTCAACCAACAGCTTCGGGTGGACGAGTTGAGAAGAGTCAGGACACTTCCTTGTCCTTGGGGTGAGAAATTGCCCCTAAAGGCGGATGAACCAGTAGATACCATCTGGTCAACGGCATGAGGATGCAGAAAGCAAATGGGAAACTACTACATGAAAAATCTTAAAGATATCCCAAGAGAAACTCGTAAAATGTGTAAATGCATTTTACGAGTTCACAACATGTCTGTTAAGAGATTGTGACTATGATGATGATGATGATGATGAAGCCTGCTGTGTCATACTCTGATGTAGTAAGCAACAAAACGCAGTCAGCACTAATTATCCAGCCTAAAAATGAGAACCATCAGACAAAGCAGACCAAAACGGATCTCATGCAGCACGTCAACCCTTATACTGCTGAAGTGCAGATAGCAAAGGTGAAAGATGTTCGAGATGGCGGTATTCTCGTTGGTTGCAAGACTAAGGAGGAAAACCGAAATCTGAAGGCCATAGTGCAAAAGAAATTATCAGAGAATTATGTGGTTCGTGTAATTACCGGTCTTCATCCAAGATTTTACATTGTTGGCATGTCGGTCAAATATTCAGACGAACGTTTGCGAGATCAGATATTGAGGGGCAATACAGAAATTTTTGAAGCTGATGCAGTATGTAAAATCATAAAGCATTTTCCTACAAGGAAAATCCTTCTGTGTATCAGACTATTGTTCAGGTTGATAGAGATGGTTATGATAGAGTTGTGAAGGCTGGCTACTTATTTGTGAGGTATGATGATTGCACCATTTACGATGCAATAGATGTGTATCGTTGCTTCGACTGCAACGAATTTCACCATTCTTCTAGCAACTGTAAAGGCGCGATTGTGTGCCCACTTTGTAGTGAGAATCATGGTATCAAAAAATGTAAATCTCAGATTCGTAAGTGCTCAAACTGCTTAAAGCTGAAATCAAAAGATGATAGCGTAGAGATAGGTCATGCTGTTTGGGAGAGGCAAAAATGCACGGCATACAATAATGCTCTAGATAAGTTGAAACATGACCTACTAAATCAATAGCAATCAACGCCACACATATCCCATAACGAGCTAGATTTCAGTGATTGTTGTGATATGAAGGAAGCTCTGATATATTATCAGAATGTTTGAGGTTTAAGAACAAAGGTCGGCGACTTTTATAATACTGTTTCCAGATTTGATTATCCTGTCATTGCACTTACTGAGACTTGGCCTGATCGTTCTTGTATAAGCAATGAGTTTTTCCCACCTACATATTCTGTGTTTCACGCAGATCGAAATTATGAAGCAACTAATTGCTCTAGAGGAGGTGGTGTGTTGATTGCTGTTAATCAACGCTCTTCAGTGACTGAGATTGAGATACCTGATTCAGCAGCCCTTTCTACTTCAAAAATTGATGTGTTAGCGGTTAAGATTAGATCTAATTCATTTTCGATGTTCGTTGTCAATGTCTACATACCACCTGATACAGCTAGCTCTGATTGTGATAAGTTTTATGATGCTCTATTGTCTTTACATCTACTTTTTGACAAGAGTATAGTCATAGTCATTTTAACATATCTGGATATACATCGTGCCTCGAAAATCAAGTACGCAATGTAAAGGTTACATCTCAGAAATTTTACCGAAGGCTTCGGTATCACTCAGTTCAATAATGTATTGAATTCGCTTGGAAATAATCTTGAATTTTCTGTAACAGTTTGTGTAAAGTTGAACTCTTGTGGGATCCCTTGCTCGCTGAAGATGCATACCACCCGGCTATAAATATATATTGTCAGTTAAATGTTCCTTCGGATGTTAATCATCATTTTCCCGTTTCATTCATTGATTCTTACAACTTTCGTAAACCTAACTTCAATCAGCTTTATGATTTAATTCTTAACCTTGATTGGACTTCCCTACATACATAATTTTCAGGATGCTAATGAAGCATGCAACCATTTCTATGATAAGTTATATCAGGTTTTCAATGTCTGTGTTCCGAAATATGGTCGAACAACTAAACGTAAGTATCACCCTTGGTTCAATCCTGAAATAATTAAACTTATCAAACGTAAAGAGAAGATCCTCAAGATTTACAGAAAATGCAACGATCCCAGTGTATTGGAAGAATTTAGAAATATTAGATTAAAAATTAAGGCGGACTCAAACCAGGCATACAAATGTTATATCAGACAAATTGAAGAAGGCGTTCAAAAAGATTCAACCAAGTTCTGGACATTTCTCAACTCTAAAAAGAAGGCAACAGGCATACCTAGTAGAATCACATATAATGGACATGAGCTAACAGATCCCATTGAAATTTTAAATTCATTTGCTGATAATTTTTCAAAGTATTACTCTTCCCCATCAGATACCATTGAAACTGATGATTGTGTTATAAGCAACGAACCAATACTCAATATTTCAGGATTCGATGAGGACGAAGTCCTTTTGGCCTTGAAACAAATTAAGCCTAAAATGGCAACCGGACTGGATAAAATACCAACTTTCATTTTGCGTGACTATGCTTGTGTATTAGCACGTCCATTAAGCACTCTTATCAACATATGCCTCAACTCATGCACTGTTCCCGAATTATGGAAATTGCGAAAAGCGGTAGTAAAAATGATGTTGCCAACTTCAGACCGATATCAATTTTGTACAATTTTTCAAAAGTTATAGAAATACTCATGCACAACAGACTGTATAACCATGTCTCTAGGCGAATATGCTCTCAGCAGCATGGTTTCATGAAAGGGCGTTCAACTGTATCTAATCTTATTAACATTACACAGATAATTTCAGAAAATATTGACAAAGGGTCGCAAACGGATATTATATATACCGATTTTTCCAAGGCCTTCGACAGAATTGACCACAGCCTCTTACTTGACAAACTGCGGTATTATGGCCTATCAGACGCTTTGATATTGCTATTTGAGTCACACCTTGCGGGAAGAAAACAATTTGTGATGTTTAATGGCCTGAAGTCCTCTGAATATGTAGCTGGGTCTAGAGTATCGCAAGGCAGTAACCTCGGTCCACTGTTATACAACTTATTCATGAATGACATCGTTAGTGCTGTTGTTCAGAATTGTTTGCTGTATGCGGACGACTTAAGGATTTTCCATCAAATAGACACTGAATCTGATTGCCTACAGCTTCTCAGCAGTATGAATAGATTAGATGATTGGTGTGCGCGAAACAACCTAACTTTGAATACTAAAAAGTGTTACGTGATGTCTTATACTTCAAAAAAGAATCCTTTTTTATAGGCTACATATTGTCAGATACCATTATTCAGAGGACTTATCTCTTTGTGACTTGGGTGTAACATTTAATCACCAAGTGACCTTTGTGGCGCATACTGATAACACAATTTCGGAGGCAAACCGTATGTATGGTTTCATTGTACGAAACTGCCGCGACTTTACTGAAACCGCAACATTGAAGGTGCTATTCTACGCGTATGTCAGATCGAAGCTCGAATATGCATGTTTGGCTTGGAATCCTCACCATATCACTCATATAAATAGGATTGAGTCCGTTCAAAGACGTTTTTTGAAGTATTTGTCCTTCAAAGTCGATGGTACATATCCGCCTATTGGTATACCCCATGAGTCACTACTTGAGAGACATCTTGTTAGCAGCTTAGAATCTAGACGTACAATCCAGTCTTTAATAATGTTATTTAAATTAATTAATAACTTAGCTGATAACTGTATTATTTCTTGCCAACTAATGTTCAACGTTCCTAGAATAGTATCTCGGCAAAACGTAACATTTTACCTTCCTGCTGCACGTACCAACTACTTGTCTTTCTCTCCACTGTTCACAGTGTGCAGAAACTATAACCGCATAAGTAGCCAGCTGGACATATTTCATTGTAAAATATCTACCTACTATAAAAAACCTTCTGAAATAAGCCTATTTTTGTAAACTGTTCTTAGTCATAATATGTATTGTTATTTTTCTTTGGCATTTTGGCTTTACCCTGTAAGTGGTATTTTGTACTGTTGGGTATTGTAATAAATAAAATAAAATAAAATATACATGTCCGTTGATTCGATATCTATTGTATATACTTTTGTTATGTGGGTTAGTTATTTGTAAGGATGTATGGTATAATGTATGTGTTGCGTACCTCTAAATATTCAGCTATATGTTCACAGGCGTCCTCCAGTTGATTTTCGTCCAGGATGACGTCGAACATGTCTGGAGGACATTGAGCTAGTTTCTCCGAAGCAACCATTTGTACATTTAAATGACGGGCTTGACTTTTGCCTCTTGATTTTATTAGTCTTTGTAATACCTAAAATATTAACAAAATTGTACAATAAGTTCATTTTAAGGAAAGGCAGGCGAGCGGCGTTAACCCTTGGCCTTCAACTAGTCATTCAGGATAATTCTTATTTCACATATACTGAAGGTTGTTTTTAAATAGCGGCAGATGCGTAGGAAATTATTGAAATCAACAACAAAACATTTGTATGTATTTCTCATACAGCAACTCTATGAGTCTCGTGTAGGAATTGATGGTAACCTGTCCGGTGAAACAGCAACCAGCAAACGAGTTCGTCAGGGATGTGTATTACCTCCGATGTTATTTAACATTTACTCTGAGTTTGTGATGAGACAGATATTGGACAACTGGAATGGCGGTATAACTATTGGTGGAAGCAAAATATCCAACTTAAGATATGCTGACGATACAACCCTCATTGCTGCTTCTCAGGAAGAAGTAGTAGCTCTATTAAACATCTTAGAACTAACAGTGCAGCGTACGGTCTTGGTATTAACTACAACAAGAGCAAGGTTATGATCGTAGATAGAGAGCACGATAATCATCGAGAAATAGAGTCAGTAGGCCGTTGTAAAGTAGTTCAAAGTTTTGTGTACCTCGGTTCTTTGATCGACAATTCGGGTAGCTGTGAAAATGAGATTCGACAGCGCATTGAACAGGCACATGTGGCCATGACAAAGCTTACTAAAATATGGCGTGACCATAACAGCTACCAAAATGTCACTGGTTTAGTCTCCTGTGTTCTCCATATTTTTGTATGCCTCGGAATCTTGGCATGTCTAAAAGGCAGATCGAGCTCGCATAGATGCTTTTGAAATGTGGACGTGGAGGAGAATGCTGAGAGTCCGTCCATCGAACTATCGTTTCCATACTGGATCAGCTCGGTAATCCAAAGAGGCTAACCTCCATTGTGTCGACGAGAATGCTTACATTCTTCGGTTATATTCTCAGAAGCGATAATATGGAGAAACCTGTAGTTCACGGTCATGCCTCGAGTGGGCGGCGCCATGGCCGTTTCCCTACACGCTGGGTGGATACGACGAAACAGTTGCTGGATATGAGTATCAAGAGCGCCACTGAACCGACAGTAAATCGCGAATGATGGCGAGCTATAGTTCTTAAAACTATTGATAATATTCGTGTCGGCAATACTCTAGCTCCGACTTAATGCATTTTGCGTGTTCACAACATGTTTGTTAAGACATTGTGACTATGATGATGATGTCATAGGTACTCCGGCCTGACCTATAGATGATGGCAGTTGTTTCAAAATCATGACTGTAGTAGAAAGGAATACAGTTTATCAAGTCTACCTTTGAAGTTTGAAGACGCCACGTTGTGTATAAAATGTTTGATGAAATGGTGAAACTTTTCAGTGAATTCGTAAAAATTGAGAAGATTGGTCAGGGTTTATACGATTCCTTTATCTGAAAGGCCTCAGCCCACACAACATTTCTAAAAGCTGAGCTATGTATGTAGATTCTACTCTGGGTGAGTGTGGTTCTTCGTTTTAATAAAGATTTTCTCCCATAGAGATAAGGATTTCATCACACCGCCCTCACAGTTAGCTTACTAGACAACAGACAATCCTCTTTCCTGATATAGAACCTCACCTTAGGGCTGCTGATCTTGAGGTAAACGATGATGGGCGCCAGCGAGGTCTTAGCCAGCTGCGAGGGATGGTTGATGGTGTCGCAGTCCAGGACGACCAGCTGCAACGTGGTGGCCAGCTCGAAGATTCTCTCGATCTCTGCCTGGACCTCGGACAGGCAGCTGGACCTCGTCGTCGACCTCTCCATGATGGCACGCTTCGAAGGGTTGTTCAGCAACGATCGCTTAGCTAACGAGATGTCCGCCATCACGCGGGTTATTATTATTCTGGAAAACGAAACGGCTGTCGTCAGTAATATCAAAACTACACGAGCGGGCTTTCCGCGGCGTATTCAGAGAATTTTGAGAGTTGCAAGTTATTAAATGGGCTGCTGTAGTAGGAAATTATTGTATGTTCTGGTACTGGGGGAGCCTTGACCTTGAGGATGACATTGACCTTGGGTATGACGTCAACTATGACCTTGACTTTGAATGTGACCTTGGAGGTAGCATTGACCTTGAATCGACATTGACCTTGACTTTCACCTTGGTCAAAGCCTTCGTTAAAATGCCTGTATTGATGAAATCGGGCCTAAATGTATTTTCAAGGCTTATCTCTAACAGGTATCCTGTTATGAAACGGCAGAAAATCCATTTCGGAAAATCACTCACTACCTTTTACAGCTCAGTTTTGACAATTAGAGACGATATTTTTATCGAAACGCAAGTCCATCGTACTAGGATACACTACGAGTATTTGAATTTTTCTAACTTACGCTTACGCATCGTTCATCGTTACAGAACAGGTGAGTCAGGGATTAAATCACCGAAGTACTATCTAGTAGCTTGAAAATACTTGATATCAAGTCAAACAGTAACGATTGCAAATCAAATCAAGTCAAGTAGTGAGCTTCTGAAATACTTGGCTTTCAAGACCAGAACATCAAACTACTTCATTTTATGAATCACTAGGTCCTTTTTTTCCAGGAGATGTCCGACCATACGCATACGGTCCCCATCAATACTGAAGCTTTAAGGCGTATTGTATTATAACTCCTCTCATTTACTCCAGTGGTTCTAGCTTGGGCTTCCCAAAAAGCTGAAAGCACATGTAGGGCTGACTCGGTCCCTCTACCACTCTATTGTAGAGCCCCATTTTATTCAGGTGATCCTTCAGGCCACAATGTCCCGTGAGGAGACCCGTAGTTATTCGAAGCTGATTCCTACTAAAAAGAGCAGTGTTTCAGCTTTTTTCTTTTATGGAGCTTTGATGAATATTTTACCACGAACACATCCTGGCAACAAGCTCCACTGCTCCTTGTGCTGATGTTTCATCCATTCTACGACCTGATGTCTAATTGTGCTTTTAGGCACCCCCAGGGCGGGTTCTGCTCCAGTGTATAGAGCGGACGAGCCTAGTCTTGCTAGCTCGTCCGCCCTTTCATTGCCCCTTATGCCTGAGTGTCCTTGCACCCACTCCAAAGTTACTTTGTGTTCTGCCAACCTTCCCAGTTCTTGTAGACATTCCCAGACTAGAGCAGACGTAATTTAGAGCTCTTCTAGTGCCCTAAGTGTAGCCTGACTGTCTGTAAGTATTACGATACTCTTGTTTCTGTAGGATCGCTCATTATTTATCCTTGCACAATGCATGGTGTTGTACACCTCTGACTGAAATACCGAAACGTATTTTCCGAGCGGAGTGCTCTGTCTAGTTCCTCTTCCAAAGATTCCCGCTCCTACGCCCTGCTCGGTCTTTGCTCCATCCGTATACCAGACTATTTCCTGTTGCAGGTTGTTTACTTCACAAAGTTCTCGATCCCTAATTATAGTCTCGAATTTCTTGTTGAGGATATATTTCGGAGTGTTGTGTACCTTTCTAGTATTCACT
Source organism: Callosobruchus maculatus (assembly GCA_951848785.1). NCBI lineage: Eukaryota > Metazoa > Arthropoda > Insecta > Coleoptera > Chrysomelidae > Callosobruchus > Callosobruchus maculatus. The sequence goes on from CATOUR010000056.1 coordinate 14,772,459, forward strand.
ATGGTGTGCCCCACATATTCTGCAATTTAGTTATGCCCAAGATCCTTGTAAATTCCTCTTGGTAGAGTTTGTAGTCTATAGTAGCCCATTCTTGCCCCGCCCATTATTACAATTTGCAGTGGAGGAAGGTCCAGGATGATCTTTAAGACTGCAGTGGGTGCGCTTTTCATTCCATCTGTTATGGACAGACAAGCAAGTCTTTGCACCATGCTTAGTTCTGTTATAGCAGCTCGGTGTTTCATCTTTGGCCACCAGACCAAAGACGCATATGCAATCATGGGTTCTACCACCATCTTATATGTCCAATGCATCATGGCTGGACTTGAACACCATAGTTAGGTCCTTACACAGAGTTTAATCTAGTTACCTTAATGTGCTTGTCTTATGCGTAAAAACAAAAAGGAAGATTACGTTAGATAATCTTTCCTCATAATTGATACGTATTTGTTCTAGTTTTAATATATGTATATTTATAGTACATAGATTAAGGGTTATGATGTAGGTTAGTAAAGCGGAGGGAATTGGTAACACCCAGTATATTGTATTTCTCCAATTTGTAAGGAGATTACTAGTCTGGTGCGTGAGATATTGGAAAATAATTATGTACATGTTTAGGTAAGATTGTTTATAAACAGAGTGAGTGTATGAGTGTGTTAAGTATGTCAATAGTATGTGTGGGGCAGATATACATGTTTCGAGGCTCCGCTAAACATCAAATACATTACAGTGTGTAATGGCAAGGGAGTATACTACAACCTACCTTCCTTCGAACCTATGCTTGAGGAAATCGAAGAGTGCCTTCTGCATCATGTCGGTGACCTCGTATCCTTTGAGGGAGGGACCGACAAGTACCACCGGTCGCATGGAGGGTACCACGTCGTAGGGGGCTGTGGTCTCCTGCTTCTTGAAGAACGGCTTCTTCTTCTCTTTCGCTGGGGGGGTTGTGAGCGTTTTGCCCGCTCGGGGGTTGCCCATAGAGTCCGATTCATCGCCTGGATTTTAACAGAAATTTAGTTGCTCTTGTCAAGGGATACAGTTGGAGGTTCCTCTATGTGGTACTTTGAGACTCTCTTAGGTGGGGAACTTGTGAGCAAATTTATTAAATGTTTATCTATTGTCTATGGTTAACTCTCTCATCCGTTGTGGTTCCAAAGCTCATAAGTTGAAATCACACATCAGATTATCAGGAATTTCAAAATCACTTATGTCATTGTTTGGTCAATAGCTAGCAACATTTGAAGTTGAATAAAATGAGCATTTGTCTGAGATGTAATATTTTCGTAATAAAAAGCCATAGAAAAGACACTTGTTTTTGAAAGCATGTATTATAGGTCAGTCAGTATCCTTAAAAAGCCAACTAGTTCTATTTTTACCCGTTTTTTGTGACAAGCACTTCCTTATTTTATTTATGCTATGCTTATGATTATACCAAAAAAGCAAGTCTGCGTGTAAAATCAAAGGTACTGCTAGATTTTAAATGATATAAGGACTCAATTTGGCACTACAGTGTTATTTATATATAAAACAAAAGTTGAGGGTGAATTTCAAGGGATGAAGTAAAACAATGTTTTCAAAGCATGGTATTACAGACTCCATACTTTAAAAAATTCCTCTCAGTTTTGGTTTGAACTTTTTTTTGTTGCGATAATATCACGTGTCAAGGAAACTCAATACCGAAACTTTGACAATATATGTTCAATTGTAAAAAGTAAAAACCCACTTGTCTCAAAATACCAGTTCTGCGCATAGTAATACAAACGATTTATTTAACTTTTTCAATCTCAAGAGACGAAAAATCTCTCAGAAAATATATTTCTTCGTTACAGAGCTCTTTGACAAAATGAAGTGAAAAAGTTTATAAAACGTTTTTTTTAAAGCAGATGCTGTTGAAGGGTATGACTTCCTTTTTATTTTGATTAATACCTTAGACAGTTTTTAAAAGAATTTCCACGTTTCCATTACATGTTTATTCCTGACCTTAAAAAGATAAAAGTGAAGTTATGTATTCTGTGATACATACTTTATCTTTCAAACTTTGATGAGCAAAAATAAGAATCTTTATTTCCATATACATTTGTCAGGAATAATTAAAAAAAATAACATCTTGTACGACTATGCGCAAAAATATCGCTAATCTCTTAAACCTATGACGAAAGAAGCAAGTAAAAAGATGATTGGCTGCCAGGTAATAATATATGATCGTTATTGGATCTATTGAGAGAAGTTAGTCTGATGGTCGATGAAAGTTGCACAAAAAATTGTCCGCATTGAAAAAGTTGTTGATCGTTTACACGACTTTTTGTGCATGGATATTTTTGATGCGTCTAAACTCATTCACTATACAGGAGTAGAGGTATACGGGAGAAACACGAGTATATTAAGGTGGGTATTCATTTGTAACAAAACAGTCCCAACGAACCAAACGCGCCGCGTGTTCCAAACAAATCTGCAACAAAACATTTTGGGCGGAGCGTTCCGCCTGTCTGGCGGTGTTCGCTGCTTTTCCACCAGTAATCAGTCCGTTGTCGAAATGGATGCATCTGATATTACCATAGCCGCTGGTGCTTTTTCAATTACGGAGGCATTAGCGGGTAATAAAAAATAGAAAAAAAGAAAACAATGAAGAATGTGGGCAAGACGCCTCTTTTTGCGCCGTCAAAATATGGCCTTACTTAGTAATCTTGATTATATGCATATGAAACATTTTACAAGGATGGCTACGGTGAATTTCTAGAATTCAATATGCTTAGTAGGTCCTAGAATAGCCAAGAAAGGTACGGTATTTCGAAAGGTAATTCCTGTACAAGATCGTCTGGCTGATATACTGTCCTTTTTAGCCACAGGGGACTCTTTTTTTTATAACTGAGCAGACCGCGCAAACAGAGCCTAAATACCAGAATACCGCGGCTGCTGTGAAAGGTTTATGTTAGGGGAAGTTTATTAACGCGAGATTTGAATCGGCCAATACCTGCGGGCCCAATAAATACATCTTCTGGCAGTCCATTCCAAGCCTTGGACACCCTGGGAATAAATGTGCGGTTGTACCGCTCAGTTCTTAATGTATGAAGAATGACCGTCTTAGGATGAGATGCAGCCGTCGCACGGATACATCTGATAGGAGCGGTGAGCGGCGCCGGCGGCACGATAGAGCATAGCTCAGAGGAGCAGATTCCGTTGGAATATCGGTAGAAGAATGAGAGGTCACCAACAACACGCCGGTGAGAAAGTGGTTGGGTGTCGCCAATTAGTCGAATTGCCCTTCTGTGGACGGCATCTAGTATAGACAGGGTACTAGGGGCAGCAGCTCGTACAGTAGGCTACAATATACATTTAAAATTCCGTGCACCCGATAGTAGTAGCAATTGCCACCCAAGCATCACGCTTCTTTATTTTATTATAATATGTCCCATTTGTCGGATCCCATAAAATAGGCTACCTTTTAAACTCGTCACTTAGCTGCATTTCTCTATTCTACTCCATAGCTAGGCATAAAAATACCAACAGACACGACGAACGTCCAAAACTGCATTGTCCCTATTCACCGAACACTGCCGAATGAACAAAATCCATTTGTGCAAGTCCCGTTTACCGACAAACCTCCGAAAATATTTTGCGCGCTCTGTTCTGTTCGGCGCAACGTACTGACCAGACGAATTTTTTACAGCGCGCGCGGCGCGTTTGGTTCGGGGTGTTTTGTTGCAAGCGAATACCCACCTTTAGCATTTCGCATTCGCATGCTTTTAGATACAGTGCCAAACAATATTACGAACTCAAAAAAATCAGTTGAAGAAACATTTATGAACTTTGAAAGTGGATTGCACAGAAGTAGTAGAAATTAATCCTAAGCCAGGACCGAACGACCGATTAAGGAAAAATGTTTAAATATGATCTGTTGGTTCTTGGGCTGTTCGACCGGGGTCGGAGCGTGTCGATGCCGACCGAACAGCCCAAGAATCAACAGTTCATCGGATCATGGCCGCGAAAGTCTTACACTATACAATTCTGAAATGAATTATTAGGGAAAAAATTTTTGTTGAACTACAACACAATATTTATGGGAAAATGTATTTAACACCATCCTCTGCTGTAATTTGACGTAGTACTCATTAGCAATATGAGGAAATAAGATCGTCATAAGCAAGTAAGGACATGTTTGATTCAGTTCGTGTGTTGATTTTTCGATCGAAATTGATGTAATTTTGCTTGGGACTGTACGATATGAACAGTGAGATTGTCTCTGTAGACATTTTTGAAAAAAAATTATATTGACTACTCAAAAAAAGTTGTAATAAGAAATGGACTCTGAGTCTTCAATCCCACTGAGCATCGATATTTTTACATCGCAAAATAATGTTGTACCTATATCAAGCTTTACAAATACCAACAAGCTGAAATGTTTATTTGGGTGAATTACTTTAACGAAGGAATCAAATTCAGGTAAACTGTCCTTTTCAAAGAAATAATTAATTAAACTAATTGCAAGGCAAAGACGTCAACACTCAAATTCTTAATTTAGGTTTATTAGATTCAATAGGTTGTGAATGTATTCTGATAGTAATTCTGTAGAATGCATTTTCATTTATTTTTCACTTGTTGTTTTAATATTTACAGTTCCAAATGTATACAGGGTGTCCCACAATCATAGGGCCGAACTTAGGAAGGTTAAATATTATGAAATAGGTTGTATGTATTGAAAACGTACTGAGGTACATGAAGTTACAAGTTTTTATTCCATTTTTGCAGCTTGTCGTTTAATTAGATTAGATAGTACACAGCTTTTCTGTTGCAAAACTTTGTAAAATATAATTTTCTACGTTTTGATAGATCGTAATAAAACCTTAGGACCGTATGACGTATAATTTGCGATCAAATTTCATATAGAGTTTCTTAACAAAAATGATATCAAAAAAACTGCAGAAAATTTGGAACTATATGATACTATATCAAATTTAATATTAAATTTCAGTCCCGCGCAAGCGTAGTTAAAACTAAATAGGACGGTTGGCAATACTGGGTTGACACTATTGACAGATATCAGCTAAAATTCGACAACTGACAATTCGACTCGAACACGTTATATAGGTTATGTTAGCATTGCGTCATTATTAGACGCGTTGCTTTCATACATTTTCTCAGATATTCACACCTTAGATCATTTTGCCTCAGATTCGTGCGCGTTCCAATCACGAAATGAGGAGAGTTTGAACTGTGGACATTTGTTCCCTCTTCACCTCTCGAGAGCCTGGTTTTGTGGTTGTGCTCTGACGAGTTTTTTGGATCACTAACCTTACTTTCGTTTTTATGTATGTATTTTGTCAAAGCAAATTCCATGTTATGGCTTTTGTTTTACATAAAAATTATTATTGTAATTTTACATATTATAAAGGAATATAGCGACGACACATGAATGTGAAGCAATGAAAAATCATGATATGAAATTTGATAGCAAATCTAGTATCATGCCATACGGCTCTCAGTGTGGAAACATTATTTATCTCGTATAACAAGCTAAAGTCAAAAAGGTTTTTATACGAACTTTCACACTTTGCAGTTCTAGAGATATATGTTTAAGATTGCAAATATTTAACTGATTTGTCCCTCTCCCATATTTTTAAATTCAGTCGTTTATTGTTTATAAGTTCAAAATCTGGCCCCTCTTCTTTTACGGTTTTATGGTTTCTCTTTCTAAAGCTTTCGAAACCATCTCAACTGTTTTACAGTATTTCGTCTGCTAACATAAACCTTTTCCTCCACAAGCAAAATAGTATGGAAACAGCTGTATGGAGCCATTAAGTTGGAAGGCCTTGAGAGCGAGACTCAAGGATAAGTCTCTTTTGACTATTTCACATCATTTTCCACATCATTTTCCACATCATTTTCCATTCAAAATGTTCTTCTAGAAACCAAACAAAATAACGAAAAACTTTACCAAGGGAGTTCAGATTTTAACTGCTGGCATTATAGTTTCAAAAGTATTCAAGAGGCAAAGCATAAGTTTTTTGTTGGCACTCTATACGTAATTTCTACCTAACGCCTCACACTTTCAAACCACAAAGCCTCTACAGCATGCCAAGAATCCATCAACCATACAATAAGCAATAAGCAGTGACTTAAGTCTAATTAGGCACAATCTAAGCTGCTAAGTCTAACACAGGTAGAGTTGGTTCGGATACTTAAGGCAAGAGAAGGAAAAGGATTGGATTTGACATTAAAAAAATTATAATTAAAACCACGGGGTACGGTATACTCAACAAGTCAAGGATACATACGTGCACATTTAGAGAGAAATAGAGTAAAGCTCGGACCATAAAACTAAATAAATAAACGCATTTTTTTATTTCTGTTACAACGTACTTCCATTCAATTCACGGTTATTTCAAACTAGGTTGGGGCGTACAGTAATTTAAGAAGGCAAATAAAAAACATTATTTTTCCACTTCGAGGTCTGGTCAAACTACGAGCTCTTGACCACCACTTCACGGAACATCCTCAGCGCACCACTATGACTAACTACATTTTGCAGCCTACTGACATGTATATATCTATTTAAATTCGTACCAAAAAATGTCGAAAATAGTCGGCGGCCGGCTCCAGATTGGTGAGAGCGCCGGAGTACAAATCTGGAGGTCGTGGGTTCAAGTCCCGCCGACCGCCGACATTTTCCGACATTTTCTGGCACGAAATTTAGAAATGCAGATGTAAGCACGAAAAAAATCTAGATATTGTGGAGTTTCAATGATTTATACAATTCATCCCCCCAGATGAGGTAGTATGAACCTTGATAGTCCCTGAGGATGTCTTATGTCTTTCTAATGAAGATACAATGTGGAAGTTTAAAAACCAAGCTGGATTTAAAAATATTCTCTCTAGACAGTAGTTCAAATTTTACTGCATCTAGAGTTTTCAAAGATTTGCAAAATTTTCAAAAGTATGTCTCATAAATTACTGTACGCTCTGTAACCGATAAAATTTTGTTAGAATTTTAGGTAATTTTGGTCAGTATTGTTGCATAGCATGCTTCTGGGCGAGTCATTCCAAGGTATTTCGGTGTATTTACAATACATAACATAATCATTAAGTGGCCTTTTAATATTTTGGGATTTAGGATGGGAGTTTGGAAATTCAAATAGTTAGTAAAGGAATGGTTTTTCTCTGATTGAGGGTGTACCTCGATGTTCATGCTATTCCAACATTTTATGGGTAATAGGATTGGACATATCGTTTTGACGTCATCAGATTATAAAACTAATTTCATTAATAATTAAATAAAAAATGATAACCAATTTCTGCCAAGGTAATCACTGTGCTCATACTTTGCTATGCTTCATTTTTTAGTTTAGGGGAAGCCAATGATTTGCCAATGCTATCTTAAGTTACATTTTTTGTTTTACTTCTGAAATGCAAATATTTAGCCTCGTCAATAGAACATAAAAAAACTGAATAAATGTGAGGTCGTAGTAACAATTTGAATTTTATTTTAAGATGTGCGAGACGTTAATTTCAAATTAATATTTCAAAATATGAGTAAAATTTGATAATATTTTGATTTGAAAAACGACTACAACCTCACACACTCTGTTTATGACGTTTAGGACTTCGATTTCCAGCAAGTCTATTTATGGTTATGACTCTCTATCCTCTGATAGTTTCTGAGCTAGAAATCAGCTATTTATATTTTACTATTTTTTTTTTGTTTCCAAACATCATACACAGATTGTCGCAAAGGGAACAACACCGAGATGAATATAAGGGCTATAAGCTTTTCACAGGCTGCAGTTTTGTAAACCAGAGGCTAATTTTGTCTAGAAGAATGTCTAATACTCTCTTCTATCAAAGAATTTTAAACAGAGTGACCTTTTCTAAAATCCATGGAAATAAATACCTGACCATTGATTGCAAAGCAAACCAACAGTTTGGTAGATTTGCACCATATACATAAATGAATATCTTGAGAGTAGGCGGCAGAAAAGATCTGCCTCTATGCCATCTGGTACACGGAAGTAACGGTAAACCAAGGAAAGTCACTGCTAAAGAGCAGCAAACTTCTTGGCGGAACGCAATGGCGCATTCACTTCACCTAACCAGATAAGCGCGCTTCTATGCTAACTGCATATGAGAGTCGATATACGAGGCTTGCTCTATATCTTCGTCAATCCGCCAGTACACAGACAGACAGTTGTTTCACGCTTATTAGCGATCATCAGTGCGCCCCGTATATCGACTCTCATATGCAGTGGGCATAGAAGCGTGCTTATCTGGTTAGGTGAAGCAAATGCGCCTTCGCGTTCCGCCAAGAAGTTTGCTGCCTTTTAGCAGTGACAGGCAGATCTTTTCTGCCGCCTACTCTCACATGCTTTACATGTCTGGTAGACATGAAAATTCTGATGCTCTCTATCTCCGTCAGTCGACCTATGGCGCACTGATGATCGCTGATAAGCGTGAAACAGCTGTCTGCGTATTGGTGGATTGGCGGAGATATAGAGCAACCCTCGTATAATGAACATCTTGTTTCAATCTAACGTCTATAGCAAAGTAAATTCAGAGGCGAAATGGCTAAATCAGGGAAGTTTTCGGTGCAATAATATTTTTCTATATTCTTGTGATAAAAATTGTTTTAAAAAAACTATGCAGATTGTTATCGATGCTCCTTTTGTAGCTGGTTCTGAAAATTAGTTCAAAAATATGTAACAAAGCAGTCCGAAATTATTTCATAATATATTTTTCAACCTCTCTGAAATATTGGATAATTTTAATTAAGGTACTTCGGTCTGAAACATATTCTATTTCACAAAAAATTGATATAACAACATTTAAAAAAACATCGCTATACATTCTACATTGACTCTACAACTAGGTTTTGTTCCCTTTTAGTGAAAAATAAATAAAAAATAAGGTGAATAAAATCTGTCAGCTAGCTTTTCTTCAAGAGTTCTTTATTCTACTCTAAGAGATACGAAAGCAATCTGAATTGTGTGATATAATATCATTCGCTCATATTGTTTTTCTCCATTTTCTGATAAATGTACTTTAGTAGGAAAAGGTTCACTCATGTTTAGCGCTTGTAGTAAACATGGTGGACATTCAAACTGACACCACCACGATCTCGGGTAGACTAAAGCTGGCTGGCAAATTTAATGCACCAATAGTGCCATCGGTGACTTAGAGGTATAGTTTTGCTTTTAGGTAGGGAACTTGATTTAGAAGCAGAAGCACATTTTTTATATAAATAGTTATAATTCCTGAACGATTGAATAGATTTCAACAGACTTATTCTTATTGGAAAAAGTACGTATTATTCCATTGATCCAATCTTATCTATGATATATCTAATTCCTGGTAATACGGCTAGAGTGCGATTTTTTATATAATAATCGAAAACTGCAAAATTCTCAAAAAAAAAATGAAACGCAATGATGTGACTCTCTTCCAAATGACTCTAGAGAAACGATTCTTAAATATGCTATCGAGAACCGTATGTCGATATCTCATTCCTAACGTGAAATATCGAAGAAAGAATATGTAGGTAGTTATCGTATATTATGTGACCATCGTTAATTGACCAGCGCGGAAAGAAGAAGGGGAGCGGGAGGTTCCCTCAGGTAGCGCTCGTCATCATCAAGTCGAGTCTAAAAAGGGATAGAAAACACAAAGTATAACAGAGATATTAAATATCGTCTGCTGCGATTATCCAATCCCGATACTGGACCGTCTTTAAGGTGTGGAATAAAATTTGCTGTTGCCGGTTGTAGTTAAGGGGTATTAAGTGAATATAAATCGTTTTCGTTTCCTTCATACATAAAACAAAACAAGTCATAAAAAAAGGATATATTCGCTGTCAATTCACGTTGGTCACGCGGCGCTATTAAACTGACTCGTATTGTTATTTATTAGTCTTTTTTCAAGACAAAATTTCATAATTTAATAAATCTTGAACATTAGAAGTATTTTTAGTTTAAAAAATTGCAAAAAAGCGAATAGGGACATATGCAATGCAAGGTAGAAGGTCATGGAAGAAGAACAAATTCATTTGATTCCCTTTTCTTATTCGTTCCAAACTTGTTTTATGCCCTTTTTTGAACTACAAATACCCTTGTTATTAAAAAATTATTAAATTATGAAACTTAATCGTTAAATTTTGAAAAAAAAGATAACAAATAAGAAGTGGGTACCAGCGAATAGTGTTTTTTTTTTGAACTATATGATAACTACATGTTCTTATCTTCGATATTTCAAGTTAGAAATAAGATATCAACATACGGTTTTCGCTAGCCTATTTAGGTATCATCTGGCTAGGTTTGAGAAATTGACATGTGACAGCGTGTTGACGAAATAGGACGTTTTACAAGTTTTTTTCCAAATTATTTGCCATCTCTAGTACAGCCAAAAGCAAAACTACCTCCAGGTCACCAAGCGTGACGACGTCAGAAATTAAATAAAAAAATAAGAACGACCGGCCGCCTTAGACGAGTAGGCGTATACAGGGTGTGCATTTAGTGTGTAATTCTTTAATGTTTTGTAAGGTACACCTGATAAAAGAAAATGTTGAAAGTATGTATAGTATGTCGCTCCTAGACCATTATCATCATTGTCACCTCAAAATTTCCTCAGATCTGGGGAAACTTCAGTGTTGCCACGTCAATTTTGCTCTTGTAATTTCAGTGATTTTTCCCCAGATCTGGGGAAAGTTAAAGTCCAAGGTCCGACCTGGTAAATTTTCACACCACTTTACAATATCATCAAATTACGATATAATGTGACACATTCAATAACGGTTGCATTCAGCAGAAAGATCGGGAGCCGCTACTTTTGTAGCCGCTACATCTCAACAGTTGGCGTTCTGCTGAAAAGCATTATTTGTGCGCTCTGAGATATCACGACAAATAGTCTGTGACGCCTGTCAGTTGTCAGTAAAATGTCGAATGAGTGGTCACATTTGAGATTATTAAAAATAAAAAGATATGTCAGATTGTATCAAAGTTTTTGACTGTGTAAAGTAGTGTGGACTTTTTCTTTTAAATACGACAACATAACCTATAACAAGTGTCATAACGTGTGACACTGACAAGGTCAAAAGTAGCTTATTCCGCTCCGCTCCAAGTGAGCGTACTTTTCTATCGCTACAAAAAATGGCGACCGCTGGAGCGGTAGCTGCTAGGTAGCGCACACGTTCAGCCATGGCCGACTGTACTCTCTAGGCCGGAGCATGAAATATGGCAACACTGAATCTGGGGGCCGAGTTTGCATTTGTTGTTATGTCAGGTGTATTCTTCCAGGTGCAGAAAATATGGTTGGAAGGTGATTATTGAAGTGTACCTAATTATTTACCTGCACAAACGAAACTATAAAGATAACAAGATGCCTGCAAAGCGTGTAGTACCAGGTTGCAGCCCAGTAGAGGACTACCAAACCATGGCCCAACATCACCTTATTCCAGATTAAAAAGAACGTTGCAAGGTGATTTTTAATGGGTTTCTACTTATTTACCTGCACAAACGAAACTATAAAGATGAAAAGATGCCTGCAAAGCGTGTAGTACCAGGTTGCAGCCCAGTAGAGGCATGGGTATAGGACTACCAAACCATGGCCCAACATAACCTTATTCCAGATTAAAAAGAACGTTGCAAGGTGATTTTTAATGGGTTTCTACTTATTTACCTACACAAATGAAACTATAAAGATAAAAAGATGCCTGCAAAGTGTGTAGTACCAGGTTGCACTAGCAATTGTGCGTCCAATAAGGGACATAAACAGAAGTGGGTGAAAGGTATTCCTCGGAAGGGCTGGTTATATTTACAAGGATAAAGACAATAATTTACAAACATTTCAAAGGATAAGACCTATTTTAAAGCACAATGTTTTTTTTTTATTATTATTTATTCTTATTATACATACAATACAATACAATACAGTAAACCAAATTAAATACAATATAAAAAAAAATAAATCAGTACAACCAGACACCTAAGCTGTAAGCTTGTGTGTGTCACAACCTGTAATTATTGCAACTGACAGTGATGGTCGGTAGGTAGAGTAATGTAGTACAGAATAAGAATTGAGCAATAAGATATAATATTAGAATAATATAAATAATATTATATTGTAAATAAAAGAAAAAGAAAATAGGCGTAAAAAGCAGTTAATGAATAATCGAAGCAAGATTATTGAGGTTGTATAGTATATATTTCTTAATTTCCTTCCTGAATGTATATTTAGACATTGTTTTATATTCAGCTGGTATATTGTTATACAGCCTTATACCATTAAAATGTATGCATCTTTGGCAAACAGATTTATTTACTCTCTTGTAGGTATAAGATATGTTAACCCTAGTTCGTGTGTCATACATGTGACTTGTTAGTGTGTGATCATTTTTAGCGTGAATGTATTTTAAAGCAGCTAAAATATACAAACCTTTCACGTTTAACAGTTTATTGTCTGTATACGTAACTTTGCAACTTGTCCAACATGGGACTCGAAAAATAGTTCTTAAAATGAAGTTTTGTGTAGTTTGCAAAATTTTTAAATTACTTGTGTAAGCTGCACCCCATATACTTATTCCATAGCTAATAATGGATACCACGAATGAATTATATACCGCCAAGAGACTCTTCTTGCTTAGAATATTTCTAAGAATAAAGAATTTGAAAATAATCCTCCTCAGTTTCGTTCCTAAGTGCTCTGCATGACTTTGCCATTTTAAATAACAGTCAACCATAACTCCTAGGTACTTGATAGAATCTACTCTTTCAACATTGCCAACACTTTTGTTTATTATTAGAGGCTGAGGATTTGATGGAATACCTAGTTTAGTTGGAGAGAATGTTACATATTTAGTTTTAGTAATATTAAGCTTAAGGCGATTGATATCTAACCAGCATTTTACTTTATTTAAAGATGCTTCAGCGTTTTGAAATGCAGCATTCCATGAGTGACCACTACATATCAATACTGTATCATCAGCATAAGAAATTGTTTGACAGTTGAAATTACCTAGAAGTAGTTCATTTATATAAATAAGAAATAGTGTAGGACCCAAAACTGTACCTTGTGGCACGCCAATTTTTATTTTTTCCGCGAAACTCAGACAAGACCCAACCCTGACCTGTTGAAATCTGTCAGCCAAATAATTTTTAAACAATTTTAGAACTTCACCGCGAACTCCAATGCTTTCTAGTTTAATCAATAATCTTGAATGAGATACTGTGTCGAACGCTTTTTGAAGATCTAAAAAAATTGCTACCGTTTTTTTTGTCATTTTGAAAGTTGTCAAGAATCTGGGCTATAAGTTCCTGAAGAGAACTTTCAGTGCTGCTATTTTTGCGGAAACCAAATTGATATTTAGATAATATGTTATTTTTATCCAGAAAACAAACAAGTCTTTTACTTAAACATTTCTCAAAAATCTTCCCAAAAGTATTAATCAATGAAATGGGTCTATAGTTTGTCATTTGCTCCTTATTGCCAGATTTATAAACTGGAATTACAATGCTTTCTTTAAACTGTCGCGGTATTTCCGCATATTTGAAGCATAGGTTAAAAATATGAGCTAAAGGCAAACTAATAAAATTGCTCATAATTTTGATAGTTTTGGTCAACAGTCCATCTTTCCCAGGTGAAGCACCATTTTTCAGTCCAGATATTACTTCCTGTACCTCTATGTTATCTACAGGAGTCAGAAATAGGGACTGTGGTACATTGATTGGGTAAGAACCTGAACCTGAGGTATCCAAGGTGGCACTATTGCTAATTTCCATAGTTATTTGCTCGCCTATGTCAATGAAGTGTCTATTAAAAGCACACGCTATATCCATTGCAGAATCTAACCTATTATTATTGAGAGTGACTGCCTTAACTTCCGGTTTTTTCACCTTATCGCAGTTTGTGATCTCATTGATAACGTCCCAACTTTTCCTATAGTTATTTCCGGCTTCAATGAACTTTTGTGAGTAATAGTCGTTTTTAGATGTTTTAATCAGTTTAGTTACATTGTTCCTGTAGCATGTGTAAGTCTGTCTCAGTAGTAAGTCATTATGATTTCCCTTCAGATTCTGTTTTAGCTGATCCCTTTTCCTTATGGATGTCAGTATACCAGCAGTCATCCATGGCTTAATTTTTCTAGTCCTATTAGTTATTTTTACAGAAGATGTCGCTTCCTCTATACATTTTTGTAATTTAGTATAGAAATTATCGGTAGCTTTTTGGGCGTCACTTTCTGAGTAAATGTTGTTCCAGTTTGCTGCTTGCAAGTTCTTTATCAACCTAGTTTCATCAATTTTCTTTAATATATAGTTACTTCTATCGACAAGGCGTTTGCTTTTATTTAAATATGAAATATTGAACAGTACTGGATAGTGATCCGTCATACAATTTTCTAAGATGATTGGACTGCACATCAAATGACTTTCAAGAGTTTTAAATCTGTTTGCCTTAAAAAAAATGTGATCGATGACAGAAGCAGAATTTGCTTCTACTCTAGTTGGTATATTAATTTGTGAAATATAGCCATTCAGTTGCAACATATTAACATATCTTGAATTATTGTACTCACATTCTTTAGCCAAGTCTATATTTATATCGCCTACGAGCAAAGAAATGTCGCAGCTGGGAATACTTTTTAAATATATATCCAAATTGTTGATAAAATCGTGTATATTCGTAGGATTAGGCCTATAAACACCCGTTATGTTGAAGCTAATATTATTGAAAGTAAAACGACATTCAAGTGCTGTAACTACACCTATCATTTTTATCAACACATTTGCTGAAATGTCTTCTCTTATATATATAACAACCCCATCACACCTATTGTAGTTTGCTTCGTTATAGTAAATTTTAAAGCCATTAATTTTATAACTGTCTACGTTATTGAGATTCCAAGTTTCACTTAATATGATTATACCTATATTATTATGTTTGTTTAATTCTGTTAAGTTTATACACAGTTCATCATAATGCGCCTGTAAACTTCTTATATTATAATGAAGTATGGTAAAATTGGAATTATTACCTTTGGTACATATAACATTGTTCACTTCTTCAAAACCAGAACATTTAATGGTATTCACATTATTGTAGCTTTCTAAAATATTCAAGGCTATATCTACATTCGTCATACCAATCACTGATGTTGAAACTAAAACTCTATACAGCTCACAACCTTAGCAAGATAATCCTAAAAGCAAAAATAAAAAAGAAGAAAAACACAGTACAGCCAAACTGTAGCAAAAAACGCAAGAAAATTGAGCACAAATATAATATTCGCTCTGCATAATTCACAGAATCAAAGTGAAAAGAGGTGATTACCAACACAAATTAGAATTTTTACAATATCTGTAAATGGATATAAAAAAATCCAATATGAGTAAAGTGAAAACAAAATAAAATACAATGCATATCTTAATGCAGATTGTTTATGTCTTCGTCTGATTTAATTTCATATTTGTTTTCTCTGATCTTCACCCATATCTTTCCATCGAAAAACCACGTACTCTGCTTGCCCCACTTCTGCACGGATTTTTTGTATAGGCTATGCCTGGACGGAGTCATGTCCTCGGCTAACGTTAATCCTGATCCCTTAAGCAGCCTTCTGTTTCGTAAGAGTTTCATTTTCAGATTATAAGAGTCTACAGTGAACAAGATATTACGCATCCCGTTCTTACTCTTTCCCGTCCAAAAACAATTTTCAAGATTTTCCTCCGAAACGTGCATTTTCAGTTTATCCTCACAAAAGGCCCGCACCTGTTCTGAAACAGATCTATCCTGTTTTTCCTGCATTCCAAAGATTCTGAGCGACTTTCTTCGTATGCGTTGGTTTAACATATCCATATCACACTCTAGTTTGCTTTTAATACGTCTTAGGTCATCTACTTGTTTTTCTAAGCCAACAATTTTTTGCTGAGTTGCTTTCAATCCTAGTTTTTGTTCAATTTTCTCAGAAATAACTGCTATGAAATTTTCATCACTAAACAATTCTTCAATGGTTTGCTTTACTATTAATTTGACATCGGTCATTTGATCACGGGTTAGAGGCATACTGATTGGATAAAATGCACTAACCTTGCAGAACAGATGATACAGACAATTCACTTTCACTTCCTGGAGGTTTTTATCGACTTTTTTGCAGAGCGAAACCCAAACACGTCTACTCGCCGGCCATCGACAACTACATCTCTACATGTGGTACCTATAATGTCTTCTGGACCTCCCAAATATCACAGAAAAATACAGTTAATACCTACGAAAGGATTTGATAGAAAAAGGGAAATCAAGACCAGCAAGAATGGCTTCACAGTGACCTAATAGTGAATTTTTCTAGCTCAAGTGACAATTTACAAAGTAAATTGAGTGTTCATTTAAGTGGAAGTGGAAGTGGCAGCAGGAAACAGGTTGCGTTTATTTTTATTTTGTAGTGTCTGACTGTGATGAAACAGACATCAGATGTAAGGGGTATTAGTAGTAGTAGTTCTAAAAAGTATTTTTCTTAATTTATTAACCGAGATGAACTCTAATACATATAAAATGTAATAATTATTCTGAAACTATAGGGCCACTATTTGACAGCTAAGCCACGTTGCCACATCTAAGGCTCCGGCCTAGTGTAGAGTCGGCCATGGTTCAGCAGAAAATTTGGTAGCTGCTCCGCAACTGTTGAGTCTGCTCAATGCACCCATCGACGACGTCGTCATTATACCTTCTACGTCATCGTAATTTGTGACGTAACGACACACATGTCAATAATGACGACGTTGTCGTAATTTGTGTCGTACAATATACAGGGTTACTGGTAACTCGACCACTTTCCTGCAGGAAGTGATAGAGGGACTCAAATGCAATAGATTTAACCCCCCA
Source organism: Callosobruchus maculatus (assembly GCA_951848785.1). Lineage (NCBI taxonomy): Eukaryota > Metazoa > Arthropoda > Insecta > Coleoptera > Chrysomelidae > Callosobruchus > Callosobruchus maculatus. The sequence continues at coordinate 14,789,307 of CATOUR010000056.1, forward strand.
TATGTAATTCCGAGAACCGATAGTTTTCGAGATAATTAACATTTAATGTTTTTCAACGATATGTCCAAATTTCCAAACTACATCCCAAATTTAGAAAAAACCCTGCTGTCGATTTTAGTAATTTTCAATTTGGTTTTTTACTGACAAATACGCAAATCTAATTTAGTATTTAAATGTGTAAAAATACTAAACAATTTCAAACTACATACAATTATTTAAAAAATAAAGAACAAATTTTTTACATTCACCGTGAAAGAAAATTGTCTAGCTCAAAAAAAGATACACAGATAGCAAGTAGCAAGATCTCTAGAAACTTTGAGTGCATTTAATTTGTTTTACTTGGATAAAATCATCGACCGCATTTGCAAACATTCGAGTATGTAACTGAGTTATCAATAATGTTTGTACTGTCATTCGTTCTTTTTAAATAGGTGATTTTTATTCAATGCTGTTTATAATCTTTCTGACAGGGTTATTAGGTAGGAAAGTTTTTTTAGCGATTTGTTCAACCGTTTGTATAATTCTTTTGAGCTAGATAGTTTTGTTACACGGTGAATGTAAAAATTTTGTTGATTATTTTCTAAATATTTGTATTTAGTTTGTAACTGTTTAGTATTTTTAAGCATTTTAATACTTAGTTGGCTTTGTGTATGTGTTAGTTAAATACTAGAATAAAAATTATCAGAATCAACAACAGGTTTTTTTCTTAGTTTAGGATCTAGTGTGGAAATTTCGGCATTTGGTTGAAAAACATTAAATGTTAATTATCTCGAAAACTATTGGTTTTCGGAATTACATATGGGGGTTAAATCCATTGCATTTGATCTATCACCTCTTGCAGGAAAGTGGTCGAGTTACCAGTAACCCTGTATATGTGAATGAATATGGTATAATGTGACACATGTCAATAATGACGACGTCATCATTATTGATACGTGTCACATTATATCATAATTTGACGACATTGCAAAATGGTGTGAAAATTTACCAGATTGGACCTTGGATTTTGCCAAAAATCTCCCCAGATCTGGGGAAATTTTGAGGTAAAAATGATTATAAAGGTCCAGAAGTGACATACTATACCTACTGTTGAATAGAAAAGTTATTTGGTTGTTTAAGATGCATATCCTAAAATGATTCTGAAATATACAGGGTGTCGCAGGAAAGCAAGTATAATGATCAGCTTGATTTTTTTAAACAGAACCAGTATCTGTGCGCCCTAAACAACCAAATAGCTGTTGTATTTGACGTTTTCTTATAACACGAGATATCGAAGGATTACACACTAAATGGACACTCTGTATATGGAGAGAGAGCGATCGCGATCGCGGGGGCGTGTGCATGTGCGCGGTGTTATGGACAGGACGGACATACCGGGCGTGGGAGGAGTGCTACCTCTGGAAACATCGTTACCGGCTGCTGCCGCCTGCGCCTGCGCCGCTGCCGCGCCCAAGTTCGAACTGCTGCTGGTCTTGCTCGAGTACAACTTGCTGGTGCGGGTGGTCTGCGCGGCCTGCTGCAGGCGGAGGTTCTCGAGCTTCACCGGCGACGGGATGAAGCCGATGTCACAGCCCTCCTTCACCAGCCGGCCGATCCACCAGTTGTTGTCGTACTTCTCCTAAACGAAAATTCATTGTATGGCTCATCATCATAGTCATGACAGACATGTTGTGAACTCGTAAAATGCATTAAGTCGGAGCGAGAGTAGTGCCGACACGAGCATTATCAATAGTTTTGAGAACTGTAGCTCGTCATCGTTCGCGATTTACTGTCAGTTCAGTGGCGCTCTTGATACTCATATCCAGCAGCTGTTTCGTCGTATCACGCTGGGTGGATACCCAGAGGAACGACCACGGCGCCGCCCACTAGGGGCATGACCCTGAACTACAAGCTTCTCCACATTATCGCTTCTGTGAATATGTCCGAAGAATGTCAGAATTCTTGTCGACACAATGGAGGATAGTCTCAATGGATTACCGAACTCATCCAGTATGGAAACGTTAGTTCGATGGGCGATATAAGGGACTCTCAGCATTCTCCTCCACGTCCACATTTCAAAAGCATCTATGCGAGCTCGATCTGCATTTCTAACAGTCCAAGTTTCCAAGGCATACAAAAATATAGAGAACACAAGAGACTGAACCAACGGCATTTGGTAGCTTTAGTGATGTTAGGATCACCCCATATTTTAGTAAGCTTTGTCATGGCCACACGTACCTGTTGGATGTGCCGTCGTATCTCATTTTCACACACAACGACCTACTGACTTTATTTCACTATGATTATCGCACTCTCTATCTACGATCATAAACTTGGTCTTGTTGTAGTCTATACCAAAACCGTATGCTGCACTGTGTTGTTCTAAGATGTTTAATAGACCTATATGTGAGTGTTGTACAGTCGGCTTAAGTTGAATATTTTGCTTCCGCCAATAGTTATACCGCCATTCCAGTTGCCCAATACCTGTCTCATCACAAAGTCAGAGTAAATGTTAGGTAATTATGATTATGATGTGTATGGTTATACATATACTGCTATCTTTTAGGACAATCTAAGAATTTACCTGTGGGCTAACCTACGGCAGACTGAATGATAATATTTTGGGCCAATCTGAGGATTTCCCTATAGGCGTAGCCATGGTGGTCTAATAAAGACCCATCAGGATATTTATAAGCTGTGCCATGCCAGGTCATCCAGGATATGGCTTTCCCTGGGATATTTTGCATATCCCTTCAAGGACAGCCTGGGACTATACAGTGGCTATCAAATGCTGTGTGGGTTGTGTCGACGAAAATGCTTACATTCGTCGGACATATTCACAGAAGCGATGATATGGAGAAACTTGTAGTTCAGGCCATTCCTCTATCATGATTATCAAGAGCGCCAGTGAACTGACAGTAAATCGCGAACGATGGCGAGCTACTGTTCTCAAAACTACTGATAATATTCGTGTCGGCAATACTCTTGCTCCGACTTGATGCATTTTACGAGTTCACAACATGTCTGTTAAGATAATAATAATAATAATAATAATGTCTTTATTGTCCTATTACATATAGATATAATAGTACAAACGGCGAAGTTTAGCCACAATGGCTACTCATACTCAACCGGTCAAACTACTTAAACCTTAAACCTAAGAATCATCCAACAGAAAGGTTAGTTGCGCAAAGAGAAAGAAGAGATGAAAAATGTGATACGCTAAATCCTTAAAAATGTTTTAACCTATAACATATATAGTCCATAAAATTATAGTAGTTTTAAAGACCATAAACAGAGAGTATACAAAGTACAAAACACAAATACAGATAAGGAGAGAAAAAACAAGCTGCAAAGTTATTTCCGAGGTTATTTCATAACTGTTGTTGCAAGAGGAGGTATTCTTTAACACTGAACTTAAAGCGCTTGTTACTTAATATGTCTTGTCTTAACTTAAAGCTCAGAGCATTAAACTGCTTTGGTCCCTGATATGAGAAGGAACGTTGAAACATGGCTGTCCTATGTTTTGGAATGGTCAGAAATTTGTTGTCCCTTACAGGCCTAATATGAGCATTAGTTCTAAACAACAGTTTTTTTCTTAGATATGGTGGTGAAGATGAGACCAGAATTTTTGCCAGAAAGTTTAAAAAGTGATAGGTATACAAATATTTGACTTTTAACCATTTCAACCTATTCATTGATGGAGTAATATGTTCATACTTTCTTTGACCAGTAATTAACCTACAACAAGTATTTTGAATTCTCTGCAATCGATTTGCTGTTTCCTGATCCAAACAGGGGTAGTATATTACACATCCGTACAACATACTTGATATAATTAGGCTTTCACACAGCTGTTTTTTCATTTTCTCAGATAATATACTTCTATTACTGTACAATAGTTTCAATTTAAAATAGGACGATTTACTAATATTCAAAATATGTGTACGGAAGCGTAATTCCGTAAAGATAGTGTGACTATGATGATAATCATCATATAATCGAATTTTGGAAATAAAATTAATATGGCGATGAAACAGCCCAGGAGTTTTACAAAAATTATCGGGGTTATTGGGAACGGATCATACCTTGATGTGTAAAAAATCCTTAACCTCGAAGGAAATGGCGTATCCATGGACCGGCGAATCGTCATCCAAAGACCCATCGTACGCTACGTTGGTTCGTACAGCAAATGCTACCGGTTTCGTCTGAAAAACATCCATAAGACATATTCGGTGCCCATTTGTCACAATATAAACAATTAAATTCATCAGAACAAAATTAATAAAGAAATAATAAGAGATCCTAAGGCAATGGGCGATATTACAGCTCAATAATAATATGTGCCCTAACCTAGATCAGAAAAATCCCGAGTTAAGCGCATTCACCATTTCTCGAAAAATCAAATTTTAAAATCATTTTTAATACTGCGAAAGAACAACCCCGGCGATCCTGATCAGGATGGTAAGACGAACTTACTAAAGCCCGATTTTATCAACATGGGCATTTCAACAAAGACTTTGACCAATCAGGGCAGCCCTTTTAAGAACATGCATCAGTCAAAGTACTCTGAAAATTATTAAATTCTCTTGAAGTTTACCTCAAAGAGGTCAAAAATGACGTACTTTATATACACTCGACCATTGTGAACCACCTTGTATCTTTTCCAGTCTGATTTTCCATACTAAATGGGTGAAAAATCACATTTTCTTGTTTAACAAAAAGTTTAGCAATTGCTAGTCTCATCCAATCAGATTCCACAGAAGCGGTACATTTGATCACTGGAATGCATTCGAATTACTGCATTATTTGGATAAAACAATAATTTACTATCGATAATAATTATAAATGCATGCAGTATATCTTTGTATTATAGTGAAAAGGAGTAAATATAGCATTTTGTTAGATTTCAAAAGCTAAACACACGATTTAACTGCTATGTTTTCCAAGTGTGCATCTGCATTACTGGTTGCCTGTCCTGAACGGCAAAGCTCGCCAGCTGGTGTATAACGGTATAACCTTATTTAAATTTTATGTCAACAACTAAATAAGAAACCTGTTGTATAACTTGTATTCAGTAGATCTAATACCAGTGACTTGTATAGTCAAAAGTGAATCAGGTGCTTGATATATTTTTGAGAGAAAGGAAGCAATTAGCAAGAGGGATTTTTATTCCCCTGCATGCCTTACGATGTGTACGCTGCACCTTTACATCTTCTGTGAATATTTCTATAAGAGGGTCTATAACAAACATGCTGAAGGTAAGTGGAAGATTCTTCATAAAAGTATGTATGTGTCTATAATCCATCTGACTGACGGAGGTGGGATTATTACTTATTAAATAAGGTAGTTGGTGTGATTGATTCTACTTTTATGATTCTGCCACAAATTATCGCAGTTTGCAATAATTAGTAATTATACAATAATTATAATGTAAACATGAAAAATCTGGCATTCACTTGCAAATCAATCTATTTGCTCTGATATTCTGCTATGATTTTGAGCCATGAATTTCTAAAATATTTTTGATAAAAGTGTCATCCAGCTTTGACGTCTTGTTTTCAATATTGATAAAATACTATTGTATGATACATATTAACATAGCCCTCGATAGACAATAGAAAGCTCTTGCTAAACAACAACCAATAGGAAAGCTTTATCAAAGCCTTTATTAAATTATGCATGTTGATAAAATCGGGCCTAAATGTCATCAGTTCTTAGTAGGTAAATAAACAAAGTTCAAATTAAATCTGTTCATTTAAAGTGGGTGAAAACTGAGTCCAAAGAAGTCGGTAACAAACTCACAGACATACAGGTGAAGCTATTAGAACTGTGTTGTTGAAAACTGGCTGGATTTTCAGGAGTTTAGAAACACCTACCCTAGCTTTCTCCAGCTGGCCAAGCGCTTGGCGTTCCTTCTCTCTCCTGAGGGTCTCCTTCTCCTCGTCCAACGACAAGTCCGATGACGGTTGAGAGTAATTTGAGTCAGCGGAGCCCTGAAACACAACACATAAACGCACCTGTCAGAATTGATACATCTCCTAACCAATATTGATTACATATATTATTGTCAAGCTTGAGAAGAAATCACATGAGAGAAGACAAGCAAAAGCCACAGAAGACGCCGCCAGCTGTCCCTGATCCGTGACGTTCCGCAAGGATCAATACTAAGGTCTATTCCCTTCTGTCCGATTTTTATGCTGATATCAATTACAAAATCACACAAGCCTTTAAGTTTTTTTAGCTAATCCCTACAATTTTTATGGAGTTTTAACTTTATTAGTTTTTGTTTAATGGCCAAAATGATTAGATTATAATTTTCCAAAATTTCTCAGTGTTTCTGATTTTGTTTCATAGAGGATTAAATAAAGATTTTATGAATTTGTGGTTCTTGGGTTTTTAGGCCGGCGTTGTTTAGCGTTAAAGCTTGTCGTTTCGCCACCACGAGTGGATGGCATCTTCAGAAGCTATTTCACTTCGGCGACTTCCAAAATACTCAGTAGTGAAATAGCTTCTGAAGATGCCATCCACTCGTGGTGGCGAAACGTCAAGCTTTAACGCTAAACAACGCCGGCCTAAAAACCCAAGAACCACAAATTCATTGGACGATGGCCGCGAAAGCCTTACACAGTATAAAGATTTTATATTTTTTGCGGGTGAAGCTCAGGATCCGGGAGTCCGAAATTTTCCATTTTTATTACACGAGACTGAAACTCAACACAGCAGCCAAATTTGCAAATAGTGTCCTCAAGTCATCTCGGATGCGAGGTTTGGTCCTCATGGAAGATTAAATAAGGATTTTAGATTTTTTGCGGGTGAACCTCCGGATCCGGGAGTCCAAAATTTTCTATTTTTGTTAAACGATACTGAAACTCAACATAGCAGCCGAATTTGCAAATAGTGTCTTCAAGTCATCTCGGATACGAGGTTTGGTCTTCATGGAAGTTCAAATAAAGACTTTAGATTTTTTGCGGGTGAACCTTAGGATCCGGGAGTCCAAAATTTTCCGTTTTTGGTAATCGAGACTGAAACTCAACACAGCAGCCGAATTTGCAAATAGTGTCTTCAAATCATCTCGGATACGAGGTTTGGTCCGCATGGAAGATCAAATAAAGATTTTAGATTTTTTGCGGGTGAACCTTAGGATCCGGGAGTCCAAAATTTTCCATTTTTGGTAATCGAGACTGAAACTCAACACAGCAACCGAATTTGCAAATAGTGTCCTCATGGAGGATCAAATAAAGATTTTATATTTTTTGGGGTGAACCTCAGGATCCGGGAGTCCGAAATTTTCCATTTTTGTTAAACGAGACTGAAACTCAACACAGCAGTCGAATTTGCAGTGTCCTCAAATCATCTCGAATGCGAGGTTTGGTCCTCATGGAAGATGAAATAAAGATTTTAGATTTTTTGCGGGTGAGCCTCAGGATCCGGGAGTCCGATATTCTCCATTTTCGTTAAACGAGATTCAAACTCAAAAAGGCATCCGGATTTGCACATGTCCTCAAATAATCTCGGACACGTGGTTTCGTCCCCATAGGAGATCAAATAAAGATTTTAGATCTTTTGCGGGTGAACACAGCAGCTGAATTTGCAAATAGTGTCCTCAAATCATCTCGAACACGAGGTTTGGTCCTCATAGAGGATCAAATAAAGATTTTAGATTTTTTGTGGGTGAACGTCAGGATCCGGGAGTCCAGGAATTTTAAGTGGCAGCTCCTCTCAGGATAATATAAACCTCAGCTTATCAATAATAGTCCAAATGCCGACACAACATACTACCTAGCTATAGGCATCAAGGCAATATACGTGAAGAGCTATAAAATGTGATATGTCAACAGTGCCATTTTTATACGGAATATTATTTTTCTTATAGTTTTTGTAGTTTAAGTTATGTATTTATGTTATAGTTCATTGGTATCTTGTCTTACTGTACTCCTGCAGCTCATTATATTATTATAAATACAGGGTGTCCCACGACGATTAAGACAAGCAATATATCGGAACTGGGCAGTAGTAGCGAATTATAATTTTGGGGGTGTAAATTATAGCAAATATAGTATCTTTTCTTGTTATTGTGTCACCCAAAGAGGTATTTGTTTTTGATCACTCGACGTCCCATTCAAATTTTTTAATGGGACAGCATGTATATTTGTGACTCTTTCTGTGTTCCTCCCGATAAAACAATTCCGACAAACTAGCACACTTGAGGTCTAAAGTGATTAATTCAAGAGCTACGGGTACCTAAAGTATTGTAGCACTACCATTGATTATAATATGTACCCCTACAGTTAAAATACTTTGGTAGTGTTTCATAATGGTAGTGGTACAGTCCTTTAAGTACCTGTAGATCTTGAGTTAATCACTTTAGATCCCAAATGTGCAGTTTGTTGGAATTGTTTTATCGGGAGGAACACAAAAAGTCACAAATATACAGGGTGTCCCATTAAAATTTTTGAATCGGACGTCACGTGATCAAAAATAAATACCTCATTGGGTGACACAATAACAACAAAAGATACTATATTTGCTCTAATTTAAACCCCGCAATTATAATTCGCTACTGCTGCCCAGTTCCGATATATTGCTTGTCTTAATCGTCGTGAGACACCCTGTATATGGTTCGCAACCATGAATGAGTGGACTGCACAGTAATCAAGGTGTTTTAAGGAGTTATTTCTGTTTCAAGATAAAGCAAGTACGTATAGGTATCATTCATATACCAAATATTCATGGTTTATCTTGCTCTATCTTGGGAAGGATTAGAAGATCAGTCAGGAATATAAATCAGCTCGTTACTAGTAGAGATACATTTATGTAATACTTTCTGAAATCACCTGGTACCAGCGATTTGGTACAGAATATAATTATATAATGAATACTATGAATGAGCAATTAATTGTATATTATTCGTAGAGGTCAGCATTTTTGTTACCCGATATGTAAAGCTTGTTCCTAAGTCCAAGACAATTCTGAACTTGGAAGGCACAGAAATCTAATGATGGTTTGGAACCTCAGAGTAACAACTGAACATAGAGGTAGTAAACAACTAATTTTAATACGTCGACATCTTTTCTTACGTTGTCATATTGATCACCAGATACGGCAATCATAATTATCTACTAACGTTTTAATTGTATAGTATCCAGAAATATTTCATTCCTCGTTAAAAAAGACAATGGTATTTTGATGGTTCAGGAATGATTACAGCAAAATCAACAGATATGTTGACCTCTACTGCGTTACTGCATATTTCTTCATCAGAAACGCAAATTCTGAAGTCTTACATAAATTTTGAGGAGCTGGCAACGCCGATATAATTTTCATGCGACTTATTTACGGTAGAATCTCGACTGTCAAATTTTGTTTTGTTTGTGCGTCTTTTATGCTAGATCAGTAAAATCGAATTCGCTATTTGTTGGTAACTGTAGTGAAGCTTTACGGACTTGCTGTGTTATATTCGAGTGTAATTTAACAGTTTTTCGAGATGGAACTTAAAATTGCAGTGTTTCCAACATGGGTTGCGTTGGAAGAATTTTCAGGTTAGTTGGTGTTACACAGCATTGCTTACAATTTGAACTGTCGCTGCGAGGTCACAGCTGATCAATGTTTGGAAGCTGAAGTCTCAAAGATGCCATGCCATGCTGCCATGCTGAAGTGGTTTGTTTACTACCTCTTTGTTTAGTTGTTACACTAAGTTTGGAACGCATCACCGTTTAAATTGTTTAAAAATTTCAAGTTCTATCTGGGATGAATATGGAGTAAAATGAAGTTTTCAGATTTGCTACAGACAACCTAATTGATCGACAGGCTGCTTTGTTATATTCCTAATCGATCTAAATACGACGGTGTACGTATGTGGTCATTAAATTCATGATTTATTCATTATTATGTAGGGCTTAACTGACGCAGGCTATTTTATTCATTGGAACCGAGTCAATATCAACTGGAAAGGATGATAACTGATAATGCGAATTTTGGAAAACGGGTCTTAAGCTGAAGTTACATTTACGAGTTGGTCGTATACGAGTGAACGAATCGTATACGGTTTCGCATGTGTAAATGGCAACTCGTAGGTCGTATATACGTGTCGGTTTCAAAGTTGCGAGAGATCCGAGTACGGCTACGAGTGAAATAGTTTTTTATTAATCCAAGATGGCTGCAAACGAGGAGATCGGCCAATTTATTGACTTATATTACAATATGAAGTGTTTATGGGACGTGAGAAGTAGGAAATATAAATATATCAATGCAAGGAACAAAGCATATTCTGCAATAGCAGATATCCTAAACATATCAGTGGAAACAGTGGAGAAAAAAATTAATAATCTACGTTCAACGCATAACAAAAAAGAAAAAAATTGCTGCTTTTCAGAGAACAAGTGAATCGACGTATTTTTGTAAATAAAATTGTCAACTTTTATTCCCCACACCGATAGGTGAGAGGAGGATTGTGATCGAGAATCCCTGCTCAGTTGATAACTCTCTTAGTAACTTTTCTTCAATTTCCACAATGTTGTTTGATTGTAAGAATGTTTTAACCTAAATTCGCCTTCTTTTCTAACGATCTCATCACATTCTATTTTCTTTTTCATTAATAAAATCATTAAAATTCCTGCCACTGCAGCACGCTTCCTTTTACTGGGCGCCGTATTAACTACACTTCAATCGCATACGATTCTGAACATTAATGTAAATGGTACTAGTACTCCTATACGAGTACCCGTATACGATTCACTCGTTAATGTAGCTTTAGTTTTACAGTCATTAAAATTCATCAGTTCATATTTAAAATCACTCTAAATTTACCTTATAGGTTTTGTTTAATTGTATTCTTGAATAAGGATAAGCAATAAATAAGGAAACTCTCGAAGTATTGAATGTTTCTCAAAAAGAACTTATTTTTCAATTTACGAAAACAAAACATAATATATAGTTTCCGTTGATGTCAATTTTATTCAAAAACCAGTAAATTACGTTGTGACAATGGTGATATACTAAGAAATAACACAATATCAGATTTTGATTATATCTAAGCGATTTATAAAGTAATATTTTGCACATAGTTCAAATTGGAGCCCATAAATGGCCATCTCTTGAGAATTATTAGATATTTGAGCTTATGTACAAAAAGATTTACAGCACGACAGTTTTATATACAGGGTGTAACTGTAAAACATTTAAGGGGGGATTTCTCATCGAAAAAAAGACATATCGCATATTCGTAAAATACTTTTTTGCTGCGAACTGGTTTACTTTGGGCAAAAAATTCAAGAGGTATTTTTTATTGAGAATGAAACAGACTATCGGAAATACATTTTCAATGATAAACAAATAATAATACAAAAAGTTGAATTGGAAATAAATTAAAAATAGGGTAAACCAAATAAATTACTGGCTAAGTGTCTTTTTAGTAGTAGAAAATGTCTGGTTAATTTCAATATCGTTATCTTTTTAGTTCTTGTGAAAAAAATGTTAAACAAATTTTATGTACCCTCTTTAACCATACGGAATCCGACATCTCAAACCTTTTAAAGCTAGCGATAAAATCGTGTTTGGCAAAATCCCAAAATTGAACAACAAGAAAAGAGTTCATTAAATCTAACATTTGTTTTTCACTTCATAACATTTTATTAAAATGATTACAAAATAATAGGAAACTAGATACAAAAAGTTGAAGATGTCGTACCGTCCCAGCCACCTTTTTAGGTTGTTTATAACAAAAAAATTACATCTTCCAAATAATACCCAAAAAAAGAATCTTACCAAAAGGCGTAGAATTCTTGAAAACATTAGCGAAGATGATGACATTTCAATGTATATATCCGCATCAGTTAAAACCCATCTGCTTGATAAAGTGAAGAGTTTATATATAACGTACAAATCTTGACTCTTTCAAATACGCTGGAGACATGGATAAACACAGACCAATGATAGTAAAAAAAGCTCAAGATATTTAGTAAGGAATATGAAAAAACTAACTACATATGTACAGTATTGTCAAAAATCATGATAATATGCTTTTTTAATCAGTATTTCATTACACCTTTATGCAAACTTGAGATTAAGAGATAAAAATTGGGTATAGGAAAAATGGCTTGTTTCGGCTATTGTTAAGTATAATACCTACAGGCTTCACATTACCTTGTGTTCTATCTATTGGATCTTCCTGTAGTCCTTTTCGTCTCTAAAATTGTAATAATAGTTACAAATGATAACTAGCCATTCTTTTTGAACCATAATTATTGAGATTCTTCAAAAATTACCCTCAATTTCTCCTATACAAAACTTCAGTGTTATTTTGAAGTAGGTACTCTTTACTCAGTGTAAAATGGTCATAAAGCCGTCTTAGAACCAATCTAAAGTCGCAATCAGTAATTGCAGTCGATTTTCAAGCAGTAAAATAGTCACAGGATGATAAATATTTATTTTTTAATCTAATTCTGTCGGACGCGTCATATTCTCCGCGACCTTCACAAAAACATTACTCTCTTCACTTTATTAGCGGTTTACGTACGCATAGTCTAATATTAGGTTTGTGTTTATCCAGTTATTTATGTTTCTACGTTCAATCAGAAATCTACCAAGAGGTTCGTATCGACATGAGAGATCCTATTTGAAACACTAATTGCTACAAGATTACAGATACCTAAGACCACTACAGATCTAAAAGAAGGTTCCATTCTATCATACAGTTGCTAGTTGAATGTTCATACCTTCATAACTCAGTTAGGAAAAACGTTGATTTTATTGTTTTAGTTCATCCGAAAGGCAAGAATAAAATGTTTGACGTTTCGATTAAGGTTGATATTTCTATCAAAAAATCAAGTTGAAGAAATTATACCTTTTGAGTCAGTCCTTATAAGTACCTCATATCGAGCAAGTCAGTTACCGAACTGTTTTATCTTGAGAAGCTGTACCTAGCAACTGTTTTTTTAATAACGAAATCTGATTCAAGATTATTGGAGAAACATACATCAATATGTGGAAGTATGAACTTTCAAAACTAATATACTGACAACCATTGTTGTATAGTTCTACCTAAACGTCTGAATGCAGCTATTTCTATTAACTATTATCTATACATGAATCGCAAATGGATGATTCTTGTAGTAATGGTATTGATATATGTATTAGACGGTCAAATACACCTAAGAAACTAATCTATGTGGAACCTATTATGCTTTTAGCTAGATCAGAATTCTATTAAAACCGTTTTAAATTACAATATTTCTTGCTGAACATTTTATCCAACTTGACTTCCAAACCGTAGTTAGAACAATCTTCACCTTCACACATTCATGGCAGTATTAGAAATGAGACCACCTTTAACGTTTTTAAGGCTCAAGGTGTTGATTTTTATTTAGCATAGTCTAACACAATGTATTATGGATTATACAGAGACCATAACCTAGATGATGGCTCTACAATAGCTTTAAGAACATGGGAATTAACAACAAGGCCATAAATGATGTAGTTATAGTGAAAAATCTAGGTCTTTTTAACACAAATTATTAATTAGTTCGAAAATTAGAAGAACTATTTGAGGCTGTCAGTCTTATGAATCATGATATCTTAATTCTGGATTCAATTTTTTCTTATTTTTTTCCGACATTAACGGTTAAGGGGGGGGTTATTACTCAAATGTACCCTGTAAAAAAACGACTCAAACGTAAGAAGTCTTTTAACTCTAAAACACTACTTTGCTCGTTAGATCTAGATACTATAATTTAGTTTCGTACTATCTACTAGTCTTTGTATAACTTTTATAGAGGTCTATAATGAGCTACTACTTCGCGCTGCTAACTCACTTCCAAACTATTTATATAATTTGTAAGTGATGATCATGATGATGATTCTATGATTTTAATATAATGATCTGCCAAAGCATCTAAGCGTAAATATAAAAACTGCATAGTATTACTCGTCACTCTATGTTGTATGCAATTCAAGCACATAATGTTTTTTGTTCATATCTGAATGCCCAAAAATAAATATATATGATAAAGAAGTACTTGTATTTTACAGAACTTGGTAGCGAAATTCATGCAGTTCATGCTATATAAATATTATCCTAGTTCCGGTTTTTATTTTCTTGAACACGGTTTTGTTTTGTATTGTATTTTTGGACATCCATTTTTGTATTGTATTTTGGAATGTATCTTACCAGAGAGGTATACTTGGACATAGGTTAGTTGAGATGCCACTGGCAAGCATGCGACAGTATTACAAGGCGTCTGCTTAAAAAAATCTTGTCAATCTGTCAATCCAGATTTCTACAAAAACGTTAAAGCTATTTCAGTAAATGATCCGGAAGCTTGTAGATCTCAAAGGGGTGAAAAAGGCTGCATTTGACAGTACGTAACATTTTTGTAATGTATAAAATTATGGTACGAGAAAGGAAACATCAACATCTTGAGTGTTTCATAATAATTGAATGCGAATCTTCTAGGGTCTAAAACCCTCAATGAATTTAGAAAAAAAGGATCGTATGTCCTTCGCAATCTCTGTTGAGCTCCAGAGTGTTAATTTGACCACAGCAGAAAAATTTATACCTACCTAGACCATATGACTTTGCGGTGAGCTTAAACTACTGCCAAGGTTTAGTGCTATTTTTTGAAATATACATATTTACTTTCAAAAAATAGCTTATCGACACCTTCCAGGTTTTTATTATGTCTATCGACTTTTACAATTGATGATCATAAATACTTATATATAACATTAACGTTTCTGTAGATATTATAATTCAATAGGGATAATAAAAAATGTAAGTGATCAGAGTACCAAAGTGTTTATTACCGAATTGGGTACTTGACATTACCATATGAGTACTTTCTCATCATTAGTAGTTATTATAGATTATGATAAATGAATTGTAAGTAAATACTGTAAACTATAAAAACCTTCTTCTCAGTTGTTCAGTTGTTCTAATTGGCCGGTTCGTTATCAAAAAGTCAGATTTTCAACAAATTGATACAGAATTTGTTCGATGGGATTCGAACCTGCATCTCCGAAATTCTAACTCTGCATCAAATACCACAGTTTAAACTCATATTATGTGGTAAAAATTACAGGGTAGAGATATAAACGATTAGACCACTGTGCTTGAAATTATTACAGACTCAACACAGATTTTCTTAATGCATGCTGAGATGATGCCTTGCGACGAGATATAATAATAGACTCAGTGGGCGGCGAAGCTATAGAGGATAACAATAATTTAGAAGAGCAGGCTCCGTTTGACTAGCGGAAGACAAGTGAGAGTCACCAGCCGCACGCCAGTGACAAATTGACTGGAGGTGGCGCATTAAGGCCAAGTCACCGATTGAATCAAGTATGTAATATAGACAGGGCTAAATCTTATCTGGCTTTATACAGTGTAGGAAGGTGGGATGGTATTAAATTAAATTCAAATCAATGAATTCATCAATAGTCGAAATCAGTTTTATGAATATTAGATTTCTATTTCATCCATGGAAAGCAGTCACAATCTAACAATATAGGTTCTCTTTGAATTCACTAGCGTATCCTCGGGCGTAGTATTTTCATCTCGATATCCAGCGCTGTCGTTGTTATACATATATATCTAACCTAGATACAGCACTATATATATAATATAGCGTTCGTGCTATATATATATATATATATCCGACAAATACCAGAGGGAAATCCTGAAAAAGCCTTGCACATTCGTGTTCACCTATTCATTCTGAGTTGAATATCACAAAAGAAGCTTTTCGGAGCTCGTCAATTCTATGTTTATTCCTGCAGAAACTAAAATTGTTTTGTAAAATTAGTCAAAGAGCCATATTGGAGTAAGAGGAGAGAGTAAGAGGACTGACTGTACAATGTGTCCCGCCACCGGTATTCCGATACCTTTAGGGGGATGAAATGCAGCATTTTTATCGACAAATCACCCCCCCCCCCCCCCCCCATCCATAGTTTTTCTCCCACCACAATAACATGGCAGCTATTTTGTTTTTTGTTTAATTGATGCACGAGTGTTATGATAATTTAGCCATAGCTACCTATCTAGATAGGTTCTACAACCACAAAATAAGTCTCATTCGATAGCGAAACATATAGGCCACAAACTAGTGGTAAACATTTTCCAAATTTATTTCATATCAGGGCGAAAACATTGTTAAAAGAAAATAATTATGTAATTTTTTGACAATTTTAGTTTTTCCAAAAAATTTAAGCTGCTAACCTACATTTTTCTTATTTCTAGGCGATAGTACATGGTATTTCCTAAAAAAATAGCTATACATCTTAGCCCTCAGCAAAGTAGTTAAGAAGCTATGATGGTTTGAATATAACCCTTTATTGTCTAATCTGACAGTAGAGAAGGCAGTTAAGAAAAATACTTAGTGGTCACGACATTTATTATGGGAAAAAGGAGACAAATGTCACAACCATTGTTCGAAATGTTCTCCTTGGTGTTGCAGACATTCTGTTGTACTGACACCTGTTGCGTAGAGCGACTGATCATCGCTTTGTCATTCCGTAATTCATTTCCGGCTTGAATAATCTTGCTAATAAGCTCCACGCGTGCATTTGGCACGTCGACATAAAATGTCTGTTTTATTGTACCCCACAAAAAAAATCAAGAAGGGTCAAGTCCGGTGATCACGGTGACCAAACGGCGAATATCGTTCATTTAAATGGCGTTCACCGGACTTGTCCCCACTTGATGTTTTTTGTGGGGCAATGGAAACGGAAAGCTTATGTCGACGTGCCAAATACACGCGAGGAGCGTATCAGCAAAATTATTCAAGTCGGACCATCTCTTTGTCATTCCGTAATGAATTACGGAATGACAAAGAGATGGTCAGTCGCTCTACGCAACATGTATCAGTAAGAGCAACAGCATGTCTGCAACACCAAGGAGGACATTTCGAACAATGGCTGTAACATTTGTTTCCTTTTTCCCAAAATACATGTCTTAACCACTAAGTATTTGGTTTAGCTGCCTTCTCTACTGCCATATTAAATAATAAAGGGTCATGTTCAAACCATCATAGCTTCTTAACTACTTTGCTTAGGGCTAAGACGTATTATATAGTTTTTTAGGAAACACCATGTAAACGCAAAAAATTACATAATTATTTCCTTTTAAAACTTTTTTGCTCTGATATGAAATGAAAATTAGTTTATGGTCTACATGTTTCGCTATCGAATGTGACTTATTTTGTGTTTAAACCTCTACTTAGGTAGCCTTGGCTAAATTAGTACATCACTCGTGCATCAATTAAACAAAAAACAAAATGTCTTCCATTTTATTATGGTGGAGGAAAACTACTTATGGATATGGGGTGTGATTTGTCGATAAAAATTAACGTGTTTTATCCCCCTAAAGACTCTGACACCGAAGACCGGACACAGTGTATACAGAATATCAAAATTCAATACTCAATGTCTGTGTTAGACAAACAATAGTAGAGAGACGTAGTTGATTGATAACATATTAACGTTATATACAAAACCGAATACAAAATTAGAGTGAAAAAACTCCAGCATTTTTTTAGCTTGAATAGGATTATGCAAAACCAGCAAAAAAAGAAATTACTCAGGCAGTATTCTTATAAGTGAATGCTACTATAAGTCAGAAGAAAGTTCAACCTAGATGGTAAGAGATCCAACAGGAAAAACAATAACATACCAAGGAAATAACTGCATGTGATGCTGAATATGTATACAGGGTGGCCAATCGGGTGACGTTATTAATTTTTTCTTTAGATAGCCTGTACCAAGACCTATCCAAACCACCCTCATATATGTGTAGCGATTATTGATAGTTTTCGAGTTATGATTTATTTTTGGAAAATTTAGATATTTACCAGTGTTTTCAAAAAATCGTCGAAAACAAAAAAGCTACATTTTGGACCCAAAGTTTGAAATCACTGTTTTTAGTTAGGAGACCAAAACTTTCAAGCTCGCAAAAAGCTACTCTGAAAAAAAGGCATGGCGTATGCTGCGACACCGCTTTCCAGGTAATTCTGCCATAGAATTGAAAGTCAGATTATTTTTTATTATTTCTTTCCTTTGTTCCATACAACTTAATTTAGCAGAAGTTCAACAGTACATAGCAAAAACACTTCAAAATTCACAATTTAGGTATTAGACTTTCATATTAAAAGTCATTAAAACATCAATGATTATCGGGTTTATTAGATGTTACGAGTTTTTTCTTTAATGACATAATAAAGTAAAATAATAGTTTTTTAAATCATTTTGGAAATTTATGAATTATCACATTTTACCTTTAACATTCACTTACGGTTCAAAATGCCCCCATAAGTGCTACTTTTTCATTATTATCTCGAAAGTGCAAAGTTTTTAAGATTAGTTTGGAGCTCCAGAACCAGGCATAGGTGTTTTTAATTTTATTTTTAAATTTTTGGTCTCCTGACTGAAAATAGTATTTCAAACTTTGGGCCCAAAATGTGCTTAATAATTGGTCGGATGTACAGTTTTTTTAATTGGATATCAAAATAGGCTTAATATTGAGTATAATTACAGAAAGAATAAAAGCCAAAACGCATTTTCGTTTTTGTTTTTGACGATTTCGTTAAAAGACTGGAAAATCTCCAAATTTTCCAAAAATAAGTCATACCTCGAAAAGTATCAATAATCGCTACACATACATGGGGGTGTTTTGGATAGGTCTCGGTACCTCACCCGATTGGCCACCCTATATCACGAAAGTCAGTTCAATATTCAACTCTGATTGATAGTTTTTGAATGTTCAATATTACAGATAAGCTAGATGTGTTAATCAGAATATTTAAACTGAAGTAGTCATGTAAGGTAAACATTGATCTTACGTGAACAAATTTCATTACTATTAATGAAATAAATATAGAGTATGAGTTGAAATGTTGAGTTGTTGCTATTATAAGATATATAAATATGTTTCTTTGGCAGTAAACGCTATTATTGTTGAAGAAATAGGTGTATTTGTGTTGAAAAACTGCGCCCCTGACTACTCTAATACACATAAAGCTATTATCTAATAAAATAATAATTAGTGATATACGATGAATCAATTTATATATTTTTTTAGTTTTTCTGAACATTATGTCATAACATTTCGTGGAATAGACCTACCGGGGAAAACGCGCTGTGTACAACACTACCTCACATGTGGTGTGGAAATGTGTGCATATTGTCTACAACGTGACTCTTACAAACGCAATATTCGAAAAATGGTGGGTTTTAGAGAAAAAAATCATCAGGACCGTTTTTTAGACGTCTGACGTATTTTTTCGATAAAACAGATTTCGAGATACATCCAAAAAACCTAAAATTTTGTCCTTTGATCCCGAATAAGTGTCGAAGCACATGCGGGATCGATGGGGATTTTTGTCATTTTACTTTTAATGGTAAAACAAAGGTTTTTCGCGAGAAACTGACTACCGGATTTTTTGTCATTTGATCACTATTTCCATGTCTAAATTGACCGGACTATTATTATAAAAAACAGATATACTAGGGTAATGATTAATTACGACCCTGATTGCTTTAGCTTTGATAGTTCATAAAGTGGATCATTAATACGTCAAGAAATGACTCTTATTGTAATATATACGAAACATTAGATGACTGCAAACCATCGTGACCAGTATTAAAAGAAATGAGATCGGATATACCTGGGTGAACAATTTGTTGTACCCTTGGTTATTGTAGCTGTTGTATCCTATCATACTGCGACATGTCTGGCGGCCAGACGAGATCCAAATGCGCCACTAACCACAAAACACGAAACAAGAGAAACCACCACACACAAACACACCACACACGATGTCCCGGGGGGCACCAAGGAGGGGCTGGCGTCGAATCACCTGGTACGGGAGCCGCTCTGGGGAGGCTGCATGGTTGTGTTGGATGATGCGGTGTATGGGCTGGGTGTCTTTTGGGCACGGACACCACCAGGGTTCACTGTGGGAGCGCACACGGCCTCGCTCTCGTCCGTCGTCGTCACCGCGAGAAACGTCAGAGTGCGCAGGGGGTTCGTTTGGACCGCGGCGTCGCGGCGCGTGTTCGACGCCGTCCCGACGCAGACACAGGGCCGGACTTCAGAAAAGAGCCGCTCTCTCTCATGTTTCGATATTTACAGAAACGTATTGTTGTGGCATAGAAGCGTGCTCTTCTGGTTAGGTGAAGCGGATGCGCCCTTGCGTTCCACCAAGAAGTTTGCCGCTTTTTAGCGGTGACTTTCTTTGTTTTGCCGTTACCTCCGGGTACCAGATGGCGCACACGCAGATCTTTTCTGCCGTCTACTCTTACTTTTGTGAAATATTTCAAGATTGTTGCCAATGTAAATATTGACCTGTCACGCCAAAATTTAGAGTTTCAATGAGTGAAATAGTAGAATAATATTGGAAAAAGGAACCTATTATCAGCTTCTGGAGCCTTGGTATGCATCAGGAACCAATGATAACCGAATTCAATGCACACAGTAAGAATGACCAAATAGCTGGATTAATAGGGTATATTGTCAAAATTTAATGTCTAATGTAGTTAGTTATACCAACAACCTCATACAAGGTATAAGCTTCGAGGGTGGCAATATTTGTAATACACTTTTACAAATAAATGAAAAAAGATGCATTTGAAATATTGGAAATCAATTAAATACTAATACTAAAAATGGAGCTAATTTGATTGACTCAGTACTTCCCACACATAACGGTGATATCATTTTCCCATTGCATGAGAGTCTGAGATCCCCTTGCAACCAAATCACTACCCACCCATCCTCAAACACTCGTAAATAGTTGCTTGCATCTCTGTGAGAATTATGACGACACAGTTTTTATTTCGCAAGCTTCAACTGGATGAAAAGTAACGACCATGATCCGCCAAATTGCTTAAAAACAAAGGTTGAGCAATTTTTACATTTTTAGTTTCACTATTATTGCTGCGCTGCCAGTAAAACGATTTCTAAAAATCAAACACTTCTTTTATCCTCACAAGGGTAGTAATACTGTGTCAAATTTTCATTGAAATCTATTTAATACTTACCCCGTTATACAATACAGAACGATCTAAAGTAGTACTCTCATCATATGTAAATAGAAAATTCCAAGTCCCTTGTATTCTGTAACAGGCAAAGGTGATATTCGGTAAATTTAGGTTTTCCGAAAATGTTTCTTGGTCCCCACTCATTCTTACGGTTGAATGCAGTAATTAGAGTTTAATTTAAATCACCCAGTATTTCACCCGATCATCTTTGGAATGAATAAAGCAACCTGTGAATATGCTGAATCAATCATCTGATGAACTATCAAGTAATATAGTTGGCGGTTGCGTTTCCAACCGCCGTTATCGGGTTTTCTTTTTCAACGTAGTTGGGTAATTGTAACGAAACAACCCGCTATCGATGCACCTAAACACACCCTTGCATGCTATGGCCTCCCCCCATTCTATGTATGGGGGTGTGTCCACCTCATTCCAACCGAGCATTGCCTTTCGCTTTCCATTTCATCAACCACGACATCTCAATGCTTCTTCTGACGATTTTATACTTAGTGGCATAGTAACAGAAAGCCCAGTATTAATGAATTTACTGAAACAATTTTTTATACATACATGTGTCTTAAGGTTAGCAGATTATTAAAAAAGCCAGAGAACATTATTTTCCAGTTTTTATCTGCTTTGTGGATTATTCTATGGCGTTCGATAACGTAAAGTGGCCTAAACTGTGGCAAATCCTTATCTCTATGGGGGTTCCTTGCCACTTAGTATTTCTCATACAGCAACTCTATGAGTCTAGCTTGGCTCGTGTAAGAATTGATGGTAACCTGTCTGGTAAAACAGCAACCAAAAAAAGAGTTCGTCGGGGATGTGTATTATCTCTGATGTTGTTTAACATTTACTCTGAATTTGTGATGATACAGGAATTGGACGACTGGAATGGCGGTATAACTATTGACGGAAGCAAAATATCCAACTGAAGTTTTGCCGACGATACAACCCTTATTGCTGCTTCTCAGTGAGAACTAGTAGCTCTATTAAACATCTTAGAATAACACAGTGCAGCATACGGTTTTGGTTTTAACTGCAACAAAGCCAAAGTTATCGTCGTAGATAGAAAGCACGATAATCGTCGACAAATAAAGTCAGTACGCCGTTGTAGAATAGTTCAAAGTTTTGTGTACCTCGGTACTCTAATCGACGATTCGGGTAGCTGTGAAAATAAGATTCTACGGCGCATTCAACAGGCATGTGTGGCCTTACTAAGATATGGCGTGACCATAACATCACTAAAGCTACCAAAATGTCGCTGGTTCAGTCTCTTGTCTTCTCCATATTTTTATATGCCTCGGAAGCTTGGACTGTTAAAAAAGCAGATCAAGCTCGCATAGATGCTTTTGAAATGTGGATGTGGAGGAGAATGCTGAGAGTCCCTTATACCGCTCATCGAACTAACGTTTCCATACTGGATGAGCTCGGTAATCCAAAGAGACTATCCTCCATTGTGTCGACGAGAATGCTTACATTCTCCGGACATATTCACAGAAGCGATAATATGGAGAAACTTGTTGTTCAGGGTCATGCCCCGGGTGGGCGACGCCGTGGCCGTTCCCCTACACGCTGGGTGGATACGACGAAACAGATGCTCGATATGAGTATCAAGAGCGCCACTGAACTGACAGGAAATCGCGAACGATGGCGAGCTACAGTTCTCAAAACCATTGATAATATTCGTGTCGGCAATACTCTAGCTCCGACTTAATGCATTTTACGGGTGCACAACATGTCTGTTGAGACATTGCGACTATGATGATGAGTAGTAATTCTGCTGCGGGTCCTCTGCCGCGACGGCGGCGTCTTGATGAAACTTTTTCGCGCCGCATCGCGACGCGGCGTCGTTGGTGGCGTCGCCGGCGTTGGCGTCGCGACGTCAAGACAGCCAGCAGTCACTTGTCCGAATCGATGGCGCGCACGCGCCGCGACGGCGACGTTCTTGCCACATTTCCTTGCTCAAACTGATACAGGGACAGGGACGGGCCAGACGAACTGGAGATGTCGCTCCGTAAGAATACCGTCATAAATCGAAAAGTGCAGATTTTACACTAGAGCAGTTTGAAGTTTCTCAGTTACATTTCAGTACGATATTTTTTTGATCCTAATCATTTTGTGTTTGCAATAGATCTTTTTTGGGTAAAATGGACTCGAAGTTATTCGAAATGCGAGGTTTCATCTCAATAGAAAGCCAAATAAACATTTTCGATTTTTTTAGGTACACCCGCCAGCCCGAGAGATCCGAATTTTTTTTGAGACTCAAAACTGCAACTGGATTCGTAATCAGCACCTTAAAATGATTCGAAATGAGAGATTCCATCTCAATAGAAAGCCAAAATATAAAGATTTTAAATTTTTTTAGGTGCACCCGCCATGCCAGCCCGAGAGATCAGAAATTTTTTATTTTAGTCAAACGAGACTGAGACTCAAAACTGCAACTGCATTTGTAATGAGCACCTGGAAATGATCCGAAATGCGAGGTTTCATGTCAATTGAAAGCCAAATAAAGATTTTCGATTTTTTTAGGTACACCCGCCAGCCCGAGAGATCTGAAATTTTTTATGTTCGTCAAACGAGACTGAAACTCAAAACTGCAACTGTATTTATAATCAGCACCTTGAAATGATCCGAAATGCGAGGTTTCATCTCAGTAGAAAGCCAAATAAAGATTTTAAATTTTTGTAGGTACACCCGCCGGCCCGAGAGATCTGACATTTTTTATTTTCTTCAAACGAGACAGACTCAAAACTGCAACTGCATTTGTAATCAGCGCCTTAAAGTGATCCGAAATGCGAGGTTTCATCTCAGTTGAAAGCCAAATAAAGATTTTCGATTTTTTTAGGTACACCCGCCAGCCCGAGAGATCTGAAATTTTTTATTTTCGTCAAACGAGACTGCGAATAGAAAGCCAAAATATAAAGATTTTAAATTTTTTAAACTGCAACTGCATTTGTAATGAGCACCTGGAAATGATCCGAAATGCGAGGTTTCATGTCAATTGAAAGCCAAATAAAGATTTTCGATTTTTTTAGGTACACCCGCCAGCCCGAGAGATCTGAATTTTTTTATTTTCGTCAAACGAGACTGCGAATCAAAACTGAACTGGATTTGTAATCAGCACCTTGAAATGATCCGAAATGCGACGTTTCATATCAATAGAAAGCCAAATAAATATTTTCATTTTTTGTAGGTACACCAAGAGATGTGAAATGTTTTATTTTCGTCAAACAAGACTGAGACTCAAAACTGCAGCAGGATTTGTAATCAGCACCTGGAAATTATCCGAAACGCGATTTCGTAATTGCCGATATCACGTATTCGGCAAAAAATTGCAATACAAAAAGTCAAAATTGTATGCTCTACATAGCGTAACGTTAGAATCGTCTGATGACGTCAATAACCGTTAACGTTTTACTACTGACACTTTGGGGAGAGCCGTACACACAATCTGAAAGGCTTCCCCCGATGTGAACTTGGACTAAACCACTGTCAGCGTCCGTGCTGACACATTACAGCGTTTTATATTTAGTTTGGGGGTATTTTTAGAGCACTTGCTATCCGTTACGATGCCATGGTCGGAATTATTGTCTTCGTGAATAACTCACCACTAGACGTGTGATGATATGATGCGACCCCACCAACTGTGGATTTGTCACTTAAAAGAGCATTTTTTTATGGTCACCCTACCGCAAAGGCTGAAGAGGATAAGTGTCGGTGCACGTTAAATTTGAAACGCTGCAGGTTGAAGCCATCGGGAAACAAATACCCTGGCAGCATCGCAGTTCTTCAAAAGAATGAATGTTGGAGGAGACTGGTTCGGGGAGTGACTTGGTAAGGATGAGGTTGCAGAGCCTCTCTAGTGTTCCTCGTTCGGACGGCCTTCTTTTTTTTATGGTTGGCCTCCCGCAAAGGCTTGAAGTCTACGGCTCTATAGAGGCGCTGCGAGAGGATAAGTGTCGGTTCACGCTAGATTTGAAACGCTGCAGGTTGTAGCCGTCGAGAAACAAATTCCCCGTCAGCTGATTCCACACCGTCGAAGTTCTCTAAAAGAAGGAATGTTGAAGGAGACTGGTTCGGGGAGTAAGGACCTCGACCTGGTTCTCTAGTGTTCCTGGTTCGGACGGCCTGTGGTGTTATTATCTGGGAGAGTTCACTCGAATATCTTCCGTGATAGAATATGTAAAACAGGGATAGGTCAGCCACCCTCCTTCGATGATCCAGGCTGTGGAGGTCCTTTGTGAGGTTAGGCGTATCGATTAGTCTAACTGGTCTCTCTTGGATAGTGTCCAGAAGCTTTAAAAGGTGCTTCGGAGTGCATCCCCACAGATGGGAGCAGTACTCCAATGATCGAACAACGGAAGTTTTAAGGAGCTAGACGAGTATATGGAGCCCTTGGAATAATATTTGTATGTTTGTATCCTAGATAATGAAATAGAGGGGATACCGCACGCCCGTTTGGTGCTATATGAATTAGCTGTGACCTGTGACCAAGAATATGTTTTTATGATATTTAGCGTTTTTAAGACTAATCACTGTAAAATATTGTGGTGTGCATAATGGTAGGGTGTGCAGCTTATGGTTGTAAGAGCCACAGCAGCAGGAAGGAGCCAGGAATCACTTATCACAGGTAAATTACTAGCGCTTTTGGAACGTTTTTGGTGCTTTTTGGTAACAGAAATGTCGTCGCGCGTTCCGTCCTCTCTTTCCTTGTCTAAAGTTTGAATGGGATTTTGTGGACCGTGTCAATGTCAATGAAGTAGCAGTGCCCTGAGGATGCCCTTCACCTATTGGAGCGAACAAAGACAATCCAAAGGTCAAATTATGCAAACGTAGAGCTTCAAGCAACATCAGTCATCACCCGTATTATTTACCCTTCTGTTTCTGCCGAAAGGAATGTAGACATGCTTTTTGGTATGGTGATGATGGTGATGATGATGCTTCTTCTTCAACATGCTTTTTAACCACTATATATCACAATATCACTTATCACAGAAACACCACTGAGGACCGGAATATCGTGGCGTGTTATATCACAGATTCATAACGGCAGGACTAGACTGGTTGGATGAAAAATTAAAAACGAAGCATATGTGATTCGGAGCATGAACATTGAACACGACCGACGAAACGAAAGTTGTTTGCTTTGGATGATCTCAAAGGAAAGCAGCCGCGTCGTCAAGCCAGCCTATAACCTATGCCAAAGATAATTCTAAAAATAATTACAAGTTAAGCGTGCCCGTAAATTGTGGATTCGCCAATTTTATATTTTATAGTACGATTTCGTTGTTTGGGATGATGATCCGTAGAACGACATTTATTTATACTGGCTATCAAGTGGTTTAGGCTAACTAGGTACATTCAATGAAATCAATAAGTATTTCAGAGATGTTCTTCTACAGTTAACTCAAAAATGGTCTCACAAAGTCAATCCTACGCATATTAGCGACGTTACAACAGCACATAGAAAATATTTTTTTAAGGTCAACCTCCCCAAAGGCCTAAGGCGCTTTAGAAGCGCTGCGAGAATGTCGGTGCTCGTTAGATTTGAAACGCTGCAGGTTGTAGCCGTCAGGAAATAAATTTCCAGGCAGCTTATTCCACAGCGTCGAAGTTCTCCAAAAGAAGGAATGCTGGAAGACACTGGTTCGGGGAGTAGAGACATCGATCTGGTAAGGATGAGCTCGCACAGCCTCTCTGGACTTTGTTCGGACTGCATTCGGTGTTATTATCTGGGAGAGCTCACTCGAACATCTTCCGTGATAGAATCTGTGAACCATGGACATGTCAGCCACCATTCTTCGATGTTCCAGGCTATGGAGATCCTTTGTGAGGTTAGGCGTATCGATTAGTTTAATTTCTCTCTTCTAGGTAGTGTCCAGAAGCTTTAGTGAGTGCTTCGGAGCGCATCCCCACATATGGGAGCAATACTCGAGCAATGGTCGCATGTCGCATCTGTGCTTTAATTGTAGAGCCACAGCATAGTAAACAACCAGCACAATAACTCAAGATGGAGGAAATCACACGCGTATCCCCACTTTTGGAGGGTTTTTTTTATAGGGATGCTAACGATACTTCGATACTTCTGCACTAATATCGAGTATTTTTGTAATCGACACTTTTTGAGGTATTCCAAGCTGGTATTGATGTATCGGTATCGAAAATAATTATATAATTATTGAGGGGTGCAATCAGTTGCACAAGCACAAAATGCTTTGTACGAACCAAACGCGTCTATTTGGCTAAAAAATATCGAGTTGGTACCGGTATCGATATTTTCATTTTCGCATCTCTACCCAAACTTCACAGCCGTAAAATCATCCATAAACCACAGCATAGAAAACTTAGACGAGGAAAGAGAGAGGACAGAACGCGTGACTGACATTTCTGTTACCAAATGGCACCAAAAATGTACCAAAACGTCATTAAATTTACCTATGATACGTGATTACTGGCTCCTTCCTGCTGCTGTGGCTTTTACAACCGTAAGCTGCACACCCTACCATTATGCACACCACAATATTTTACAACGATTGGTCTTAAAAATGCTAAATATCATAAAAAAATGTTTTGACGGGTGTCAAATAGCTATCCATTTTCGGTCACAGCTAATTCATATAGCATCAAACGGGCGTGCGGTATCCCCTCTCTTTCCTTATCTAAGATAGAAAACAACCAGCACAATAACTCAAGATGGCGGAAATTACACGGGCATCCCCACTTTTGGAGGGGTTTTTTGTAGGGATGGTAACGGTACTTCGATACTTCTGCACTAATATCGAGTATTTTTGTCATCGATACTTTTTGAGGCATTCCAAGCTGGTATAGATACTTTTGTATCGGTATCGAAAATAATTATATAATTATTAAGGGGTGTAATTAGTTGCACAAAACGCTCTGTACGAACCAAACGCGCCTATTTGGCTAGAAAATATCGAGTTGGTACCGGTATCGATATTTTCGTTTTCGCATCTCTACCCAAACTTGACAGCCGTAAAATCATTCAAAAACCCTCCCAAGGTCAAATTTTGTGGGAACCATTTTTATATAGGAAATCCTCAGAGATATTATGCTGGTTGCTTTCTATGCTGTGCATAAACCCTTCCAAGGTCAATTTTTTTAGGAACCATTTTTATATAGGAAATCCTCAGAGATATTATGCCGGTTGTTTATTATGCTGTGGTAGAGCAGCAGTAGTTGTTCTGATGTATGATGTACGAGTATATGTTACGGTTAAAGTGTTTACTTGGATAGTTTAAACGCTAGCTGGATAGTATACAAACTATCCAAATGCCTGGTTATTTTGATGGAAAATCATATTTCTACTAAAATAGCTATGAATATTGGTTAGTTTGTATACTATCCAGCTAGTTTACAAACTATACAAGATATGCCGCTAAAGTATATACCAGAAAGGTATCACACATATTAACCAGTGTTTCTGGTTAGTTTACAAACTATCCATAACATTTGGATAAGGTATGCACCTAATATCTCTAGTACTAAATAATAACCAGCTCGTTGGTTAGTTTGTAAACTAACCAATCCTCTTTGGTTATTTAGTTTAGAATAATAATTTTTAATCAAAAGTAAAGTTTATTCATAGATAAAACATACAATTGCTATTCGATTCGATTCTCTATAAATGATATGATAATCATTCTTGTTATTAGTGTTACGTTCTTGTTCGCGTATTCTCTTTATAGGTATGTTGCAGAAGTACACTGTAATCACTGTCATTCATTAATTTTGAATTTTGGGACTTTTTTTCGTAGCATTCTAATATTAACTTTTCAAATTGCTGTTGCTGATCCATTTTTGATAACTAGATACCTATTCCTAGACAAAATTTACAAGGCACGGCAGTAAGCAATACCAACACGCACACTTGCACTTGCCATAAACATAACCTCACTTTTCTGTTGAATTGACCAAAGAAAATTAGTTAGCTTACATACTAACCAAAGGGGATTGGTTAGTTTACATACTAACCAACGAATTGGTTATTATGTATTACTAGAGATATTAGGTGCATACCTTATCCAAATAATGTGTATAGTTTATAAACTGACCAGAAACACTGGTTAATATGTGTGATATCTTTGTGGTATATACTTTAGCGGCATATCTTTTATAGTTTATAAACTAGCTGGATAGTATACAAACCAACCAATATTCATAGCAATTTTAGTAGAAATATAATCTTCCATCAAAATAACGAGACATTTGGATAGTTTGTATACTATCCAGCTAGTATATAAACTATCAAAGTAAACCCTTTAACCGTAACATATACATAAGGTGACCATTCGTCCCGGATTTTGCGGGATTGTCCCGTTTTCAGACGAGCTATCCCGCATTTACACCGTCCCGGAAATGTCCCGGATTTTGTATATTTCTTTTTTGTATATATTTTTTTTATTTATAAAACAATTTCGTCCCCACTCCACGGCTGACACAGCGGAAGATGGAAACACCAAACACCACCGCCGACGCGTCATTTTGACTTTGACGTCACATGACCCAAAGTGACATATAAATTTTGACATGTGACGTCACAATAACGCGTCGGTGGCGATGTTTATATCTTTAGCTGTGACGTCACACAAGCCGTGTCCAAGCAGTGTTGCCATTCGTAGCGACTTGTCGCGAAAATAGCGACATTTTGATTACGTTGAGACGTAGTGGCGATTTGACAAAATAAACCGATTTGTAGCGACTTTTTGATTACTACTTTGCCTGTCTACTCTCTTTTGTCTTGTACTGGTGTCGAAACTATGTAAATGTATCGGCGGACCTATTCAAGTCTCCCATCGGTAATCGATCGTTGGAAATTCGTTGGATAATCTCTGGATAACACGTCATTTCGTACGCATGCGCCAATTTTGGAAATATCCAGCGAGTGGCAATACTGTTAGGCCTATTTTAACAGAATCAGTTATGGCTGCTTCCTGTTTCTCAGCAGTCAGCTGATGAGCCTAACCTAAAAGACGTGTTTGTGTTTGTGCTGATCAGCTGTTAGTCGCTGAACTCTGAGGTCACTGACACCTATTTTGTGTCGCTTTTTGTGGTGTCGCTGACCAAGTGGTGAAGGATCGTACGGTATTACAAACAAACGCAAAGTATCGAAGAAAAGGTTAGGGTGATAACGTGATATTCGGTGCGTGTTATACTTGGAGTAGGGCTCAGAATCGATATGTGACTATTTCAGCGTGTATACTGCCCCCACTACGTCGCGAGTAGTGTAGTGTATCGAAGCTTGGGAGGCAGATCGAAGACCCAGGACGATGCTAGCCGCCTACGCCGAGATCGTCCTGAACAGAACAGGGGATATTGCCCCATCTGACAGCTAGTGAAGGGCGCACTACAGGCTCACATAGTTAAGTTGTTTCAACAGGCATTGCACGATCTAACACCGTACCTCGTGGACGCACGTAGAAGCACGGCTGTAAGGTTAGAGGGCAAGGTGAGCAGTTTTCGTTGTCTAACCAATCATGCTCAGTAAGTATATAGTTTAGGTGCATACCAGAAACCGATTGGTATGAGTATCGACATGGTCTTAGCCCACCTACTGGATCAGATACTGAGTACAGTAGTAGATCCATGAAATCATCCTGATACTGTGACATGACACATTTATGTCCCTCAGCTGCTATAATCTATGGTTAAAGAGGCAGGGTGGTTATACCAGGTGTTCCCTCATACTTCGCCTCCCCTCTTATCTCTTTTAATTGAAGAGATAGAAACAAGTTTTTATATGAAACTTTTATAGTCTTCTCTGGTAATTTAGAATTCAATATGAACAAAAAGATAAAATAATAACAAACCTGTTTTTTGTATAATGTATATTTTTTAAATGAGAAACTTTTTGCTACTACTTCAAATAAAAAAGATAAAAAGGATGGCACTGTATGAGGAAACACCCAGTACATACATTTGCATAATGTAGCTATCAAATACACAATGCAAGCGGCTGCACATGGCCAAGCATATTATGAATCGTTCAAATGCAGAAAACATTGTGGTGTATTTTGAACAAATCTCAAACATGATTGTATCATGTTAGCCTCAACTGAAACCATCCACTGCACACAAGGACTTGTGTATGTGTTCAAATGTCTAGTACATGATGATGATAGAGTGGCACCTTATCAAATGCAGGGGCCATCAACATTAACTACAACGTAGCTACATTGTTACTGACCTGTACTTTTCGAGATATGTGCACAACTGCATATACAGTTATGTGAAGCAGTGTTGAGTAACGTGTGAAGTAAAGAAGTAGACTGGTGCTGAGTTTAAAACAAACAAAAACTACTAATCAATGGCACGTCTGCCTGTCATGTTAGCAACATTAATACCAATTCATATTCAAAGTTGTGTGGCTGACTACAGCAGCTGACAAGTAAGTGCGAAACTTTAATCATGCTTTTCTTTTCACGTCTGCAACAGTGACTTGAGTATTGTAATTGCAGCTTAAAGATAGTGGAGTGAAAGTATTACAGTGTATAAGTGAACTGTATTATTTTGTAGACTAATAAAAAAGTATTTTGTATAACCCAATCAACTGAACATTATTTATTCTGCAATTTGGTAGGCTTCATATCATATGGCATGATGTGCGACTAGAGCACCCTGTACCTACTTATGCCATCCTGGCATAAGGCCATGCCCTATAAATGAAAAGGTTATTTACCTTGCAGAGAAAAGCCATAAGAATAGTGGGTAGGTTGAATTATCGGGATGACTGCAGACATGTTTTCTTATACATACAGTATGAATACATGGAATTTATCATTTATTATTAGAAAATAACTTCATATCATATTGTGCTTACAGAAAGTTGAAATACATGTTGTAATCATAATAAATAATGTTCTAACTTTGACACAATACATAATCTACCCTGGAAGGGCCCCAGTCCCTGTAGCATCTTACTTCATATGTGCTGCTTGAGATGTCACTCGATGTATCATGTCCACCCCATCCTGCAAAAGTGAATTGCATGACTATAACTTAGTAACTACATTTCATCAATAGCAATAAACTCTTCAAATTAGTTATTAATGTGAATAAAGGTCACGTGTGGGGGACTGCAGTGTTGAATTATTATTGATATTTTTATTTCAGTAATTGCGAAGAACATAACTGCATAGCATAAGGTGCTTTAGGGTACTATCATACGACACACAATTCCCCAACTTTAATCACAGTGCTATGATAACAACTGTCACCCATACATATGAATAATTGTTGGTTACTGCAAATGTAAATATTATACAACACAATGTGACCATCATAAGACCACTATCATAACTAGTCGACACACTGACAATAACAACATACCACTGTAGAATCGTTTAGAACTAATGCAACATTAAGGTCCGATTTTATCAACATGCATATTTAACAAAGAATTTAACAAAGCTTTTCTATTGGTTGTTATTTAGCAATAGCTTTCTATTGGGTATTGCGGGCTAGGTTAATAAATATCGTCCAATAGTATTTTATCAATATTGTTAGCAAAACGTCAAAGCTGGATGACACTTTTCATCAAACTAGTGTTGTAACATAGGCGATGAATGAAGTTTGGAGGTACATATTTGATTTGGGATTCGGTACCGTCTTACCGGGATTTGTGATCTAATTTCGACCATTCAGAGATAGGTATTTATTTCGATCGTTGACTTCGGCTCAAGCTCGAAACGTCATTTATCGCCTATGTTGCAACAAATATACATTTTAGTTACAACTGTTACAAGTATTTTCATGAAGTACGTCACACGGGTCGGGAGCCGTCGGCGTGTTTTCGGTTCTGGATTCAAAAACTCATTTTTATTTTCATATAACTTTTGGATTATTGCGAAAAGAAACAAAACAAAAACAGTTTTGTTGTAAAACTTATATTTGATCTCTCCATTTATCACAAAAAAATTATTCAAAACCCTAATTTTTTGTCATCATTATCATTTAGCAGAAGAAAAAACCAGCAATCAAATGTACAGTTATAGCGGAATCTGATTGGTTGCCATTAGCACTTGCTAAACTTTTGATTAAACAAGAAAATGCAATTTTTCACCCATTTAGGATGGAAAATCAGACTGGAAAAGATACTAGATGGTTCATAATGGTCGATTTGTATATAAAACATGTCATTTTTAACCTTTTTGAGGTAAACTTCAAGAGAAATCAATAGTTTTCAGAGAACTTTGACAGATGCATGTTCTTGAACGGGCTGCTCTGATTGGTCAAAGCCTTTGTTAAAATGCGCCTATTGATAAAATCGGCCCTAAATTCTCATTTAAACACAAAGGCTGGGTAACGAGTACCTATGCATGAGACCTAGTTATGGTAACAAATTATTATGAAAATAGGGATTATCCAAAATAAGGTGTATAACCTTATAAGTTCCACGAAGATTATGATGTGCCACAATAATATCTAACATATAGAGCACAGCCTGACAAATATGAAATTGACTTTGCCCCTTTTATGAGATCACATAAAACACTATCATGCTACTTTACCTGTGTCCAGCACACACCATTCCTTGTAGCTTCAGAACCATGAGTATTGAAACTGTCAGCCAACCCATCCTACTTCTATGGTCTCAGTAAGCCTTCCTCCAAACTCACTGGCTAACCTGGCTAATAACAAATGTTCTTCTACCAACCTACGTCCCTCACGTTGGGTCGTTGACTCCGTTTGCTCCAGTGTAGAAAATGACAAACAACATACGCACTTGTTATCCACACAGTATCTGAGGCGCGAATAAACTATACCTGCACATACCACTTTCACGAACCCCTCTGTCGATCAGGTACTGCAGGGGGTCTTCTCATCACATTACGCACCCGAGAATATGTATATAGCTGTGGTGGCTATTCTCGGCTAAAACAACAATGAACAATAAGTACGGTTAGGTTCTTAGGTTAGGCTCATCAGCCGACGGCTGAGGAACAGGAAGCCGCCATCATTGTCATGACACGCCTCTCAGGATTGCCACTTGCTGGATATTTCCAAAATTGGCGCATGCGTACGAAATGACATGTTATCCAGAGATTATCCAACGAATTTCCAACGATCGATTGCCGATGGGAGACTTGAATAGGTGCGGGTAATCCACCATTTTTGAATGAAACCTTATATTCACGCACATATACCTAACATCAATCGCACCACCCCTCCCGATGGGGCTAGATCTTTCTACGCGCCGCGCCGTCCCGCATTGGCGTCAGAAAAAAATGATCACTTTATGTAAGTATACAGCTTCTTAAGTATTAATTAGAGTGCGGTAAGGTAAGAGGTAACGTAAGACGTAAGAAAATAAACCTGTGGAATCAGATGAGAGTGTTTATAGTCGTAACGTAAGAGGTAACGCAACACTCTCATCTGATTCCACAGGTTTATTACCTTACGTCTTACGTTACCTCTTACCTTATCGCACTCTATTTAATCCCTTAAGTATGAAATAGAGTGCGGTACTAAGGTAAGAGGTAACGTAAGACGTAAGAAAATAAACCTGTGGAATCAGATGAGAGTGTTTATAGTCGTAACGTAAGAGGTAACGCAACACTCTCATCTGATTCCACAGGTTTATTACCTTACGTCTTACGTTACCTCTTACCTTACCGCACTCTATTTAGTCCCTAAATGTCTAAAGGCCGCCACTCACGGCAGGGCCAACGGGCCGAACGGCCCTGCGCCACGCCAAAATTTATGTATTTATTTAATACTATTATAACTTTATAGTGACTTTGTTCACTGCACTGACATCTATGCAGTAGATTATAAACTACAGCAAATCTTAATAATAGATTCTACCTTATCTAATCTTCCGAATGCAGTCTTTAGTCATGGTTTAGGCTTCTTATTGATAGATGGCTCCAACAGTATCAAATATCAAACTTAAGTTGCCTTTGCTTTTGCACTACACTACTACAGATACGAGGAAACGAGGCAGACAACGGATTTCCAGTTTTGGGGTGCGGATAATTGAAACAGTGCAGCAAATATCCATTCGAGATACATCGAAACGTCATAAACAACAGCATATGGTTCAATTTATGTGCACGGATCACGTTACCCCTGCAATGACCTGCCCGTCCGTCCGTCTGACCGCCCACAGATGTTCGTTGACGCAGCAGCGCACCTCAAGGGGGTAGGTTAGTTCACTGACTCACTATTTCACATAATATACTCACGTTCTTCTTGTTCAGGGAACTGGAATGGCGGTATAACTATTGGCGAAAGCAAAATATCCAACCCACAGAGTTAACATCTATAGAGGGAGTGTAAACAACAAAATGCACAGGTCGCTGACCAGCCAACATGTAACGGAAATTTTGACAGCTTGAGGGCATTACCAGTGTCGTGCGACTTTATATTAAAATTGGATGTTCATTATAATATATTCAATTATTACTGTGATGTTACAAACTGATACCAATAAGTTGTATTCGTATTTAGCTATACTTAGAGAGTTACTCTTATTATAGTTTCATTGTAACAGTTGATAATTTATTATTACCATGAAGTGTTTTTCAAAACATATCTAACAGTGTTCTGAAAAGTAGCCTGTTGGAATGGCTCCATCGTGTTTTTACTTCAGCAATAAAATATAATAATTGCATTAGGTAATATCCAGTTCTATAAAATTCTCATAGATAGATTTTCTGTAAGTAAATGTGGCATACATTTTTGCATTTCACGTCCTCAAATAGTTTAAAAAATGGAATTTGGAAAATTCATGTTGATTGACATGAATGTAATGCGTGCACAAAACATACATTACACAACCATTATCATTTCTCAAACTGGAGTGAAGTTACTTTTGTTCCCAGTTATCCCCATATATTACGCTACTGAAAACTAAAACAAAACCTATACTCACCTATGATAAGAAGTGTTCACCAATCCGTCGCTATTAGGTACAGCAAACTATGCACTTTTTATGTTGTCTCATCGTGCAATTATGACAATATTGTTCATAAATAATTTAATTCACACCACAAATAGTCACAAAGTCAGTCAAATATACACTAACATCACAAAAATCTCGACACACGCAATAACCACAACTACAATGACAGCCACATGAGAGCTTAAGGGCACGCCGATTGTAGGTTGCCAGATTTACGACATATCAGAAGTTATTGCGACATTCCGCTATGAAATTTACCGTTTTTGAGATTTCATTAAATCAATACAAATTATCTTCACGTAAATTAGTTACATTGCAAGTATATTGGAATGTATAGTTAAATACCCAGTTAAATACTTTGTGTTCAAACTGCGGAAACTGCCAGATTTTGAAGAAACTGGAAGCGGACGAAGAAGAGTGGCAATAGCGCTATAGATGTTGGCTGGCCAATATTCAAATTAGGCTCCCTCTAGAGATATTAACTCTGTGATCCAACCTAACATTTGCTGACGATACAACCCTTATTGCTGATTCTCAGAAGGAACTAGTAGCTCTGTTAAACATCTTAGAGCAACACAGTGCAGCATATGGTCTTGGTATTAACTACAACAAGGTTATGATCGTAGATAGAGAGCACGATAATCATCGAGAAATAAAGTCAGTAGGCCGTTGTGAAGTAGTTCAAAGTTTTGTGTGCCTCGGTTCTTTGATCGACAATTCGGGTAGCTGTAAAAATGAGATTCGACGGCGCATTCAACAGGCACGTGTGGCCATGGCAAAGCTTACTAAAATATGGCGTGACCATAATATCACTAAAGCTACCAAAATGTCGCTGGTTCGGTCTCTTGTGCTCTCCATATTTTTATATGCCTGGGAAACTTGGACTGTTAAAAAGGCAGATCGAGCTCACATCATACATGTGGACGTGGAGGAGAATGCTGAGAGTCCCTTATACCACTCATCTAACTAACGTTTCCATGTTGGATGAGCCCGGTAATCCAAAGAGACTATCGTCCATTGTGTCGACGAGAATGCTCTAAGCATTCTTCGGACATGTTCATAGAAGCGATAATATGGAGAAACTTGTAGTTCAGTGTCATGCCCCGAGTGGGCGATGCCGTGGCCGTTCCCCTACACGCTGTGCTAGGTGGAGACGACGAAACAGTTGCTGGATATGAGTATTAAGAGCGCCACTGAACTGACAGTAAATCGCGAACGATGGCGAGCTACAGTTTTCAAAGCTATTGATAATATTCGTGTCGGCAATACTCTAGCTCCGACCTAATGCATTTTACGAGTTCACAACATAAGACGTTGTCACTATGATGATGAACGTATGATTATCTCAGCTTGTCAATGTATGAAAGAGTATTGTTTTTTTTTTTTCAAAAAAAGATCATAAAAAGACACTGTCCACTAGACTGACTCACTACTTTATTTACTGTTATTACAGGATCTCAGATTGGATTTATCAACAATGCAAATGCAACATTTTGTATTGTTTAAAAGTGCTAATACTCTAGATCTATAGCAATTTAATAACTTTCATGTGAGGCATCCCAAATGATTTTACACTATATACAATAATTTTTGCGAGTAACTGTCAGGTAAGTTCATCGAGATTTGTTTTTCGCGAGTTCTCAAAAATCTGTTTATTCAAATATTGCCTCAATTACTCATTCGTGAGCTATATTCATTTTTAGTACATAACGCTAATATGCTGATAACTCCAGGACGTACCTATTCGCTTTGCAGCATCATTATTAATTTCATTGGGAAAAAGAATAAGAAGAGAAATAGGTCAAAAGCTCACTAAAAGAACTTAAGATCGAAGTTGCGCAGCAATTTTAATAACCTCATTCGTAGACATGTCTGCAGTAGATTTAGAATTTAATCACAGTAATGCGAAAAATGTATAATCGGTGGACTTTTTTTCTGCTCTTAGAAAAATTCGACAGTTGAATAACGTGAAACTCATCAAGTATACCTTTAATAGTGTGCAGTCTAAAAGGTGTGTTTCGGACTTCAATTCTCTATATTCTTTTAGAGTACAACGTACCTACAACGTAAACTTAAACTGACCAGTTTACCTGAAGGCGATTGAAGATAGCAGATCAATCGAAACGTTATACTCTAAGAAACGTTGTAATCCAAAATTATATAGACAATGGAAGTCCGAAACAGACCTTTTGAATCATCTACATCTACCTTGTCTACTTCAAACAACAGTGTGCAGTACCCTTGATACGTTTGAATTTTAACTAAAAAAAGTACTTGAACTATTTGCCATCGTCACCGATATATTATGATTCCGTCTAAAAACAGTTCGGCACGCCACTGCTACGTCACCGCAACCCTCCGCACTGCATGTCAACAACTGCAGCAATTTTGCCATCTTTTTACCTACTCCGTGTTATTTCAGTTGTGGTGGTTGCTGCATTTATGTGACTTCTATTCCCAGAAATACTTTTAAAGTAAAGTGGGGTATTTGTGCTAATGAAGCGCCTTCAATGGTTTTGTACATATTATATACTTCTCATAAAGTTGCTGTAAATTACACTGATGGTTGAAAACACAGTTCTTAACCATGAGCAGAACCTTTTACTTCCATTATTATTGATAGTCTCTACATGTCAGTAGGCCGTTGTGAAGTAGTCAAAGTTTTGTATACCTCGGTTCTTTGATCGAAAATTCGGGTAGCTGTGAAAATGTTACCAAAATGTCGCTGGCTCAGTCTCTTGTGTTCTCCATATTTTTGTATGCCTCGGAAACTTGGACTGTTAAAAAGGCAGATCCAGCTCGAATAGATGCTTTTGAAAAGTGGACGTGGAGGTAAATGCCGAGAGTCCCTTATACCCACCGAACTAACGTTTCCGTACTGGATGAGCCCGGTAATCCAAAGAGACTATCCTCCGTTGTGTCGACAAGAATGTCTACATTCTTCGGACATATTCACAGAAGCGATAATATGGAGAAACTTGTAATTCCAGGTCATGCTCCGAGTGGGCGGCTCCGTGGCCGTTCCTCTACACGCTGGGTGGATACGACGAAACAGTTGCAGGATATGAATATCAAGAGTGCCACTGAACTGACAGTAAACCGCAAACGATGGCAAGGTACAGTTCTCAAAACTATTGACAATATTCGTGTCGGCAATACTCTAGCTCCCACTTTAATGCATTTTACGAGTTCGCAACATGTCTATTAAAACATTGTGACTATGATGACGATGCTACAAAAATTTGCATCAAGTAG
Organism: Callosobruchus maculatus; assembly: GCA_951848785.1. NCBI lineage: Eukaryota > Metazoa > Arthropoda > Insecta > Coleoptera > Chrysomelidae > Callosobruchus > Callosobruchus maculatus. The sequence continues at coordinate 14,828,494 of CATOUR010000056.1, forward strand.
CACTCGTCTCTTTTGACCCATTTTTGAGTTATATAAAAAATGTCCAAGAGGGAGCGTTAATAAAAAGGGTCCGTCCCTCATCCAGCGATAAGTTTCATTTTTTCTCACGGACTAAAAAACGAATTAATAGTACTATGGCTAAAAGACCGACAGAAATGAGTAACATCGTTTTTTCTTCGACAAAAGTATTTAATACTGTAGAAGTTTCACATTTTTTTGTCAATTTAATTAACATTAATATTTTGAGTTATAAACGACTAAAGGATTAATAAACAGAAGGCTGGCAGGCAGACAACAGACAGACTGAGTGACAAGAGTAACATAGTTTTTTCTCCGAGTATGTATTATCTCAAAAATTCTTTCGATTTTTACTGACTGTATACATGAATCAATGCTTCAAATAAAACTAACATGGTACATTTTCTTTTTGTCAGGTATTTATTAAAATTACTGGTCGTCCTTCAATGATTTTAAAATATTTTATTAGACAATTCAAAAGCTTCTACTGAGAGATACAAACAGAAATTTTCAGTAGCTATTTCTCCTTAGCATTATTTTCAGGAAGACCTACGTCAGTTTTCTTAAAGTATATCAGATAAATGCATCTATTAAGTAACGTAGACTAAGTGCCATCTGTAGTAATGAAGAAAATCTTCATCAGCTTGTTATAAACTTTAAAAATATTCGTCACCGAATTCCTCATTTTACGATTTAGGTATTTCGAGTATTATCTTTACGATAAAATTACCGTTTTTCATCATTTGATATGATACTAGCGCATGCACAAGTTATAAACGAGAAGCCACTTAACGGTACATGTAAATAAAAAAAACTTCATATCAAAGGAATGGTGTATGTTGGTATGTCTTCTAATTAATCTTCACCTCACATTTACTTCTTTCATTTACTAGTAGTAGCTAAACACCACCGGTTCGTCCTGCAACTAACAGTGCTTAGAAATATTACTTTGATCTATGAAATTGTTCTTTACAATACAAAGTTTTAGTTCATGTGATGGTTTAGAACCCCCACCCAGGAAATGTTATACAGGGTGGGCCAATAGTGCGTGGACGGAGGATTGTGGGCTTAATAAAAAATATTTCAAAAATCTGTCACTTGATCATGGTAGGGATCCTTGAGGGCTATGAAGTAAAAATATTTTCACCCAAATTTTGACGTTTATACAGGGTGATTCATATCAAACTTTCATTTTTTTAAATGGAACCACCTATATATTATTGCATATTTGAATTCCTTGGTCAATTTTAGTGTGACTTTATGTATCACACATGGAACTTTAAACGAACCGTTTAGGCGCAAATCACCATTTTTGGTATAAGTAGGTATCAGAAAAAAATTGAATACCGCAGCGATTATGAAACTTAGCAGGCCGTGACTTTGCGGTACAACTAAGCATGAAATGCGTCACTTTAGGTCAGACGGCTAAAATTGAATTCTTTTTGTACTTGGAGAAATCAGTAGATTAATTAAGGAAACTTCAATCACAGATAACTTGATTTTTTCAAATGGCAATGCCTATTTTGGTTTAAAAAATCGAATGTAGAATTTGATCACCTTTCTAACGATATAGCATTCTCGATATCAATCTTTTTTGGTTTTCATTTTATTTCAAATTTTCAGTCAAATCGGTGTTTTTCAATTTTCCTGCGTGTAAGCAACCCAGCAGGCCATGAAAAATAAACAGAAGCTCGTTAATATGGAAGAAACCAACTAACTTAGTAGAAAGATGCAAACTAACTGGAGCAACGAGGCAAGATTATGAAAATTCCTTGCAACATATTAGCTCTATCCGGATACAACAGCCCCAAGATATCTAATGTAAATGAGTAGCTGGGCTATGACAGAAGTATTTGTTTTTCACAGCCTACTAGCTATCGAGGTCTACTAGAGCTTGACAACTTTCGAAAACGATTAAAAATTTTGAAATAAAAGGAAAACTACCAGCGATTTTTGCTTACACTCTAACATGTTTAGAATTTCATATCTAATGGGATAAAAAGATTAGTCACTTCCGTTTAGTTAAGTCAAAAGTGAAATCTCCAACTGGAGCATTTTGAACATCTATTGAAATAATTGCTAGAATTTTTTAATTACGCTATGTTGTAACTGTGTTTATTTCATGTAGTTTTCTGCAAACTAAATTGTGTTTTACAATTCAAACAGACTGCAATTCAAGTCTCATTTTTCGCGATTTTGCTAATAAGTAGAAGTACCTACTGAATAATTTGAAGGATTCCAGTCAGAGGTATCATTACTTTTGACTTACGGAAATGGCTACCTTTTTATAGCATTAAATGTGGAAATTTATTCAGAGGACATAGATATTATACTGCCAGCAACAATCACTAGTAGTTTTCCTTTGATTAAATATTTTTTTACTGACGTTGGAAATTGACTGATAGTTAGTAGGCTGTAAAAAATGAGCGTTCTTGTTACCGCTACTGTTTCTGGTTAGAGCTAATATGTTGTAAGAAATTTTCATAATCTTGCCCCATTGCTCTAGTTAGTTTGCATCTTTCTAATAAGTTAGTTGGTTTCTTCCATATTAACGAGCTTTTGCTTATTTTTCATGGCCTGCTAGGTTGCTTGCATACAGGAAAATTGAAAAACACCGATTTGACTGAAAATTTGAAATAAAATGAAAACGAAAAAAGATTGATATGAAGAATGCTATATCGTTAGAAAGGCAATCAAATTCTACGTTTGATTCTTTAAACCAAAATGGGTATTCCCATTTGAAAAAATCAAGTTATCTGTGATTGAACTTTCCTTAATTTATCCTCTGATTTCTCCAAGTACAAAAAGAATTCAATTTTAGCCGTCTGAACTAAGGTGACGCATTTCATGCTTAGTTGTACCGCAAAGTCACGGCCTTCTAAGTTTTATAATCGCTGCGATATTCAATTTTTTTTTTGATACCTACTTATACCAAAAATGGTGATTTGCGCCTAAACGGTTCGTTTAAAGTTCCATGTGCGATACATAAAGTCACACTAAAATTGACCAAGGAATCCAAATATGTAATAATATAGAGGGGGTTCCATTTAAAAAAATGTAAGTTTGATATGAATCACCCTGTATAAACGTCAAAATTTAAGTGAAAATATTTTTACCTTATAGCCCTCAAGGGTCCCTAACATGATCAAGTGACGGATTTTTGAAATATTTTTTAGTAAGCCCACAATCCTCCGCCCACGCACTATTGGCCCACCCTGTATAATGTCGCCTAAAAAATTGTATCCACAAATATGTACCCCCCTCCCCAAAAAACTAAATCCTGGATTCGTGCCTGGGAACATTGTTTTTGTAGCCCAAAGAAAAGTAAGTACATGCTAATAATAGGCTATATCCATACATATTAACGAGTATGTATGTATATATTCAAGATGATAATAATAAGTTATAAGCTTATAACACGTCTACTATTTCGGTATCCAATTTATGAAGCGCATACGTAGCTTGAAATAATTTATGTGATATTGCTGCACTAACATCATTTCGTTGTATTCATGCATCCGTTCTCCTTTAATCTGTCGGCGTTTAGTGAGTGGGTGGGGGGATCCAGCCGAACTAATTATAATTCAGAAGAAAATAAATGTGTACCGGGATCGTTTCGATGATATCTACTCACTTAGCTTCATCATCGTAGTCACAATGCCTTAACAGACATGTCGTGAACTCGTAAAATGCCTTAAGTCAGGGATAAAGTATTGCCGACATGAATATTATCAATAGTTTTGAAATCTGTAGCTCGCGATCGTTCGCGATTTACTGTCAGTTCAGTGGCGCTGTTGATACTCATATCCAGCAACTGTTTTGTCGTATCCACTCAGCGTGTAGGCGAACGGCCACGGCGCCGGCGCCGCACACTCGGGCACTCGGGGCAGGACCCTGAACTACAAGTTTCTCCATATTATCGCTTCTGTGAGTATGTCCGAAGAATGTAATGTAGTTCGATGGGCGGTATAAGGAACTCTGAGCATTCTCCTCCACGTCCACATTTCGAAAGCATCTAGCTCGACCTAGCTTTTTAAAAGTTCAAGTTTCCGAGGCATACAAAAGTATGGAGAACACAAGAGACTGAACCAGCGACATTTTGGTAGCTTTAGTGATGTTATGGTCACGCCATATTTTAGTAAGCCTTGTCATGGCTACAAGTGCCTGTTGAATGCGCCGTCGGACCTCATTTTCACAGCTACTCAAATGGTCGATCAAAGAACCGAGGCACACAAAACTTTGAACTACTTCACAACGGCCTACTGACCATTTCTCGACAATTATCGTGTTCTCTATCTACGATAAGAGCCTTGGTCTTGTTATAGATAATACCAAGACTGTATGCTGCACTGTGTTGTTCTAAGATGTTTAATAGAGCTACTAGTTCTTCCTAAGAAGTAGCAATAAGGTTTGCGTTGTATCGCCAGCAAATCTTAAGTTGGATATTTTGCTTCCGCCAATAGTTAAACCGCCATTCCAGTTGTCCAATACCTATCTCATCACAAATTCAGAGTAAATGTTGAATAACATCGGAGATAATACACATCCCTGGCGAACTCCTTTTCTGGTTGCTGTTTGACCAGACAGGTAATCATCCATTCTTACACGAGCCGAGCTAGACTCATAGAGTTGCTGTATCAGAAATACTAAGTAGTAAGGAACCCCCATAGAGATGAGGGTTTCCCACAGTTTAGGCCACTTTCATTATCAGACGCCTTAGAATAGTCCACAAAGCAGATAAAAACGGGGAAATAATGATGTCTGGCTTTTCAGTAATTTGACTCGTATTTTAAGATCTGTTCACGCGTACCACGTCCTTTTATGAAACCTGCCTGCGCCTGAGAAATTTGCCAGCCAATAAAACCCTCCAAACAAGATTGTAAAATATACATATAGTAGAACCTTGCTTGCATGAGGGATTAATGAAAGTAGTAGTCTGTCTGATATGTCTGTACGCGTTTTTCTGTCCTCGTGATCTCAGGAACCGCTGCATAGATTGTGATGAAATTTGGGCAGCGATATGCTGTGGGGTCGTAGTAGGTAATGCTGCTATAATTTTGAAAATCGGTGCATTGGCGGCGGAGTAATTAGCAAAAAAACGAAAAATTTCAAATATTCCCCAAGCTTCGTTTTTAGGCGTTTTAGGTGTCCCTGATCATTTTCTACTTTTTTTTTGGGTGGGGGTGGAAATTGGAGTGGTTGGGAGTTGGGGGGTTGAAAAATTGAAAATTTGTTTTATTCATAATAGACTACCCACTGACCTGTGAAGGAAGACCTAGCGACATAAATAACTTTTTTAGGTCTATCCGAACATTGCCTTATGCCTATTACAGAAACTAAAGGACTTAGAATTTTTTCTGGTGTAAACATGCGAGTATTGCTTAAGATCGTTCTATATTATGTAATGAAGAAGTTGTTGAATTGATTTTAATGAAATTTTGACACAGTATTACTACCGTGGCGAGGATGGAAAATGCGTATGGTTTTTATAAATCGTGCCAGTGGCGGCGCAGAAACAATAAAAAAAACTTAAAATATAAAAACAGCTCAAACTTCGTTTTTAAGTGTTTTAGAAGTTCCTGATCATTTTCTGAGTTTTTTGGGTGGGCGTGAAATTGGGGCGGTTGAGGGGTGGGTCGTTGAAAAACTGAAAAATTTGCTGTATTAATAATAGGCTGTCCGCTGACCTGTGAAGGAAGACCTAGTGACATAAATCACCTTTTTAGGTCCATCTGAAGATTGCCTTACCTATTACCGAAACTAAGGGAATTTTCTGTATACATACGAGTATTTATTGCTTTAGATCATTTTGTATTTTGAAACGTGGAAACTATTAAATTGATTCTAATGAAATTTTGACACATTATTATTACTGTGGTGAGGATGGAAAACGCCTATGCTTGTTAGAAATCGTGTCAGTGGCAGCGTAGCAATAATCAAAAAACTAAAAATATGAAAACAGTTCAAACTTCGTTTTTAGATGTTTTAGGGGTTCCTGACCGTTTTGTACCTTTTTTGGGTGGGGGTGAAATTGGGGTGGTTAGGGGGGGGGCGGTGGGTTGTAAAACTGAAAAGTTTGTAATATTGATAATAGGCTGTTCATTGACCTGTGCAGGAAATACCTAGCGGCATATGACAATTTGGGAGGGGGGGTTTACTGTTCTGATGATGATGATTTTGTTGCAAGGGGATCTCAGACTAAAGCTTCATGCTATGGGAAAATAATAAACTGGTATCACCGTAATGCGTGGGAAGTACTGAGTCAATCAACTTGACTTCATTTTTTATGAAGTGGTATGCCATTAAATGTCGAAAAATCGCGTGACCTCAAAATCGAATTTTTCGATCGATCCCAAGACTCTCCTCCTCCTAGACAATGATATTCGAATACTCCCGGTACATCCCCCACCGAATACGAGGAATTATTTATAAAGAGTGCTGCTTTTAATTTATACCCGGCACTCATATGAAATGATCATGTTAGCCGTGCGCGCAGTGAGAGTATTCAAATATAGTAGGCTGGCTGCAGGAAAAGAGGAAGGGAGGGGGAAGCAGCAGGATTTTTCCTGCCGCTGCTATCGAACTCTAATGAGGTGCATTCAGTCTGGAATTTTATACTCCACTCAGACGGCGAGGCAAGTATTGGTATTGCGCGAAAAAGAACCAACTGCACAGAGCCTTCTATCGAGGATCTTTCGGTTCGAGCAGGAATGTGTAGATTTAATTAATTCAATTTTAAAGCGGCCAACACTACTATTTCTACGAATTTTAGAATATAATTGAGAAAATTTCAAGTTTTAACTCATAATGTGACATAAATGTAACAACTATAACAAATGTGCACAAGAGAGAAAATCATAAAGTTCACCACATAGAAACAGTGAAAAACGACCAGCAATATGACAAAAAATGCTCTGTTAATTTTAATTAGAGGCATCGAAACATGTGTATAGTCAGTAAAGATCAAAACAATTTATAGAGAAAACATTAAGATACATTTTAACCAATAGGCAAAGAAAATATTTTAATTGCAAAAAATTAAATTTATATACATAATAATAACACATTCCTAGGGAAAAAGCTATTTTGCACTATTGTCCGCTAGTCTGTCTGCTACCTATGTTCTGTTTACTAATCCTATAGGGTCCTATATAACCTGTAATATTAATGTTAATGAAATTGCAAAAAAATTGAAACTTCTACAGTATTTTAGAGAAACGAGCACATAATAAGTTTCTGCAGAACCTTTACTGCATTTCGAAATCATTATTGGTAACAGAGAAGGCCACACTTGTGTCAGACTTAAATAGATCGCAAATCATAGTTTGTATACCCTTTCAGTTATGTCACACTACAATACTATACGGTTCTCTGTCAAACACTCTTTACTGATAATTGATTATATGAGAATAAAATGGGCCCAAGTACATATTTTTAAAAATTGACTTAACCGCGCACAATTAAAGTTCACACTTCATTCCATTACTGACCGTGAAAACAGGCCCAAGTCGACGATTCAAACCTGATTTGTGCCGCATGAAGAATGTGTATGAGGTGAAATCGGGCCCAAGTCCTGGATTTGGGACCGTTGTATTTTTGACTGTTGCATCACGAGTTTCAGTTATGTTATGTTATTCTTTCACTGTCACTCTGGTTTCCCTCAAAATGGATTCTGATAGCGAAATAACGCCTAAAAGAAAGCGAAAACCTGAAAGTTGGAGTGTTAATATCAGAAAAAAATGTTTTTTGTAGTTTGAAAATAAAACTGGCCCATATTTTTGTTAATTTTTTTGTAGCATTTTGTGAACATTTAATGGCGTGTCCTTTCAGTTTTAATATCTAAAATATCATATATTTGATGTTAGAAAATATATGATAAATAACAAAAAAAAAAATATGGAAGCCAAAAATTGATTTTGTTAATTTTCCAGAATTCTTCCTGTTGAACTTAGGTCCTTTTCATTCTCATATAATCAATTACATTTTTATATAGAAAACTGTATCTATGAGAAAAAGTGCCACCAGTATCCAATGATTTTGTGTTACAGTTATATGGATTAAAGTGTCCAAGCTCTGTGCAACTGACTTGTTCCAAACCGACAGGCAGTGTGTGCTGCATGCGTAATGCCAGAAATATCCACGTGGCCAAACACGTGCGACTCATCAAATGCACACAACTACTTTTTTAGTAATGCGCTCGAAGTGCTATCAAATTATATGCGCTACTTACGTATTCAATAGATTTTGGTTTTGCTCACGTTACGAAACAAAACTACCGGATCTTCTGACATGTGATGGATCTCTTCCGTACTGTTTTGCACATTTCGAAAGAATGCTCACAATATAAGTTAGAATTGTTACTAAAGTTATTTATTAACTTTATGTTTATCTTACTCAGGCCCGGATTACCCATAAGGCCAAACTAGGCCATGGCCTAGGGCGCAATCTTACGGGGGCGCAGGTCATGAAATCCACACGTTACATAATTAGCTATAAAAAGCAATGAATCCAAAACAAAAAGATCAAGTCAACCCACTCAGTATACTATGAGTCTAATTACTTCATATGCATTAATACTCTCCTTTTTTTTTATTACTACCTACATACCGTATTATTTGTTTGTTAGTGTACAACTCAATCGTATCGTTTAAGGCCATTTTCCTATTTAAAAAAGATCAAGCATAACCATAGATCACATATGATTCAAGCAAAGCTCATCGCCCCCGCCCTTCCAAGCATTGAAAATGAAAAAAAGTTCACCAGCACGATTCAATCAGTTACGTGGGTCAAAGCAAGAAAGAAGAAATTTTAAAACTGTGTAATTTTCAATATCTTTTTTACTCAATATCTGCTTACTACAAATTGCAAGTACATATTGGGATTTTACATACATATTTTGAAATGTCATTGACTAGTATTGTGCTAGAACGGCATTAACTATCCTTTTGGAAAAAGCTACAAAAAAGGTTTTAGTAGCACAAATAATTCAAAAGAAACTATAGAACGAAACGAGTTATACAGATAATATAGCACAAAAATTTGGTTATCGGTCCCAAGCGCGCACGGTTTGATTTTTACCTGTTTTCGAAAAGGGTGCCACAATCGGCACCGATCACTTGCGCGCCGGAAGAAAATTAAGCTTGGATGCCCTTAATGACAACCTACTAAAAGGTTTATACTTAATAATTACCACCTTAACCTAGTTGTATTTTCTTGTGAAACAAATTCAAAATTCCTGTGCTCCTGCAATAAGGTATACGGAGATGACACTTTTGATTACTGTACAAAAATTTTTACGAATTATGTATAATTCACGCTTTCAAAACATCTACACATTTGCACATGTTTTAGGTTTTAAATTGTTAGTCGATTATTGTGGAGAAAATGATCACAAATAATTTGTGATTTTGAAATCGCCATCCATTTAGAAATGAAGCAAGTTTCGCCTAACTGTACAATAATGGGTGTAGATTTCATCTAATACAAGCCTGGTTCAAAAAAAAAAAATACTTAAATCTAATTGTAGCATATAAAGACGCTAATTCTGAAGTTGGGCGTTAGTTGAGATGGACTTTCGGTTTATTATTTCTAGATCATGACAGGTTGATGAATGCTTTGTAAAATACTTTTATGCCATTATTCACTGGATTCAAAACATCTATTATCTAGTTAAATACATTGAATATTACCAAAGTGAAAAGTGACAAGTTAGCAAAAAAAACACGTGATGCAGTTCAATGCAAATATAACGCTGTAAAAGTAAACGAGCGCCGGTTTGCGCGCTTGTGACCACATACCTGCCTCTTTTCCAAAATATTTTGCGCGCTTTTGACCGGTGGATTAGGACCAATCTGACCACGGCGTGCTAGTGTCCTACAGCCAAAACTTTCACAAACCCGAGGCCACCCGGAAGGGGCGTAATTTAGGACTGTGGCCTAGGGCGTAAATTGATGGTAATACGGGCCTGATCTTACTAGTGACCGCGACCATAGATTATGGTTGTTTTTCATGGGTTTCGGTTAACGATTGAAACTATCATTTTTATTCACTACGTTTCGGTTTATTTTAATCTAAACCATCTTCACGAGTCGACAAATGAATTGAGAATTGTCTCTATACAGAAATAAAATAAGAATAAAAAATAAGAAAAGAACAATAAAAATCAATTAGTAGATTTATAAATTGTACGTGAAACTAGAAATATGACTAACTATAAATGTATATATAAAACTTTTAAACATAAACTTAGTGATTTTATTTTCGTGCATCACTAAGTAAGTAAGTGCATTAACTTTACTATGTATTTCTTTTTTTTACATCAACAAAAAAATTGACTTCATTGCTAACTCTCTATCTATATGATTGGATTAAAACAACTTCCCATTGAGACTAATTTATTTTAAAACTTCTCATTCGCTAATTACGACTATTTCAAGCAATTTATTTATCAAATGAAAGACAAATATAATTTAGCCTAATCACAAAAACAATATATTATATATAAATACATATAATTTATAAGTACCTAGTCCGCCTGCAAGTTACAAGGACTATTTAACACTCAATGGACTAAGGTAAACTGCAGACGTAATTTATATGCAAAGTCGTTTGACAAGCATAAGCTATTATAATAGTTATATCATATAAGAGGCCATATAACAGCGATTTTCTTTGGTTTGCCGTTACCTTCGGGTACCAGTTGGCACACAGGCAGATCTTTTCTGTCGCCTACTCTCACATGCCTCACATGTCTGGTAGATATGGAAATTCTGATGCTCTCTATCTCCATCAATCGACCTATGGCGCACTGATGATCGCTAATAAGCGTGAAACAGCTGTCTGGGTACTGGTGGATTGACGGAGATATAGAGCAACCCTCATATTGTAAGCAACTTTTTCTTGCAACTGTTTCAATTTTTTCAAAACTATACGTATATCTTTTTATTAAACGACATTCCTATTATTAATACCTCGTTTTTTTTTGAGTCATTCAGCATCGCCAACCTAGTTTTGAATGATTTTTAAATAAATATTTGTTGGTTATTTCTTGTATGTAAACCCTGTCCCGGACGACGATTTTCGTTACGCCACTGGTTGCCAAAATGTCCGTACGTGCGAAAATAATGGAGCATGTAAGGCCAGATGCACCGCTAGACCGCCAGCATTGGCTTATTAGAAACACATTGCCTTTCCGGTCTTAGATGGTTTGCCGAATTCGTAAAAACAACATGTGCTCATTTTTCGGGGTAGGTAGGATACAGACTAGAAGACAAGTTGTGCCTTTCAGCGGAACTGAAATGCATATTGCATACCAGCTGTCTTTATAATTACTTTTGTCTTTCGAAGCTTTGATGCGAGCCGTTTACATGGCTTTTGGGACGGTCATTTTCATTTGTCAGGGTAGCTTAAAACCCCACTCAAACGATTGGTTGGTAAACCAGATAATTTCGTACTTGTTCCTAGATACTGACCAACATGCAACAACAAAGAAGAAGTATACAAGCTCACAGGATCTGGATACCCGCCCGAACGGGTTAGCAATTCTCTAGCGATTCTCTAGAGTCTCTAGCGATTCTGTAGTGTTTCTAGCGATTCTCCATATCCTTTAGCGATTCTCCAGATTTTCTAGCGATTCTTTAACTATGCTCTAAAGTCTCTAGCGATACTCCAGACCCTCTAGCGATTCCCTGGAGTCTATAGCGTTTCTCCAGATTCGCTAGCGATTATCCAGATTCTCTAGCGATTCTCTAGAGTCTCTGGCAATTCTCTAGAGTCTCGAGCAATTCTCCAGATTCTTTAGCGATTCCTTAGCGATACTCTAGTCTCTAGCGATTCACCAGATCCTCTAGCGATAGTCTAGAGCCTCTACCAATTCTCCAGAATCTCTAGTGATTCTCTAGAGTGTATAGCGATTCTCTAGACTCAATAGCGATTCTTTAGAGTCTCTAGCAATTCTCCAGATCCTCTAGCGATTCTCTAGAGTCTATAGCGATTCTCTAGACTCAATAGCGATTCTTTAGAATCTCTAGCGATTCTCCAGAGTCTCTAGCAATTATCCAAATTCTTTAGTGATTCTCTAGAGTCTATAGCTATTCTTTAGACTCAATAGCGGTTCTTTAGAGTCTCTAGCGATTCTTCAGATCCTCTAGCCATTCTCTAAAGTCTCTAGCAATTCTCCAGATTCTCTAGAGCCTATAGCGATTCTTTAGACTCAATGGCGATTCTTTAGAGTCTTTAGCGATTCTTCAGATCCTCTAGCGATTCTCTAGAGTCTCTAGCAATTCTCCAGACACTCTAGCGATTCTCTAGAGTCTATAGCGATTCTTTAGTGTCCCTAGCGACTCTCCACTTCCTAGAGATTCTTTAGAGTCTCTAGAGTTTCTAGCGATTCTCCGGATTCTAGCGAATATAACCTCTTTGTTGAGTATGCATGATAAAAAGATATTTAATAGCTGGGTTAACTTCTTAAACATAATTAAACTAGATATTCAATTATAAAAACAAATAAGATTCTAAAATCATTAAACCAAATGTATGTGCTTCCTAATTTAACATGTATCTGTGGCAAATGGAGTCATTCCGATGCCAACCCTCTAACACAAAATATAGCAATACAGTGAACTGAATTGAACTTAACTGAACTGGGCCGAAGAGCAACGCCAACGGCAGTAGCTTCATGCAGCGGCACTTTCGTTAGTGAGGTCATTTTTTGTGCTTCACCAAGCACTTTTCGCGTATTCACACTGCCAATTTGCATTTTAAAAATATCTCGAGGGCTCTGTCAGCACGCCACCACATGGGCCGATCTTGACGATAGGCCTATACGTTATAGACCAAGAGCTGACGGCTACAGTACAGCTTATCTCCTTCTATAATAAGCTAAGGCACTGACTTCCTCTTTCCACTAGTGTTGTGGAATCAACCACAATCCATAATCCACAACGTTTGTATCATACTCATGTGCCCTAGCAAAATATTTTATAGGTTTATTAAGCTTTTTTGCTATTTTCACAACTAAAGTATCCAGCAAAAGACAACTGTTCATTCTGTTGAATTGCGAAAGATAATGGGATCAAATTGACTATTCAGCTTTTTTTAATTCATAAAAAACCGTGACTCCGACGTCAACATACTCTGGGAAGTACCGAACCTACACTGAAAAGTCTATCGAACCTGTTGTCAAAATTGGTAGCATTGAAATTTCACAGCATGTGAGCTTTCAGGCCTTAGGCTATTGGCACCTCGAGATGTTCTGAAGTGGAAGCTGTGAGGATTCATCAATTTCGTATTGCACTGAGGGCACTTTTTAAATTTATTTATACTCGCAGTCATCTAAGAACTGGAGTATTATCCGTAAACGATCAGATAGGTACTTAAAGCGTAGAGTACGACTTACTTTTTTTCCGAGTTCTCAATCTATAACATAACACACTTTTAAAAAAAAATTATTGAATGGTTCCATGAAACAGAAACTAACTATTTATTTGTAGGATTACTGGAGGGTTAGCTATTATCAGATACTTTAAATAGGAATTATGGCAAATGATGTCTGATAAGGACAATTGGTAATAGGTTTATTTCAATCTGAAAGTTTCTAAATAAGAAATAATCAAACAAATATAAGAAAAACATAATACGTGGGATATTGCGAAAGAAAAATTGCCTTCTGATAAAAATCGTAGAAAATATCACTTGAGTGTGAGATATATAAAATTATAAAAAAGAAGCTGCAGATGTGGCATAGCAAAATGAAAACGAATGATTTTTTTATTGTACAATTATATGCACCTTAATCAACGTATAAAGGCCACATTACATACTCATCCGAAAGAATAATAAACTGTTTATTTCAACAAATTTAGTTTTCTTTTTTGGTAAGTGAAAATTAAATAACGTTTAATTTAATATCACGCTTGCATTTTATGAAACAAATACCAAAGTCAGTTAGAATACTTGTGTTTTATAGTTGGCTTAAAATATTCGGTTTTACTATCCGGCGTTTTCTACTGAAATTGAAGCAAAGCCATATAATGTTCCAGTAATTGGTTTAGAACTTCAGCCTCAATAAATTATGTAACTCACTGTATAGGTAGATTTGCGGGATATTTGCCAGGAATCAGTATAATGGTAATCTATACTCGTGTGAGAAAGTCAGTAAATCTGTAGGTTTTCAAATACATACAGTTATTTTCGCCTTAAGGGGCCTGGGTATACACAGTTATGCATATGTATTTGCCATGTTAAAACACGGATTCCCATTTCGAACAGAACTCACTTGTTTTTCAAGCTACATACACACTATTTCAGAAGGTGATAATTAAGACCTTAATGAATGACAACTATTTGCGATTTTCTCAAAAAAGTTATTTACTGTGCAAAAAAACTCACAATGCAAAGTCATACATCCTTCAAATGTCTGTAATTCAACAACCAAACACGATATCAAAACAAGAGCGCAAGATTTCTTCTTCAATTTGCTTTTTGAATCATTACTGTAAATTTAAAGGTAACGTCAGGAGCTTGGAAATGCGAAATTCATTTTTATGGTGACCTTTGGACCTTTTGACCTTACCTTTGGATTTTTTGACTTATCTCTCCTCATGTTAGACACACACACACTGGAGAAATGGAACAGGCGGCCACGCCTCCTCGCTAGCACGGGAATACATCTTTTCTATTATTCTCAATTTCGCGCGCTATACCCTAGGCCTTTAAGTTCAGCCGCAAGAAAATATGGTAAACCACTACATAAAAATGGGGCAACAAAAAATGTAAACTCTCTCGGCTTACAGATAAAAACCGCTTGTGAGATGATCCTCGGCTTAACATTAATTTCTTTGCTGATAAGGGCTGTGTTAGATTTTTCATGTCTAAAAAAGGTACATTTCTATACGTTGCAGCAAACATCACTCATGAAGTGAAATATTTTTCTAGTCTCTTTGTTTTGGTTTATTATAGTTAAACAGGTGTACTTGTACAAATTGGTAATGGGTATAATGTAATAAGCTGAAGTTATATTTACGAGTTGGTCCTCGAGTTGGTCGTATACGAGTGTATACACTTGTATACGACCAACTGGAGGACCAACTCGTTTCGCATGTGTAAATGGCAACTCGTAGGTCGTATACGTGTCGGTGGCGTGAGATCCGAGGATGGCTATGAGTCAAGTAGTTTTTTATTAATCCAAGATGGCTGATAACAAGTTACCGCCTGAGGAGATCGACCAATTTATCGACTTATATTACATACAATATGAAGTGTTTATGGTACGTGAGAAGTAGAGAATATACAGATATCAATGCAAGGAACAAAGCATATTGTGCAATAGCAGATATCCTAAACATATCGGTGGAAATAGTCAGGAAAAGAATTCATAATCTACGTTCGACATATATAACTAAGAGAAGAAAAAATTTGTTGCTTCTCAGGGAACAGGTTTCTCGATTGTGAGAATGTTAACCCAAATTCGCCTTTTTCCCTAACGATCTCTTCACATTCTATTTCCTTTTTCACCATTAACATTAAAATTCCTGCCATTGCAGCACGCTTCCTTTTACTGTGCGCCATATTAACTATACTTCAATCGCGTATGATTCTGAACATTAATGTAAATGGTTTTACTAAATATTTGGTACCGACGGTCAGGATTCAAAAAGCAAAAAAATTGTAAATGGTACTAGTACTCCTGTACGAGTACCCGTATGCGATTCACTCGTAAATGTAGCTTTAGCATCAGTCGCGTGCCGAGAGGGCCCGCAAGGCCCGCTGTGCGGGGGGCCCCCACTGTCTCAACTACCTCGAGTAAGCTTTTTACATAGTAATAACTATAATACTTATACTTATTTTATTGCGGCGGAATATGTCTATACCTCATAATTTTCCATAATGAAATGAAATATTTTTGCCTTATTAGTACCCATTTTATGGCAAAGATTTGACAACACGACAACGTAGTCGAACGTAGACTCCAAAACGACTAGAACAAGTGGCAACGTTACACTGACGCGACGCGTATCTGTGCCATTAATCGATGTATAATCATATTTTACGTAAGCTCTATGAATTCTTATTCTTCAAAAACTCGAACGAAAAAAAAAATACAAAGTTGCGGTCACACCATTGTTTTACAATCTATATACCGATTTGAAAGATCACCGTAGACGGTAATTTCGTTTTCACGCAGCATAGGCAGTATATTTTTTATGTAGAGGGGGCCCGTGAAAAAAATTGCGGGGGCCCCGTGACACAAAATTGCGGGGGAGCCCCCGAAGACCTTGGCACGCTACTGTTTCGCATTACAGTCTTTCAGCAGAAAACATATATCTAAAAGATTTGTTGACGCTAATACTAGTTTGATCCAGTGCCTCATAAAAAATACTACATGCGTTCAATATCATTTGGGCTAAATCTGTAGTCTTTTTCAAAGCACAATATGTTTGAGAAAAAGTAATTTGGATTACGCCAAATTTTGCAGGATTTATAGCATTTTTTCTAATCTAACTTCCTAGAAAGTCTATAACTATTTTACTTAAAAAAAGCTACAGAGTCAATTGATTCGTCAGTCAATTTATACATATTACTTCTGAACTGTCCGGTAGTAAAATAACATTGACTTATGTATGATTTTTTTTTTCTGAAAATGCTTTCAGTATGGCAGTCGAAGGAGAAACTTGATTGCTTCCTCTGTATCTACAGAGACTGTACTAATACAAATGCATGTTCACATAAAATGACGGAATATCGAAACCCGTTACTTGTATTGCCGGGTATTAAATTTAGTGATAAATACCAAATATGCCGTTCAAGCACGGTTATCATTTCAGTGAATCCATCATGAGAAGGTGTTTTTACGGATAGATTTTTAACGACTGGCCTACTCGTAGGTGTTTATGGGTCTCTGTGTAAGTGTTTTATAACATAGGAACTAATTAACACGGCCACGTGTCCAATGAAATTGAGGCATCGATTAAAATGAAGTTAGACGTTAGGCCACTATCCCAACTCCTTGCAAAGTATAGATAGACTTCACTGATATGGCCACAGAGGTAACCGAAACGTTATTAAAATTTACCCTAAGCATCCATTTGAACTGCGACATAAAAAATGGTGTCATTAGAGTGGCGCCGGGAAACAGTGACAGAGCCTCCACAAAACACGAGACTAAAAACCACAGCAGTGGATGCCGTTGACAAAAGTGAGACAAGCATTTTGGAGTTATCATATTTATCTCATTCCTCGGTCCTCGCCACTCCAATTTCACCCCTTAGCTGAGGACTCTGTCATTTGTCATACAAATAATGAAATGTTATTGTGCAAATCTGCATACGATGCTTTGTTGTTTAATGTGGTCGAGCTGGAACGCAGAAGACTGGCAGTGGTAGCTTCACTTCCAAAGGATCTCGATATCATTACCGCTTGGGGGCTCAAGAATATGGTAAAATTTAACGCTTCCAAGACACAGTATTGTACGCGATCAAACAAGAAGTGTCCAAGCCAACACCAGGTACCTATTCTAATGAATATCCGTGCTCTACCAAGGAGACACTCATTCAAGCTGTTAGGAGTTAACAAAATCTGATGTGGCACGAACACGTCGTGTCAATTGCAACAGCTGCTGGTAAAAAGCTTGGGTACCTATTTAGAATCAGAAAGTACTTCTCACCATGTAACCTCCTCATGCCATATAAAGCTCAGGTAAGACCTGGCCTGGAGTATTGCTCTCATGTCTGGGGAGCTGCTCCCCTACTACCGTGTCTATACTAGATGCCGTCCAGAGAAGGACAATTCGACTAGTTGGCGACCCGGCCTTAACGCGCCACCTCCAGCCACTTTTTCACCGGCGTGTTGGTGACCTCTCACTTATTCAAACGGAATCTGCTCCTCTGAGCTATCGTTTGTCGTCCGTCGCTCACCGCTCCTATCAGATGCACCCGTGCGGCCGCTGCATCTCATCCTAAGGCGATCTTTCTTCATACATCAAGAACCGAGCGGTACTACCGCACATTTATTCCCAGGGTGTCCAAGGCTTGGAATGGAATTCCAGGAGATGTATTTATTGGGCCTGCGGGTATGGGCCCATTTAAAACCCGCGTTAACAACCTTCCCCTAATATAACCCTTTCACAGCAGCTGCGGTACTCTGGTATTTAGGCTCTCCCTACGCAGTCTGCTCAGTTATAAAAAAAATATGACTTTTGCATTCAACGAAATTGATTTCCGAGATTGTAAATACGCTCGGGAGCGGCATCAGACAGCAAAAAAGAGGAAGGTCGTGCCGAAAAGGTAAATCACCGTTTAAGTATAGGTTTTTATGCAGCATGACTAAATAATGAACTAAAACATAGACTTATGGTAGTAAACACAGCTACATCGCGTCAAAATATCTGTATATAAAAATATTCAACGCGATCTGTGCACACCTTTGCTGGCAGTGATAGCGTTAACGTTTTGGAAACGGCGCGCCAGCCAGCGTACGCACTTGCATCGAAACCGAAATATAAAAATACACAGACACGCACTCATTCCGAAAGGTCCGTAGATAAATTACGTACCCAGTTACCGATGCGTAGCAGGCTGTGGAGAGAGAGAGAGAGCATAGTATTTTTGTTTTACCGGCACGGTATACGAGATGCTTCATATTGCACCATTTGTTCTATATTTATCGACTCGTATAATTCCAGCACCTATATCACAACTGTCAAGGTAGAAACTCCTTCATGAAAAGGGGGTGAACCATTAAAAATCCCCAAAAGTCCCCAGACATCACAAAAAGCTCCACAAAACTTGCTCAAAAATCCCCATAAACCTCCACAAATCTTCAGGAATTCTGTAAAATGCCAAAAAATCGTCTAAAATCCCCAGAATTCCCCTAAACCCAAGACTGGACACGGTTCCACCTTGTCATTTCATGGATTCAAGGCGTCAAAATGATTAAGCAATGTTTTAGATGAAGTACGAAAAACACAAAACGCACTATCTGGATGTGTCAAAAATATATTCAAATAATTACAAAGTTACAAGAGGTTAAGGATTTTCGGACAGACAGACAGATAAACCGTCGGAATGAGTGAAGTGGTTTTTCGTACTGTAGAGGTCTCAAAATGTCCAGCAAATCTATTATTTCATATTCGAAGTTCTTTATACTTCTTCAGCCTATTGACGAGGAAAGTACAACTGTACAAGTGATATGGTAAGAAACACTCATTCAGTGAATTTCGAAAAAATCGCTAAATCTGGAAAAGATTCGAGATAAATGACTTTGCCATGATAGCATCGCGATCATGATGCTAACTCTTAAACTTTTTTGTAGTAAGCGCATTGGCAAATGCTTATATGTAAAACGATAAATACTTCTATCATATCCTATACTAAGGCGTTTGATAAAGTGGCCTAAACTGTGGGAAATCCTCATCTCTATGGGAGTTCCTTATCACCTAGTGTTTCTGATACAGCAACTCTACGAGTGTAATTCGGCTCGTGTAAGAATTGATGGTAACCTGTCTGGTCAAACAGCAACCAGAAAAGAAGTTCGTCAGGGATGTGTATTATCTCCGGTGTTATTTAACATTTATTCTGAATTTTTGATGAGACAGGTATTAGACAACTGGAATGGCGGTATAACTATTGGCGGAAGCAAAATATCCAACTTAAGATTTGCTGACGATGCAACCTTTATTGCTGCTTCTCAGGAAGAACTATTAACTACATCTTTTAAACATCTTGAAACATCTTGAAGCAACATAGTGCAATGCTCTTGGTATTAACTACAACAAGACCAAGGTTATGATCGTAGATAGAGAGCATGATAATCATCGAGAAATTGAGTCAATAGGTACCTCGGTTCTTTGATCGACAATTCGGGTAGCTGTGAAAATGAGATTCGACGGCGCATTGAAGAAGCACGTGCGGCCATGACAAAGCTTACTAAAATATGGCTAAAGCTACAAAAATGTCGCTGGTTCAGTCTCTTGTGTTCTCCATATTTTTGTATGCCTCGGAAACTTGGACTGTTAAAAAGGCAGATCCAGCTCGCATAGATGCTTTTGAAATGTGAACGTGTAGGAGAATGCCGAGAGTTCCTTATAGCGCCCATCGAACTAACGTTTTCATACTGGATGAGCTCGGTAATCCAAAGAGACTACCCTCCATTGTGTCGACGAGAATGCGTACATTTTTCGGACATATAGACAGAAGCGATAATATGGAGAAACTTGTAGTTCAGGGTCATGCACCGAATGGGCGGCGCCGTGGCCGTTCGCCTACACGCTGGGTGGATACGACAAAACTGTTGCTGGATATGAGTATCAAGAGCGCCACTAAACTGACAGTAAATCACGAAAGATGGCGAGCTACAATTCTCAAAAGTATTGATAATATTCGTGTCGACGTACTTTAGCTCCGACTTAATGCATTTTACGAGTTCACAACATGCCTGTTAAGACATTGTAACTATGATGATGATCCTATACAGTATGCTACTAATGCACTTCGAAGTTATTATCCACACCTCACGAACTGGACTACTTTTCTTAGACGAGATTTCATTAACTGCGTTTAAAAATATCTCTGTTTTGAAAAGAAGGTATGTACGGTGTAGTAAGAAAAACACTTTTTTTCATTTTGTAATAATGTCAGAAACACGTTTCACTATTATCTATGCTAGTTTCTTGGACTGCAGCCATCTGAAAGACTATTTTTATTTATAAATTGCGTTTATGAGGACTTTCAGATTACGTGTGGGCGTCGGATTTTTAATAATACCTCTCATGTTGACTTATATTATTTAAACGTGTTCTTAATTTAACAACCGAAACTATTGGAACTACACTGCCGGAGCGGACATAAAATGAAAATAACCCGCGCTTTGAAATACGGCAGGCACCTACTCTGCTATGACAATCGGTGTACTTTGACTGTTCACGTTTTCAAATCGCTTTTGATTCATTCGAAACAGATGTGGACGGAGTTCTACCGGTGTGGAGCAGTGGAGCAATTCGAGAAATTATATGCAGTTGTACGACAAAAATGCGGACTACTACACTGCAAAATGTATTTTTTGGAAAGCAGTGAAACAATAGAAACAACTACTCCGAGTGTTAATATCCCTACAGGTACTGAATTACAGCATTGACTCGAATGCTACCTTTGGAGAAACGCAAGCAAATGATGTTTACCCTACCCAAAGGGTATCACAATCCTTCAAGGTGCTACCAGAAAATGTCGGATAAGAACCGACTGACAGCGGGATTCGAACCCGCGCCTCCGAAATTCTGGTCCGGCACTATTACTAGCTGAGCCATGGCGGTCATGGCGATCCAGCCGGCGAAGCGATCCCAAGAAGCATCGAATTCTTTCCCGCAGGCTAACGATTCCACCCCCGCCACCTTCTGGTAGCATGGAGCAGCTCGTATCTGTGCATCGAGGAAATCTGTTTGGTCAGCATTGATCTCTGACCTCATTCAACACCAGATGTAACCAGGTTTAGCCAACACAGACAACTCTGTGTAAGGAATGAACGTTATACCCACATAACACTATATGGATATGTACATCCATAGAATGTACATTAGATATTCCAGTTTGAACATGTATATTTTGAATATTCATAGGACGTTAAATGTACATATGAAAAATGATATACACTAGTGTAATATACTATGTATGTTCACGTAGGTATATCCATATGTGGGTATACATAAGATGTTGGTCTATGTATCATATATACATCTAGTAGTTTACGCCTGCGCGAAGTACAACTAGTGCCGCCATTGCTGATTTCTAGTCATTCCATCGTACGACTCGTTCGCGTCCTTCGCGTGTGTGCTGGTGCAGGTTGTGCCTGATTACCTGATCGAGTGAAATATTGTGCAATGTTACTTATCTTCTTACTGCTGATAACACTCACATCCGGCGTTTGACGGTAAGTCATAAGCGGAACCAACCACCTACAAAATTTTATAATCTTGATTTCTTTGTGATTTTAGACATGCCATTCAACAGAAAAGAGATGACAATCACAATAATCGATGTTGCCAAGTATTATTATTGTAATTAGAAATTGAATTAATAACAATACATAATGAAAGCATAAAGTTTGTTTATCTTACTGCTTCTACATTGAACTTCATACACTATGCATGTGCATTAAAAGTACATGAATGTACATTTAATGGATTTACCATGGATGTGTATATATCCAATGTATGTACCATGTATATAATATGCATGTACATTAGACGTCCATATGTACATTCTATGGATATGCCATGAATGTGAAAGTTCGCGACAAACGTACATGCAATGTATATTTTTTTGATGTCTATTTGACATCCATTGGACATTCTTGCTCCATTTGTGGATATACATATCCATTGATTTGATATCCACTATATGTACATTGTATATACTTTTTTTATGTGGGTATCATGTTTCATGCTATTGCCCGCATATCGGGCTATCAAAATATATACGGACAGACGGACGGACGGGCAGACAGACAGAGGCCCTGCATAAGCTCTGTTCAGTGACTCAGTGAGTCAGTGAGAGCTAAAACCTGCCAAGCATCATTCCTCTTGAGCTTCATTAGCCTGGTGCTAGTCCAGAGTAGAGTCTCCATCGTTAGTGCTTTGCTTATGCTACAGCTTGGTTCTGGACAGAAGATTGGCATGGTCGCGCCTCTTCTTGCAAGGTCGTCTGCATACTGATTGCCACCTGCGTATTGAAACAGTCCCATACCAATTTAGATGTAATTTTTCCAGAATCCAAATCCCTTAAAGCGGCTTAAGAGCCCGAGAGGATTGGAATAGTCTAATTACGGTATTGTCTATCAAGGCTCAGCTGAGATGCCACATAATGTCAACCTGGAAGTCTTTAGTGTATTGTCTGAGGATAGCCCAGAGCTTCTGTGCTCTGGGAGATTGGCTATGATTTAGGAAGGTCTAGGTCCAATTCATAACCACCCTGCACCAGTGGCGGCTCGAGACTTCAGAGACTGGTTGAGCCAAAATATAAAAAATAACCTAAATTTTTCGGCACCTCAAAAAATATAATAAAA
Source organism: Callosobruchus maculatus (assembly GCA_951848785.1). Lineage (NCBI taxonomy): Eukaryota > Metazoa > Arthropoda > Insecta > Coleoptera > Chrysomelidae > Callosobruchus > Callosobruchus maculatus. Next base: position 14,851,564 of record CATOUR010000056.1, read on the forward strand.
CAACAGTAAAAACACTTACCCAAAATTTTATCTGAATATAACCTATGTACAAGAACAAACAATACACTTTTAAATTGCCCGGTATGTAAGATTTAATCGCCTTTATTTATTTTTTTTCCAAGAGCACTGAGTTCTTTTACAGAGTTTCTTATAAACATCTTAATCCTTTTTAGCATGGAAAAGGATCCTTCTGCTTCCGATGTGGACATTCTTCGTCCAGGTAGAATCGCCACCAAACAAAATACATGAAAAACAAAGAAATGCGTTTTTCTTATCACATTCACAAATCCAATTGTTTTTATTGTACATATTTCGATTGAACTTCCGTACTCGGCTTTTAACATTCGACGAACTAGACATATTTTGCGTTTTTTGAATATCTAAATCGGGAAGCGGTCTTCCCAATTCCTTGATTTAAATTTTTTCCTCAATCGAGTATGTGGAAAATGACATTAAAAAAAGATTGCTAATACTATTCATTTTGGCAATAGTCCCTCACTTATTACGAACAAAATAACTTTCACGTCGCGGCGCGAAACAGACAGCAGAAATAAATCCGAATATTCCTAATCGACGACAACAAGATCTAGTCTTGGTGAGCCAGCAGTTACCTGGCTCCTTTCTCTATTAAAATCGCGCTCTGCGCATAGCGTTAATAGAACCTCATTTAACCTTTCGGCTGGATGTACTTAGCAGAATTGGAGTCGTTGTCTGTTTGGCTCCCACACCGCACGTCGTGCTTTCATTGTATGGGCGTATTTGGCGAAAAATTAGGATAATATATTGGATTTTTGTCAATATCAATAGGATGCAATATAATATTTAAAAGAAGCACAGAAAAAGTTGGGTACTCGATTTAGTATGGTGGTGCCATGGCTCCTTAAGGCGAGCCGCCACTACCCTGTACAAACTAACACCATATTGGTAATGTATTTATTACCTTCGCTGTTAGGCCAGCACATATCTCAAACTGGTGGCGTCGTCCTGTTAGACCAATTATTAAATGGTTTATCTGATGGTATTTAAGTACTGGGTAGGTACGCCGCTCTGCCCGAGCCACATTTTATGGTGATTTCGGGCACCGGAAAATAAATTACGCGCCGTAATAGTTACCTTGTCTTAGATATGTTCCGTCATTAGCCAGTTCAACGGGTCGAAGCCTCATACACGATCTATTTCCCTAGCTGTAATCGGCACTTTCTGAAGATCTGGATCTGAGAAAAAATGCGTTCGATGAATAGTAATTTTATGGGCGGTCGTTATATTTGGGGAACCAGAATTTATAGTGTTACATAAAAGGTAGAAGCTCATCGTCCTACAACGTTAATTATATCGAAAGTAGTATTCTACATTTTGAAAAGGTGCGCAATGCAATGCGAGTGTAGCATCTATGCTACACAGTGCAGTATTTTTTTAAAATATTTTTTATCTAACATTGATGATCTCTCACTTGCTTGGCTTGAGTGTTGCCTGAAAGGTAGACAACAGTATGTTTCTATCAAAAATAATATATCATCCATCAAATCAACCTGCTCTGGCGTCCCTCAAGGTTCCGTCTCGGGGCCTCTACTATTTTTAATTTACACCTTTGATTTATCTACAGTTCTAAAAAAGTTCAAGGTACAGTGCTTTGCTGACGACCCCCAAATTTATTACAGGTTCGACCCTAAAGAACGTAATTCAGTGTCTGTAAAGATCAACAGTGATATTAAAATCATCTCAGCGTATGCGAGCAGTCATAACTTGCGTTTAAATTCTACTAAGTCGAATGCCATGTTTTTTGTGGGAAAAAGTACAGAGATACTATCAAATCCAAATATACTGTTATATAAGGTTGATGATCATAATATTGATTTTACGCTTTGTGCACGAAATCTTAGATTATACCTGAATGAAGATCTCAGATTTCAGGAACATATTAGCAGCTTGAGTATCGCCTGCTACGCTAGAATGCGGCTTTTGTATGCTGACAAGCATTTACTATCTTTTAACATGCGTAACTTAGGTACTTTGTAAAAGTTTGATTGTTTCTAAATTAATGTATACTAGTATTTTATATTATCCGTGTCTTGATCAAGTAACCAGGTATAGACTTCAAAAATACAAAGCTCCTGTTGTCTGGTTACTTAAATGTCAAACTCGTCTGTCGTAAAGCTGTTCACACTGTGAATGTTAGACATGTAAATTTATTAACGATGCTCCACCACATTCTAGCTTTGTTCCGAAAGAGTTTTACATACAACGCCGTAAAGATGACAAACTCTTTAGCCCCCGTATTTAAATTGTCTCTTTTGGAAAATAATTTCAAGCTTTTATTAAAAAAACATTTATTATCGCCTGATTAGTTAAGTTAGATAAGTTGGTTTAAGTTATTTAGACGCGGTTAAGTAGGATGGTCTATGGCCAGACTTCGCCGTTTTATAGGTATGTATGACAATTATAATGCAATAAAGTGGTTATTATTATTATATTTAATCCAATTGATGAAAACGGTCTAATTTTACAATCACTCATAGTTGGCAATAACACTTAATAGTATTATTTCTTAACGTCCGCCTCATTATTGTTTGGTATGTACACATTTTACCTTAAACAAGTACATAAACTGTCATTTCATATCGCCCACACATCGCACACTAGCTCTATGACAGCAAGACAAACAAATACAAATTAGAAAGCTAATATAACGATTTCCATAATACATACAGCATAATGAGACTCCTTATCTGGGTAATGCATCCACAAATCTACATAGCATTGTTACTGCTACGCATTACGTAAACATGACTCTAGTAGATCGAGAATCAATTTGTAAATTTTATAGCCTATTACACGTATGTTATACAAGGCTCGGTCTATTAGTTTTAGTTGGTGGTGTGACGTTATTGTTGAGCCACTATCAACTGCAATAATCGACAATCAGTTGAGTGGACTGATCATGATGAACGGACTCCAAAGCGTGGAAAGATGCAACGAGGATTATCTCGAATAGGGTCAGACAATCAACAGCATAGCGTTTGAAGAATGCCTCACTTGAAGAAGAGAAAAAGCGTGTTTCCATCAACGAATCAGGCTACGAGTTGCTTCTCCATCCCCCATATTATCCAGACCTGGCCCGCAGTGACTTTATTCTGTTTGCTGACCTCAAAAGGATGCTCGCTGTAAAGAAATTTTGGAACAATGAGGTAATCGCGAAAATTGTGGCATTTTGAGGTTAAAGACAAAAGGTATCATGAAAATGGTATCGAAAAATTGAGTTACCTTAGAGCTTTAGTAGGGTCAAAAATACTAGTTTTCTTTGATAACTGTTTCGTTACGTTTTCTTAAAAATATTTGCTTAACCAGTACTTCAAACCCAAAGAAAAATATCTATGCCTACCTTCGCAACTTACGAAAGGAAAAAAATTACATTATATATTCGATATTAAACGACTGATCCTCATATAGATGTGGCTACACAATAAAAATCTTTTGATATGTAAATAACCTTAAATTAAACTGGAGGTATAACTCACAGACATGCAATTTGATACAGTAAAATTGTAATAACTAGTTCTGTGGTCTGACCATCAAGGATATTGTTTAAATTATCTATCCGAACCCATACTAATCTACCTCCACCAACTGCTATTAAACAGTCAATCATACTTTCGGGAAGGTATTATTTCACTGGGCATATTTACATATTTTTTGCCGTTAAGCGTTCATCGATTTACCACATTAATTTTGGTTGTTTTTGATCACGGAATGTATTTCTCAGTAGTAATCCCAAAAATATGCTGTGCCTTATAAAATCATCGGCGAATTTACTCTAAATTACAGAGGGTTCTCTTTCTGTTCCTTCCGTGATCGGTTTACTACTATTATTTGTCGGTTTGGCATACACAAACAATTTTGGGGATATGCATTATTTATGTGTTACCTTCCGTTTTTTATAACTGAGCAGACGGCAAAGGCAAAACCTAAAAACCAGGTGTAGTGCGGCTATCATGAAGAGGCTAGGCTTTTAGCTCTCACTGGCTCACTGAAGTCACTGAAGAGAGCTTATTCAGCGCCTCTGGAATCAGCATGAAAAACTAGACGGTTTCCGGTTTAAAAAAAATTGTACTAAATTACGACAGGTAACTGACAACGTATTATGTACGGTGTATTGATATTCCTAAAGCACAGGCAGCGTGGCCGAGCGGTTAAGACGCTGGGCACCAGTCCGAAAGAGCGTGGGTTCGAATCACATCGCGGTCAACAACTTTTTTCTTTTTTTTTCAGATTGAATGTTAAATTTGTTGATTAGTAGTCCGGAAAAATCCGGTTTTGTCAATATAATGAAAAAATTAAAATTGATACTGTACTGTATGCCCTATCCTATATCGCCACGTAACAATAACACACAATGACAATGTTTACCTCACACTTACTTCTACGCCTGCCGTTCCTCGACTGCCGATGCCGGCAATCACAGCATCAAGCGCTCGGTTTATTTACTTCTCATATACAGTCTGTTACATACAGTATGTCACAGATACCAACAAATTCCACAGTGGGTATTGAGGGCTATGTTAATAAGTATCATCTAATAGTATTTTATCAATATTGAAAACAAAACGTCAAAGCTAGATGGCACTTTTGTCAAAAATATTTTAGAGATTCATGGATCAAAATCATAGCACGATGTCAGAACTTACTGGATGCATGTTTGTTATAGACCTTTTATATTCACAGAGGATGTGAAGATGCAGCGTACACATTGTACGGCATACATAGGAATAAAAATCCCTCCTGCTAGTTGCTCCCTTTCTCTCAAAAGCATATCAAGCACCTGATTCACTCCTCACTATACAAGTTATACGACAGGTTTCTTGTTTAGGTACATAAAATAAGGTTATACGCCAACTGGCGAGCTTTGCCGTTCAGGATAGATAACTAGTAATGTACATACTCACTTTGCAGATAGCTTGGCCAACAGTTAAATCGTATGTATGAAATGTAACAAAATGTTATTTTTACCTCTTTTTACTATAAAACAAAGATCTACTGCATGTATTTATAATTATTATCGATAGTAAATTATTGTTTTATCCAAACAATGCAGTAATTTGAACTTCTTGTCATCATTATTATTTGATAGACGAAAATCCAGTGACCAAATGTACCGCATCTGTGGAATCTCATTGGTTGAAATTAGCTATTAAACAAGAAAATGCAATTTTTCACCCATTATAGGATGGAAAATCAGACTGGAAGAGATACTAAATGGTTCAAAATGGTCGATTGTATATAAAGCATGTCATTTTTGACCTTTTTGAGGTAAACTTCAAGAGAAATCAATAACTTTCAGAGTACTTTGACAGGTGCTGCTCTGATTGGCCAAAATCTTTGTTAAAATGCGCACGTTGATAAAATCGGGCCTTAATACACTTCTTTGAAGTCGAAATTTTTCACACTGCCTCCTAGACGGGAGAAGTAATAGTTTATTTGAAACTAGCACAGCCTATTTATACGTGACTATAATCCGTGCATCACGCACGTAAACTTTGGACATATCTGTTGCATGGCCATAAATCCAGCCTATCAGTGGTGGGCATACAAACTCTAAGGAAAAAGTATTATTACCGGAGATGTTGAAATGCGCAGGTATACACAGGCAATAATCTATTTTAATGATGCATTCTAGATACAGTTACCAGTAGACCAGTCAACTGAGCCGACCAATTTACATCGATTCCAAAAGTGTTGAAACGTATTTTTGGTTCATGATTTAACACAAGCTATGATATTTTTGTTTATATCCCAAAAAAAACTTTTGAATGAATTTCCAAAGCTTATCGTATGGTTGTTTATCTGTTCCATAGCGCTTTACGAAAAACCAACAAACAAAAATAATAATAAACTATATAGAAAATAGACTGTAAGAACAATCAAAGAACATCAAAATTACATAACTAAAACAACAAAATCCAGGTTCAGAGTATTTACTAGGTCAAATTCAATAACATACAGGCGTCTTATACTTCTAAGTTTGGGAAAGAAGACTATATCCATGTTCACCATAAAAATCTAAAATCGTTATCTGGCTTCCTATCAGGACGAAAACTAGTGTCATGTATAGTTTGATGGCGCTTATTACAAATCTAGCCATTGTTTTGAGTGTCAGCCTCAGGTAACGAATATCAAAAATTTGCAAACCCTCAGATCTTCAAGTTTACCCTAAAAACCTAAAATCGTTATCTGGCTTCCCATCAGGACGAAAACTCGTGTCATGTATATATTGAGGGCTATAATTACAAATCCAGCCGTTGTTTTGAGTTTCAGCATCAGGAAACGAATATCAAAAATTTGCAGACCTCAGATCTTCAAGTTCACCCTAAAAAATCTAAAATCGTTGGCTGGCCTCCTATCAGGACAAAAACTCGTGTCATGTATAGTTTGGTGGCGCTAATTACAAATCTGGCCGTTGGCGTTGTTTTGAGTTTCAGCCTCAGGTAACGAATACCAAAAATTTGCAGACCATCAGATCTTCAAGTTCACCCTAAAAATCTAAACCCAACAAGCATTCTAAGTTAAAATTACCTCACATCGACCACCATACAGGTTATATGACTAATTTCAACAAGCATAATTTACTTCTAAATGTTCAACTTTTTCCCTAAGTGGGGAATAAAACTAAAGTAATTTAGAGGTCAATACGAGGACGAAGAGGAATTTGTAACCAATAGGTCAAGAATACCATGTAGACATTCTACAGCTATTTAGGTCATATTTAGGTAAAGTCGTCGACATTATCCCTATAGAGTAACCTAAATCTGACGTAAATTTAACACTTTTGACAGCAACAAAGAAAACATGATACTTCTGAGCTTTTCTCTCATAAACATGGAACTAGAAGTTATAATATGGCTATCTGCCTGTATAGATATGGTGTTGTCCGCATGAATAGTTGAAAACATGACTTCCGTATAATGGTGATATCTATAATGGTTTGATTTTCAACTGTGATCTTTGATTACTTGAAAACAAAAATTCTATGCGGAATGAACTTTTTCGTGAAATGTGGACATAATAGTTACACAAAATTAAGGCGCCTTACAAATGAACCGTTTTAACAAATTTAGTAAATATGTTTTTAATAAGAAACCCATATAACCTCAAATTATATATACGTATTTTCTGAGGTGATTGGTAGCTATATAGTTCAACATATTTATTTCATGCGCTTTATTTCTTATTCGAAGGATTGTTATATCATATTTGAAGAAATAGGAATGAATATATCGTTAAATATAAATTAAAGATGTCTGCTTTTAGAATTTAGACCTACAGGTATTTTTTGCTATCATTTTTAACCAATAGCACATGTTTTCCATAATGATGTCGAAGTAGAGGTGAATTTTCAACCTCGTAGGCACAGTTTCCGTATTTTAGACTAAAAAATGACTTTAAGGTCAAAGTCCATTTTAAGGCGAAACTAGGTCCTGTCCTGTTGTAGAGTCAGATTCATAGGTGTTAAGTATGGGGTGCGTCTCAGACTTCCAATGTCATACTCTAGACAACCAACCTGTTGTTAATGAGATAACGTAGCATTTTGTTTATTTTTGATTCATTCATTCAACGAAATCAAATTGTTTAAAGCAGTCTCAGGTTTCAGCTTCAGAATAGTTATACAACACTCAAAAAGCACAAACGGGTAATATGGCGCTGCCCCCATGTTTCTTTGAACCAACGCCAACAGCCGAGTGCCTTGCAACCGAACGTTCGACAACCTACAGCAAGTGACATTACTCTTTTGTGTATTTTATGTTTTTTTTATAATGGTTTTGAGTCTATGTGTTTTAAACTACCTTCATTTCATACATGCGGTGCACAACGCACTGTCGCAGGTAACACCGAACGCACCCCAAATAACGTTACATTTCTGTTTTATGGTCTGTGGTTACCCTGGACGTTGACGTCGTTGACGGTATAGCTGTCATATTCTGTGATTGTCTTGTCATTGGCGTTTTGTTTTGTACTAGGTTGGCGGTTTTTGTGCACGTTTTTATCCGTACATAGTTTTTCGGAAATAGAAAACTTTTCCAGAAAAATCAATTTTGATTAAGAAAACCTCAGACTGTTTTTCGACAGCATGTCTAAACCTAAAACCATAGACTATTTTAAAATAGTGGCAGTAATAAAAAAGAGACGCGTGGAATACACTTATGTACCCCATAAATGGGAAGATGGAAACATTCTTTATTGGCCACCTGCAAATCTATCCGCCCTTAGAACCGATCCATCGACCGAGCCGTGCTCAGATTGGAGGCAATACACATGCAAGGTTAAAAAAAACCATATTTATGGGCTTCAGGAGGCAGAGTTGTGGGAACAGCAGTTCGTAGATGAAGGCACAGATGCAGAAGGATTGTAAGTTGAGAGTTTTTTGGCTTTTCTTCAAATCATGTAAAAAATTATGTTTTTCCAGCTCACTGGAAGACCTTAGGAAAAGTAAGACCACTCATCAAGAACACCAATCAACGGTTGTTGATTCATATGACCATGAGTTTGAGGCGATTAACTCTACAAACAATAACCCTGATAATGACATTGTTATAATAGAAAATCCACCACCATGGGTTTATGCCGTGAACCTTGTGAGTAAATGGTTGGAACTGGTTTATCCTATCATTGTTTTGCCTTAGCATCAGCACAAACCTAAGGTTTTTTCTGACTTAGATAATGAGATGTAAACATACATTGAATATTTAATGTTTGCTTATTTTTAATGCAGATCTAGACCCCGCCTGGGTGTGCTGTTGTCTTAATACGATATGATTTCACTATATTAATTTGATTTACATAATAATTATGTAATATAAATATATTTGACTTGTAGGTCCATCAACTGATAGTATTAAAAACAAATTGGAAGAAATGATAATAAACCAAAACAAAATCATGGAAGTCCAAGAAAGGATGATTCAACGCTTTGAGTCCGAATTTACCCAGCAGAAAGCAACCTATGACAAAATATATAGAATGTTAAAGGAATTTCAACCTGGGAGAACATTGGATGACAATAAACAAAAGGAAAATGAATGTTTCAGTAAGAAATTCTTATTTCCCATGACCTCTGTGGAAGAAATATTAGCTTTTAATAAAGAAATTGGGCAAAATATGGAATATAGAAAATATTTGGTAAGCATTATCATATCTTTTAATTATTAATGGAGATATGTTTTGAAACAACGCTCTTGAAATTTTTTGTAATTTTAATTATTTTTATAATTTTTTTGAGTAAAGTGGGATAATCCCGTACATAGTTTTAATGAACATTAAAACAATTTTTCTCCACTCATTTCACTGTCATGAAATTAATGTTCTGTATAAAAATATAGATATATATTTTGAAGCTTACATTCTGTTTCAGCTCAATACCTATACATCAATTGGTGGAACTGAAGGCACAGAGGAAGGCAAACTCATTGCAAAGAAATTGAAAACTATCTTTTTTACCGAGCATGTGCTCACCTTATTCTCTTGGACTGGGGTATCAAGAACTCCTGGAATGGTTAAAAAAGAATCTTTCCAACTTTGTGATAATGTAATCCAAATGTTCTTGGAAATTCTAAGTCTGGCAGACAATCGTTGGTCAGCAACAAAAAATGAGAAGTTTTTTAAATATCACACCCTGAAACATGCAAGGCAAAGTGAGGAAGCTTCAAAAAAAAGACAATTGAAAAAAAAGGAGCTATCTGCCACTAATCAACCGATTTCTGAAGCTGCTTCTGCCTCTGATCCACCCATTTCTGAGGCTGCATGTGGCTCTGATCAGTCTGATCTGCCCATTTCTGAGGGCACTTCTGCTTTCCATTTTGATAAAATTAATAAACAATTGTATGAATTAACCAGTGAATAAAATAAACATTTTTTGGTGATATTTTTCATTTTATTATAAGCAAAATAAATACAAGTCAATATTCTAACTCAAAAAAGTATGCAGTAGTGGCAGAAATACAAACTCATCATTATATTGTATACGAAATAGCTTACATTTAATATCCTTTATAGAATATAGTCCAGGGGGGTCTGTGTCAAATTTGTAATGTTCTATTGATTTTTGGATCTTTGCTTTTGTGGCAAGTATGTTCAGTTTTGAGGATGCAAATGGTTTTGAAAAAAAATCATAAAATGTTTTCAGTCTTATTCCATATACATGAATCTCATCCTTGAAATATGTAGCATTTAACATAAAAACAATATCTCCAGTTTTTGTCATAAAACATTGGTTTTTATTATCAGCACATAGGACAAACTCTTTTGATAAATGCAATTCATTGTATACATTCTTGCAGTTGGGATGCTCATGAAGTTCATTCAGTTTTTTTTTAACATAAGTACCTTCCCTTTTGTTAATGTCTAATGCATTTAATTTTGACAATTCAATAACTCTTTTACTAATCTGACTTAATGGTAGATTGCCATGACGAACTAAAGATTTTAGGTGGCCTAGATAATTTTCAAATGGATATGAACTCAGTAAGGGCAATGGTCCAAATTTTTTGACATCGTCTGTAACATGACACAAGTTATGAATATTGCTGCTTATTGAGTCAATTCCATAGATTTCTATGAACTTTTCAATATAATCTTCCAGCAAACTTTTTGCAATATTTATGTATTTCATATACTCATTACATGAAAGGATAGAAACTGCACAACTCAACATCAAAAAATGATCATAAACTTCCACTGATAAAAAGTCTTTCAGTACAACAATACCCAAATATAACAAAAATACTCTATATTCAGACCCTTTCCAGAATTTTAAATGCTTTAAAGATCTTATAGCTCTGTGTATATCATTGGGTCTAGTCTTGTTGCAGTTTTCCAACATTTCTGATAGTAGATCAGCTTGTCTTCGTGAAAGCTTAGTTCGAAAATTGTAACTACCTTCCCGCCATCCATGCAGACATCGGCGCATAACACCTGCAATAAAGTATTTGGTATAGAAAGTGTTATGGTATATTTTATATATTTTTCTACATCATTCAATTGTCTAATATAGAAAGCAAATTACCCAAATCAAACAAGTGAAGTGAATCTGCAACTATAAAGTCCTCTACCATATCAATGGGGAGCTGTATTAATGGGGTTTCTTCTTTGTGGTGGTCATCATCTACTCTGTTACGGAAGCTTTGGTCAGTTCTCTGTGGACAATGTATTCTTGGATAACTCATGTGTCTGCCTCTTGCATCCCATTCTCCTACAACTGTACATTTTATGCAGGCTCCATTTTCCGCATTACAAGCAGGGGTTCCTTAAAAAATTATATTACTGAGTACTGGTAATTACACAATCGCAAATTTCTTACCTTTTATAAAACTCCTTGCTTGAGTGTCACATATGAAACACCTGATTTTTACACAAATTCTCTTTCCATTAAAATATAGGCCATTACTTGTAAGGTCTTTTAATTCTTCTACAAACTGTTTCAAATACAGAGCCAATGGAGGCTTGCTTTCCCCATAATATATCGCAGCTACAATTGGTTTAACTTGTTTCAACTCATCAATATAAAAAGAAATTGGCCAAAATTGGTGGTTTGAAGAATTGAATGGGGACATCCCATCAATATTAAATTTTAAACTAATAATGGGGGGCGGCTCTGTAGTAGGGTCAAGTAGGGTGTTTATGCTTTCTTTTATTCCACAATACCAAAATTTTCCTGCTCCCATATCAGTTATTTCTACAACTGACGGCGTATTCAAAAGCGTCCTTGCATCTTTTGGTAGTTCATTTCTACCATGAGCCCTAAGAATTGTTAGCAGCTCTCCAACTGCAGTTAAGGTAATTTTATATTTTAAAACCCACATCCTCAGTCGATCAAGGAGTTGTACCTGATCATTTAAGACCTCATCAGTACCTTCATCACATTCAATTGGATTCTCCATAAGCTCATACTCATCAGCCAAACCTGCGTTATCTATGTCATGTTCTGTATGTATACCATGAATATGGTCAGCATCATTTCTTGAGGTTGATGGCTCATTCTCGGTTGAATAACTTACGGAAGGACTAAAAGTATTTTTCGCAACAGCAGAGCCTATTTTTCCTATTTTTTTTATTGCTCTATAATACTGTGACGTATGCCTATAAGCCTTAGGCCGTTTCAGCTTTAAATCGTTAGTTTTAGGCATCTTTAGAATAATTTGATAACCTGAACTGCAGAAAATATCACATCAATTCTGTTGTGCAGGGGAAAGTAGGTATCAAGAAGGACAGTTTTGGGCACTTCAACTTTGAGCGAGTATTTCTAAGTAAATTTAACTTCCATCAAGACATCTGTTCTTATAGGTCCATAGAAATAGAATTTTTGCCCTTAAAGTTAGTGACAAAGTTAAAATTAGGATAAACACCTACTAAAAATATCCTTGTAACCTCATGGTATTTAATAAGGCTATTTAGTGACCAGTTCAACCTCTTTTTTACCTATTTATGTTGTTAACTTCCAAAAACTTTTTCTAGGTAATAAATAAGATCATTTTTACCTATTAAGATGTCCAAAAAAATCCCTAACTTTGAGGACATATTCTAGGTTAGCGATGGGTAATTTATTACCTCTGCATTGATGTTTGAAGACAAGGATTTTTTGGTTGATTCAATTAGGTATATTTCTTGTAATTTTGAACCAATTATTTCGACCTTTTTGCCATCTGACTATTAGAACACTAATTAGGTACATTTTAACTAATTTTCGTCAGAGATTTAAACGCTCAAAGTCATTCTGAGTTTATGAACATTATTTAAGTATACAATTACCAACATTTGACTTATACAGGTTAATTTTTCTTGGGAAGTAGACTATTTCAACAAAATGTTACTTGGGAAATCGTTACGTGCCCTACTATAAGGACAAAAACTCGTGTCATGTATAGTTTGGGGGCGCTTATAATAAATCTGGCCTTTGTTTTGAGTTTAAGCCTCACGTCACGAATATCAAAAATCTGCAGACCCTCAGATCTCCAAGTTGACCCTCAAAAATCTAAAATCGTTATCTGACCTCGAATAAGGACAAATACTTGTATCGTGGATAATAGCTTAAGGGCGCTAATTACAAATCTGACCGTTGTTTTGAGTTTCAGCGTCAGGTAACGAATATCAAAAGTTTGCAGTCCCTCATATCTTCAAGTTGACCCTAAAAATCTAAAATCGTTATCTGGCCTCCTAACAGGACGAAAACTCATATCATGCGTAGTTTTTAAGGGTGCTCATTACAAATTCGGCCGCAGATCTTCAAGTTCACCCTAAAAATCCATAATAAACAATACAAGCTGGAACAATTATAGCCAGTGAAATACAAGGAATTTTGGATCATTGTTAATCCGATTGCTTTGCCATGCCTAGTTGTTTGCGCCGCTTTCCTTTAATTTTCCGTTTATTATTTTCCGCACCTCTTTTCCTTTTCGTCACACTTTATACGGAGAAAGAGCGATGAGGAAAAGTGGCAACAGCGCATAGAGGACAGTACCAAGGACGAACTCACACGAGGAGTTGTAACGACGTGAGTGACTGTCGAGAGAAGAAGCATTCCGTCTCCGCATTTTCCGCATTTTGACCTATTGAACATTTTCTTTATCGTGTAGTGCCTATTCGTGCCATCAGGATACATCAGGGAGGCCTCCCCATCTTCAACTGGTAGCTGAGCAAGGTAACCTCACCTCTTAGTTATTCGTAGTATAAAGTGTCGCAGGTCCTTCGAGTTTATTTTCCCTATACCGCAGCATCGTTCCTCCATTTTGAATATTTTCGCCCAACCACTAGTAATATTTTCTTCGTATTGATTGCTTGATTAGATTTAAAATGAAAATCTGTTGGTGTTTTTCGTTCGAGCCCTTTTTTGTTTCATCCGTTCATCCCCCCATCCTCAAACGACGCCCCTGCCTGCGGCGTCATCGATCAGCTGGCCTACTGCCGCTCTGCGGGGGTGCATCACGTGGACGCGTGGCGCCCCCTGGCGTCGCGGCGCGGCGCCCTACTACTCGCGACGCTGATTTAGTGCGATCGGCCGCCGTTCGATCATACCGCCACAGTATATCCATGGTATACAGTAGCGTGGAAATCATGCAGACAATTATTTCATTATTTGTCTCCGAAAAGATCACCTCTCATAACCCCACGTCGGCTCCTCGGCACTAGCCGCAAGTATTGCCGTTCACGTTTTGAGCACAGGCTCGGCTTAGCAATACTGCTGAGTAATCGACTGAAGCGTAATGATGTTGCAATAACTTTCATGGACGCAATGTCTCGAAAATAGAGTAAATTTTGAAAGCGGTGTGATAATGTTGTGATATTCTTCATCGAGGTTAGCGTTAGGCAGTTGTCTTTGGAATTCTGAATTACAATTTGCAAGTTATATCCATTCGTTAGATTTTATTGTACGTCAAAATGTTTTGTACTGATTTTTCTAATTCATCACGGATTACCAGATCGAGGTTCCTACTCCCCGGACTCCTACACCATTCCTTCTTTTGGAGAACTTCGACGCTGTGGAATGAGCTGCCGGGGAATTTGTTTCCCGACGGCTACAACCTACAGCGTTTCAAATCTAACGTACACAGACACTTATCCTCTCGCAGCGCTTCTACAGCAGCATAGGCTTTCAGTCTTTGCGGGAGGCTGATTATAACAAATTGTGCAAAATCTTGAACAAGAAGCTGTGCGATGTATTAAGGTGGGTATTCACTTGCAACAAAACACACCGAACCTCGCTCGGAACGAACCAAATGCGCCGCGCGCGCTATATCAAATTCGTCTGGTCAGTACGTTGCGCCAAACAGAACAGAACGCGCTAAATGTTTGCGGAGGTTTGTCGGTAAACGAGACTTGCACAAAGAGATTCTGTTCGTTCGGTGAATACGGACAATACGGCAGTTTTGGACGTTCGTCGTGTTTGTTGGTGTTTTTATGCCTAACTATGGAGTGAAGCAGAGAAAAGCGTTTCTAGCTAATTGGCAAGTTTGAGAAGCAGCCTATTTTATGGTATCCGACAAATGGGACATATTTTAGTAAAATAAGGAAGCATGATGCTTGGGTGGCAATTGCTACTAATATGGGGTGCATCGCATCAGATGTTAAAAAAAATAGGAAGTCTTCTATCGAAATTTAGAAAAAGCGAAAGGACAAAATCCATAAGAACAAGCAAATATAGACGTGAAAGCTATTTAATTGTATATTGGTTTTTTATCTCCTTTTTAACACTCGCTAATGCCTCTATAATTGAAAGAGCACCAGCGGCTATAATAATATCAGATGCATCCATTTCGACAACGGACTGATTACTGCTCCGCGCGAAATGTTTTGTTGCAGGTTGCTTTAGAACGCGCCCGAAAAATGTTTGTTACAGATTGTTTGGAGTGCGCGGCGCGTTTGGTTCGTTCATAGTGCTTTTTTGCAAGTGAATACCCACCTTTACGCCCATGCATTGTAATAAATACAGTTGAACACATAAGAATAGCTAGCATGTTGGAATATTAATTCTTAGAGAACTTACTCGAAAGGGTTTTTGATGTGAATTTTTTTATTTTTGGCGTAAAACAACTCTCTTTGTATATAATTATCCACAACCTTGTCTATCAGATATCTTGGGATGATACTGGACATCAGCGCGTTTGGTTCGTTCGGAGTGTCTTGTGAAGTGAATATCCACCTTCACAGTCACCCATACATATAGTATGACCAGTCAACGTCCTAGTGTCCGTATACCTAATCCATAGAGATAAATCAGAAGACCTATCACACACGTGGTCTTTGTACATAGACAGATAGACGCAGAAATCTGAGTAAACCATTATAATTCTCAAGCTTGTAGTACCTTTTACGCTGAAAGGAAGTTTTGAGAGATTTATTGGACAGTTCGTGGAATTTATGACATTTTAGACGCTTTTAAATCACAGGCGAGAATGTCGCAAGTACATCTAAAGTATTTGATGAAGAGGCGGATTTAATAAATAGAGAAATCTTATACTAATTTGGCGCAATATTTATACATCATGCAGGAGACGTTAACTTGTATCTAGCATAAGATCTATCACCATACAGCTAATTTTTCACTAGTTCTGTACAACTTTGTGATAATGTATGCAGTTTCTTTGAATCATATATTTTATTAGCGTAGTCTTGTTAAGGTTCTAACTTCAATTTCTATCTGACTTATTACAGCTCACGGATTTAAACAGGGTAAATACCAGTATTAGATA
Organism: Callosobruchus maculatus; assembly: GCA_951848785.1. Lineage (NCBI taxonomy): Eukaryota > Metazoa > Arthropoda > Insecta > Coleoptera > Chrysomelidae > Callosobruchus > Callosobruchus maculatus. The sequence goes on from CATOUR010000056.1 coordinate 14,867,793, forward strand.
ATCAGAGAAAGATGGGAAACAACAAGGGGATTTCTTGAATGAACGTATTTTTCGCTGAGCTGACAGAAAAGAGGAAATGCTCCATTCAAGTGTAAACAGGAAAATTACGGAAAACTTCTCGGATGTTACATAACCCTCAATACCGTCGCATGCAACTTTTATATTTTTTATCGGCCATTTTTCTTTTAAGGACATTATCGTCGGATGTATCTGGGAAGTTTCACCCCTTGTGTATATAGATCAGGCATATAATTGGGGAAAGCACGCATCCCCATCTTGAAGTATTGTAAAAGAAAAAAAGTAGGAAAGAATTTACTTGAGTGAATTCAAACGGCGCTTCTACTGTGAAATTTGTTAGTATAAAAATTTAATTTTTTTTATTATACAGGATTTTTTCCGGACTAGTAATCAACAAACTTAACATTTAATCTTAAAAAAAAAAGTTGTTGACCGCGGTGATATTCGAACCCACGCCCTTTCGGACTGGTGCCTAGCGTCTTAAGCGTTCGGCCAGGCTGCCTGTGCTTCAGGAATATCAATACACTGTACATAATACGTCGTCATTTACCTGTTGTAATTTGATTCAATTTCTTTAAACCGGAAGCGATATTGACAAAACCGGATTTCTCCCGGACTAGTTTTTTCATGCTGATTCCGAATCTGTATATAGTTTTCCTCTAGCACCTGTATCTCTCTTTTCTATAAGGACAGACGGACGGACGGACAGGCAGAGACTCTGCATAAGCTGTCTTCAGTGACTTCAGTTAGTCAGTGAGAGCTAAAAATAATCAATTCCCAAATACAAAGGTTTGTTGCATGTTGAAACATGTTTAAACATGCGTAGTAGGCGCCGCTTCAAGTCAATCAGAGAGTGTAAAGTGCTTGCGATAGCATCGTGGTCGCGAAATGAGGTAAGGGCAGTTTTGCGTTATAATTACATACTCAGAATAAACGACTGATGCTCTAGGTGGTGTCCACATCAAATAACAAGAATCAGATAGTGTATAAGCTACGGAGAAAAACGTTACTGATGTGAAGAAAATGCTTGACGAGGAAAGGTGAATGACCTAATAACTGACATAGAAGGTTTTTCGGACCTAAATGTACCAGCAATGCCTTCGATTCTGCCTAATCATTTGTATATGAAGAATCTTGTATCTATCTTGAGACGCAATGAAGACAACCCCAACTCAATGGCTGCCTGTACCCTCTGGAATAGCCCCACCGCAGCTCCGAAGGACTGACGACCTTCTGAGGGAGTATAACAAAATTACGGCCAACAATAGACTGCCCATCCACCGAGCTATACCCTCGTTGCAGATAAACAGACTCAAATCCCGACAACCACCAATAAGGGATGCAGAAGCGCTTTAAACCAACAACTTCAATTCCTTAAATCAATGGCGCTCCCAGTGGCAAGGTTTTGCAGAACACCGCTCACGATGCGCATTTATGGGGGCAGCCTTACTTCCAGGATCAGAACTATCCCGGAAAGAGTGGGTAAAACTTAAATAGAGTTCGAACAGGCCACGGCAGATTTGACGACACCCCTTACAAGTGGGGCTATGTGCAATCTTCTTTATGTGACTGTGGCGCGCCCCGCCAAACTATAAACCATATCACGAGCGACTGTGGACTGCGTGCGTTTCAGAGATCGCGAGAAGAGTTCTTCACAGACACACCGTTGGCGCTGAAGTTATTAAAAGAAAAGACTATGTACCTTAGACTGTAACTGTATATACTTCATTTTATTATACAGGGTGGTCCAATAAGCGCGCGGTGCTCCCTAGCGGCCATACCGTTTATATAAGAGGAAAATGTTTTAAATAAAAAACGTTTCTTTTCAAATGCTCCACATTTAGAAAATAATTTCAAAGATGGCGGACTTCCGGATATGCCGGAGGTAGGCATCAACTTCCTTATTTTAAATGGAACATCCTGTATATTATTACGTTTTTGAATTCTGCATCGATTTTTAGGTCCAGTTTGTTAACCATTGTTTATGTCTACGAAGCGCATTTTCGGAGTTATTCAGCAATCTTTACAAAATTTGACGTTTGTAGTACTTTACAAGAAACGTTAATATCTCGGAAACTAAATGCGACAGAAAGATGCGGTTTTCGGTTTTGAGAGATGCAAGGAACGTATTTGTATTTCAGTGAGATCGTTGTTTCAAAAGAACATTAAATCAATACAGTAGAAATATTCAAGTTTGAAAAGTTAGAAACGTTAAAAACTTTTATTTTTCAAATGGGATGGTATCATAGGTTTCACATCGGTGGATGCGAAATTAAATTCTCTTTCACTTTTGCCTAGGCGCCTGTGGTGCTATCTTTGATGGTTTTTAAGATATTTACGGTTTTGTAATTATTGCGTAGGAATTGCAAACATCGTAGGTGGCGTGGCTCGCAGACGAAACAATTGGCAGGAAACCTTTCATCCCAAGTGCTTCGACCTCTGATACTAAAATGTGCTTTTGCTCCATCTAACTGTAACCACATTATTCTTAAAAACTCCAGTGGTGAATTTTTCAACAACAGGTTTTCCAAATTTTCATGTAGAAAATTTTGGAAAACATTAGTTTATTATGCGGTTTCCAATAATACCACCCCAAATGCTTAGACTTCATGCTGGGTGACAACAAACTCCTCAAAATTTGGATTTACGTGGGCGTAAAATATGAGAGAGGGAAACATGTAGTAGTAATACATGAAGATAGTGAGTTCGACATTCTCGCAATTGTAGTTAAAGATCTGCATAGCAGTGCTACAGCAGAAATTAGTCGCTACTTGGGCATTGGTCAAACATCTGTGAACATGATCTTAACGGAGTACATATAGCATCTTTATCACGTGCAGCTAAATCAAGCAGTTGAAAGACAAGACTTTGAAAACTGGATGAATTTCTGTAACTGGAGTCACGCTCGAATCCAAGAAGATGCACTTCTTTCCAAAAGTGTGTTGTTTACGAATGAAGCTACATTTCTTATGAAATTCTTTCATTTTCCTTTTTATGAAATGTAGCTACAGCGTTATCATTAAGGGCCATGTAAACTGGCATAATTTACATTTCTATACCGACGTAAAACCAAATTTTGAGAGGTTTGTTGACAACCAGCATCGAGTCTAAGCATTTGGGGTGGTATTATTGGAAACCGCATATTAAACTAAGGTTTTCTAAAATTTTCTAAATGAAAATCTGGAAAACCTGTTGGAAAATTTACCACTGGAGTTTTTAAGAATAATGTGGTTATAGGTAGATGGAGCGAAAGCACATTTTAGTATTAGAGACCGAAACACTTTGGATGAAAGGTTTGCTGCCAATTGTTTCGTCTGCCAGTCACGCCACCTACGATTTTTCCAATTCCTACGCCATAATTACAAAACGTAAATATCTTGCAAACCATGAAAGATAGAACCACATGTGCCTAGATAAAAGTGAAAGAGAATTTAATTTCGCATCCACCGATGTGAAACTTATGATACCATCCCATTTGAAAAATAAAAGTTTTTAACGTTTTTAATTTTTCAAATTTGAAAATTGCTAGTCTATTGAATTAATGCTCTTTTGAAACAACGATCTTAATGAAACACAAATACGTTCCTCGCTTGTTTCAAAACCGAAAACCGCATCCTTATATCGCGTTTAGTTTCCGAGATATTAACGTTTTTTGTAAAATACTACAAACGTCAAATTTTGTAAAAATTGCTGAATAACTCCGAAAATAGGCTTCGTAGACATAAATAATGGTTAACAAACTGGACCTAAAAATCGATGCTGAATTCAAAAACATAATAATATACAGGGTGTTCCATTTAAAATAAGGAAGTTGATGCCTACTTCCGGTATAACCGGAAGTCCGCCATCATTGACATTATTTTCTAAATGTAGAGCATTTGAAAAGAAACGTTTTTTATTTAAAACATGTTCGTCTAATTTAAACGGTATGGCCGCTAGGGAGCACCGCGCGCTTATTGGACCACCCTGTAGGTTATAATAGTTCTTTATCAATGGCTACTATTGTCAAGTTTTGAAGCCATACGATAGATAAAATAAATTGGGTGCTACAACTAGAAAAGAATTGTTTTCTATCAAAAACTAAAGGGGAGGCTGGGACTCTCTTCGCCTTTCTGATCTGCAGCCACTGATTGTTATACGCTGTTACTTACTTTCATCTTTCACGACATTGGTGACTAAATAAAGTTATTTTGCTTGATTGTGCTACAATGACTGGATCATAAGGGTAATCGCGAAGGATTTATCTGAAAAGTTACAAAACTCTAGCTCAGATCCTATGTTTTTTATGACCACCTCATTGCAATTTTACTGTCCCAAATTCAGTTTCAGGATCCTATAGTATGCTGATGGTATATCGATTGGAGTTAGTCATCTAACTACAAATGGCTGATAATCAAGGATATCGACGGACAAATTAGAAGAAAAATTAATCTGTACTTCTCAGTTCTTATATAAATATACAAAGTTTTATCTCTCTCGAAACGAGAAACGAAGGTTTAGGCGATTCCAAGAATTTTCGTTTTCTACTTCCGCTCCTTACGTACAGGAAGAAGAATGGGATCACACAGACCGACTTGGGAGAGAGTAACAAAGATTTTAGTTGTTCAGACAACATAACATGCCCAATAGTTGTCACATTTGTGGTATAAGAAGTACTAACAAAAAATTAAGAACTCTTAAAATGTGTATGCATTTTAAAGGTCCCTGATCACTACAAGAAAAGTTTTACATTCATATAGGAGTTTTTCACGACTACAATACTTCCTTTGACAGATAAACGGAAAACCAATAGAAATGAGTCACATGGATTTGCGTGATACGGAATTTCAAGATAATTAATTAAAAAAAATAAAAAAAATCAGCACCTAAAATTCATGCGTCTTCGCTTAAGCTTAAGCCTAAACTTTGGAAGGAAAAAAATTAATGAATGGCCTTTGTAGCGGACCCTATTCGTATTTTTTCGCACGACATGAAAACCGTCTTGGCATGGTGGCTGCTACGTGTTCTCCTGGGATCGTCTATGTTCGTGTATAAATTTCTTTAATTGCCAAAAAATAGCGATTGCTAATAAGTACGTTCGCAAAATATATGCGCGCCATTGCGAATAATAAAATAATTAAGGAACGGGTTTCGCGGCGACCATAAAAATTCTGCGAAGGCCGAAAAACTCTCGAGATATGAGGCTATGGCATGGCTTGGCATGGCCACGGACAACCAAGTCGTCGTAATGGTTTTTAGGGAATCTAGAGATGTGATTGTCACATTATGGTGTGAGAAAAATCGATTAACAATCAATCCCGACAAAACAGCTTTAATAGAGAGCAGGCGACAGAAAAGATCTGCCTGTGCGCCATCTGGTACCCGAAGATAACGGCAAGCCAAAGAACTTCGCTGCTAAACAGCAGCAAACCTCTTGGTGGAACGCAAAGGCGCGTTCGCTTGGCCTGACCAGAAGAGTGCGCTTCTATGCCAACTGCATATGAGAGTCGATATACGAGGGTTGCTCTATATCTCTGTCAATCCACCAGTACGCAGACAGCTGTTTCACGCTTATTAGCGATCATCAGTGCGCCATAGGTCGATTGACGGAGAGTTATAGAAGAATCAGAATTAATACAATTCCATAGTAAACAAAGATCCTCATTCAATCCAAACGCTAGTATCCAAGGGCGCAATATAGTTGCATCAGAAAGATTGCTGTATTATTGGCACCTTTGTTTTAATGGCTGAATGTGGACCTCTATCGACTGACCGGTTTAGGACTAATAACTGTCCATTTATATATGTGGTATGTTGCTTTTTCTTTATTTTGCAATTATAACAGATATCTCGTTTTTAAACACCCCCCCCCCCCCCCGAACGGAGATCCTGTGTACGAACCTGTATCCATACACAGTCCTCGAACTTGGGGCCTCATTGCCAAATGCAGCTAGACCAAATTTTATGTAATGTAAGCGACTTTTTCGCAAAGCTTGATTATTCTTTGAAACAGAAGAAAATCTCTTTTCTCAAGCGATCAGTTTTTTCCAGAAATCTGCAATCACTAGCTGATACAATAGTATTTGTTTATCGGACCCTCAGAGTAACAACTGAACATAGACGTAGTAAACTAATTCTAATAGGCCGACATCTTTTCTTACGTTGTCATATTGACCACCAAATACGGCAATCATAATTATTTATTGTAGAAGTCAGATATATATGAGTTGTTTATACTTCTTTTAGGTCTCAATCAGTGTCGACACTTCTATAGTGCAGTTACGTTATTATGTAGACATGAGTAATCATGTATACAACAGATATATTAATTCAGAAATTGGTAGGAGATCAAAATAATCGAAAATACCAATTTGCAATAGATAAAAACAAAATAAATTGATCTACTTATTGTATATTAACATCTGATTATACACAGATATATACCATTTTGACTACACTAATGACCGTATAACAGTGCAGCAAAAAATGCCGAAAGGGAAAACGGTCATTCGACCCGTCGGGCGCCTTGTGAAAGATTAAGGGGTCCTTTGTGTCAGCACTCTTTAGGAGCACAAAAACTGTAAACAGCTCTTATATTTCTGACGCGTACTATACTATCGTCTTAATTGTATAGTATCCAGAAATATTCCTTTCTACGTTAAAAAAGATGGTATTTTGATGGTTCAGGAATAATTACAGCAAAATCAATAGGTATTGTTACAAGTCTTTAGTCCGATTGGGCAAATAAACACTTGGTACGGATTTCACTATTTATTTTCACTAACTATGTACACTACGCCTAGCCTAATACTTAACAGTCTAATTTATCTAAAGTCACTACACTAATTTATATTGGTCCTTAACTTCACTAATTTATATCACTCCTCATTTATTTCGCGCGCGCCACTGGACGCGTGTTCGACTGCTGCGATCTATTGACTCGAACTGTAACTGACTGCCCCTCAGGTTGCCCGTGCTCCGTTTATATAAATGCCTATGAACGCCCAGAACCCTTGCGTGCCGCTACCGTCGGTTCGGGAAAGATTCTGGACGTCTGAGTTCTAGATGTCGTGTAAATGGCCGGCCGTACAGGACCGAACTGGCACAGTATGTTGACCTCTACTACGTTACTGAATATTTCTTCATCATAAATGCAAACTCTGAAGTCTTGCATCAATTTTGAGGAGCTGGCAACGCCGATATAATTTTCATGGGACTTATTTACGGTAGAAGCTCAACTGTCAAACGTTTGTTTTGTTTGTGCGTCTTTTGTGCTTGGTCAGTAAAATCGAATTCGCTATTTGTTGGTAACTGTAGTGAAGCTTTACGGACTGGCTGTGCTATATTCGAGTGTAGTTTAACAGCTTTTCGAGACGGGACTCAAAAAGTGCAGTGTTTGTAACATGGGTTGCATTGGAATAATTTTCAGGTTGGTTGGCAATGTTTGGACTGTTTGGAGGCTGAAGTGTCACAAGATGGTGGCTCTCAGCACGCCATGCTAAACTGGTTTGTTTACTACCTCTATGTTCAGTTGTTACTCTGAGATCGGACCAAACATCGCGTCGGCGTCGGTAGGATAAAGTGCGACTCCCATCTCTAGACGGCTGTGGTCCGAGCGGTCGGACATTTTCTAATAATTATTTTAATGCTGGAAGGACCAAAATTGTACTGCGTGTAGTCGGAGCCTGTGGTTGTCCGATGGCCGATGACTGGCTAGCCGAAACCGACCGACAATCGGTAATAACAATAAATCAAGCAAGCCGTGCTTGGGTATGTGTATGTGTAATCTGCCGCGACGGAGACGATGCGATCAGATGCCCCCCACTTCCCCCCTCCCAGCCCCCAACAAAAACACACTTTCGGCAATTCGGCCGTTTGGTTTAGAGTCCGGCTTTTTTTACTACCAATAAAAAAGATAGAGAGCGCACACTACGAGATATAATGGATTGTATGAATGTCAGGGTGAGAAAATTTTATAATTCAAAAATACTATTATCCAGAGGTGTAGTTAAACATGCACCGTAAAAACGATGTCTTAAAGTGTTAGAACATAAAGAATTTCAATCGAGGGTAGGATAATAATCAATATGCGGTCCATACTATTTTCGTAAACAGTCTGATGAGCTTCACAATAATTTACGCGGTCCGTTTTATTACAATAAGGTCCAAAGTTGCGTATAATGTTACTTAATCCCTGCTGGGAATTACGTTCGACCCTCGACCAAAAATATCATTCTACTAGTACCCAGTTGTATTTCTCACAATTAGGACGACTTGTGAATTGTTGGTGACTGTGCAACAACTTTGGTGAGTTTATCTCACAGAGTACTGAATTCTGCTAGTTGTTGTTGTATCTTTATTCATTGATATATTGATTTATTTTATTAATTCATTTGAGGACTAGTTTACTAGACAATTGACTAAACTTTCATACAAACACTTACATGATTAGTGGTTTGCTAATTCAATTATTGAGTGTTATTGTTAAATGAAAACAGATAACATAATCTCAAAGTTCGAAGGACGTTGCGAGTTGACCCTTCGTACTTAACGAGTTCACGGCATTGGATACTTTGCGTGTTGACCCCTAGTATCTTTGTGTTAGGCCTCACGGTTATCATGATAACTGTTCTCCATTCCAGTTGTTTTGATCTCTTGGTGAGGTATTTTGCGCGTTGACCCTTAATACCGATGACCGTTGAGATGGAGATGTTACATGTTATTCTGTATATTATCAGTATATTACTTTAGGTACCTTTTCGGTGTTTAAAGAGTTATTTGGTGTGTATCTATTTATATTTATTTGTTTAAATTATAACAGTTGCTGACAGGTAGGTTATGTGAATTACACTATAAAATAACGTCATGATATTCAGGTATCTTTTTATTCAACTTCCAGATGTGTCTTCTCGAGCGCTTTTCCCGATACAGGCCCAACCATTATTGATGTTAAATTATGTTGCTCTAGTAAGTTATCGTTTAAATATTTCATTTTGATCTTACTTAGTTTATTTTGGTCATTTTTTGACTGATTGAACTACTACTTTATTAAATGTTTTTAAGACACGCCCAGAATGACCACTTATTTCTTATACCCTACAATCATTATAGCATTGAGATAGTTCCTGTCATTCTCAAATATTTACCAGTACTTTCCTCAGCTTCTGAATTTTGTGGATATGCCACTCTAGCTCTTAACGCCTGATTTGACAACGTTGTCTCTTCTGCTAAGACGACTGACTGTTTAGCGTCTTCAGAGAAAGTGGAGCATAATAATTGCGCCCACTTTATGGTTAGAAAGAATTTTTGCACACCAGTTATTTATTGCGATGTTTTCGGAAATTATTTATATCGGTGCTTATAAATATGCTAATACGCTTTTTTATTTCCTCAATACCGCTGTGTTCGAAATTACGAGCGAATTATTAAAATGTTAGCGGTTCAAATCAAACACCTGCATGGGAAACAGAAACATAGGTATTAAATACAGGGTGTTGACCGTATACTTCGCCAGATTTGCAACAACGCAGATGTCAGCTATTCAAATTAGCAGTGATCTCTGCAGCGCAACATTGGGCTCGTCATCGATCATTTTATACAGGGCATTACTTAGTGATAGACCCTGAAAGTTCAGTTTTCAAGATAGAGGAAGTTAAATATTGGAAAAAAATTATTTTTGATTTATTGCTTTAGGATATTTGAGCCAATTCTTTCGTAATTTGGCAGCGTTATCTTACTGCAATAAGACACTGTGAGGACACTACAAACCTGTGGCGTCCAGGCATTCCATCTGTACTCATCACAAAGTTTCATCCTGATAGGACGGCAAGTCAAGAATCTCGATTTTTTTAGACGAATCACAAAAACGGGGATTCTGAAAATTTTCATTTTGCTTGAACGAGGCCCAAACTCGAAACTGCTGCCGGATTTCTGATTAGCGCCCTCAAATTAGCTAAGATACAAGGTTTCATCCTGATCGGAAGCGAAATAAAGAATCTCGATTTTTTCTTGTGAACCTCACGATCGGGGATTCTGAAAATTTTGATTTTGCTTGAACGGGGCTCAAACTCGAAACTGCTACCGCATTTCTGATTAGCGCCCTCAAATTAGGTAAGAGACAAGGTTTCATCCTGATCGGAAGCCAAATAAAGAATCTCGATTCTTTTTTTTGATGAACCTCAAGATCGGGGATTCTTAAAATTTTCAATTTGCTTGAATGAGGCCGAAACTTCAAATTGCTGTCGGATTTCTGAATAACGCCCTCATGTTAGCTAAGACGCAAGCTTTCATCGTGATAGGAAGCCAAGTAAAGAATCTCAATTTTTTTGATAAACCTCAAGATCGGGGATTCTGAAAATCTTCACTTTGCTTGAGTGAGGGCCAAATTCGAAACTGCTGCCGGATTTCTGATTAGCTTCCTCAAATTAGCTAAGAGACAAGGTTTCATCCTGATCGGAAGCCAAATAAAGAATCTCGATTTTTTTTGATGAACCTCAAGATCGGGGATTCTGAAAATCTTCACTTTGCTTGAATGAGACCCAAATTCGAAACTGCTGCCGGATTTCTAATTAGCGCCCTCAAATTAGCTAAGAGACAAGGTTTCATCCTGATCGGGCGCCAAATAAAGAATCTCGATTTTTTTTGATGAACCTCAAAATCGGGGTTTCTGAAAATGTTCACTTTGCTTGAATGAGGCCGAAACTTAAAATTGCTGTCGGATTTATGACTAGCGCCCTCAAGCTAGCTAAGACACAATTTTTCATCGTGATAGGAAGCCAAGTAAAGAATCTCGATTTTTTTGATGAACCTCAATATCGGGAATTCTGAAAATCTTCACTTTCGTTGAATGAGGCCCAAATTCGAAACTGCTGCCGGATTTCTGATTAGCGCCCTCAAATTAGGTAAGAGACAAGGTTTCATCCTGATCGGAAGCCAAATAAAGAATCTCGATTCTTTTTTTTGATGAACCTCAAGATCGGGGATTCTTAAAATTTTCAATTTGCTTGAATGAGGCCGAAACTTCAAATTGCTGTCGGATTTCTGAATAACGCCCTCATGTTAGCTAAGACGCAAGCTTTCATCGTGATAGGAAGCCAAGTAAAGAATCTCAATTTTTTCGATAAACCTCAAGATCGGGGATTCTGAAAATCTTCACTTTGCTTGAGTGAGGGCCAAATTCGAAACTGCTGCCGGATTTCTAATTAGCGCCCTCAAATTAGCTAAGAGACAAGGTTTCATCCTGATCGGGCGCCAAATAAAGAATCTCGATTTTTTTTGATGAACCTCAAAATCGGGGTTTCTGAAAATGTTCACTTTGCTTGAATGAGGCCGAAACTTCAAATTGCTGTCGGATTTCTGAATAACGCCCTCATGTTAGCTAAGACGCAAGCTTTCATCGTGATAGGAAGCCAAGTAAAGAATCTCAATTTTTTTGATAAACCTCAAGATCGGGATTCTGAAAATCTTCACTTTGCTTGAGTGAGGGCCAAATTCGAAACTGCTGCCGGATTTCTAATTAGCGCCCTCAAATTAGCTAAGAGACAAGGTTTCATCCTGATCGGGCGCCAAATAAGGAATCTCGATTTTTTTTGATGAACCTCAAAATCGGGGTTTCTGAAAATGTTCACTTTGCTTGAATGAGGCCGAAACTTAAAATTGCTGTCGGATTTATGACTAGCGCCCTCAAGTTAGCTAAGACACAATTTTTCATCGTGATAGGAAGCCAAGTAAAGAATCTCGATTTTTTTGATGAACCTCAATATCGGGAATTCTGAAAATCTTCACTTTCGTTGAATGAGGCCCAAATTCGAAACTGCTGCCGGATTTCTGATAAGTGCCCTCGAATTAGCTAAGAGACAAGGTTTCATCCTGATCGGAAGCCAAATAAAGGATCTCGATTTGTTTGAGGCCCAAATTCGAAAATGTTGGCGGATTTCTGATTAGCGCCCTCAAGTTAGCTGAGAGACAAGGTTTCATCCTGATCGGAAGCCAAATAAAGAATCTCGATTTTTTTTTGATGAACCTCAAGGTCGGGGATTCTGAAAATCTTCACTTTGCTTGAATGAGGCCCAAATTCGAAACTGCTGCCGGATTTCTAATTAGCGCCCTCAAATTAGCTAAGAGACAAGGTTTCATCCTGATCGGGCGCCAAATAAAGAATCTCGATTTTTTTTGATGAACCTCAAGATCGGGGATTCTAAAAATCTTCATTTTGCTTGAATGAGGCCCAAATTCGAAAATGTTGGCGGATTTCTGATTAGCGCCCTCAAATTAGCTGAGAGACAAGGTTTCATACTGATCGGACGCCAAATAAAGAATCTCGATTTTTTTATGAAGCTCAAGATCGGGGATTCTGAAAATTTTCACTTTGCTCGAATGAGGCCGAAACTTAAAATTGCTGTCGGATTTCTGATTAGCGCCCTCAAATTAGCTAAGACACAAGTTTTCATCGTGATAGGAAGCCAAGTAAAGAATCTCGATTTTTTAGATGAACCCCAAAAACGGGGATTCCGAAAATTTTCATTTTGCTTGAATGAGGCCGACACTTAAAACTGCTGCCGGATTTAGGATTAGCACCCTCAAATTAGTTATGACACAAGTTTTCATCGTGATAGGAAGTCAAATCAAGAATCTCGATTTTTTTTTAGACGAACCTTAAGGTCGTGGATTCCGAAAAATTTTATTTTGCTTCAACGAGGCCGAAACTTGAAACTGCTGCCGGATTTAAAATTAACGCCCCCAAGTGAGCTAAGACACAAGGTTTCATCCTGATTGGATAAAGAATCTCGCGATTTTTGAGATGAACCTGAAGATCGGGATTCTGACAATTTTAATTTTCATTGAACGAGGCTGAAACTTAAAACTGCTGCTGGATTTCTGATTACCGCCTTCAAATTAGCTAGGACACAAGGTTTTGTCCTAATAGGAAGCCAAATAAAGGATCTCGATTTTTTTTTAGATAAACCTCAAGATTTGGGATTCTGAAAATTTTTATTTTTCCTGAACGAGGCCGACACTCAAAACTGCTGTCGCATTTCTGATAAGCGTCCTCATATTGACTAAGGCACAAAGTTTCATCGTGATAGGAAGCCAAATAAAGGGTCTCGATTTTTGAGATGAACCTAGAGCTGGTAGGATTCCCCGCAATGTAGCCAGTAGAGGTAAACTGTAAAAGTTGGCGAACCGAGTGCGATAGTGAAGACTGCGAGCATTGGTTGCGCGTTGCGAGGACGGCACAGCCATTAGGCGGCAGCGTTGCACAGCGCGGCGCGGCGCGGCGGGTCTGCGGGTAAGTAAAAAACATTAATTTATAGCGGGCAAGCAGACCCTGGCCCTGGCCACAGCTAATTGCATACGTAGCGAGCATACGGATGGCCGGTAGAGGCAGAATACCGCCATACCACATCACGACGAAATTAGAAACAGAAAGAAATAAATCCGGCCAAAGCCAGCGATAAATAACGATTGTTATCGACATTCGGAATTCGCCAACTACCAAAACCTGTACACGTTGGTGATCGTGGCTACAACTAGCGTTGTCAGATGGTTCGTATTGCGCAGGATATTCCGGATTTTAATAGAAGGTTGCCACACCGACCATAACTAGGTGGGTTGTCATTAGGCCACCAGAAAAGGAGTTCGTCAGGGATGTGGATTATCTCCGATGCTATTTAACATTTACTCTGAATTTGAGACAGGTATTGGACAGCTGGAATGGCGCTATACCTATTGGCGGAAGCAAAATATCCAACTTAAGATTTGCTGACGATACAACCCTTATTGCTGCTCATCAGGAAGAACTTGTAGCTCTATTAAACATCTTAGAACAACACAGTGCAGCATATGGTCTTGGTATTAACTACAACAAGACAAAGGTTATGATCGTTGACAGAGAGCACGATAATCATTGAGAAATAAAGTAGGCCGTTGTGAAGTGGTTCAAAGTTTCGTGTACCTCGGTTCTTTGATCGACAATTCGGGTAGCTGTGAAAATGAGATTCGACGACGCATTCAACAGGCACGTGTGGTCATGACAACGCTTACTAAAATAGTGCGTGACGATAACATCACTAAAGCTACCAAAATGTCGCTGGTTCAATCTCTTGTGTTCTCCATACTTTTGTCCCTTATACCGCCCATCGAACTAACGTTTCCATACTGGACGAGCTTGGTAATCCAAAGAGACTATCCTCCATTGTGTCGACGAGAATGCTTACATTCTTCGGACATATTCACAGAAGCGATAATATGGAGAAACTTCTAGTTCAGGATCATGCCCCGAGTGGGCGGCGCCGTGGCCGTTCCCCTACACGCTGGGATACGACGAAACAGTTGCTGGATACGAGTATCAAGAGCGCCACTGAACTGACAGTGAATCGCGAACGATGGCGAGCTACAGTTCTCAAAACTATTGATAATATTCGTGTCAACAATACTCTAGCTCCGACTTAATGCATTTTACGAGGCTACGTGTCTGTTAAGACATTGTCACTATGACGATGATGAAACACTACATATTCCGTTAAAGTGGTCAGTGTGAAACTGCCATGACTCAAACTGTGTTTGAATGCAGTCCATATCCCGCCATATATGAATGCATTAAACCGCCCAGATAACTGCATGAAAGCCTTCTTACGCCTTCCAAGAAGATGGTGCAGCGTGTACAGAAACAAATGACAGTAATTTTCAGCTACTTAAGTACCCGAGTGATACATAATTTATTCCAAGAATAAACGTTGAAGTGATCTCAAAAAACCAGTTCACTGATTTCATTCAGCTTAATGTGTATCGTCGATGGATGTGTGGGAGAGGTGTTTTCTTTTGTCATTTTATTGTTATTGCATACAACATGGCATCATGTTTCTAACGTTATTTTATTCAAACACATTGACAGATGCTCTGTGTATCGAAACCGTAGTTGAAGATCATTTTACTCAGTATAATTCGACTCAAGAGAGGACTAAAATTGAAGGTTACAATGCAAGAACTGCCTAAGTCTTATTTTCATCAGTGCCATCTATGCGAATTTTTCGTTATCTTTCTGGTAGTACATCTAAAATTGTTGTATAATATACTTAAGTGACTATATCAGCATAGGAGTTTTTTAAAATAGTTTCATTTCAGTGCAACATGCGCCTAAGTCCAGCCATTAGATAAAATGCCTTCAATGGAAGATAAGCCTAAGTACACGGTCTGTTAGTCACTATGAATGTCCACTTCAACGCAAAAAAAGCCTTAATCCACTATAGCATATTATGTATGCTTAGTTTGTATTTTTCCATTCACTGATAGAAACGTGCTCCTAGTGATTTAATACTTCATCCAATTTGTCTAATCGTTTATGGTTGAAAAATTGTGGATAAGTAGTACAAGAAACACAGGTAAGTAGGTTTTTTTAGAGATGGGACATCGAAAGAAAACATCGATGTTGGACATCGAGATCAACATCGACGGTTTGCCATCGATAACTACGATATATCGTATTCAAAACATCGATGTTTGAACATCGCAAAAACATCGATTTATTCGGGTACTGGTGGTCTTCATTTTAGATGTTGGAAATAAATAATGATATGTATTTTACTACTAAGTATTTCAAATTTCACAGCATAGTAAACAGGAAATAATAAAGACCAGAAACTAGCTAAACTAACAAATTTCATTAAATTTAAAAAAAAAATAAGTTTTGGTTGTATATTTCCTTTTTCAAATTGCTTTGCGACTTTAGCGAATTTGAGAAGATGAAATCAACCAATGTCAAATGTCATCTCAAATCAATTTGAAATAGGACAAACAAAAAACAATTCACATAGAAGACTCCATTGTGAAGAGGTGAGCTGAGGTTTCTATCAACTTGCCAAGTCTAGTAGCTTGTGATTATACCCTCCTCCCATAAATTCGTAATGACGTCAATCAGTCACCATTGCGTCGGTGTTGTTTTGGTACAGAATAGTAGTAACTAGTTCACTTCACTGAAAGGAAGTATAATGCACACAAAGGAACCCAAAGCGCCTTCAATTAGTATTTTAAATCATGGGGCAAAACCGAAGACCAGAAAACTGCAGACTCGCTAAGTTTACTTTTTTGTATATTTTCAATTTGTAATTGAAACTTTTAAGAAAACATTGATGCAAATTTTTAAAAACATCGATGTCTTCATCGATGGTTCAAGTTAACAACATCGATGGTAAAAACATCGATCATCGGACGTCAAACATCGATGTTTTCCAAACATCGATAATTATCGCTCACCCCTAGGTTTTTTTAATATTGTCGATGATATTATGTTTGTATGGGAAAATCCCGTTTTATGCTGCTATAGCCTAAACATTTTATCACATAAAGCAAAACTGTCAATTTTATCACATTTTTCTCTTATAGATATCACATATCAGACCTACAGATAATAATGCATCTGATATGCGTCCTGGCTCAGAAAATAAAGTTCACAATGAAGCATTAGGCTGTGACAGCGATATTTATGAATAAGTTTTGTATTTGGAGTGTATTTTGTATTCTCATATATTATAAAATAAAAATACTTAAAAGTATCTACAGGTTTTTATGACCTTTTTTAAATCCAAAGAAAAATGTGTATAAGTCCGTTTTTGAAAAAAAAACAAAATCTTGGAAAGTAGACCACTAAACTAGCTTTTGCTTAATGTCGCTCACTCTAAAAGTAATAAAGTGTAAAATTATAACAAATCAAATGATTATTTGGAAAGATAATATTTTACAGAGAAAAATTTAAACTTTAAAAGCATGTTTCTCGAAAACAGAAAAAAAAGACCTTGCTTGGACCCTTCGATTGAAGATTCGTTGTCGCTTGTAGGTTCATATTTTTCAAAACGTTAATTGGTATGTTTTTTGACCAAATCGAGATGTGACATATTCTCCTTCTATTCTGACCTTAATCCGTTAAAGTCCACCATTTATGTTGCATGAAACCATGCTAGCTTTAAGTGGAGCATTGTTTTCAAACGTGTAACAAGAGTAGCGACAATCGTCTGGCACTGGGCAGAAATCAAATGGTTTTTCGCTAATACTGAGTTAATAACCCTCCACATATACGTCCTTGATTTTTCGGCGTGGCCTAAAACGAACAAAGAGGACCAATGCTCAAGTACAATTGTAGACAAAAATACCGAATCTAACATATTGAGATAACAAGAGATTTAAGAAGAGGTTGCTAGTGATTATTGTTTCAAATCCGTGCTTACTAAATTTCAACAAATCGGGAGATCCCTGTCTTCGAAACGAATTACTTTGTGTTAAGGTTTAATTTTTTGTAGCTGGCATCTTGTGTATTTATTCTCGTAGATACCAAATTAAAAAACTTCAAAAAATGACTGTTTCGTTTTTATGTGTGAAGAATTTGGATTTTGGGCATATTATATGTATAATAAATAACATGATGCACTTTCACCGTTTATTCAACGTACCTAACTTTCAGTTCGAAGAAAAGAATAATAAAAAATAGTTATGTATTTCTTAAAAATTCGGGCTATTCTCAAAGAAATACTTATTTCTGACAAGATTTAATTTGCTATTTTAAACTACAAAAAAAAACTTGCGTTCGTAGATAAACAATAAACAATTTGAATTATTTGTATTTGTTTTGATCAGATAAAATTTACGATTCTGAGAAAATACGCTTTTTGGGCGTTTCATGAAACCTACATAACGAGAATCTACGTCACTCATTTGCGTCGGTCTGTCTGTCTGTTAGAGTTTTTCTAGATTCATAATATCAGGTACCGTTGCATGGATTGTGATGAACTTTGGAAAGCGATATGCTGTGAGATCTTACTATAAAAACAGATCAAATTTGGTTTTTCGACGTTTAGGGTTTCCTGATCATTTTCTACCTTTTTTTGGGTGGAGGTATTTGGGTGGTTTGGGGGTGCGCTGTTGTAAAACTCAAAAAATTGTTGTATTTATAATAGGATGTCCATTGACCTGTGAAATGAAGACCTAGCGGCATAACAGACACCTTTTTTGAGGGCGAGCGGGCAATGATTTGGTTGCAAGGGGATCTCAGACTGTATCGATTACTGAATATGTGCTCATGGGGGTAAAGGGCGGAAACTAAAAACGAAACTCAAGCACAGTAAGGCACGCTTGATGGAAACAAGAGTTTTAAGTTTGCTTCAGTTTTGTTTTTGTTTTTCAGGTTCCAAAAAGCACAGTCAAAACGTAAACTCAACTGTCCGTTTATTGTAAAACCGGCATAACAGTGTTGTTCATAAACAACAGAAACAGTTCCAACTGTTAGACCGCGTTCATATCGGACGCGCCTCGCTTCGAGCATCGCGCTTTGCTTCCAGCCTAGCGCAAAGCGAAGAGAAACAAACCAATTAACCAATACACACTAAAGATGATGCAGCCGTTCACATCAGGCGCATAGCGCTTAGCAGTATGCGTAGCGTTATACCATTTGAAGCGCCAGGTACCGCGCAGTGTCGGTTCTTGGACGCTTGCCTTCACTTGTTCGAAAGATGTCATTGGTCAAAGCGTAAGCATAAGTAGCGTTTCAGATGGTGAAGAAGCAGGTCGAATCAGTCTTATGAAATTCTCAAATATTCGTAAAATTTTTGTGGGGAGGTCGGGCATCTCGGTGTAGGTACATAATGGCTCCATGCATCCACACATGTTTTACACGCCTTTCCCTAATTCTTGCAAGCTGAATCGAATTTCCCAATATCAATAACAACATTTTGCGGACAAGTTATGACGGTGCTTGATGAGGCGCGGACTGAGCGAGCAGCAAAACGCGTCTGATGTGAACGGTTCGATAGCGTGGCGCTTCGCTTGGTGTTAAAGTAAAGCGCGATGCTCCAAGCGAGGCGCGTCCGATGTGAACGTGGGCTTACTCGAAAAATATAATTCTTGTCCGTCTCTAGCTTACACCTTCCATCTATAACAGTAACGTCGTCCAAACTTTTAGCCGCGACTGTATGTACACATACCGTCCCCTTGGCGAGATTCTTAGGCAGGAGGCAGGCGCATTATATTTTCAATGGCTAATTATTGTTTACATCTCAAGGTGACCGCCGCTCAGACTCAGACTGAGAGTATGTGAGCCTGTAAATACAGCCATATTTCTTCGTGGGTGCCAGGTAGGATTTCCTTACCTGACTTCGATTTTAATGCACGTCTACTTAATACCCACCGATGCGGATGGTATGCCGTGGTACCATCTTTTATTATCTTATTTGGTACCACCATCCTCTTCTCTTTTTTCTTTGTATACCAACAGGCCACATTAAATTTATCCCATCTCCGTTCTATTTTCAGTGTACTGAGATCATCGGTAACAGTCTTGTCGATGCATAAGGTGGTACCATCTTTTATTATCTTATTTGGTACCACCATTATCTTCTCCTTTTTTTGGTATACCAACAGGCCACATTAAATTTATCCCATCTCCGTTCTATTTTCAGTGCACTGAGATCATCGTGACAGTCTCGTCGATGTTTAAGGTACCATCTGTTATTACCTTATTTGGTACCACCATCCCTTCTATTTTTTTGTATACTAACATTAAATTTATCTCATCTTCGTTCTATTTCCAGTGCAATGAGATCATCGTATAACAGTCTTGTCAATGTTCAAAATGGTACCATCTCTAATTATCTTATTTGGTACCACCATCATCTTCTCCTTTTTTTGGTATACCAACAGGCCACATTAAATTTATCCCATCTTCGTTCTATTTCCAGTGCAATGAGATCATCGGTAACAGTCTTGTCGATGTTTAAGATGGTACCATCCTTTATCATCTTATTTGGTACCATTATCATCTTCTTCTTTTTTTGGTATACCAACAGGCCACATTAAATTTATCCCATCTCCGTTGTATTTTCAGTGCAATGAGATCATCATATAACAGTCTTGTCGATGGTTAAGATGGTACCATCGTTTATTATCTTATTTAGTACCACCATCTCTTCTCTCTTCCTTTTATACTAACAGGACACATTACATTTATCCCATCTTTGGTCTATTTTCAGTCACTGAGATCATCGTCAGTTTTGTGATGTTTAAAATGGAATTGAACCGGTCAACTCACTTCACTTTGAAATTTTAGTTAATGTTTGTGATTGTTATTTAATGCAGTGTTTTGATGTTAGAAATTTCAAATAAACTTCATCAAGAAGACCAAAGAACCGAGGTACACAAAATTTTTAACTACTTCACAACGGCCTACTGACTACATTTCTCGATGACTATCGTGCTCTCTATCAGCGATTATAACCTTGGTCTTGTTGTAGTTAATACCAAGATCGTATGCTGCACTGCGTTATTTTACGATGTTTAATAGAGCTACTAGTTTTTCCTGAGAAGCAGCAATAAGGGTTCTATTGTCAGCAATTCCTAATAATAGACATCCCTGACGAATTCCTTTTCTGGTTGCTGTTTGACCAGACAGGTTGCCATTAATTCTTACACGAGCCGAGCTAGACTCACAGAGTTGCTGTATGAGAAATACTAAGTGGTAAGGAACTCCTATAGAGATAAGGATTTCCCACTGTTTAGGCTACTTAATATTATCAAACGCCTTGGAATAGTCCATTTTTGAATAATTTGTCTTAAGTTTAAAATCTGTTCACGCGTACCGCGTCCTTTCACGAAACCTGCCTGCGCCTGAGAAATTTGCCAGCCAATAAAAGCCTCCAAACGAGATTGTAAAATATAGTAGAACCTTGCTTGCATGAGAGATTAACGAAGGCAGGCGATAATTGTCTGGATTTGTTGGAGATCCCTTTTTATGAACTGGAACAAAAATTGATGTGCACCATTCATCTGACCAAACACCGGAGGACCAGACCCTCTTACAGTTCACCGATACAAAAAACATGTCATGACAACGTTGATTTTATGGGATTATAGGTACCTAAATATTTTTCGATTGCACCCCGTACATGCGTGCCGTATCAAGCGCTGAAAATCTCCATGGAAGCTGCGAGGTGCGATTGTTAATACGTCCGTCAAGTAACCCGGTGGTAAAATGATGAAGCTGAACCGTGTTCACGGCATCCGCAGGACCTCTCACTGCGATTCACGATGACTGGACGGTTTTTTCCAAAATATTTAACAGACAGATCAATCAACTCTGCCGATACGCCTTGATGTTTATATTTATTTTGTTCTTCGTGCAAATGATATCAGCCAGACTCCATCTTACTCGAAGAATTTCCACACCACAATCACAGAATTACCAGACATTGATATAACCAGGGCATACGGCAGATAAGGGGTTTTGTGAAGGTCATTATCATTTTGATTTTGAAATGCATGTCATTAAACGGAATTTCGATTTTGGTCACATTCCTAAATACAACTTTCGGCGAGCCGATTTTGTTAGTATGTACAGTCACTTCATGAACTTTGATTGGTCTCATTTTAATGATATAGATAATGTCGATGAAGCATGTTCTGCCTTATATTCTTCTATGGATCAAATTCTTGAGAGTCATGTACCCAAAGTCAAGCATAAATCACGTACATATCCAGCATGGTATACCCAAGAAATTATATCGAATATTAGGAAAAAGGATCGAGAAGAAATTTTAAAAAGAATGGGTTAGATAGCTTTTATGTCAAGTATCGTGAATTACGCTTGACAATTAAAAGTCATATTGATGTTGCTTATTCTGCACAGGTACAAAAAATAGAGGATTCCATAAATACTGATCCTAACAAGTTTTGGGCTTTTAAACAGTCAAAGAATTAACTAAACAAAATACCTCCAAACATGCAATATAACGGTAGTACAGTAGATTCTCCTCAGAGTGTTGTTGATGCTTTTGCTGGTTATTTTTCGAGTGTTTGTTTTTTGGAATCTGATAAATCTAGGTACACTCAGCTTATAGAAAACGAGTATTTTGCTAAGATATCACTCAACTCTATAAGTGAAGATGACATAATTAAAACGTCAAGTAAACCAAAAAACAAGATGACATCTGGATACGATAATATCCCCAGATTTCTGGTAAAGGACTGCATCCGTATTTTAGCGAAGCCTTTTAGCTCTATTTTTAATCTTATTTTAAAAACAAGTACTTATCCGACAGTTTGGAAAATGACCAAAATATGTCCTATACACAAGAATGGAGATACAGTAATTGAAAGTAATTATCGGCAGATATCTATTTGATGCAATTTTGGGAAACTTTTCGAAGTTATACGGTCTGTAAAAGAAATGTTATCCCCAAATCAGCATGGGTTTATGAGTGGCAGATCAACGGTGACTAATCTGGCATGCATAAAGCAATATATTTCGGAAGCATTAGATACCCACAGCCAAGTTGACGTGTATACGTATTTTCAGAAGGCTTTTGATCGAGTCGATCATTGCTTACTACTAGCTAAACTAAGAGCAGTAGACTAACTGACAACTTAATCGCCCTTTTTCAGTCATATCTGTCTCGGAGAAACTTATTTGTAGGATATGGGGGTTACAGATCAAAACATTCCACAGCAGCTTCTGGAGTTCCCCAGGGATCGAATATAGGACCACTACCTTTTTTAATATTTATTAATGATCTTTCATCCAAACTTCAATGATCGCACTTGTTATAAGCTGATGATCTTAAGATATTTGCAAATATTAAGTCAACTGATGGTTGCCGTCTTTTACAAGAAAATTTGGATGTGGTCTGTGCATGGCGCACCAAAAATCATTTAGGTCTCAATGGAGCCAAATGTAAGATAGTATCGTACAGCAGGAAATTTAACGTAATTACCTTCAATTATAACATTAATGGTATAGAACTTGAAAGACCTCCAAACTTCAAGGATCTTGGTGTAATTTTTGACCAAAGACTAACTTTTAATGAACAAGTCTACCATATTGCTTCGGAGCCTCTGATGTAGTTCGAAAGCATCCTGGGCTTATCAGTATTGATTGGGACATAATATCAGTATTGCAGCGGCAAAACAAATCTAACAGTATTATAGTGCATGTAACGTACCGCTTGAATGTAAGAGTTACTCATGGGCGTTTTCAAAATACAGGCCCGTTTCCGACTGTTTCCGTCACCTCTCGTCCAGCAGATCTTTCCTGTCGTCTTGTCACCAAGTAAGTGATCTCTTCAATTCCTGACTATTCGAGTGTATCAGAGTTCTTTCCGTATCACCCTCGTAAAACAAATTTTATGGTACAGGGTGTTGCGTTGGAATTTTATTGTATCTTTAAATATTCTACTCTATTATTATTATTATTTTTACATACGTCATTCTACACAAGTTTCTCCATATTATCGCTACTGTGAGTATGTCCGAAGAATGTAAGCATTCTTATCGACACAATGGGGGATAGCCTCTTTGATTTACCGAGCTCATCCATCAGTATGGAAACGTTAGTTCGATGGGCGGCATAAGGAACTCTCAGCATTCTCCTCCACATCCACATTTCAAAAACATCTATGTGAGCTTCATCTGCCTTTTCAACAGTTCAAGTTTCCGAGGCATACAAAAATATGGAGAACACAAGAGACTGAACCAGCGACATTTTGGTAGCTTTAGTGATGTTATGAACTACAAGTTTTTCCATGTTATGGCTTCTGTGTATATGTCCGAAGAATGTAAGCATTCTCGACGACACAATGAGGGATAGTCTCTTTGGATTACCGAGCTCATCCAGTATGGAAACGTTTATTCGGTGGACGGTATAAGAAACTCTCAGCATTCTTCTCCATGTCCACATTTCAAAAGCATATATGTTAGCTGGATCTGTCTTTTTAACAGTCCAAGTTTCCGAGGCATACAAAAATATGGAGAACACAAGAGACTGAACCAGCGTAGCTTTAGTGACATTATGGTGACGCCATATTTTAGTAAGCTTTGTCATGGCCACACGCGCCTATTGAATGCGCCGCCGAATCTCATTTTCACAGCTACTTAAGTTGTCAATCAAAGAACAGAGGTATACAAAACTTTGAACGACTTCACAAGGGCCTACTGACTTTATTCCTCGATCATTATCATGCTCTCTATCTACGATCATAACCTTGGTCTTGTTGTAGTTAATACCAAGACCATATACATGCTGCACTATGTTGTTCTAAGATGTTTAATAGAGCTACTAGTTCTTCTGAGAAGCAGCAATGAGTGTTGTATCGTCAGCAAATCTTAAGTTGGATATTTTGCTTCCGGCAATAGTTAGACCGCCATTCCAGTTGTGCAATACCTGTGTCATCAGAAACTCATAGTAAATATTAAATAACATCGGAGATGATACACATCCCTGACGAACTCCTTTTCTGGTCGCTGTTTGACCAGACAGCTTACCTCAATTCTTAGGCGAGCCGAGCTAGACACATAGAGTTGCTATATGAGAAATATTAAGTGGTAAGGAACTCCCATAGAGATAAGGATTTAGGCCACTTTACGTTATCAAACGCTTTAGAATACTCAACAAAACATATAAAATCTGGAAAATAATGTTCTCTGGCTTTGTCTTTGGCTTTCTGAAGGAAACTAAACTAAATTCAATTTTTAGGAAGTCGCTGAAGCTTCTGAGGATGCCATTCAGTCATGGTGGCTCAACGTCAAGTAGCGAAGCGTGTCGACGCCGACCGAACAGTCCATGAACCAGCAAAGTATGTACCGGATGGCCATCTAAGAATGAACGCCAGCAATATGTCGGTAACCGTTAATCGTATGACAACTATAACTTCCAACTAAAAAAAAATATCGAAGGAATAGCAGAAAATTAGTTTCGAGGATCAATCATAAAAAAGCTTAACATACAATATACGTTCAACAAAGTAAACTAAGAAATAATTAAAAAATAGAATTATAATGTTATATTGTGATCAATAACGTGTAATTGGCAGTGGAGTATATCTTGTATAAGATTAGGGGATGAGTAGATTGTTGATCATTATCTGTGGATTCAAGTAAATTGTACTTTGTTCAATATGCTGTTCAAATTTGTGATTCTTTATGCTATATCTTTATGGTAGATGTCAAATATCCAAACTTCGATAATTTTGTGTATAAAATATAAAAATTGACGTAATTTATGCGGACGTATCATTGTATGCAATAGGATATAGTATGTACAAATCTGCGTGCAAAAAATTACAGTGCTTTCTGAAAAAACAGGTCGATATTCCGGAAGCTTAGTTTATTAAATTTCTGATGATAATAATTGGTCAATATCCCTTGAGACGCGTATGTACAAGCATAAAGGCGAAACCTATTGCCCAAATATGCGACTAGCTCGTTCAAATTTTACAATTTAGCTTTGATTATAAACAGATGCAAATGTTTTAACATATTTATAAATTACTACATACTTATACATAAACCTGTGCCGAAAATCTGGCATTCTTGCTTTCCAAGCAATCCTTTGCAGGTATAAAGGTGGGCATACACTTGCAACAAAACATTCCGAACGAATCAGACGCGCCGCGCGCTCCAAACAATCTGCAGCAAACATTTTTCGGGCGCGCTCTGAGCAACCTGCAATCAACAAAACATTTTGCACGGAGCGTATTAAAAAAGAGAAAAAAAGAAAACAACGAAAAATGTGGACAAGACGTCTCTTTTTGCGCTGTCAAAATATGGCCTTACTTAGTGATCTCGATCATATATATGCATATGAAAAATTTTACAAGGATGGCTACAGTGGATTTCGAGAATTTAATATGCTTAATAAGTCCTAGAATAGCCAAGAAAGATACGGTATTTCGAAAGGCAATTCCTGTACAAGATCGTCTGGCGGTTGCACTGCGCTTTTTAGCCACAAGAGTAGTATACAATATTTTTTTAAAATTTCTTGTACCTTATATTAGTAGCAATTGCCACCCAAGCATCATGCTTCTTTATTTTATTATAATATGTCCCATTTGTCGGATCCCATAAAATAGGTTTCCTTTAAAACTCGTGAATTAGCTGCAAACACTTTTCTCTACTCCACTCCATAGCTAGGCATAAAAATACCAACAAACACGACGAACGTCCAAAACAGCCGTAATGCCCGTTTTCAGCGAGCATCGCCGAATGAATAAAATCTCTTTGTGCAAGTCCCGTTTACCGACAAACCTCCGAAAATGTTTTGCGCGCTCTGTTCTGTTCGGCGCAACGTACTGACAAAATTTACAGAATACACCTGACCAAGCGAATTTTTTACAACGCGCGAGGTGCGTTTGGTTCGTTCGGAGTGTTTTGTTGCAAGTGAATACCCACCTTAAAAAGTCAAGAAAAAGAGTCAGCTATTTGCTGCATGCCCAAAATCAAGACTTTCCTGCTAATTGAGATCTTTAAAGCGGTTCGTTTGAGAAAACCTTTCAAAACAACGCCATGACGAAGTAAATACGCATCTTTATAGGATTTAGCTGAATTTATTTTTTGGCATGTAAAATATCGACCTTTGTGTGCATTATTTCTAAGCATAAATAGAACTAACTTTGGCCTCGCCAAATGTTGTGATACTACTTTCAATTAGTAATTTTCTTTTTGGAATCAAAATTGCTTAATGGAATTTACATGTTAAGCTAAACAATATTCCTGTAATTCGTTCTATCTACTCCACTTTTGAAAAAAAACTGTTTAATTTATCAGATAAGTGTCTTGCTGATCAATGTAGGGAAGCAGTACTTTGAAAAAGTATTGGTTCGCCATCTATCTACCAAATCCGGTACCTGAGCGTTTAATTTGAGTATACGAGCACTGTTTATGTGACCCGTTTAAAAGCATCCTGTATAGAAACCTTCGGGTACGATAACAAACAGACTCTTTTTTGTCGAACACTCATTTAACTTTTTCAAAGTACTGCTTCCCAATATCTACTACTAGTACGAGTTTTGTCAGCTAGGCACTAGCTTGCAATTTAATTTATCCGTCTGAGACCAAAATCACACTGACGAGCTTAAATAAAAGCGAAACGACGTCGTCTGTGATTGGTTTCGGATGAATGAATGAAATTGCTACTCTTTAATAATTAAAAAATGATATTTAAACTGCAAGTATTACTGGAGCCAATAGGGATGTATTTTAAAATATTTTCATTTTATTTATGCCTAGATTCTCATTGTTAAAGACACCAACCACGATGCAGACGCGCAGTGAGCATAACAAGTGGTGGGTAGCTGCTATTTTACAGGGTGGTGCTGCTGCTTAGACTATACCTATGATTTGATATAAATTGATAAGGAATATTTGTCGAAAAATAGCTACTCTCAAATTAAGCATATCCAACAAAGATAGGTATATGTTTATAGCAACAATAGAAGTGTTACTACTAGAAGGAATAATATCTTGAACTTGATTATCTAGCAGTGATCGAGTAGTCTTTCATTAAGAATGAAAAGAATACGATTTTCACGGTATGCTATTGACATATGTTTTATAAAGAAATTGATAATTTTGCTTGATGATTCCTATACATGTCTAGGCAACTACAAAATGAGAGACTTGAAGTTGCTTGTGGAACTTCACCGAAAATAACTTCAACTTCTCAGTTTCTATGCCAGAATCTATAAATTATGGGATGGAAGAATATTCATTGATTTGATCATTAACATGACAGATGATAAAGAACTACAGAATTACAGTTGGGCTTACATATATTATTAAAAAGAACAAGAAGATGCGATAACCAACGGCTGTAGTGTAAAATAAAAATCTACTTACTGCAAAAGCTCTAAACGCAAGGTTGAAACGTTGCTATTAACAACTCAGTCGCTCTGTAGTCAAGAAATTATAATCAGGGTATAATACTTCTAATGTGATTAAATATACACTACTCGCAAGTGAAATCCGAACACTGAGAAAAAAAGGGTTGCGGTTGATGCACTAAATACAACAATAATTAGTTTATAGAAGAATACAACAAATCATGTTGACGAATGCACTCCTCTAGCCTACGTGGCATGCTCGTAATCTGGTTTTTGATAAGCTTTAGAGGTACAGCCTCCCAAGCTGCCATCACAGCATATTCCAGTTCGTCCAGGGTGGTTGGAGGATTGGGTAAATCGCCTATGTATCGACCCATCTAATCCCATGCGTTTTCAATTGCCGATAAATCGGGTTATCGTGGAGGACAGGGGAGTAGCCCGACCTCAGCTTCCTGTAGGAACCTCATCGATACCCTTGCAATATGAGGACGGGCATTATCTTGCTGGAAGAAACCCTCTTCGAGGCCTCGGACATTTGGAACGGCAATTGGTTCTATAACACCTCATTCACATACGTTGAGCAGTCATTGTGCCACGAATCACAAATAAAGGTGACTTGGTATTAAATGCAATGGCACCCTAAACCATCAAACCAATAGGACGGTGTACATAGCTCTCAACAACAAACTGGAGATCACGTCGTTCACCTGGCGTCGTCTTTTACGCGTTGGCGTCGGTCATGTACCCCCAGACAAAAGCTGGACTCGTCGGAGAAGGCCATTTGATGCCACTCAGCATGCCATTGTCGATGTTCTTGGCACCAACCTAACCGTTGGCGACGATGATTTGCACTAGATGCGGACGATATGATCCTAAGCCCATTTCACTGAATCTGTATACTAAGCGTCAGCAACAGCTCGAGCAGATCGTCCAGAACCACTAGCTCGCTGCATTCGCCCTTCTGCGATTCATGTGCGCCATGCTGCTACAACTGTAGCCACGCTACGCCCCGTGGTGACAGCAATTATTGTTCTGAAAGAAGCACCACGTTCCCGTTGGCCTACAATCCGACCCCGTTTAAAGGGGCTTAACTGCGTGAACTGGGGCTGTCGTCTTCTAGGGGGCATCTTTACATAACCAATTAATCTTTTTTTACACAACCAACTGGCCTCTCGCCACATTTGCAACAGATTATCGTTTTTCAATCGACGAAGAGTCATGCTATGTATTTACACGTCTCGAGTTTTTGAGAGATGCCGTGCCATGTCATGTAGGTAAATAGGATCGGAATGAACAGAAAGTATTACATGTGTACTAGAGATGGTACTGCCAAGCTGTGTACAAAGTTTAAATGCAAACATCCCTTCTTTTATAGGCGTTCTGATTTCACTTGCGAGTAGTATATTTCACAATTTACAAACATTCATTATTTATTATTTAGATTGGTATTTTTTGTAAAGATCATTTAGAAGAGAAATGAAGCAATACAATGGCATGTTTAAGAAAGGAGGAAAAGTGCCATTGTGCAGCTCCACCCCGTAAGCAGGAAGACCGTTTTGAAGTTTGGGCAGTGGCGGATTTAGAGGGGGAGCGAGGGAGGCGTACGCCCCCCTAGAGCTCTACGGAATCATAATGTTTATGTGAATACCAAAATTTAACCTTTTTTTCTCTTGAGACCGCGGCAGCACTGGTCCACCTCCCTAAAGCTGTAGTGGAAATATTTGTATAAAATAGGAAAAGCTTTTTTTGGCTGTTCAGCAAATCATAGCGCGTCCGCCCCCCCCCCCTCTAAAAGAAATCCTAAATCCGCCCCTGAGTTTGAGCATAATAATCGTGAAGTGAATGCACACAGTTAGACACACCTTGATTGGACCACGCTGGGGTCGCATGGCCTGCTTACCTTTGACGATATGAGCGTCAAAGTTGGCGAAGATTCCTGAAACAAACGAAATCACATTAGCGATGAGGCAACATCGATCGTGCAGGCATTAATATTTTTGAAAAATCGGCGTCAGGGTGATTTTAAGGAAGTGCATACTTTGGACATTTTTGAAACTTTTGTCGTTTAGTAAGTTTAGGAAATTTTGGAAAGCTTGGAAATTTTGGAAATTTTGGAAATTTCAGAAATTTTGGAAATTTTGGGAATTTTGGGAATTTTGGGAATTTTGGAAATTTTGGAAAATCTGGAAATATTTGAAATTTTGCAAATTTTGGAAATTTTGGATGTTTTGGAAATTTTGGAAATTTTGCAAATTTCAGAAGCTTTGGAAATTTTGAAAATGTAAAAAACTTTAAATCTTAACAAGGATCCCTCAAACGTCAAAATCGAAGTTTTAGGCTTTTCTGAGAATTTTGGATTTTTGCTAATTAGTCCGACGCAATAGCACCGATTTTTAAAAATATTGCCTCTACTATCTCAACCCAAAATTCGTCAAAATTCAGTGGATTATCAAGACTTTGAAATGTTCAATAATCATCTTTATTTCGGAATGAAAGAACGCATTTGGAAGCGCCTGGTAGAAAAGCTTATTAATTGACCATTTGCTACTTCACCGATAAATAATTTACACGTTTATAACAGGCTTTCACACTTGATTGCGTGGTTCATGAAGGCAGCTGGCAACGCCTAGTGTGTAATCTTAAAACCAGCTTTTAAGGCACATTATCGATCATACGGCTTGATCCATATCGACCAACATCGTCTTAGTTGCAACCTCACCAACTTTTTTTCTTTGTATTAGGCGAGGACAACCCAATATTAATTCCTGTAAAATTGAGTTTTTATAAAGCTCAGTTCCAAAATAAACAATCTACGTACAGATACTGTACCCGTACAGCTGAACTTGATGATCGGGGGAGTATTCTCGTTCTCGTGACTGAAACTCAAAACAGCAGCCAAATTTGTAAATAAGCACGCTCAAACTATCTAGAATACGAGGTTTGGTTTTAGTAGAAGCTAAATAAAGATTCTCGTTTTTTTTCAGCTGAATTTGACTATCCAGCATGTATGAAAAATTTGATTTTTGTTGTGCGAGGGTGAAACTCAAAACCGCTGTCAAATTTGTAATAAAATATCCAAAATACTGGGTTTCGTTTTGATAGAAAGCCTATTACAGATTTTTCGATTTTGTCAGCTGAACCTGACTATCTAGTACATGAAACATTTCGGACTAACAGGCTCAAACTATCTAGAATACGAGGTTGCGTTTTAATAGAAGTTAAATAAAGATTTTCATTTTTTCAGCTGAATGTGACTATCTGGCATGTATCAAAAATTTGATTTTTGTTGAACGAGAGTGAAATTCAAAACTGCGCTAAAATTTGTGCGGGTACGACACCAAACAGACTTTTTTTGTGGAACAATCATTTAACACTCCCGACATTCGGTTAATGCTAAAAAACAGCTTAACTCAATTAAAGAGTAGCAATTTCATTCATTCATCCTTGGTTCGCCAATACTTTTTCAAAGTACTGCATCCCAATATCTATATGTTGCTACTACTAGTATGAGTTTTGCCAACTAGGCACTAGCTTTCAATTTCATTTATTCGTCTGAGACCTGAGATCACACTGACGAGCTTTAATAAAAGCAAAACGGCGTCGTATATGATTGGTTTCGGATGGATGAGTGAAATTGCTACTCTTTAGCGCTGTAACCTTTTTAGAAGTATAAAAAGTAACTTTGTATGAGTAGCACATATAAATTAGTGGTATAAGTACTGAAATAGCCGAACAATCAATAAACATTTTTCATTTGGGTGATTATGGAACCACTAAAGCGCTTGAATCAGATAGGGTTCAGAAATTACTTTGTATTGAATTACATTTTGTTCGTCAATAGATTTGACTAGCTAACAATCTGTGTTCCCTAAATCGCATCCAACACGTACTGGCTATGAGCGATATCGTGGTTTTTCAATCACACTTGTATTTGTTACTGTGATTTTAAATATCATTGATTTTTAAACGTGATGTGATCACAGTTTGCGAGTAGTTAGCAGTATAAAGAACTAAAAGTTAAATATATGTAGTATTTAAAAAAATGTAGTCAAGTTGATTGACTCAGTACTTCCCACACATAACGGTGATATCATTTTATTATTCTCCCATGAGAGTCTGAGATCCGCTTGCACCCAAATCATTACCCGCTCGACCTCAAGAGAAAAAACACATAAACTCTCGTAAATAGTTTCTGGCATCTCTGTAGGAACTAGGACGATACAGTTTTTATTCTGCAAGCCTTCAACTGGATGAAACATAACATTCATTAATCCCCAAATCGCTGAAAAACGAAAGTTTGAGCTATTTTTAAATTTTTATTATTTCATTCTTCATTCTCGCCACGGTAATAATACTGTGTAGAAATTTCATTAAAATCAATCCTCCCAGGTTACACAATGCAGAACGAGATGCAGAACGATTTAAAACAATACCAATACGTATGAGTACATATCATACGACTATTATATATGTGATTTTTAGATATCAGTGAAAAAATATCAGGTCGTGAAATACCGCTCATACCTAGAAACCGGCCGGTAAATTTGGAGCCGTCATCGCATCACGTCAGTTTCGAATTCAAACAAAAGGGCATACGGATAGCTATATATTCGGTAAGAGTGTCTGACCCATATCAGAGGCAAGTGGCACTTCGAAATTGTGATAAAAGTCGGGGGGGGGGGGGGAGGAGGGGAGAAGACGAGAAGGAGGAAAAGAAGAAGAAGAAAAGGCAAGTCGAGGCAGGTACTCGACGAAACAGCAGTGGTAATTACATAAGCATAGGCGGGGATGCAACAGTACAAGTAGAGGGAGAACAGTTTACAGAAATAGATACTGTAGGAGACAGACCTCTCGGGTCAAGGGTATTAAGGTTCAACTCGCGCAATACATCTCCAAAAGAATACATGAAATAATATACTGTGTAATTATACAAAAACTATATAACAAAAGTCGGATCTGGGTCTTTGGTATTAAGGGCCAACACGAGAAATACCTTTCCAAGAGCTCGAATCCTTAGGGCGGAGAATTATCATGATAACTGTGAAGCCAACTCACTAAGACACTAGGGGTCAACTCGCAAAGTATCCACTCCTTTGTACTAGTTCAGCACGAATGGTCAACTCGCGACGTACTTCGAGATTGCTATCTGTTTTCATATATCGCAGACATTCAGTAGTTGAATTATCGAACCATTAATGATGTAAATGTGTGTATGAAAGTTTTCTATTGTCTAATAACAAGTTCTCAAATAAATTAATAAATTAATCAATACATCTATGAATAAAGAGACAATTAGTATAAATGGGTACTCTGTGAGACAAACTCACCCAAGCACAATCACCAACAATTCACAACGTCTTGATTGTGAGAAATAAACTGGGTACTATGTACTGTGTAAAAGATATTTTTGGTCGACTAATCTGGAGGGTCGAACGTAATTCCCAGTAGGGATTAAGTAAACATTGTACAACTTCGGATCTTATTGTAATATAACGGACAGCCTAAATTATTGTGAAGCTCATCGGAATGTTTCGAAAATAGTATCGGCCGGATATTGATTATTATCTTACCCTCGATTGAAATTCTTTCTGTCCTAACATTTTTACCGTGCACGTTTAGCTATACTGGATAATAGTATTTTTGAATTACAAACTTTTCTCACCCTGACAATATTAGAAGAGGTGTTAGACAGGGATGGGTACTTTCGCCATTACTGTTTAATATCAACTCGGAAGAAGTTTTCAGGCAAGCACTCGCAAACACGGAAGCTGGGGTGGCGGTAAATGGGAAAAATATGAATATTCTGAGGTATGCAGATGATACTGTTATAATTACAACCAGTTTGAAAGACCTGCAAAAGTTATGGAACGGATCAATACATATAGCAATGAATACGGAATCACCTTGAATCTGGACAAGACAAAATATATGAACATCACTAAACAAATAAAGAACCGACAAACGTAAATAACATCATCATCACATCATCACATCATCATCGAAAGTTGCAAAATACCAATACTTGGGTACAATTATGAATGAAGAGAATCGTCAAACTGCAGAAATAAATAGACGCATAGAAATAGCAAGAACAGCTTATACGTAACAGTAACAGGTAGCTCGTTAGTGTTGCGAAAATATCTGCTTTTATTAGGCTTTGTGCGAAAAATGGCGACTAACTGTACGTCAGTCTGTCCTAAAATAAACATAGTTTACATCAAAGAAATTACAAAGTTAGTCCAATTCACAAACACACATTTAATCTAGACACATACTCAATCGAGGCATCAGCTGCCATTAGGAAGTCATCAAAGTTTCCCCCATATGCTGTATTTGGGCACTCCATCACCAAATGTTGAACTGTTTGCTTTTTCGCCCCGCAGTCACACCTCGCAGATTGTACCCTGCCCCATTTGTGTAATGAGTCCGCGCATATGCAACATTCTATTCAGTGATGTCCATATTTTACGCGGCTGATCGAAATAGGGAGGAAGAAGATTTCTGCCCTGAGGGGGGCAGTTATCTGTCCATTTTTGGTCCCAAGAGTTATACTGGAGACAGAAAGTAACAGTACAAGCAGAGGGAGAACAGTCCACGGAAATAAATATTAGAAGAGGAGTTAGATGCGTACTTTCGCCATTACTGTTTAATATCTACTCGGAAGAAACTTTCAGTCAAGCACTTGCAGACACGGAAGCCGGGGTAGGGATAAATGGGAAAAGTATAAATAATCTCAGGTATGCAGATAGATGATACTGTTATAATTACCACCAGTTTGAAAGACTCGCAAAACCTTATGGAACGGATCAATACATATAGCAATGAATACGGAATCACCTTGAATCTGAAAAAGACAAAATATGTGAACATCACTATACAAATAAAGAACCGAATAACGTTGGCCGTAAATAACACCATCATTGAAAGAGTTGCAAAATACTAATTCTTGGGTAAAGAGAATGATCAAACTGCAGAAATGAATAGACGCATAGAAATAGCAAGAACAGCTTATACGAAGACGGGGTCACTCTTGTCAAATAGAAACCTTGATTTAAACGTAAGACTTCGTACCGTACGATGCTATATGTTCTCTTTATTATTATATGGAGTTAAAGCCTGGACCCTCAATAAAGAGAATATAAAAAAGCTGCATGCCTTTGAGATGTGGATATATAGACGCATGCTCCGTATTCCGTGCACAGACAAAATTACCAACCATGAGGTGCTGCTGCGAGTAGGAAAATATCCAGAATTGGTCTCTAATATTTAGAAAAGGGAGCTCGAATACTTGGGACATGTGATGAGGGGAAGTAGGTATGAAACTTTGAGACTGGGGCTGGCAGGGTTAAAAAAATGAGGGAAAAAGATTGGTTGGGAGACGACGCATATCATGGTTGAAGAATCTCCGAGACTGGTTCCATTGTAGTTCAATAGACGTGTTCAGATAACTGTTAAAGTTTTTCTTAATGTGCAACAAACAGGTCAAAATATATGCACAAGGTAAAGCCAAAATTTCCAATTTGGTGAACGGCAAAGACATCTTGCATGCGAGGAGGATGCCCCCACAACAAAATTGCATAGGTCACACACTTCCATGTGTGATACATAAAGTCACACTAAAATTGACTCGGGAATCTAAATATGCAATAATATACAGGGTGTTCCATTAAAAAACCATAACTTTGATATGTAACGCTTTTATTAGACTCCCTGTATAAAAACCATTATTTTTAAAATGTAGTCCAACTCGACCTGCATGCACTCGCGAACTTAGTTTTTTGAATAGTGGTATGGTTTGGTCACAAAAGTCCGAGGCGTTGAGCTTGACCCACCCAAACTATTTTGAAATTCTAAAAAATTGAAACAACAGATAGTTCTGCTATGTATATGTCTCGATTCAAAGAGCATTGCCGTTACGACACCATGAAAATATTTTTTGATACGCCCATGCATAGAAGCTGCATCCGTCCTTTCCTGGAATTATTTGGGATAACTTTATTTCGCCAAGGTCGCGATACCTTGCTTCACGTTGTCTAAATTGTGCTGGAGCTAATTTCACAATTCCGGCTTTAGTTGAGAAAATGCTGAGGGGAGTTCTCACCAGAAGGAAGTAGGTATTGTTTTCATTTATCTCCAGTAATACAACAGGTAAAAGTAATCTAAATCATCAGAGTAACTATGATTACTGAAAGACCTTGTAATCGCGTTTAGATTAGGGAACAGTGACTACTTTGTTATAATTACGATTAGTGATTAATCTAAAGGAATCGTAATTGTCTGATGTCTACCAAAATAGATCTGGAACTAGTGAAATATCTGTAGCCACGTACGAAACGTTAGGTAACCCACAAAAGGCCACGTCTAACGATTTTTGCAAGCCTAATCTGCCCCCCCTCCCCCCCCCCCCCCCGAAACGTATACTTCTCTTGCTGATGAAGTCGTCTCACGTCAAAAATTTTAAGGTGCCAACCTTAATTTCATCATCATAGTCACTATACCTTAACAGACATATTGTGAACTCGTAAACAGCTAGAGTATTACTGACACGAACATTTTCAATAGTTTTGAGAACTGTAACTCGCCATCGTTCGCGATTTACTGCCAGTTCAGTGGCGCTTTTGATACTCATACCCAGCAACTGTTTCGTCGTATCCACCCAGCGTGTAGGGAAACGACCACGTCGCCGCCCACTCGGGACATGACCCCCTGAACCGCAAGTTTCTCAATATTATAGCTTCTGTGAATATGTCCGAAGAATGTAGGCATTCTCGTCGACACAACGGAGGATAGTCTCTTTGGATTACCGAGCTCATCCAGTATGGAAACGTTAGTTCTGTGGGCGGTATAAGGGGCTCTCAGTATTCTCCTCCACGTCCACATTTCGAGAGCATCTATGCGAGCTCGATCTGCCTTTTTAGCAGAGTCCAAGTTTCCGAGGCATACAAAAAAATGGAGAACACAAGACACTGAACCAGCGACATTTTGGTAGCTTTAGTGATGTTATGGTCACGCCATATTTTAGTGAGCTCTGTCATGGCCACACGTGCCTGTTGAACGCGCTGTCGAATCTTATTTTCACGGCTACCCGAATTCTCGATCAAAGAACCGAGGTACACAAAACTTTGAACTACTTCATAACGCCCTACTGACTTTAGCTCGATGATTATCCTGCTCTCTGTTTACGATCATAACCTTGGACCTGTTGTAGTTAATAACAAGACCATATGCTGCGCTGTGTTGTTCTAAGATGTTTAACAGAGCTACTAGTTCTTCCCGAGAAGCAACAATAAGGGTTGTATCGACAGCAAATCTTAAGTTGGATATTTTGCTTCCGACAATAGTTATAACGCCATTCCAGTTGTTATTGTCTCCACAAATTCAGGTGGCCAGTCACCACCTGATAACCACCTATCCCATAAACCTAATTTGGATCCCTCCTAAAACTAAATCCTGGATACGTGGTGCCTGAATACCTGGATGTTATAGAAGAAATTTGTTTTTTGACTGATATGAAGTAGTAAATAATAGATATAATTTCAAAAAGTTGATCTTTGATTATTAATCAATTACATTTTAGCTGTAATCATTCTAGATCTGGATCGGGTACGCAGCCGCAAATATATACGTTGTACTCAATAACCGAACTGCCCAGAACGCGTTGAGGATTTCGCTAATTTCTCACACCGCGTTGCGGTTAATCTTTGTATGCGCAGAATGCGTTGAGGGTAAATTACAAAGACCCACAATGCGAAACTCCGAATACCATCGAAAGCACATGACCATTTTCGCATTATGGACAATACAAAGCAAAATTGTATAATCAAAAAATGTAAAACAATGTTATATCAAGTACCTGCAAACGATTTAGGAAGAAATTAATTTCCTCTTCATTCCTATACCTTTGAACTATCAATTATTCATTTCGTCCAATTTTCAATAATTCGTATCGATTCAACTCTCAATACTGTTTAGATGAAAGGCCTAATTTCCACAGTTCTTGACCTTCTTTAACCTTACCTGTGATTTTTTCATAGTCACCTTCTAAAAGTGTAAACCTATGAGATGACGCTATATAGAGCTTATTCAAACTATTGTCGAATTATTTTCGAAGTGTTTCTGTCGATTCACTGATCTTACTAAACATTGTTCTGAATAAATAAAAAAAAACACTTGTTGCGGTATGTTTGGTCATTAGATTTCCGCTTTGTGGCTATTTGTATTACCCACAACGCGAAATGGTCGCGCATTTCTAACATCATTCGGAGTTTCGCATTGTGGGTATTAGTAATTTACCCACAATGCGTTCTGCGCATACAAAAATTACCCGGAACGCGATGTGAGACATTGGAGAAATCATCCACAACGCGTCTCGAGTATAAATTTCGGTCAGTAGCAGGATTCGGTTATTGAGTACAACATACATATAAAACCCGTATTTTATGATTTAATTTTGAATATATCCAAAAGTTGACAGAATGGCTTGAGCTGCTCAACGGCTAAAGCCTTCCAGACCTGCGTTATCAATGTTCTTTCAGCAAACTGAAGTTTATAGTTGCGATAAACGAAGTGAGTTCACAGAGTATGTCCTTCAAACGTATTGGTATTTAAGTATTCCAGACGGCCATATTTACGAGGTCATAAACGAGTCACTTTTTAGCATTTCACAGTTAATTAGGAACGAGTGATAACCGCGGCGGTTTCCTAGAGTACAGAACGGCAATATGGCCGCTGATGATTTACGATATTCTGACATAACCGCATTGAATTACCGAATAGGGTTCCTAGAAATTTGGATAGCATAAAGGTACCGCCGAATATACACTCAGAGAAATAGTGCAAAGTTATGAAAGCAGAAACCAGCGAGTACAGAAATCATGCTTAAGATTTATTTATGGTATCCTCAGAGTAACAACTGAACATGGAGGTAGTAAACAACTAATTCTAATAGGTCGACATCTTTTCTTACTTTGTCATATTGACCACCAGATACGGCCATAATTGTTTACTATCGTCTTAATTGTACAGTATTCAGAAATATTCCATTCTACGTTAAAAAAGACGGTATTTTGATGGTTCAGGAACGATTACAGCAAAATCAATAGATATGTTGACCTCTACTGCGTTACTGCATATTTCTTCATCATAAACGGAAATTCTGAAGTCGCATGCGACTTGTTTACGGTATGCCCGACGTGTTCTCGACTGTCAAACGTTTGCTTTGTTTGTGCGTGTTTTATGCTTGGTCAGTGAAATCGAATTCGCTATTTGTTGGTAACTGTAGTCAAAGTTTACGGAGTAGTGAAGCTTTTCGGACTTGCTGTGCTATATTCGAGTGTAGTTTTACAGTTTTTCGAGATGGAACTCCAAAAGTGCAGTGTTTGTAACATGGCTTGCATTGGTTTCAGGTTAGTTGGTCTGACACAGCATTGTTTACAATTTGAACTGTCACTGCGTATCAAAAAGCATATGAGGATCTTCCATAAACTACGAGATGCGAATTGGCTGTCTATGTCAGGCAGACGGCAACTACATGCGCTGACAGTAGGAATGGGTGGAACAGGCTATTTAAAACAACAGGTACAAATTGTTCCAGTTTAATGAAATACCTGTTTCAGGAAAGCTGCTTCAGTTCCAAACTGTTCCAAAGCATATGCTTCAGTCAAACCGGCGCGACCAGCAGTAGCGCTGTATCTGCTTCAAGAAAGCGGCTGTTTCAAGAAAGCTTCTTCAGTTCCAAAGTTATTAAAAAAT
Organism: Callosobruchus maculatus; assembly: GCA_951848785.1. NCBI lineage: Eukaryota > Metazoa > Arthropoda > Insecta > Coleoptera > Chrysomelidae > Callosobruchus > Callosobruchus maculatus. The sequence goes on from CATOUR010000056.1 coordinate 14,907,170, forward strand.
CCCGAATTATTTCGTATCGGCAATTTCGGGCAAGCAAACGGCGAGCAGCGTGGAACAACGTGTAGCTGGAACAGAAACAGATAAAGGAACAGACGATGACTGGCACGAATCAGTTCTCATCACTGCGCTCATGCGCTGTTTAGTGATGTTAACCTGTTCCGTCGAAACAGGAAAACGCATTGAGCAACACCTGTTCCAGCCTGTTCCAAACAGAAACCTGTTCCAAAAAAAAAACAGATCTGGTTCCAAAGTCCCATGCCTAGCTGACACTATATCACAAAATTCTAACTAATAATAAGTGGCCACCGTACCCGTATAAAAAAATATCGTTCAGGGCTGATATCCACCGGCACCGCCTAAATATCTGGTATAAAGGCTTAATCTCCTAACCTCCACATAAAACTTCATTTAGCATATATGACATGTATAACCCAATACCAGCATTTATCAAGGATTTAAAACAACGCTTTCAGGTCAGCCCTTTTTAGCTATTTGTTGACTCTGCAAGACTGTGCACTCACAGTGTGATCTTTTATGACCCTTGTCCATGTTCATTATGTACCTACTCTTTTTCCTATTGTATTGTTTATCAATCTGTTTTTCTTATAACTGTCCTTTTTTCTTTTTCTTTCTTTTATTACACAAAATTCTTTAGCGGTAGTTTTAAGTATCCATGAAATTTTCAGTTACAGTTCACACTTTTTTTTGTTTATTTACTGCAAATAAACAAATAAATAAACATGTGTAGCCTTATTTAGTAGAGGTTAAAAATAGATAAAGATAAACAATTTAAGGTATGCCTTAAGGGTCTAGGGTATAGCGCACGAAATTGAGAATCGAAGAAAATACATATTCCCGTGTTACCCACATAACACTATATGGATATGTACATCCATAGAATGTACATTAGATATTCCAGTTTGAACGTGTATATTTTGAATATTCATAGGACGTTAAATGTACATACGAAAAATGATATACACTGGTGTAATATACTATGTATGTTCACGTAGGTATATCCATATGTGAATATACATAAGATGTTGGTCTATGTATCATATATACATCTAGTAGTTTACGCCTGCGTGAAGTACAACTAGTGCCGCCATTGCTGATTTCTAGTCATTCCGTCGTACGACTCGTTCGCGTCCTTCGCGTGTGTGCTGGTGCTGGTTGTGCCTGATTACCTCTGATCGAGTGAAATATTGTGCAATGTTACTTATCTTCTTACTACTGATAACACTCACATTATTTTTTTTTATTTTATTTATCGTATGGCTCAAAAACATGACAGCAGTAAATATACATTAAAAGAAAAACTATTATAACCTATACTAAAATAAAATATATACAGCTACAAACTAAGATACATAGTCTTTGGTTCCATCCAGCATTTGACGGTAAGTCATAAGCGGAACAAACCACCTACAAAATTTTATAACCTTGATTTCTTTGTGATTTTTGACATGCTTTTCAACAGAAAAGGGATGACAATCACAGTAATTGATTTTGCCAAGTATTATTATTGTAATTAGAAATTGAATTAATAACAATACATAATGAAAGCATAAGGTTTGTTTATCTTACTGCCTCTACATTGAACTTTCATACACTATGCATGTGCATTAAAAGTACATGAATGTACATTTAATGGATATACCATGGATGTGTATATATCCATTGTATGTACCATGTATATAATATGCATGTAAATTAGACGTCCATATGTACATTCTATGGATATGCCATGGATGTGAAAGTTCGCGACAAACGTACATGCAATGTATATTTTTTTGATGTCTATTTGACATCCATTGGACATTCTAGCTCCATTTGTGGATATACATATCCATTGATTTGATATCCATTGTATGTACATTGTATATACTTTTGTTATGTGGGTAGCGAGGAGCCGTGGTTGCCTGTTACCTTTCCCCAGTGTGTGTGTCTAAGATGAGGGGAGATAAGTCCAAAAATCCAAAAGTAAGGTCAGAAGGTCCAAAGATCACCATAAAAATGAATGTTGTATTTCCAAGCTCCTGACGTTACGTTTAAACTTACTTCAAAAGGCAAGTTGAAGAAGAAAGCTAGCGCTTTGTCACTGTGGTGGCCTTTTTTGATATCGTGTTTGTTTGTCGAATTACAGACATTTGAAAAATGTGTAATTTTGCACTGCGAGTTTTTTTGCATACTATATACTACTTTTTTGAAAAAGTCCAAAAATCCAAAGGTAAGGTTAAAAGGTCCAGAGGTAAGCTCCAAAGGTCACCATAAAAATGAATTTCGAATTTCGAAGCTCCTGACGTCACCTTTAAACTTACAGAAATAGTTTGAAAAGCAAATTGATGAAGAAAGCTTGCGCTTTGTCACCTATTTGGCATTTTTTGATATCGTGTTTGATTGTTAAATTGACATTTGAAGAATGTATGCTTTTGCATTGCGACTTTTTTTGCCCACTGAGAACCTTTTTTGAGAAAATCGCAAATAGTTGTCAATTATTAAGGTCTTAACTATCACCTTCTGAAATACTGTGTATGTCGTTTGAAAAACAAGTGAGTTCTGTTCGAAATAGGAACCCGTGTTTTACATGAAAAATACATAATATATAACTGTGTGTACCCAGGCCCCTTATATCTTTATTACGTTTGCTACCAAAGAGCATCATGCTTGATTTATTCGGGTTCACTTACAAATTATTCTTAGCAGACAAGGAGCTTATTTTATTAAGGTCCAATTATTTTGTTAGTAGTTTTAGGTCACTTCTCGAAAAATAAAATCACTTTTTTCCCATACGTTTCGAGATTTATTAAAATATCATCCTCAGTGGAGTCTTGAAAGGCTTGATATTTAAATAAATATCGAAACGTATGGCAAAAAGGTGATTTTATTTTTCGAAGAGTGGCCGAAAACTAGTAATTAAATAATTGGAATTCAATCTACTGTCAGGAACATAATCCTTTAATAAGGTCATCATTTACTAATGTTTCAGCATCATGAAAATGATTAGCGTCGAAACAATAAATAGTATAATTATTGTATATCGGCTGCATAAACTTGTATTTTGCAATTATTTACAGAATTTAGAATGTCAGTATTATAAATAATAAATAACAGGCGTCTAAGGTCGAGCCTTCGGGCACCCCTGAAAGTACATCAGTTTTAACAGAGTATGAACCATCTATTGCAATTGTTTGAGAACGCTGCAAAAAAATCTCCAGTTAAGATATATTGAAGGCTGACTAAGATCGTAATATCTCAGTTTTCCACCAAGTAGCTCAAGGTTAATAGTATCAAACGCGTTGGAAAAGTCCAAAAGTACTAGCTTGGAAGACCTTGATCAGCGAAAGTAGTAACAATATAAATTTTACCCAGAATATCTTAGGAATATGTTGAAGCTGTCTCAATCACACCTACCTCAAACCAAAATCCATAAAGGAAATCAAAATAAAACAAGGTTCTTAGGCCGGCGTCTGTGACGTTTCGCCACCACGAGTGGATGGCATCTTCGGAAGCTATTTCACTTCGGCGACTTCCAAAATACTGACGGCTGCAAGATGTGCACCTGATGAGTATTTCGGAAATCGTCGAAGTGAAATAGCTTCTGAAGATGCCGTCCACTCGTGGGCGTGGTAGCCAAACGTCAAGCCTTAACGCTAAACGACGCCGGCCTAAAAACCCAAAAACCGCAAACTCATTGGACGATGGCCGCGAAAGCCTTACACAGTACAACCAACATTCAATTTAATCCAGAATATCGCAAGGAATATTTTTTTCTATGTATAAAAGGTGGCAAATGCCGAAGATATTACCGCATCTACCTCAAACTGAAATCCACAAAGGAAACGAAAATAAAAGTTGGGTAGAGTAATAAACTAAGCATTCGGATGATATTTTAACCGCGTCGGGGCCTGTGGTAATAAAAACAAGGATTATTTTTCTTGTTCTCGAACGTAGCCCAGGAATGATGATCAATTATCATATTTAGACCACCACCACTGCCAAGTTTGCAATGTTGGGTCTTTACCTGCTCGCTCTCTCTTTGTGTCGGTTGCACAGTCAATTGCCTAGTCTTTGTTCCCTCGCTGACTGTTTTAGCCCAATCAACTTGAAGACAACAAACTGAGGGTACGTGCTTCGTTGAACACGTTTGTGTAGGCAATAGTCAGCATCTTATTTCATATTCCAATGATATGCAAAGGAATGCCAAAAAAATAAAAATTGAATTTGATATACATTATGTCAGGGTGAGAAAATTTTATAATTCAAACATACTATTATCCAAGAGTGTAGTTAAACGTGCACCGTAAAAACAATGTCTTAAAATGTTAGAACAGAAAGAATTTCAATCGAGAGTAAGATAGCAATATCCGGCCGATACTATTTTCGTAAACAGTCTGATGAGCTTCACAATAATTTAGGCGGTCCGGTATATTACAATAAGGTTTGAAATTGCGAATGTTTATTTTATACCTGCTCAGAATTACGACCATTCCACCCTATTATTTTGGCAAAATAACGTCTATGTAGGTAGTATCCAGTTGTATTTCTTACAATCAAGACGTTGTGAATTGTTGGTAACTGTGCAACAACTTGGGTGAGTTTATCTCACAGAGTACTCAATCCTACTATTTGTATCTTCATTCATTGATATATTGATTTATTTTATTAATTCATTTGAGGACTAGTTGACTAAAACTTTCATACACACATTATTATACCAGTATAGTGTATCCGAAGTCACTTGGAACAGCAAAAAATGCTTGGGTGGCATCTCCTTTGTGAAACGCCCGAGGGACCCTGTATATCTGCCGCGTTTCACAAAGGAAAAGCCGCTCAAGCATTTTTTGCTGTTCCAAGTGACCTCGGATACACTTTACTGGTTTGATAATTCAACTCTTGTATGTCTGCGATATGAAAACAGGTAACAATCTCGAAGTACGCCGCGAGTGACCCTTCGTGCTGAACTAGTACAAAGGAGTGGATACTTTGCGACTTGACCCCTAGTATCTTAGTGAGTTAGTTGGCCTCATAGTTATCATTATAATTCTCCGCCCTAAGGATTCGAGCTCTTGGAGAGGTATTTCGCGAGTTCACCCTTAATACCAAAGACTCAAGAGCTGCTCGAGTTTTGTTATATGGTTTTGTATAATTACACAATATATTATTTCATGTATCCTTTTAGAGATGTATTTCGCGAGTTGACCCTTAATACCCATGACCCGAGAGATATTTGATTTACGTTCGGTGTGATTTGTATGGCTACACAATTTGTATGTTATCCTGTATATTATTTCATCTACCTATTTGGTGTTTGAAGGTGTGTATCTATTTATGTCTATTTGTGTAAATTATAACAATTGCTAAGCTGTAGGTCATGTGAATCACACCAATATAAAATAACGTCACGTTCTTTAATCAAACTTACGATAACCTAATTTCCAATTTTATTCTTCTTCAATGAATTGATTACTCAGGTATCTTTTTATTTAATTTCCAGATGTGTCATCTCGAGTGCTTTTCCTGATACAGGCCCTACTTTTATTGATGTCAAATTAGGTAGTTCTAGTAAGTTATCGTTTAAATATTTCATTGTGATCTTACTTAGTTTATTTTGGTCATTTGTTTATTGATTGAACTACTGCTTTATTAAATGTTTTTTATCTCTTACACATATATGATTTTGGAGGTTTTATCATATCAGTATGAGGAAAAACCTGTATAACTCGGAAAGCAGTGAAACAGTATTGATGATATTTTTTTTAAGAAATTCTATAACAGGTAATTCAAATTCTAGGTTTCCCATTTATATCTTGAAATCAGTAAAGGCTGGTCCACGTTTTCTCTGTGCAGTTTTAAAACTGAATGAAAACGCAAAAATAGAGCCTCCACACGATGTCATGTTTACGCAGTCTCGTTGACATCGATTATGGAGGGAGTACTACTCTGGCCAATTTTTGCAAGTTGTCTTGTGAGGAAGAGGATACAAAAGGACTGTTTAAAAATTATCCGACGTTCAAGGTGGTCGAGGAAATGGCTCCTTAAGAATACAACACTTTACCCACGTCAGATTATTGCGTGAATTATGTGATGTAATGAATGGAAAAACTATTTAATCATGTAAGAAGTACAGCAAAACGAAAAAGCATCAATATGGCTCGTAGATATTGTACTTTCAAGTCCCAAATCGACGAGATATATTTTGGCTACCTCTTTTTCGTAAACACTCCTTAAAAAATTAATTTTCTATCTGCGGTCAACATTTTCTTTGAATTTTCCTACCAAAATCTAATATTCCTGTTTCTTTTTGTCTCTCTTACTATATTTGTTGGATTTGATACGCCAAATTTATTGGAAACAGGAAACTTCCATACAACGCGAATAACTCAGTCAAAAGCTCCCAGGAAATTGTCGAAGGTGTGTCTTTTTGTGCTAACGAAATCAAAAAGCCCTTACCAAGCACTAATCAGCAAACACTATCTTCTTGAAGGAAAATTGGAGTTACCTATATGTATTTCTGAATATATTATATGCTTTCGGTTTATACCTATACCCTTCGCCAGCAATATTTCACCGTAAGGAATGATTACATAAACATTATTTTTCATTTAGTGTGCATTCTCGTGGAGACCGAAAGATTTATCGTTATAAGTTTTCGGTTAAATGTAATTGCTGTGGAACATGCAAACGATTTTTCCAACGGATATATACCTAAATCGGATTGTCAATTATAAACCAAAATATGTCGTGTTCTCATAGCTCTCATGGTACCTAAATTGATGATAGCAATATTCCACTCTGGCTAGACAAATTTATGACAATTTTTCGATAAAATAGTAACTTTGCATAGCCTGTTGTTAATTTGCTAACAAATTGTAGAACACTGAAGAACTTTGCCGATATTTGGTATACTGCTATATAGTTTTTAATTGCAAAAATATGGATTATAATAAAAGAACAAAAAATCGTTCATTGGAGTAGATCTTCGAGACTGTGAATTTAGTCAGGTCGATCTAGTTTTTTATATTTTATTGGTCAAATTGCGACCTCCATCACGTGTTATTAGCTAAACATGTCAAAGGTTGGTAGATTTTGTCGAATTCATTAGTTGCCGCAAAAAATGTTGTTTCGCTGAAGCGAAAACACCCTAAAATTTATTTTAAGTACGTTGAACATTAGTGCTAATGTGTTCGATTGGGTAAAACATCATGTAAAACTTTTGAAAAGACTAAAGACGCATATTCAGATAATAGTTCGTCATTATGTAGTGTTTAGGTGACATAAACGGTTGTGCATCAGTTGAACCTCGTCCCGGTCGACCACAAACTGCGCGAGCTGCCGCAAAAATTCACCATTCTGTATAAAGTGATAGCCGGATTGGCAAAAAATGTTAATTCGTCTCTCTTGCACTTCAAAAATGTTTGCTGCAGATTTAAAGTACCGGAGGGTCGCGGCAAGAAGGGTTCCAAAAGTGATGATGATGGCGATGGAGAAAAAACAAATCGAGTGATAATCTGGCAGCTGTGGAAAAGACAACGTCACCCACAGTTGTGAAATAATATGGTTAAATGGCTCGAAAATTGGTTTTATCATTAAGACCCTGAGTTGAAGCCGCAAAGTATTCATTAAAAGCGTGAAGTCATCCAAACGACCACAGAAAGCCAAAACATCATTATTATATTGTACCTAGAGGGCACACAGTAGCTGGAATGTACTATTCTAATGTACCTCGAAGGTCCTTAAAGGCAAAATTTATGCAAAAAATTAAATGAAACGATCTTTGACGTGTGACAGTTTTTGAACAGCATCCAGTAGTAAGAGTGTACAGAACATACGATATGCTGGTGAAATAGTTTTGTTGGCAGAAACCCTGGAAGACTTACATCCTGTTAAATGAAGTGACGGAAGGTAGTGAAACATATGGACTCTCGTACTGTGTAAGGCTTTCGCGGCCATCGTCCAATGAATTTCGGGTTCTTGGGTTTTGAGGCCGGCGTCGTTTAGCGTTAAAGCTTGACGTTTCGCCACCACGAGTGGATGGCATCTTCAGAAGCTATTTCACTTCGGCGACTTCCAAAATGCTGAGTATTTTGGACCTAGTAATACCGTGTCAAAATTTCATTAAAATCAATTCAATCATTTTCGCGTTACGCAATATAGAACGATCTAAAACAATACTCGTATGTATACATCATAAATTCCAAGTCCCGTGGTTTCCACATATAATAAGCATGCAACGTTCGGATGGACCTAAAAAAGTGTATTATGCCGCTAGGGTTTTCATTCCATATCAATGGACAGCCCATTACGAATACAACATATTTTTTAGTTTTACAACCCCCCCACCCCCCAACCACCCCAAATTCACCCCCACCCAAGAAAAAGTAGAAAATGATCAGGAATCCCTAAAACGCCTAAAAACAAAGTTTGAGGCATATTTGAAATTTTTTGTTTTTTGCTAATTATTCCGCCCCCCGTATTACGATTTTCAAAATTATAGAAACATTACCTACTACGACCCCACAGCATAACGCTGCCCAAATTTCATCACAATCCATGCAGCGGTTGCTGAGATTACGCGGCTAGAAAAAAGCGACAGACAGACAGACAGATCGACAGACAGACTGACAGACAGATCGACAGACAGACCGACGGAAATGAGTGACGTGGATTTTCTTTATGTAGACATCATAAAACGCCCAAAAAGCGTATTATCTCAAAATCGAAAATTTTCGCGATACAATACTCCCCTCACCTAATGATGTGGGAACTTAAAATATTTTAGATACCCAACACCTCGAAAGTTTTTAAATGTGTATATATCGTCGAATGCTTAAAATATTATTAAACAAAACAGTATTAATAAGAATAGAAAAACAAAAATAAGTGTTGTTAACCATAAGGAAAAGAAAATTACAGTACCTACCTGGGACCCGGTATGAGAAGGAGAAATATCATCTACTTCAAGTAATACATCGCAGGAAAAAGAGCAATAGGAAGGAAAATAAATTCGAGGCTGAAAAATCTGAGAGATTGGTATAATTCCTCCAATAACCAGCTATTTAGAGCGGCGGTTTCCAAAGTTCGAATTGCCTTGATGATTGGCAACCTCCAGAATGGGGATGGTACCTAAAGAAAGAAGAAGACCGAGTGGAGTGAGAGTGCATGGCGCACGGAGGACGTCACAGCGCATACTGCATAGAGTAGAGGTGCCCTTGGTATGCTGCACTGACCTTGGACATTCAGTACGACCGGTGCGGTGCTTGAGCTGCCGACTCGACCCGCCGATCATGGCCATGGCCAAGTCAGTTGTTCTCGAACGCTCCCTCCGCTCCGCTCTTCGTTGGCTCTACATACTGCAAAAAGAAGTCTGAGAATCCCGCATTGCTGCTCGTCGTCTGGACCGTATATAGGTCGCGCAGAGTCGCTGGTGTGCCCCATAGCACAGACATTTTAGATAGCAAATGAGCGGTATTCAACATTTACTCTGAATTTGTGATGAGACAGGTATTGGACAACTGGAACTAGTAAATCTATTGAACATCTTAGAACAACACAGTGCAGCATACGGTCTTGGTATTACAACAAGACCAAGGTTATGATTGTAGACAGAGAGCACGATAATCATCGAGAAATAAAGTCAGTAGGCCGTTGTGAAGCAGTTCAAAGTTTTGTGTGACAGTTCGGGTAGCTGTGAAAGTGAGATTCGACGGCGCATTTAACAGACACGTGTGGCCATGACAAAGCTTACTAAAATATGGCGTGACCATAACATCACCAAAGCTACCATATTGTCGCTGGTTCAGTCTCTTATGTTCTCCATATTTTTGTATGCCTCAGAAGCTTGGACAGTTGAAAAGGCAGATCGAGCTCTCATAGATGCTTTTGAAATGTGGACGTGGAGGAAGATGCTGAGAATCCCTTATACCGCCCATCGAACTAACGCTTCCATACTGGATGAGCTCGGCAATCCAAAGAAACTATCCTCCATTGTTTCGACGAGAATGCTTACATTCTTTTGGCATATTCAGAGAAGCGATGATATGGACAGACTTGTAGTTCAGGGTTATGCCTCGGCGCCCAGAAACCAAGGGACATATTTTTGTGTTTTATTTGGTTCTATGTATATTATGTCTAGCGAAAATTATTGAACTGATTTCGATGAAATGTTGACACAGAATTTGCTACCGCAGCGCGAATATCAACGCGACTTTTTTTGAAAAATCGTGTCAGTGGCGATGCAGCAATAATCAAAAAATTAAAAATATAAAAACAGCTCAACTTTCGCTTCTAGAGGTTTGGAGTCTCCTGATCGTTCTGCATGCAGAAAAAGACTGTGACGTCCTACAATCTAGTACATTTTATTGCTTTCATTCATTACATTTCAGAAACGCACCGCGGCAGCACTGACTGCGCGTAATAGAGAAAGCAGCGTATTTTTCATTCCATTTAGGGACCCCATGACCATAACAAGCAGACTTAAGCTTAGTTCATATGCACACGACATCCGACGGTACGAAACTGTTCCTATTGGTTGAAACATTCAGAATGATGTCAAGTCAAAATACTTCAACCAATAGGAACAGTTTCTTACCGTCGTATTGTCGGATGTCGTGTGCATCTGAATTAAGCTATGCAGTGTAGTCTGGCCAGAGCCTGCGAAGTTGTTCGAGCAACTCCTGATATTTGGTCCGCTTTTCCTCCTCCTTAGGGACGATGTCCACCTCGTCAGGTGCCGAAAACTAAAACGAACGAACATCGTCTTCTGTTGGTGGTCGAGAACGACTATGTCGGGCTTGTATGCCTGTACAAGCTCGAGCGTGGGGAACGGGTAGTTCCAGTAAATCCGGCATCTCTCGTTTTGGCCGATATTGAACAGAGCCAGTATGCCCATCGCAACCATAGTGTGGGGGGGGGGGGGGGTTGATTGAGAGCAGGACAGGGAAAATGAGACTACCCACATTGTAAACGTAATTGAATGTATTAGAAATATTTGAAGGTTTTCTGTACAAGATTGACAGCGAATCGCAGAAGCTTGCCAAGTTCACTGCCGAGTTTTAAAAAAATATAACTTTGAATGACAAAATTAATTAATTGAGAATGGGAATGTTCAATTCGGACTAAGAACAGAATTGATAATGATGCGCAGCTTGACGGACTTTATTTTCAAACCTTTCTCACACTGTCATGATGACAGACGCATGGCCTGCTATGTGGCCTGCTACCCGATTTCTACTGGCGTGTACCGTGTGATCCTTTCTGAGAGTGCATAGCGTATATTTTATATTTTTGATTAGAAAAATATGTGTTTGGTTGTTCACCACGCCCACGTAGCTAAAATGCTTGGTCTATTGGGCGAGTGTGTTATATAAGCAACCGGGCTTACTGATATGCCGTCTGGTTGGGCTGTGCCAAAAGCGGTTTTTGTTGGTCTTTTTGCTCAAAGCTGAGCCGCATCTGCCGCTGTAGGTGCTGCTTCTGCTGCTGTTGCCAGCACGAGCGCGAGCTGTAAATATAGGTGAGCCAGTCGCGTATATATATTTACCAGGGGTGGATTTATCCAAGCCCTGACAGAGTATCATTGATACTATACTACCAGCCTGTTCTGTTTCTCAACTGATATTAATGTCTGTACTACGGTTTATATAGGAGCACAGATTAGTTATGAAATGTTGTTATAATTAGGATTGCCAGATCAGATTGATAAAATACCGTTATTGCTGAAAAAATAATTATTGTCTCCTTGTGTCAGGCAACAACAATTACAAAGTCTCACGTTGGCTTAAGTCAGCCCGTAGACGACTCATCTTCCGTCAAGCTTTTGGGATCAACATCAACAGTAGCGTGCCCTGGCATCACCCAGAAGCTTGGAGATTTGTTCTGCTGTGGGAAGCTGTACACACCAGAGCAACTTGTATATAAAACTAAATTAGAACACAGACTCAAAACCAAATACACATCCTATATCGATTATAAACAACTAAAAAGTGACATACAGCGAATAAACTGGACTTTCCTAAACGACATGAATCCCGGGCCTAGAAACCTTTCTGAATTAGATTCCACTACAGACACTTTTATTGAGACAATTAAACATCAGATTTTACTCTCCACAAGATATAAGAAAATACCTCATGCTAAAATTAAGAGAAAAAAGTGGATAACCCAGGGCATTATTAATTCAGTTAATAGAAAAAACGCACTGTATAATCAACTTAAGAATGACCCAGAAAATATTACTCTTAAAACAGAATATAATTCATTGAAAAATAACTTGGCATCGATCATTGAGAAAAGAAAAACGGATTATTATAAAGAGCTAGTACAGAAAAGTCCAAATGCCAATGAGATGTGGAAGGTCATAAATGAGATTAAAGGGACCGTTCAGGATAACACTATAAAAATGATAAAGACAGAAAATGAAACTATTATTAATGACAAAAAAATATTAGCAGATGAGTTTAATAAGTCCTTTTGTGAGACTGGTCGAAAACTTGCTCAAAATATATGGAGAGACCCCGAGTTCAACTCCAACATAAATATAAGAAGTAACTCTATGTACCTGGATAAAACAACACCTGATGAGGTGATGAAGGAAATTTCGAAGCTTAAGACTGGTAAAGCTGCAGGAATCGATGGCATTAAGGGTGAGACTTTGAAAATTCTGTCAGAATTCATTGCTCAACCCATAGCTTTTATTATAAATGCTTCTTTCAATATTGGTCTAGTTCCATCCTCTTTCAAGACAGCTATTATAAAACCCGTTTTCAAAAAAGGTGATCCACTACTGATCTCTAACTATAGACCTATCTCTTTAATCACTTGTTTTTCAAAAATATTTGAATCCATCCTTAAAACCCGATTATTTAGCTACGTGAAAAAATATGAGATAATACACAAACAACAGTTTGGCTTTCAACCCGGTAGGAGCTCTGAGGACGCTATTAATGAACTAGTTCACAGAGTTTATAGTTGTCTTGATAAAAATTCTAAAGCTTTGGGTATATTCCTAGATTTAACGAAAGCATTCGATACGGTAAATTTCAAATTACTACTCAAGTCATTAGAAAATATTGGAGTTCGAGGAAACAGCCATAAGCTTTTTGAGTCGTATCTTGAAAATAGGTTGCAGTACGTATCTCTTGATGGAGTTTTAAGTGCCCCATTAACACCCACTCATGGTGTGCCGCAAGGTACTATCCTAGGACCCTTATTATTTCTGTTGTATGTCAATGATTTATTTTTGCTGGAAACAGAAGCTCATATAATATCATTTGCTGATGATACGGTTCTGTTTTACCAGGCAGAAACGTGGGACCAACTTTTTAACTTAGTAAGTATAGACTTTATAAAAGTTAAAAAATGGATAGACAGCAGGTACCTCACAATTAACTTTGATAAAACATTAGCAGTACCTTTTTATACAGTTAGCTCATCAGCCCCAACAAAGGAAGTAGTGGATATAAAAACTGATACTGGCAACTTCAATATCGAGCTTTGTAATTCTGTCAAATATCTTGGCGTTTTCATAGACAGTAGATTAAAATGGGATATTCATGCTAACTATCTATTAAAAAAACTTTATTTATATTACATATTTTCTACAAACTGAAACATATTTTTGACTCTCACAACCTAAGGACTATATAGTATGCTTTAGTAGAGCCCCATATTTCCTATGGAGTAACTGGATGGGGTGGTATACTGAAGACACTCTTAGAGCCACTACAATTGCTACAGAAACGTTTTCTGAAGATTATTTTGAGAAAACCTCTCCTATACCCCACAACTTTGCTCTACAAGGAGGTTAACATTTTTAATATACGGCAGATTTATTTCTATAAATCCTGCATATATCTTTATAAAAACAGATATTTGCTGAAATATCCAACACATGATTATGTAACACGACAATCAACTAGCATGTTTGTTCCCCAATACATGTCTAAGTCTATTGGGCAACGCTCTCTCGTATATCTCGGTATTAAACTTTTCAATCTGATACCAGCAGAAATTCAAAAATTAAATTCAGTAAGTCACTTTAAAAAGAAATTGAAATATTTTATATTGCACATGGAATATAATGTGATTCAACGCATCTTTGATTAGTCGAAATAAATTACTTAGCTGAATGATACAGTGAATAAGATCTATGTTTCTACCTCATCCAAATTCAATATTTCTGTAAACTTTTAAATCTAGGCTAATTTTGTGTTGTATGTGTGTGTATGTCTGGACGAGTATGTACATATGTGTCTTTTTTCTCTGAACTTTCATTCGAAAATGTCTACTTTTGTTTTATATAATATTCGTTTTATAATATATAGTATTTGCACTTTCTGTATAGTTATCCGAGAAAGTATTACTATTATTATTATATCATCAAATTATCACTATCATTGGATCATTTATTGTATATTAATTCATATTATTTTTACTACATTCTCCACTTACAGTGCGGCTGCACTCGTGGATGTATTTCGATGTTTATTAACGGAAAACACTTTATACTCACATCTATAACCATTGTACGTTTTTGTTTTCCTAAATAATAAACATTATTCTATTCTATTCTAACTACTGCTGTTCTACAAGATACAGATCCGACCATCGCTGGAGTATTGCTCCCATGTGTGGGGATGCGCTCCGAAGCACTCTAAGGCTTCTGGACACTATCCAGAACAGGGCAATCAGACTAATCCATACGCGTAACCTAACAAAGGACCTCCACAGCCTGGAAAATCGATATAGGGTGGCTGACCAGTCCCTGTTTTACAGATTCTATCACGGAAGATGTTCGAGTGAGCACTCCCAGGTAATAACACAAAAGGCCATCCGAACGAAGAACACTAGGAAGGCTCTGCAAGCTCATCCTTACCGGTCCCTACTCCACGAACCAGTCTCCTCCAGTATTCCTTCTTTTGGAGAACTCCGACGCTGTGGAATGAGCTGCCGGGTAATTTCCCGATGGTTACAACCTGCATAGCTTCAAATCTAACGTGCACCGACACTTATCCTCTCGCAATGCTTCTGCAGCCCCATAGTCTTTCAGCCTTTGCGGGAGGTTGACCACTAGAAAAACAATAGTGCGTTGTAAACTTTTATTGACAAGTTTCCACAACGATCTTCTTCAATGTATTGAAATTGTTGTTGAAATTGTTGACTCGATCTTTCAATAAAAGTGTAGTTAAGAAGTCAGCAAAAGCAATAATGCAAGATATTTCTACTCAGAAAGAGCATACAACACGTAGTCACTATAACATCAGAAAAGGCACTCTTATATGAGTTAGACCAAAAAACAAAACCCATGAATGAAGTGTAAGAAACGAAGAACTGTATCTACGTAGAACCATGCGAATGCTGCAAATTATAGTTTGAAGATACGAAAAGACCCTTAGGAGCCGAGAATCGAAGAACACCGAGCGATCAGAAGCAGGAGACTCCAGAATAACAAAATATGGCTCCGCCTGATACGAAAAAAATCGCCACCTACAACAGATTTAAGAACAGTTTATGTTTATGAGTTTACCACACCAAACTCTATATTTTGGACATCACATCATCATAGTCACAATATCTTAACACACATGTTGTGAACTCGTAAAATGCATTAAGTCGGAGCTGGAGTATTGCCGACACGAATATTATCAATAGTTTTGAGAACCATAGCTCGCCATCGTTCGCGATTTACTGTCAGTTTTTTGGACAAGGTTGGGTTTTGGCTGAGTGGAAGAGCAAGTAGTCTGAACTCCCCCTTGAGATTTCCATCAGTGCATTTACTCATAAAGTTGTATTTTGGTATTGTAGTTTTACTATTGATTTGTACTGACTGGAAATAAAATTACTATTGTTATAATTTGAGAAAGCTCGGATGTCACTCAACGAATTCGAATATGTTCGAAGAAGTAAACAAATATTTTGTTCGTTTGAACCATCCTACTCGATGATAGTGCAACAGGATGTTGCCAGATCTCCGCTGGGTAAAATTACTATATCTTTCTTAAATACTAGTCCATAATATAAATATCAAAACTGGTATGACGATATATTGAAGCCATTGCAGTTATTAGGAAGATGCCATATCAGCCTTTAGCTGAAAGGAAGATGCAGATCCAATATATTTGTTAATATACAGGAAATTGGAAGAAAACCTGTTATTAATCCGATTTGGCAAGAGAAAAATGCGAGGCAAAATAGGTGTTTCGCTTGAAATATAGTTCACGATCTGCTCTATTTTCAGTATTTTCGTTTAATGTTACTGAATGACTAAAATATATGGTTATTAAGGAACAACAGTATAAATATTGCGGAACAAGAAAAGGGTTGAAAAGTATTTGAGATAATCTACTACTTCCGGTAACCCCGTAGGCTGTCGTGAACGAATGGTCGCTTGTCCGCCTCATACGTCTCTCGCATTCTCTGCCTGGACGGACAATACGCTACCATAGAATCTGCCATTTGAAAAATTCAAAAAAATTGTTAGGGCGGTGGCCAAGAAATATGTCGTATATATAACAATTATTTTTCACAAAACGTGATAGCGTCGCATCGACCGACCGCCGAACAAGTAGGTATAAACAAGAGATGGTGGCAGTGCTTTTGTTTTGGTTTGATCGATCGCCGTTAATAATTTTATCAGCGCATAGGTTGAAAAATAGACTATTTTAGACAATTCCACAAGATGGTAAATGCTGTACGATTTACAAGAGATGATTTGAGCGTGATGACTGCAGATGTTATCATCGGTAAGAATACAATTACTAATTACATAGACCTTGCAAACACTCTCATGGCTGTTAGAGCATTGGTTTTGTTTCTTTAAGTTGGTACCACCACCGGTTTGCCTTATTTGAACTTCCATGCCCTGGTCCAGCCCTGTAGAGATCCAAGCATGCCCTAGGAAGCGCATTTTAATTAGACATCCGTGCTGTGCAAAGAGGCCGTCGCGGCACATTTTGGCGCGCCATATGTTAATAATATTTTCTAATGCATCACGCTTGGAAGACGGCCCTCAGGTCCTTCCCGGAATCGGCACGATTTCGATTCAACATGAAACGCTGCTGCTGATTAGGACCCACTTTTTGCCCCCCGGCACCAGCGACCTTCTACTTCAGCTGCTTCGTCAGAACATCAACTCGCCGAAATTGTTATTAGTGGATCGATGTTAAAAATAGATTACGTACACCAACCAGAGGGTTGGAGGCTAAATGCAGCCTGCCTGCCACTCGAACGGCCAAGGACAAACGCTCTTTATTTGCCGTACGGTACGCCAAAACGGATCTTCAAGGGATGATACGAATTTTCTTGATATTGACGAATAATTAAAGGTCACGAGAGTTTGAAGAGGTGTATTTTGTTTGTTTTTTGCATGAAGAAAACAGGGTTCAGTCAATCGCTGATTCAGATTTTACTTCCCACACCGATAGGTGAGGGGAGTATTGTGATCGCGAAAATTTACGATTTTGAGATAATATACTTTTTGGGCGTTTTATGATGCCTACATAACGAAAATGCTGCTCATTTATAAAAAAAACTCATTTCCGTCGGTCTGTCTGTCGGTCTGTTTGTCTGTCTGCCGGTCTGTCTGTCGGCGTTCTTCTAGCCACCTAATCTCAGTAACCGCTACATGAATTTTGATGAAATTTGGGTAGCTATATGGTGTTGGGTCGTAGTAGTTAATGTTGATACAATTTTGAAGGTCGGTGCATGGGCGACGGAGTAATTAGCAAAAAACAAAAAATTTCAAATATTCTTCAAACTTCGTTTGTAGGCGCTTGAGGGGTTCCTGATCATTTTCTACTTTTTTTTGAGTGGGGGTGAGATTGGGGTGGTTGGGGGGTGGGGGGTTGTAAAGATGAAAAATTTGTTGTAATCATAATAGCGTAATTAAAAAATTCTAGCAATTATTTCAATAGATGTTCAGAATGCTCCAGTTGGAGATTTCACTTTTGACTTAACTAAACGGAAGTGACCAATCTTTTTATCCCATTAGATATGAAATTCTAAACATGTTAGACGGTAAGCAAAAATCGCTGGTAGTTTTCCTTTTGTTTCAAAATTTTTAATCGTTTTGGAAAGTTGTCAAGTTCTAGTAGACCTCGATAGCTAGTAGGCTGTGAAAAACAAATACTTCTGTCATAGCCCAGCTACTCATTTACATTAGATACCTTGGGGCTGTTGTATCCGGTTAGAGCTAATATGTTGCAAGGAATTTTCATAATCTTGCCTCGTTGCTCCAGGTAGTTTGCATCTTTCTACTAAGTTAGTTGGTTTCTTCCATATTAACGAGCTTCTGTTTATTTTTCATGGCCTGCTAGGTTGCTTGCACGCAGGAAAATTGAAAAACACCGATTTGACTGAAAATTTGAAATAAAATGAAAACCAAAAAAGATTGATATCGAGAATGCTATATCGTTAGAAAGGTGATCAAATTTTACATTCGATTTTTTAAACCAAAATAGGCATTGCCATTTGCAAAAATCAAGTTATCTGTGATTGAAGTTTCCTTAATTAATCTACTGATTTCTCCAAGTACAAAAAGGATTCAATTTTAGCCGTCTGACCTAAGGTGACGCATTTCATGCTTAGTTGTACCGCAAAGTCACGGCCTTCTAAGTTTCATAATCGCTGCGATATTCAATTTTTTTCTGATACCTACTTATACCAAAAATGGTGATTTGCGCCTAAACGGTTCGTTTAAAGTTTCATGTGTGATACATAAAGTCACACTAAAATTGACTAAGGAATCCAAATATGCAATAATATATAGGGGTTTCCATTTAAAAAAATGTAAGTTTGATATGAATCACCTTGTATAAACGTCAAAATTCATGTGAAAATATTTTTACGCTATAGCCCTCAAGGGTCCCTACCATGATCAAGTGACAGATTTTTGAAATATTTTTTAGTAAGCCCACAATCCTCCGCCCACGCACTATTGGCCCACCCTGTATAGTTAAAAACTATCATCCAATAATATTTTATCAATATTGAAAACAAAACGTCAAAGCTGGATGACACTTTTGTCAAAAATAATTTTTGAATTATACAGTCACAGCCTTCCATATTTCATAATTTCTGCGATGTTCATTTTTTTCCTGATATCTACTTATACCGAAAATGGCGATTTACACCTAAACCGTTCGCTTTAAGTCCCACATATGATACATAAAGTCACACTAGAATTTACCAAGGAATCTTAATATGCAATAATATTCGGGGTGTTCCATTTAAAAAAACATAACTTTGATACACTTCGTGTTTTTGGGACACCCTGTATAACACGAAAATATTTTTAAAATGTAGCCTTTATGGGTCTCTATCCATACGAAATTATAATTTTCTTTTTTATCAAACACTTTAGCCATAATGCTCCGTGTCGGATAACGTGAATAACCCTGTATAGCTTCAACAACTTTGTGAAAGAATGGCATACCTACGTAAGTCTTCTTTCGAGGGCAAACAAATAGCCTTACTATGAAGCAAAGCAACAGTGCAGTACTGCAAAACGTGTTAACCAATTCAGCTGGTGCGTTTACAGCAAGTTCATTTGAGAGAATATTCAGTGTTAGCAAACGAAAGAAGCAAGTGTGTAATAAAAAATCAGACAAATTTGGGATCATATGAGACTTGCTTGTTTCAAAAAGGTGAAAGGTGTAGAAGCATCTAATGAAGATAATATTTAATAGGTAGGTAGTTGCGACAAAAAATGTCAGTGCAAAAAGCTGGCTGCTAAAGATAGCAGATACCCCTTGAAACGGCATATCAGACAACGCTGCGAGCACTGAGCCAGCACAAAACAGGTACGGTTATGAGCCGGTGTTAGTGGTGGTACACGATCACCGAAACAGCTGATAGCAGTAGTGATGGGCTTGAGAAATAAGTTCCTAATTGGTAGCATGATAATTCTTTCGTATTTTTTATTGTGCAACGATCTAGTTAGGTGAAGTGTTTGAAACAAGCATATACTTGTCATGCCATATCCATAGCGGAAGCATGGCTGCTTTAGTAATATTATTATTCAGAAGTTCTAAATTTTATTTTTCAGGTTTCATTATTTACTTGCTTCAGAATAATTATTTTTATTAGTAGTTATTTATGCCCTACTCACCTAATATAAACTATATTGTAACTACTTTTTCATGTAATTATATTTTATGGAATAATAATAATAGCGTTTATTGTAAATATAAAGTAAATAATACAATAAACAACAGATGTAATGTAATTATTATAAAATAGAAGCAAAAGATAAGGGCTAATTCAGGAATATTTATATTTAAATATTATTTGTTCTATAATGTGGGACAAAATATATTTGTGTTCATCGTGCCCTATTTGTGGTTCATATTTTATATATATAAAATATAATTATGTCTCAGTATGATGATCGAAAAATATATAGTAGGTACATGTTATATATAAGATTAAAATATGAAATTTATTTAGCACATACACCATCACTAATAATTAAATTTTGTATCTACTAGGCCAGATCTGTAAATAAGTAACGTATATAATATATTCTTTAATTCTCTTCGGAATATTCATTACCGACTCTGTGATATATCAATTTGTTGTTTATGACAAATAATTTCGATCATCGCACTGAGCTATAATTATATTTCATATATAAAATATGAACCACAAATAGGGCACGACGAACCTTATACTCTATACCGACAACATCCCATCTCTAGTAAAAAACTTTTGCGATCTGAGACAAGTACCTATTTAGTATTTTGTGGTGGCGGTGGCGCTGACGTATTCTCGTATTCATTTGTCTACATTGAACATTGCATTGATAGATTTTTGTGTATTGTCTTGCTTGATTGTATATTTTTTCATTGAAATAGTTATTTATCAAACTAAAAACGGCTCTATAAGTTTTCAGCAGGGCTTTGCATATCCACGAATTACCCATTGAGATGTCAACACCCTCTAAACATAAATATTATTTTGGGTAAACGGGGTAAACCTGTACGTCTATGGTACAAAAGTAGGCATATAATACGAATAACGGGAATTGGTGAACTACCTTCATATATCCTTTTTTATTATTATTAAAGTTATATCAAATTGTACCACTTTTCTGGGCCGACAAACAGTTAAATCATGTGTTTAGCTTTGTGAAGTGCAACATAATGTTATTTTTACCCCTTATTACTATAATACAAGGGTATATTGCAAGCATTTATAATTATTATTATAGTTAGTAACATTTTTTTATAAAAATAATGCAGTAATTGAATGACTTCTCTTCATTATTATTTGTTTGATACAACATCAAACCAGTGATCAAAAGTTCTGGTTTCCTGGATGTGCTAAGTGAACCGTTTAAGTCACCGTCACACGCCAAAATGCAATTTTTCACCCATTTAGAATGAAAAATCAGACTAAAAAGATACTAGATGGTTCATAATGGTCGACTGCATATAAAGCATGTTTTGTTCACCTTTTTGCGGTAAATTTCAAGAGAAATCAATAGTTTTCAGAGAACTTTGACAGATGCATGTTTGTGAATGGGATGGGAATAGTAGAGGATCCGAATATAAGACGACCTTCACCGAACTGGTTAATGGATGAAAACCATTTTATATTAAATTTAATATGTTATAAAACATATCGCGAGTGGGTTGGCTGAAAAATTTCAGTCCAGGATATGATTAATTAAATATTGAAAAATTAATTTTTGTTAAACATTTCACTGGTTTGGTTAATAGAAATCACATACCAATCGAAAGTATGAAGCCCGTAGAATATGCAAACGTTAGGTTGGCTACGTTTTTCCCGTCCCAACTATAGGGTAGGCAGGTATAAACAGGTACATCAATAATAGTAATTTGCACCGGTGTGGTTAATGCATGAAACTTATATCAAAATAAAGATAATTTCATTGCAAACACGTCGATATAGGGTTGTCTGCAAAAAATCAGTCTGGAATTCAATTCCATTTAAAGATCAAAATATTGCTGCCGGTGAATACGTGCGCCAGAGAGGTCCGAGCGAACTATCCCGTGTATTAACAAAGGACGCAGCATAGCAGCTGCGTGTAGCTCGACCATTAATAAAAGAGAGTGCGCATGTCATGTGTGTGTCATGATTGTTGTTATTTATAAACATTAAATTGTGATAAAAAATGGCTGAAAAGTGTTTTCTATGCAATTCGGACGATGATGTTATTGATTTTAACCGTATTTATTATTAGTGTAAATATACATTTATTTATTTATTTTTTATTTATTTATTCGTTTTAGTTTTTTGATGACTTGGACTATTGCTTTTTGGTTTTTATTTACGCAGCATTTCATATATCCTTTATTACTTAATAGCTTAATAACTTAATTTAATATTAATAAATTATTAGTGCTCCAAAATATTGCGCAGCTTTTACGAGTGTATCGCTATCATTTTCAATTTCACGGACACATGACATGCGCACTTTCTTTCATTCAATGGCCGAGCTACACGCAGCTGTTATGCTGCGTCCTTTGTTAATACACGGGATAGTTCGCTCACCTCTCTGGCGCGCGTATTCACTGGCAGCAATATTTTGATCTTTAAAATTCGACAGCCGGAATTCCAGACTGATTTTTTGCAGACAACCCTATATCGACGTGTTTGCAATGAAATTATCTTTATTTCGATATAAGTTTCATTCATTAACCACACCGGTGCAAATTACTATTATTGATGTACCTGTTTATACCTGCCTACCCTACAGTTGGGACGGGAAAAACGTAGCCAACCTAACGTTTGCATATTCTATGGGCTTCATACTTTCGATTGGTATGTGATTTGTCTATTAATCAAACCAGTGAAATGTTTAAAAAAAATTAATTTTTCAATATTTAATTAATCATATCCTGGACTGAAATTTTTGAGCCAACCCACTCGCGATATGTTTTTTAACATATTAAATTTAATACAAAATGCTTTTCATCCATTAACCAGTTCGGTGAAGGTCGTCTTATATTCGGATCTTAGACTAAAATGCGCGTTCTGATAAAATCGGGTCATAGAGAAGTTTCCTTTAGAATGTTCAGTATTTTATAATGTGGAAACTACTGAATTGATGTTCATGAAATTTTGACACATTATTATTACTTGGGCTAGGATGGAAAATGCCTCTGATTTTTAGAAATCGTCTCAGAGGCGGCGCAGCAATATTAAAAAACCAAAAATATGAAAACAACTCAAACTTCATTTTAGGGGTTCCTGATCATTTTCTACTTTTGTTTTGGGTGTAAGTGAAGTTGGAGTGGTTCGGGGGTGGGGGTTGTAAATCTCAAAAATTTGTTGTATTCATAATAGATTGTCCATTGACCTCTGAAAGAAGTAGGTACCTTCTAGAATAGAACAATTTTTTTGCGGTCGGGCGAGCGATGATTTGCTTGCAAGGACATCTAGCCTATAGCTTCATGCTATGGGAAAATAATAAACCTGTTATCATCGGAATGTGTGGGAAGTACTGAGTCAATCAACTTGACTACATTTTTTACTTCC
This sequence comes from Callosobruchus maculatus, assembly GCA_951848785.1. Lineage (NCBI taxonomy): Eukaryota > Metazoa > Arthropoda > Insecta > Coleoptera > Chrysomelidae > Callosobruchus > Callosobruchus maculatus. Next base: position 14,930,672 of record CATOUR010000056.1, read on the forward strand.
CACACCGATAGGCGAGGAGTATTGTGATTGCTTTTATGATATCTACATAACGAAAATTCACGTCAGTCATTTCCGTCGGTCTGTCTGTCGCGTTCTTCTAACCTCGTAATCTCAGTAACCGCTGCATGGATTATGATGAAACTTGGGCAGCGATATGCTGTGGGGCCGTAATAGGTAATGCTGCTATAATTTTGAAAATCGGTCCATGGGCGGCGGAGTAATTAGCAAAAAACAAAAAATTCAAATACTCTCCAAACTTCGTTTTCAGGCGTTTTATGTGCCCCTGATCATTTTTTACTGTTTTTGGGTGGGGGTTAAATTAAGGGTGGTTGGCGGGTGAGGGGTTGTAAAATTGAAAAATTTGTTGTATTCGTAATAGACTGTCCACTGACCTGTGAAGAAAGACCTAGCGACATAAAGAACTTTTTTAGGTCCATCCGAACATTGCCTTGTCTTTTGAGACTTTTTTGAAATACCCTGGATAAAGTTACAATACCTTATATTATAAGAAGAGAGATTATTAGTAGAAACTAAATATGGCATAATATATAGGATGTCTCATTTAAAAAAATACATGTTTGCATCACAACGTAGTTATCGATCACCCTGTATAAATAAAAAAATTATCTAAGCAAGGGGCATATCCTTAGCTACAACTTTTATGTACAACTTTTTTTGCTATGTTCTACAGTAGTGGAGTTATAGACCGGTCCGTTACTGAAAACTCACCCTGTATACACATGGATGACATACTGAAATTTTTGAGCGATCGCGACAGCCAGCCAGCAGCTCAAATCATCCAAGGAATGAACTACCGGCACCGACACTATCGGCAGCGCGTTCGTCGTTCGCTGTTCGTTGGTTCTGTGGTGTATGTGTATCTGTTAATCGCCCCATGAACATCGATAAAGGAGCAGAGCGCTAAGAGGAAGAGCAGATAAGCGAAGCATGATATATTCACCGGCGGCAGATTTGGCACGTATTAGTGAGTTTAAAGAGACGTTCACAGCCAACGAAACGTGCAAACTCGGCCTCTGTATGTCGTCAGTTTATGCATGAGCCAGTGGCGCCTCAGGATTCATATCACTCACTAGCATTCCTTAAGGGTCTAGGGTATAGCGCGCGAAATTGAGAATCCAAGAAAAGACGTATTCCCGTGTTAGCGAGGAAGCGTGACCGCCTGTTCCCTTTCTCCAGTCTGTGTGTATAAGATGAGGGGAGATAAATCCAAAAATCCAAAGATGAGGTCCAAAGGTCACCATAAAAATTAATTTCGCATTTCCAAGCTTCTGACGTTACCTTAAACCTACACTATGGCTCAAAGTGCAAATTGAAGAAGAAAACTTGCGCTATTTAGCCTTTTTTGATATCGTGTTTGGTTGGTAAATTACAGGCATTCATAGAACGTATGATTTTGCATTGCGAGTTTTTTTGCACATTAAAACACTCTTTTGAGAAAATCGAAAATAGTTGTCATTCATTAAGATCTTAACTATCGCCTTCTGAAATATTATATATATATATATATAGTTTTGAAATAAAGTGAGTTGTGCGGGAAATAGTGAGTCCGTGTTTTACATGGCAAATGTATAAAAGTGTCTATCCAGGCCCCTTAAGGGACCTGGATACACACAGTTATATGTACATTTATGTAAAGCATGTAAAACACGAATTCCCATTTTCAACAGAACTCACTCCAAACTACATACACAATATTTCAGAAGGTGATAGTTCAGACTTTAGGGAACGACATCTAAGAGCAGTTTTTTCAAAAAAGTTTTTTACTGTGCAAAAAGACTCGCAATGCAAAAATGTCTGTAATTTAACAACCAAGCACGATATCAAAAAAAAGACCACCCCAGTAACAACGCGCCAGTGGCGGCTAGTGAGGTAGTGCCACAGTGCCATGACACTACCTTAATTTTAGACAAAAACATATTTATCTAATCCCTTAAACTTTTATTATTCTATGTTAGTTTCCAACCAACGACTTTTTCTGTTTTATATGAAATGGCAATAGCTCCTCAGCGCATAAATGCTTGTACCAGGCAACACGTGGCATCGTCGCAACTCACACGATGTGAGCAGAGGACGCGAAGGCACCGTGCCATTTCTTATAAAGAACAAACAGAGTGAGTGAAATCTTATCACAAACGTTTATGAGTGACAGAGATAACGCTATGCTGGACGTTTGGATAGACTTTAAATACGAAAATCCGCAGTAGATCGTACCAGGCACATTACCCATATTTCCATTCATGGTTCACTATTTTTGTTTTTTTTTAGCAGTTTCAGTTTGTTTATGTTTGATGCTGATGTCAAATTTTCTCGTTAAAGGTTTGAAATTTAGATCTTAGGTCTTATTAGTTTGAGTTGTGCGCTGTTTTCGGGTCGGTATCTCTTTTGTGTTAAAATATATCATGGGAGCGGAAATGAATAAAACTGGCGCATTAATAAACTCATTTAGTAATCTTCCACGGGAAGAAACACTGCAGATTAAGGAATTAGGACGCCCAACACCTGATTTAAAAACTGAAAAACTTACTGGTAGTGGACAGAAATCGCGTTGTCGTAAATTTAATAAAACAATTTACGATAAAAAAAATTGGATAAGTCGATAAGTGACTGTGAATAAGTTAACAAACTCTTTTGTTTTGTGTGTGTTCTATTTGGAGGCGATGACACTTGGGCGAAAAAAGGCACGGATGATCTTATTCATATATAGGAGAAAATGAAGACCCATGAAAAATCTAAAATGCATATGAATAATGTCTTCAGTTTACCGATGCTTGGTAAGTCGAACAAAAAGACTCAGTTAAGTTCGGCTTATCGGCTATAGTTATAAATATTTTTTTCAATTTTATATATCGGTTTGAAATTTTGGCTGTCATTCTGGCACTACCTCTCTAAGTGGGCACGAGCCGCCACTGCAAATCGCTAGCTTTCTTCTTCAATTTGCTTTTTGAATCATTACTGTAAGTTTAGAGGTAACATCAGGGGCTTGGAAATGCGAAATTCATTTTTATGGTGACTTTTGAACCTTACCTTTGGACCTTTTGGCCTTACCTATTTTTGGACTTATCTCCCCTCATCTTATACAAACACTCACTGGAGAAAGGGAACAGGCGGCCTCGCCTCCTCGCTAGCACGGGAATACGCATTTTCTTGGCCTCTCAATTTCGCGTGCTATACCCTAGACCCTTAAGGAGAATTTAAAATTGCGGGATGTATCATTCCATACATCTCAATAAAATTCTAATTCCTATAATTCGCAATATTGTAAGACAGGTCTATTACGATTCTCTCGGACTCCCAGGCCGCTTAACCGCCTTGGACTCTTGCAGATTATTATCGAAAGTGGTACTGAACAGACACCGGTGGCCATGACAAGGCTTATTAAAATATGGCGTGACCATAACATCACTAAAGCCACCAAAATGTCGCTGGTTGAGTTTCTTGTGTTCTCCATATATTTGTATGCTTCTGAAATATGGACGTGGAGGAGAATGCTGAGAGTCCCTTGTACCGCCCATCGAACTAACGTGTCCATACTGGACGAGCTCAGTAATCCAAAGAGGCTATCCTCTATTGTGTCGACGAAAATGCTCACATTCTTCGGACATATTCACAGAAGGGATAATATGGAGAAACTTGTAATTCAGGGTCATGCCCCGTGTGGGCGGCGCCGTGGCCGTTCCCCTACACGCTGGGTGGGTACGATGAAACAGTTGCTCGATATGAGTATTTAGAGCACCACTGAACTGACAGTAAATCGCAAACGATGGCGGGCTACAGTTTTTAAAACTATCGATAATATTCCTTTCGGCAGTACTCTAGCTCCGACTGGATGCACTTAACGAGTACACAACATGTCTGTTAAAATACATTGTGACTATGATGGTGATTTGAAGCTTAACAGGCTTCTGTCTAATGATATACGGAGCCATCCCAGATTGGCCAAAGGTCCTAAAGTAACTTCAGCTTGACGGAGATGTCCAGAGATTCTTCTCTATCTCAAAAGATGGTAATTTTGCAACTACACTTCTCTTTTCTCCTCTGTAAACGTATGCTAGTGACGCTACTGTTGTAGCGAGTATTAATTTAGCTCTTAAGAAGATTAACGTGCGCTGGGTAAATTTGCTAGCGTACATGGTTTCGGTCCAAAGACCAGAGACCTGCAACCGATCCCTATCCCGATCAGCGATCACATCTGGATACGTACGCAGACGACAGGCTTCAGATTAGTTTCATTCGGATGCCTACCATGAAGCTGCGCCAGTGTGCTATGGGGCGGATAAACTTGCTTTTGCTGCTTTATCATAATAATTATGGTCATTAGGAGCGGTTCGGTAGGCTACTTGAAAGAAACACAACATCCAATACTTAACATGCATGCGGCAAATGAAGTTTTCATCATTCGTGGAGCAAGATTTTCATCATCATAGTCTCAATGCCTTAACAAACATGTTGTGAACTCGTGAAATGCATTAAGTCGGAGTTAGAGTATTGTCGACAAGAATATTACCAATAGTTTTGAGAACTGTAGCTCGACATCGGTCGCGATTTACGAACTCCTTTTCTGGCTGCTGTTTGACCAGACAGGTTACCATCAATTTTTACAAGAGCCGAGCTAGACTCGTAGAGTTACTGTATGAGAAATACTAAGTGGTAAGGAACTCCCATAGAGATAAGGATTTCTCACAGTTTAGGCCACTTTACGTTATCAAACGTCCTAGAATAGTCCACAAAGCAGATAAAAACTGGGAAATAATGCTTTCTGGCTTTTTCAATAGGATTTTCATAGCCGTCATTTAAAGAAATAGTCACAATGTATTTTAACAGACATGTTGTGTACTCGCTAGGTGCATCAAGTCGGAGCTAGAGTATTGCCGACAGGAATATTATCGATAGTTTTGAAAACTGTAGCTCGCCATCGTTTGCGATTTACTGTCAGTTCAGTGGCGCTCTAAATACTCATATCCAGCAACCGTTTCATCGTATCCACCACCCAGCGTGTAGGGGAACGGCCACGGCGCCGCCCACGCGGGGCATGACCCTGAATTACAAGTTTCTCCATATTATCCCTTCTGTATGACGAACTTCCTGTTTTAGTGTTTTCTCACCGGCATCGGCACCGCTAGCGCTGCCTTGTTTGTTGTGATATTATGACATGGTGAGCCATTGCCCAGGGACGGACTTAGAATTGAGAATTTCTTTAATGGTCAGTATCTTGTTTTCTCTAAATATTTCGTTTATATGTTACTGGGAAAAAACACTCATTTTGGCGAGTACTATCCGCTGTATGAAAAAGAGTCCCAACTTATGAAACACCCTGTATACAACAACTCTGCGCATCGGTAGATAGTCATTATGCACAGGCATCTCAAATAGCAAGTCTACTTTCTAAAAATGTTCAGGATGTGCCGGAAACTATAACCGTAACTGTAACTGTGACCGTGCGTTACTTAGCCGCATAAATTATAAGGTTTCTAAACATATCCAATAATTTAATGATGTGTTAAAATAACTTTTACTAATCTAAGAATCGATTCAACCGATCTATCAACGTTAGATTTTTGAACGTATACATGTGTAATTTGATGTAGCATTGTTGAAAGTTTGTCGTAACAATGTCAATGTCGAAGGCCGTTTGCTCAAAAATTACTGATGTTTCAACTAACAGAAGAGAGAGTCTCTTCGAAAAATGTTTTAAACGAACGTTCTAAAAGATAGTTTGTGAAAAAAATGTATAGAAATAGATTCATGTGTTGAAATTTGAAGATAGAGTATAGTAAATTTACAGTTTAAGAATACAGTAAAAATATGTGCTATAGAAGTGCCACTCTGGCTCTTTTGTGTTTCCGTATGGATGCAGGGTCATATGACACTGCAGCCCTTATCAAGGATTTGAATGAGATAGTGCGCGTTCATAACTCTTACTTGCAATTTGTTTAATAAAATCTGACAAAAAAGGAATATCAATATCTTTATGTATGGTTGCCGGCACTTACTCTTGATGAACAATAAGGCAGACAAAATGCGTTTAGTATCCGTGTTATTCGGTAGGAAATCATTCCTAGACAAACAAACCGATTTAAGTCCATGGACAAAATGCATTTCGATTGGGATTTTATTTTCGTATATTGTACGACACAGTTCGGGAGCTGAAATAGTAGCTGTAATACGTGAGAAAACTGTGGCAAAACAAAAAAATTATAATCGACTACACATACTACTATTATATTTTGTTGTTTCATTCTAATGTGCTGCAAATATTTTCCAAATTTTTGTTTTTTCTACTTAAGAATGAATCTAAAATTACATTTTGTCCAGTAGTCCAGTAGTGACAACTGAATTATGTGCACTAGATACAAACAAAGTGCATTGTGTCCAACAGTTTTTTTTTTTCTATTTTTCCAATTATTATGTTATATAAGGATAAATACAGAGATGCCGCTACACGAATACTCTACACCAAATATCCAGATAGTCGTACTTCGAAAACACGAATGGACTAGTATCATAGGTTTGAAAACAATGATTAAATCATTATAACCGCTTAGTGTATATACAAAAATGGATATATTGCTGCATTTCGTTACTCTCTGCATCGTTTTGTTCGCTAGTAATTCCATTTTAAATTTCAGGGCCGTAGCTAAGCGTTGACCATGGAGGAGGTTCAGGTGACCTTAGAGGGTGGTTCATGTATAAAAGAGTATGTAATTTCTTAATTTGCTTAAAATCTGTATAGATTGTATCGCTGCTAATGTGTCATGAGTGCCGAGGGATTGGTTAGTAGAAGAATAGATCGCTAAACCTGGAAAAAGCATACTTGATTATTTTTATTTTGTATTATTTTAGTAGTTATTTCATTCATGGGAATACTCATGGGGGGGGGGGTTTGAAGCCCCCAAACCCCCACCCTATATACGGCCCTGTTAAATTTAAAAAAAGGAACTTTTATCCCATCATCAGCCAGTGCATTGTTATCTCGTCAACTTCCAAATCGCGGTATTGACGCAATTTTCAGGGGGTCGAAACGAATTTCCGTGCGTTCGGTGCAATGTAGTCACCCACCCAAGCGCTAACCGCGCACAAGGCTGCTGCTGCTCCACTATCGAAGGTAGACGCTGTTCATCGCGCAGCCACGTGGGTCCTCATTTTTGCGTCTTACACAGGCTCCCAAAATCTTAGGTCTCGTATCTGGATCAGCTAACATAGATATTTTTTCTCATCAACGTTAAGAAAGTCTACATTAAAAAATCCAGCCGAGATGTAATGATCCCGTAAAATTTGATGCCACGTCCCGAACCATATCGCGGCCACTGTGCGACCTTCCACGATCATGAAGCTGCTGCGGAATCATTTCTTTTGGGACTGTGCAGACAAATATAATATCTTGTTTACTCCTTCTAACGTATGCGAATTCGTTGGCTTCACTGGCCGTATATATCAAACTATATATTTTTAGCATGAGTAGAGGATCACATAAAGGTATGTCTTGAATATTGGGACTTAAGTTAGAACGGCAACACGGCATACATACCCGTCTTCCGATTGGCTGTTCTCCTATAGTCTCATGAGGTCACGGGACTAGAGGAATTCGAATATTTTCCTCATTTTCTCGACTTTCCCGTGCCCAAAAAAATCGCGGAAAAATACGAGAAGGTTCTTATGCCAAACTCTATCATATACAGCCATAAAAAAATTCATGATGATACTAATCGATTCCTGGAATAAGGTGCGTTCTGTAGGTCAGTAACTCGCTGGGTCATCTCAGGCCGTGCGTGTGTCTGTATGTGTGTGTTCTGGCACCACCAAGTGGTTTGACGGGACGGTGGCATCAAACAGCTGCACCCCCCACCCCCCCGTCCGAGCCAAGACAGATCAACGATTTGTTAACTTCCCGACAACTTGATTAAATCCTAGTGGTTTACCGTGTCGCCCACCGTTTGATAAATTAGATAAATGGTCGAACGGTGCTGCTATCTGGCGGAAGCGCTATCCTCTGACATCTCCATCGACCGCGTGATGATATCGATCGGAAGCTATTGTAGATATCGATCGATCAATACGAGGATGCATAAACAAATAACGAGATTAACGAGAGGTGAATTGTTTTTACTGTCATGCTTACATCCGCATGTGGATTTCTCAATTTAAATTCGTACCAGAAAATGTCAGAAAATGTCGGCGGCCGGCGGGACTTGAACCCACGACCTCCAGATTTGTACTCCGGCGCTCTCAATTCAGCTGTTTAGTGGAATTTATGATTCCGTGGAATAGAGGAACATCGAACAACGAAAAAGTTGGTGTAAGACAGGAAATACATCAGGTATACCTCTAAACGACTCATGTCGACATACTAGCAAAGATGGCGACTTCAGATGGAATATTGATGAGAAATTTTAAAATTCCCTACAGTGACTTGAACAGTAAGTTCAAAAACCTGAAAGAAAAGTGGAGCGAACAATACCATAGAAATCCATCGGGAACGACATACAAACAGATCCAGCACAACATAAGAACAGGGCCCTGGTTTAAGAGAGAAATGAATATACCACTTGCGAGAACACTTTGCAGATTGAGGTGTGGTCATTGCTTAAGCCCTCAACACAAAACTAGAGTAGGGCTAGACGATGACCCTCACTGCAGATGTGGAGAGATTGGTACTGCTCAACACTATATATTAGAATCCCAATTGATCAGTAATGAGGTAACAGACCTGTATATATTATCACAGATTGTCAAACTATATTCCGTTACCTGCTAATATGATCTCTATACTAGGTAGTGAAAACAACTATGCATACAAACTATTATATAACTCTTGCACACAAAAACTAAAAATAACCCTGTAACTTTCAACTAGAACTACTGTAAAACAATGTTCATATTTATTAATAAAAAATAAATGTCCATCCAAAATAGAACTGGCCAGTTGATCTCAAATCAGAGCCAATAACATAAATAAAAAAAAAATACATTCAAAAATGCTCTGCGAATAATTCGATAGCGATCACTTACCGTATTCCGAACGTCAAGATCAGTGATCCTTGTGATCGGGTTGACTCGATCATAGTTTCCGTAAAGGTCTTTAGAATCAAAAGCAACTGCAGCTATAATTATAATATTTGTACTTGAAATACATAAAAGAGGGTTTTTGACTAGCTATTAACATCACTAAGGCCCGATTTTATCAACACAGGCATTTTAACAAAGGCTTTGACCAATCAGAGCAGCCCATTCAAAAACATGCATACGTCAAAGTTCTCTGAAAACTATTGATTTCTCTTGAAATTTACCGCAAAAAGGTGAAAAAACATGCTTTATATGCAATCGACCATTATGAACCATCTAGTATCTTTTCTAGTCTGATTTTCCATCCTAAATGGGTGAAAAATTGCATTTTGGTGTGTGACGGTGTGTTTGACGGTCGTTTAGCACAGCGAATCAGAATCCAGGAAACCAGAACTTTTGATCACTGGTTTTATGTTGTATCAAACAAATAATAAGGAAGAGAAGGCATTCAATTATTTTGATAAAAAAATGTTACTAACTATAATAATTATAAATGCTTGCAATATACCCATGTATTATAGTAATAAGGGTAAAAGTAACATTTTGTTGCACTTCACAAAGCTACACACGTGAGTTAACTGTTTGCCGGCTGTTTGCCAGAAAAGTATACAATTTGATGTAACTTTCATATGTACAATAGTTGCTGCACCATCCTGACAAAAACAAGACTGTTACTATCTATAAGAATTATAAAAATAATTATAAATACCTGTGAGATACGATACCTTTGTATTATAATAAAAAAGGATATATAAAGGTAGTTCACCAATTTCCGTTTTTCGTATTATATCTTAACAGCCTACTTCTGTACCATAAATGTACAGATTTTTCTTGGTTTACCCTTATGTTAAGAGGGTGTTGACATCTCAATATGCAATCCGTGGGTATGCAAAGCACTGCTGAAAACTTATATACCTAGCTGTTTTTAATTTGAAAAAATAGCTAGCCAAATAAAAAGAATATAGATCAATGTAAATTGTAAAGTTAAAGTGTAAACAAATGAAGACGTGAATGCCACCTTGCGACCACAAAACAGGTAGGGGTAGGCGCTTGTCTCAGACTCGGATCGCAAAACCGCAAGTTTTTTTCCTAGAGATGGGATGTTGTCGGTATACGGTATAGGCTCAGAACCACAAGAACTGTGCGTTAAAACATATTTCTGTTCGTCGTCCTATTTGTGGTTCATATTTTATATATAAAATACAATTATGTAGTTAAATCATGATACGGTATTATTTGTCATAAACAACAAATTCATATATCACAAAGTGGGTAATGAATATTCCAAAGAGAACTAAAGAATATATACGGGTACTGAAGATCCCGTTACTTATTTATAGCTGCAACTTCGATAAAAAATGTAACTAGTAGTTATGAGTGTATGTGCTAATAAAGTGATTTCATATTTTAATCTTATATAACAATCCATAAAATTCAATTACATGAAAAAGTAGTTACGATATAATGTATATTATAGAGTAGGTGAGTAGGGCATAAATACCTACTAATAAAAATAATATAATTATCCTGAAGCAAGTAAATAATGAAACCTGAAGAATAAAATTTATAAAAACATCTGCATAATAATACTACTAACGCAGCCAGTGCTTCCCCTATGAATATGGCATGACAAGTATTGGTTTCACTTCACCGCAATAATACAAGTCTTATGATGCCGACAATACCAATCAGAAACATACTTTGGAAGCCCAAGAAGCGTAAGACATCCCCGTCTTCCTTTTGATCGGTTTCTGTGGCACCGCATCCATAGGCGTAGTTAGGTGGGGGCTCGGGGGGCTTAGCCCCCCAAGAATGAAATTAGCCCCCCAAAATTCCAAAAATAATTCGTTCTGTTAAGTTTATTCTATCTAGGGTAGGGTCTTAGGCTCCCCCAGATCCAGGGACTTAAGCTCCGCCAGATTCAGGGACTTAACTGCACCTATGATCGCATCGTATCTTACCGAGATGATAGACCATAAAACAAATATTGAGATAGAAGAACAAGAAGAAGAGTTTTGTCTGTGAGGCAGCCGTCGCAGCGTTGACAGATCTCTTATTTTTAGCACTGAGCTTTTTACTTTTACACATTCGTTTGCTAACATTGAATATTCTCTCAAATGAGGTTACTGAAAACGCACCAGCGGACTAGGTTAACACGCCTTGTTTGCAGTATTGCACTGTTTTAGTACATTTGTACTATTTCTAGTTCATTTTCGACGTCAAAGTACAAAAGTAGGTACACGTTGTATCTTCTCAAATGGATGTATAATGCAAGGATGCAGAGGCTTGAGAGTTTTTTTGTTTTTTTTGCTCCTCACAAAATTATAGAACGTCCATGTGATGTCAATTGCCATCTTATAATTAAATTCAAGGGTCACAGGTTTTAGTACAATTCAGTACAATCCTGTACATTTTATTACTTTCATCTGGTGCATTTCAGAAACTCACCACGGCAGAACTGCTGCTCTGTCCTACGAGTAAAATATTCATCTGGCAACACGGCAGCCAGGGCACTACCCACCTCCAACTTGACAGTTGCTTTTAACTAGACAGAAATAGTGATGGGGAAAACCTACCAATTTCTATAATCACTTCAATAATCGAGTGATCACTGGATTAAATTTCACTCAATATGACCTGAATGAACTTGTCAGTAAATATTTATGCGTGTCAAGTACGTCGCCGTCGGTAGCATCGAAAAGAGTTTTTTGTCGATCAGCTCAACTCTCTAATTTAAGAAGTAAACAGATTATCACAAAAAATCTGGATATTATTATTTTTTCAAATTCTTGTCTGTGAGTTTCTTTCATTGTCATTGTCATTGTTCAAAGTTACCTAGTTCCTAGAATGAGAGTTTTAATTTTTGGTAAAAATGTAATTTTTTACCCCTCTTTCTGTGAGTTCCTCTATAATTTTTATTTTATTCCAAGATACCTAGTTTGTAGAATAAGTTTTAATTTTTTATCATTATAGTATTTTATTTTGTTCAAAATAATGCGAAAATATAATATCTTATTAATGTTATTTTGAAATGTTCAGTTTTTGGTTTTTAATTATTCTGTTTGTTTACTGTTTTACCCTATCAATTATTGTTAATTTGAAGTTACTTGCGTCCAGTTTGTCGACGTTTTTTTGTTAATTAAAAAAATATGGTTACGTTACTTTTTCTCAACAACTCACAACTAAATTAAATAAAATTACATATATAGAATATTTATATTTAATTTGTTTCTTTGTTAATTCATATTTGCTAACTACGATTCCTACATCACTGTCTAGCAGATTCTGTTTCATTCGAGTGTCGCTCGATCCAGCGCAACGGTGACGAAGCGACACCTGCCGTTGGTTCAGCTTAGCTCAGAATGAATAAAAATGTTTCACATTTTGGTTGCTGCTTGCACTTGTAACTCGCATCGTTCACTCGAAATCGAGTGACGTCGGAATAATCGAGTACTCGAGTACATTTTCACTCGAGTTATCCCATCACTAGACAGAAATGAAAAATGTCTAAAAAAAAGAATAATAACAATTGAATTTACTGTTGGTTAATTTTTCTAGGGAAAAGTGTGAAAAAGCAAAAAAACATTCCTGGTTTCGACGGGAACAGATGATTACAGAGAATACAGAGGAAATTGAATTAGTTATTAATAAATTTAGACCTTACATGGAGGAAGGAATAATTTCATATAAACCAGAAATATAGGATGAATGATATCAGCAGCACCTGTGCCTACCTTGTGACTATTTCTATAAGAAGGTTCTATAACAAACATGCATCGTAGTTGGAAGTTCAAGTATGTAATATGTGTCTATAATCAATTTCTGACTGACTGGTAGTGAGGTGGGATTATTCATTATTAATGAAGGTGGTTGTGTAATTGTACAAAAATTATAAGGTAAACATGAAAAATCTGGCAAGTTTGCAAATCAATCGCTATGTTTTGACTTTCTGCTATGATTTTGATACATGAATTCTGAAATATTTTTGACAAAAGTGTCATCCAGCTTTGACGTTTTGTTTTCAATACTGATAAAATACTATTGGATGATACTTATTAACTATAGACCTCAATGCCCAATAGAATCCTAGCGTCAAACAAGATCCAATAGAAAAGCCCTGTCAAACTGGTCGTCAGAATATGCATGTTGATAAAATCGGCCCTAAAGCTACCAAAATGTCGATGGTTCAGTCTCTTGTGTTCTCGATATTTATGTATGTCTCGGAAACGTGGACTGGCAGATCGAGCTCGCATAGATGCTTTTGAACTGTGGACGTGGGGGAAAATGCTGAGAGTTCCTTATACCGTCCATCGAACTAACGCTTCCATACTGGATGAGCACGGTAATACAAAGAGCCTATCCTCCGTTGTGTCGACGAGAATACTTACATTCTTCGGACATATTCACAGAAGCGGTAATATGGAGAAACTTGTAGTTCAGGGTCATGCCCTGAATGGGCGGCGCCGTGGCCGTTCCCCTACACGCTGGGTGGATACGACGAAACAGTTGCTGGATATGAGTATCAAGAGCGCCACTGAACTGACAGTAAATAGCGAAAGATGGCGAGCAACGGTTTTCAAAACTGTTGATAATATTCGTGTCGGCAATACTCTAGCTCAGACTTAATGCATTTCACGAGTTCACAACATGTCTGTTAAGACACTGTGACTATGATGATGATCTAGCTACTTAATGGATTCTCAACGAGAATATATTTACTTCTAATAGCCTGATAATCTACAAGGAAATAAAATGATTACCATAAGACATTCGCATTTTTGCGAACAGGATTCCGCAAAAAACCTACTTACAAATACTTCGCCGGTATTCAAGTATACGATCACATCCTAATTTAATTTTTAAATAAGCATCTAAATCAGAATATTGGTTCGAAGCTTTTATGGTTCAATTTGCATAAATCACCAGGATATTTATTGCTTTCCGCAGACACATAATTACCACCAAATAGAAGAATCTGATTTCGAATCTTTAATACCGATTTCAACTTTCGCGAAACGAAATGTTACGGTTTGTATTCATATACGGAAATTTTTATGTAGGTGCGTTATGCTAAAATAAAGGTGGATGTAAGCATCTGACTATTATTATTTATTTAGTATTTGCCATGCAGAAAATGGGTATACAGGGTGTCCAGTTAGTGTGTAATTCTTCGATATCTCGCAAGGTATACCAGGGCATCTATTTTCAAATCATCCGATTCTTATTTCGAATGCGAAATCACAACATTTTCGAACAACATCAGTGATACTGTATTTTCAAATTCCACTTACGAACGCTACGCGTGTACGAATTTTTTCGGGCGAGTGACATCGATTGGTCTTCACCAACCGAAAATGGAATTCGTATGCGAAAAAAATGATTTTGACAGATGGAGCTGTGGATTCTAGGTTATTTCTGTTGAAGTTGTAGTAGTTGTTCCCATTTAAATTTTAAACGATTTGTTGGTTTGGTATATTATTGTTATTATTAGTATGGCTGTTAAAGATCTAATCAATTTAGGTGCGATAGAGTCTCTTGAACAAGCCGAGCTTCTAGCTACTAGGCCTGTAAGGCAAGTACCTTCTTGGAACGATCCGTATGAATTGAGCGATAACGCATTTGTTAAGATATACCGGCTAACCAAGCCTATGACGGAGAATCTAATAGACACTTGAACACCTCATATTCCAGCACCTACGATTATATCGGGCTTGAGTGTAGCACGAAAGGTATTTTTTTATGTGTACTACGTTATAGTGCCTACCTAAGTGCAGTGAGTCCCACTTGTATCAGCAGATAGTATACAAAAATCGGATGCTAGATAAGTTTTCCAGATATCACATGATTACTATGCTACAGTTCTATGATGAGAAAATTGTTTATTTTTTAGGTATTTTTGGTGTTGGACTGACAGTTCTAGTAATTTTCATTTTATACTAAAGCACCCAAGACGTTTGAAAATACAGATTTCATGAATTACCCAACTATAATTCGTATGCGATTTGCGTATTCGAAATGAAATCGATTGATTTGAAAATAGACGCCCTGCGCCGGTACTCTGTAACTTCTATGCACTATGTGCTATGGGATCGGGTGGCCTCGTAAATATGACCGCGTGCCGTGACAGCGTAGTAGACACGTCATAGGCACCCGAAACTTCCCGATCGTCATGGTCGTCATGGTGATAGAAACATGTTTCTATCTCTTAAGTTAGAGAGTACCGACGCTGATAGAAGAAAATGTCAAATAAAAAAGTTATTTAGTTACTTAAGACGCATATTCTAAAAATATTTTAAAATATACAGGATGTTGCGGGAAAGTAGAATAGTGATCAACTTGATTTTTTTATATGGAACTATAACATTTTCATAAATTGTTCTAGTTTCCGTCATAGATCTCTATTCAACCCTAAAATATTTTTGGGATTGGTTGCGACATTGCCAGGTTATAATTTATTTTCTATTAATTTCCGGATTTGCAAGGTCGCAAGTAATACGTCCAAATTGATATATTCCTTTAATTTTTCTCAATAATATTATGCAGCAGGTTACTTAAATATTAAGCGGATATTATTTTGGATGTTACCAGCAATTTGTATCTACAGGGTGTTTTTGGCAGAATTTTAAATTACGGCAATTTCAAGGTCACTTTACTTTGTTTTTTTAAACATAACACCCTGTATGTTTTATTTTAAATCGAAATATCTGCTAATACCCTATCTCGCCTTGTAATTTTTTTTCGTGTTTGCGGCGTTGCCAAGTTATAAATTATTTTCTAAATTTTCAAACAAATATCCCCGATTTTAATTTATTTTAAATAGAATCCTCTACTTATTTTTATTGCAATGAATTGCACATCTCGAACTTAGTAAGATCTCAAAATTTCAAAATTTTGTTTTTAATAATTACTGAGATACGGCAACACCGCTTTTTCAGTAAATGGTACCGGAACGCTTAAATATTTCCAAAACCGCCACAGCTGGAGAGATGAAATTCAATATTTGGGGTTTTTGAACATACAGAATTCAAAAGCGCTGACAGTAGTGTTGTCAGATTTACCTTTTTTACGTCATAATTTTGAATGGAATGCCCTATTTATGAAGTCTGCCGTATCTGAGTAATTAATAGAAACAAAATTTTGAAATTGTGAGATCTTACTAAATTCGACATGCGCAATTCATTGCAATAAAACTAAGTAGAGGATTCTATTTAAAATAAATTAAAATCGGCGATATTTGTTTAAAAATTTGGAAAAATAATTTATAACTTGGCAACGTCGCAAACGCGAAAAAAAATATTACAAGGCGAGATAGGGTATTAGTAGATATTTCGATTTAAAATAAAAAATACAGGGTGTTACATTTAAAAAAAACAAGGTAAAATGACCTTCAAGTTGCTGTAGTTTAAAATTCTGCCAAAAACACCCTGTGTTGTGTGCTGATAACATCCAAACTAATATCCACTTAATATTCAAGTAACTCGCTGTATAATATTATTAAGAAAAGTTAAAGGAATATATCAATTTGGACGTATTACTTGCGACCTTGCAAATCCGGAAAAATAAATTGTAACTTGGCAACGTTGCAACCTATCCCAAAAATATTTTAGGGTTAAATGGAGATCAATGATGGAAACTAAAAGAATTTAAAGAAAGTTATAGTTCCATATAAAAAAATTCAGTTGGTCACTATCCTACTGTCTCGCAACGCCCTGTATATTTCAAAATATGTTTAGAATATGTGTCTTAAGTAACCAAATAACTTTTGTATTTGACATTTTCTTCTATCAGGTATACTTTGCGAGATATCGAAGAATTACCCACTAACTGGACACCCTATATAAGTGAGCATTGTAAGCCCTTCAAATTTTCAAATGAAGCAAAGGGGGATCTGCTGGCTCAATGCCCAATGGGCAGAGGCCAGAGGTTTGGGGTTCAGTTCATATCGATCACAAGAGCTCAGCGAGAATCGAAAACTTCGATAGAATGTGGCATGAGGGGCTTCTGGTCAAACTTGCTGCTTATGAACTACCACCTGGCCTGCGCCAGTGTCTGAATAGTTTTTTGAACGACCGATCTCTGTTTGTTGTAGTCGAAGGCTGTCCGTCAGACGTATTTTCAATAAACGACAGTGTTCCGCAAGGATCTGTCCTATCCACTACATTATTTCTGATGTCCATCAACGAGCTGCTGACAAGCCACTATCATCCCAGGAAACGGTACGCCGGCGACAGCAACATGCCTCACAGATCAACGTAAATATCAAAAAAATTGTCGAGTGGGCGGATTCGTAAATAAAGTACCGTTCAGCGTACAGAAAACTCCGACAACAACACTTACAAAAAACTCTCACGTTGGCTTACCAACTGTGAAAATGGAGGGTCATCCAATAACCGAGTCATCTTCCGTCAAGTTTTTGGAGATCAACATCAACAATAACATGTCCTGGCACGACGACGTCGTCAGTATTGCAAAAACGGCATCCCAAAGGCTTGGAGTTTTGTTCCGCTCTGTAGGAAGCTGAATATACCAAAGCAACTACTGTTGCTCTACAAGGCACAGATCCGATCATAGTTGGTGCATTGCTCCCATGGGTGGGGATGCGCTCCAAAGTACTCTCTGAAGCTTCTGGACACTATCCAGAAGAGAGCAATTAGACTAATCGATACGCCTAACCCCACAAAGGACCTCCACAGCCTGGACCATCGAAGGCGGGTGGCTGACCTGTCCCTATTTTACAGACTCCATCACGAACGATGTTCGAGTGAGCTCTCCCAGATAATAACAGCGAAGGCCGTCGGAACGAGGAACACTAGAGAGGCTCTGCGTGCTCATCCTTACCAGGCTGAGGTCCCTACTCCGAGAACCAGTCTTTTCCAGCATTCCTTCTTTTGACTACAACCTGCAGCGTTTTAAATCTAACGTGCACCGACACTTATACTCTCGCAGTGGTTCCACAGCACCATAGGCTTTCAGCCTTTGCGGGAGGCTGACCATAAAAAAATGTAAATATTAAATAATTCTCGTCCTCTTTTCCGTCGTCAATAAGCCTGCTTTCTGTATGAGCTAGTTAAAAAAAATTTTGTTAGTATAGTGGGTCAAAGTTTTGTTTGTATTTTTTTGGGGTCATTTCTCTACCCATGCCCATAGACAGACGAAAATCGGTGGTCGCCAAAAAAATCGAATCCCTTTGGAACGTTATGCAAAAGTCTATATAAAAAAAGCCTTGTCACTATAAGTTCCGTTGGTCTATCAGTCATCTCTCGGGTAGTTGTTGTCCCGGCCCCTTCATAACTTGAAAGTTACTCGCAGAATGTGTAGTCAGGCCACTATTTTCTACTCAAATACCGTTGTGATTCAACTTCAAATTCCCATAAACTCTCTATCGGCATAAAATACAAACTGCCATTAGTATTTGTTTCGAAAACACCCCGAATGGACCAAGTACCTGAATTTTTAAGGAGAATGCCACACAAAAGAAATCCAACATTTCAACCGTTGGACGTTTATCTGCACTTAAGTCAACTTTCATCCCTAACATGACTTTTCATAAAAATTCAAAATATCATCAGAGCGCAGGTATAAAAGGGCACTTTAAAAAATAAATCTAAATTTTTCCATTGTGTGCCAGTCGGTGCACACTGCGGCAGGTATTTTTGTGTATGAATAATCTATTGTGCCGGCTTGCCGAATAATAGGATAACATCGACGAAGGCTGTGAAATTATGGGAGCCCGCGTACAGAAGCGTACTCTCGAGCACATTTTTGCGAAGCTACACTTGTGCCTCATGCTCTTTAATATGTATTCCGAGGTTACATTTGAGCAAGACTTGATGGATTCAATCATCATCATAGTCACAATGTCTTAACAGACATGTTGTGAACTCGTAAATGCATTAAGTCGGAGCTAGAGTATTGCCGACATGAACATTATCAATAGGTTTGAGAACTGTAGCTCGCCATCGTTCGCGATTTAATGCCAATTCAGTGACGCTCTTGATACTCATATCCAGCAACTGTTACGTCGTATCCACCCAGCGTGTAGAGGAACGGCCACGGTGCCGCCCACTCGGGCCATGACCCTGAACTACAAGATTCTCCATACTATCGCTATCGCTGAATATGTCCGAAAAATGTAAGCATTCTTGTCGACACAATGGAGAATAGTCTCTTTGGATTACCGTGTTCATCCAGTGTGGAAACGTTAGTTTGAAGGACAATAAAGGAACTCTCAGCATTCTCCTCCACGTCCACATTTCAAAAGCGTCTATATGCGAGCTCGATCTGCCTTTTTAACAGTCCAAGTTTCCAAGGCATACAAAAATATGGAGAACACAACAGACTGAACCAGCGACATTTTGGTAGCTTTAGTGATGTTATGATCACGCCATATTTTAGTAAGCTTTGTCATGACCACACGTGCCTGTTGAATGCGCCGTCGAATCTCATTTTCACAGCTACCCGAATTGTCGATCAAAGAACCGAGATACCCAAAATTTTGAACTACTTCACAACGGCCTACTGACTTTGTGTTTTAAAATATGATGTTTCATTGCGTTTTATGTGACAATCATTCTAAAATAAAATTACAAGCTAATGTAAGTAGATGTAACCTGACAAACCCATTTTTGCAGGGCTCTATATTTCAAGTTGGCCAATACTCTTACACATTGTCTCTGTATGCCAAAAATCTTTTTGCAATGTGTAGAATAACCCCAGCTCAATATGGAAAATAACTTAGCTGATTGAAAATATGCATAATAACAGTTCATGAGTGTTGCATTATTTACTATATTTTTCAGATGTCTTGGAGAGATAAATGATTCTGGACAACTTTTTTGAGAGTTTCTGAGTGTGTAATTTCCATGACAGTTGCAAAACTAAATACATGCCTAGAAGTGTTACATTCTGTTCTTTCTTTTCTGATGTGCAAACCATTTTAAAATCAGTTTGTTTTGTTTTTGTATGGTTTAGGCTCAGTGAGTATATCCGACAGATCAGAACTTTATCAAAGTAACAAAATTACCATCAGTACTAGACAAGTGACTACTCACAGGTGTTATAAGTGTTTACGATATGAACTGCACTCTTCCAGCCTTTCCAAAAATAGCTTTTCAATGAAAGCATATTTATTTTTTTAACCATGATCTTACAATATTTCTCTATAAAGCTAAAAAAATTGCAGACGATGCTGTTCCTAGCACATCATCACATCAGCTAGAAACTACATGTTTTTTTTTTCCAGGAGGACATTGCTGTCCCCGTCAATACTTAAGCCTTAAGGCCTATTGTATTATTGCTCCTCTCTTTTACAGTATCCACTCCAGCAATCTGGATCCCTGCATAAGTTTATGCAGTTTACCTACTGGTCCTGGTGCTGAGCCGTACTCCATTGGTTCTAGCTTGGTCTTCCCAAAGAGCTGTTGTTTCTTGTGATCTAGCGCTTCGCACTCACAGAGCACATGTAGGGCTGACTCGGTTCCTCTTCCACACAATCTGCAGTTGAGGTCTCCATTGTAGAGTCCCATTTTATTCAGGTGTTCCTTCAGGCCACAATGTCCTGTGAGGAGACCCGTCGTTATTCGGAGCTGATTTCTACTCAAGGAGAGCAGTGTTTCAGCTATCTTCTTGCATGGAGCTTTAATGAATGTTTTTCCATGAACACATCCTGGCAACAAGTTCCACTGCTCCTTGTGCTGATGTTTCACCCATTCTCCCACCTGGTGTCTGATTGTGCTTTTAGGCACCCCCAGGGCGGGTTCTGCTCCAATGTATAGGGCAGACCAACAGATCAGAACTTTACCAAAGTAACAAAATTACCATCAGTACTAGACAAGTGACTACTCACAGGTGTTATAAGTGTTTACGATATGAACTGCACTCTTCCAGCCTTTCCAAAAATAGCTTTTCAATGAAAGCATATTTATTTTTTTAACCATGATCTTACAATATTTCTCTATAAAGTTAAAAAATTTGCAGACGATGCTGTTCCTAGCACATCATCACATCAGCTAGAAACTACATGTACAGCAACAGCATTTGAAACAACACACCAGGGCAAAAAAGTCAAGCTGATAGAAGATATCAGATTGATACCTTTACCTGATAGGATAGCATCTCCACCTCTTCAGTCTCCTGTGGAGACACAGACAGAGAGCTGTCTCACTGCTGATTCTCCTTGGAGAGAAAATTTAAAAAAAACAGGTGTCTCAGTTGAAGTCGCAAAATATCAGTTTGAAAAAAGAAATTCAAACCACTGTTCATAAATCTGAGACATTTACAAAAGATGATTTTAAGGTTCAGTGTGATAATTTCTTAACTCCACAACTTTCTAGTTTTGTTAAGGCTCAAGTAGATTTACTACACAAATCACCTCAGGGTAAACGTTACAGTAATGAATTTAAACAGTTTTCACTTTCTTTATATTTTTCTAGCCCAAAGTGTTACAGACAGTTGCAGTCAACATTTTGCCTACCATCACCTAGGTCTTTATCCAGGTTTATCGAAAATATAAAATTTACAGCTGTTGTCAATCCTTCCTTGTTCAAAATCTTAGAAATGAAGGTAGCAAAATTACAGCCAGCAGATAAGTACTGTGTTTTATGTGTGGATGAAATGTCATTGAAGTCAAATTTATTTTATAACTCTAGTGCTGATTGTGTAATTGGGTTTGAAGATAATGGTGAGGTTGGCACTCAAAAACCAGCATCACCTGCTACAGTTTTCATGGTTCGAGGTAGAAAATCTGCATGGAAGCAACCAATTGCATATTGTTTTTCATCCACATATTATAGTGCTGTTGAGATGAAAAAACTATTGGACAATGTTGTCCAGAATTTAACTTCGGTAGGCCTAGAAGTCATATGTTTAATATCAGATATGGATTCTAATTGTGTGGAACTTTCAAAGATTTTAGGTGCAACCACTGAAAATACAAAAATTTGCTTGGGAAGCAAAGAAATGTTTTTTTAGTTCGTTCCACCGCACCTCATAAAAGCAATGCTTAACAATCTACTGCGATTTGATTTCAAATGGGATGATGAAAGAGCGTCATGGGCAGATTTTGTAACATTTTATGAAAGAGATCGAACACTCAATAACAAGTTAGCTCCAAAATTAACAAAATCTCATATAAATCCTACAAATTTTGAGAAAATGAGAGTTAAGTATGCAACACAAGTACCAAGCAATACTGTTGCTATTGAAACAGATGTGATGTTAGGTGCATTACCACCTGCTGCAATGGGTACAGCTGTATGTCTGTCTAAATTTGATAAGCTCTTTGACATATTCAATTCCTCAAATATGAAATCTAAAAAAGAAATGAATAGACCATTTAAAGGTGAGCCCAAGCAGATTGATTTTTTAAAAGAATGTAGCACTGTTTTAGATGGGTTGATTGTGTTCAATACATCTAAAAATAAAGTAGTAAAAGTAAAATTTTGGAACTGTTGGAAGATTTCTATAGCATCTTTGCTAGCACTTTGGGAACATCTCCAAACAAAAGGATTTCAGTTTCTGTTCATAAGGCGAATCAATCAAGATTGTATAGAAAATGATTTTGGAACAATCAGACTGCAGCATCGGAATTGTGTGAATCCTACCCCATTGCAGTTTATAAGGTCGTTTAGGAAGACATTTGTCATAAATTATATCCATACTGCAGGTATGAATTGTTTAGAAGACTTTGATAGGACAATCACTCAACTATCAGATTTCACGTCATCCTCTCTCCCCGAGCCTGTTGCTACTACAACTCCAAAATTCAGTTTTAAAATAGGTTCCAGCACTTATCAGGAACTTACATTGCCAGAAGTAAATGCATTCAAGTATGTTTGTGGGTACTTCATTGACAAATGTCTTACCATTCAACCTTGTACTGTATGTCAAAAATTTGCGACAGATAATAATCAGTTAGACCATTCAAATTTATTTATTCACTTTAAATCATCTGATACAAGTAAATCTGCTTTTGGAGAATTGAAAACGCCTCATGAGTCTTTCTACCATTTTATATATCAACTGGAAAATATTCATTCAAATCATAGAAGTGTGCATTCTGGATCATCCAGGAAATTACCTATATTTATCCTGAGTTCCAATAGATTTCTTATGTTCATCCATGCCCAAACTTTCCTCTCGATTACCTTCGAAAACTGTTTATAAGATTTCGTATTTACCGTATGTTTAAAAATACTAACAGAAGTTTCAAAACAACCCCAAAAAGAAATAGAAAACTTAATATTTTGATGAATTTTTAATATATATGTATTGTACATTCGACAGAAAAAATCCTAAGTATAAAGCTGAATTTTGAGTTACTTATTATGATGATTAGTTTAGTTACATGATGCTGGTGACTTAGCCCAGGGTTGTGATTATGATATACATATTTGTCAATGTTCACAAAATGATTATAATTGATAATAGTTTTACTTTGTGGTTGTTATTAAATCAATAGATTACCTAAGATAAAATTCCATGTTATGTTTCTAATTTTAAGTTTATAATGCAGTTTGTGAATTTAATTGTACAGAAGTGTCGTCAGACTAAACTTATTAAAAGATATTCTATCACCTCCTTAATATGTGTTTTAATTCCTTGTTGCCTTTAATTGCCACATTGCCATACATTGAATGACATTCCGTAAAACATAAGTGAACTGTACATTTAAAAGAGATTGTCAGAGATAGGTATTATAATAATTTATACTTTGAGAAACGTCACAGACGTCGCGGAAACGTCAGTAAACAGTAATAAACAGCATGTTTTACGCATTTGGTTCAACTTATGGGCCAGTTTTTGGCAATAATTTGGAAGAAACAAATAACAGGATAAGTTTCAGGACCCATATTCCTTGTCACTAAAATATTCATGACCCAAAAGAAATTGGTATTTTAACTCCAAATTTTCCTAGTTTGGCACTTTTCAACGGTCAGATCTTTAAAAATCACAACTGTTGTGCAATCATTCATATAGAGTAAAGACACAGAATTTACTTAAGTTATTTATTTATTTTCAATCCTTTAAGCCATATTAAAAGTAAGGGTATTTCTGAAAAACGGAAATGGCAACATTGCTTTTTCCAACTAATTCAGGTATTGCGAGACATCTGGCAACTACTGCACACCCAAATTTAAATGTCCAAGGTCAATGGGAGCGGATTGCAAACATAAAAGGAATTCCGCCGGGTGTCTCCTCTTGTTAGTTACCTTCTCTTTGGTTAAACCGTACCACTGACCGAGTGACATGAGCTTAGGATCATATCGTCCGCAACTAGTGATTCCACCTTCTGCAACTTATCGTCGCCAACTCCGACGAGTCCAGTTTTTGTCTGGGGGCACATGATGAACGCCAACGCATAAAACGACGACGGGGTAAACGACGTGATCTCCAGTTTGCTGTTGAGTGGCAACTACACCGTCTGCGTCCTATATTAGTTTGATGATTTTGGGTGCCATTGCTTTCTACAGCAAGTCACCTTTGCTTATGATTCGTAGCACAATGACTGCGCGACGTTATGTGAATGAGGCGTTAGAACCAATTGCTGTTCCATATGTCCGAGGCCTCGAAGAGGGTTTCTTCTAGCAAAATAATGCACGTCCTCATATTACAAGGGTATCGATGAGGTTTCTACAGCAGGCTGAGGTTCAGAGTACTTGGGCTTACTAAATAGACTATCAATAAATGTTTATGACCAGAGCATATAGTAATGGAATAAGGTACTGACAGACTGAAGAGTACATGAAAATATAATTGTTGAAGATTTTTGAATAAAGATTTCATTGTTATACCACTCTCGATTAGTAAGCGCTGAACCGATATTTTGTCAAGTCGCCATTCTTCTAAAATCTAAATAGTCGGGGACTGATTCTTGAATGTCGCTGCATACAAAGATATCACATCAACGTTGCTGGAGCAGCAACGGCAGTCTGTAATTATTCTTAAGGTCGAAACCTTCGTCGGAAAAATAAATGTACCAACTTTTGTCTACATAAGAGCTTTACATGTCATTATCGGCTGGTACATTTAAACTTAATGTACGCTCTTTCACCATAGATAAAACGGCGGCTCGACCGCATAATGATTCACCTTATTTTCTGCCTCTACCGTTTCCACGGCTTTTGATTAATTACTTCTTCTCCGTCTAAGTGTGTTCTTATCTGCGTGTCGCATGTGGAAATCTCCTGCAGCCACGCATTACTCCTATATGTATATTGTATCTACATCTGTGCACCGACATTGTAAAGTATTGTAATACACGTTGATACTTTGGAATGCCTTTAGTCCATTACATGGACACATGCGCCGCCTGGTTCGGTAGTGGTACTATTATTAGTTTGCACAACAGGCCATGAAGGCCTAGGACAAAAATGAGTACCCTCTGATCCTATAGCGCTAAATTTATGTAATATTGTCTTTGTCTTTTGGATGCTTGTTTCCATTCACAAACAACAGCTAGAAACAAAAATGGAGTCAAGTTGATTGACTCAGTACTTCCCACACATTACGGTTATACCAGTTTATTATTTTCCCATAGCATACAGATTTAGTCTGATATCCCCTTGCAACAAAATCATCGCCAGTACCCCCCCCCCCCCCAAATTGTCATCTGCCGCTAGGTCTTTCCTGCACAGGTCAATGAACAGCCTATTATCAATAATACAAACTTTTCAGTTTTTCAACCCCCCCCCAACCACCCCAATTTCACCCCCACCCAAGAAAAGTACAAAACGGTCAGGAACCCCCAAAACATCTAAAAACGAAGTTTGAGCTGTTTTCGTATTTTTAGTTTCTTGATTATTGCTTCGCTGCCACTGACACGATTTCTAACAAGCATACGCGTTTTCCATCCTCACCACAGTAATAATAATGTGTCAAAATTTCATTATTCATTTCATTAGAATCAATTTAATAGTTTCCACGTTACAAAATACAAAACGATCTAAACCAATAAATACTCGTATGTATACAGAAAATTCTAAGTCCTTTGGTTTCTGTAATAGGCAAGGCAATGTTCAGATGGATCTAAAAAGGTGATTTATGTCGCTAGATCTTCCTTCACAGGTCAGTGGACAGCCTATTATGAATACAGCAAATTTTTCAGTTTTTCAACCCCCCATCCCCCAACCACCCCAATTTCACCCCCACCCAAAAAAACTCAGAAAATGATCAGGAACTTCTAAAACACTTAAAAACGAAGTTTGAGCTGTTTTTATATTTTTAGTTTTTTATTATTTCTGCGCCGCTACTGGCACGATTTATAAAAACCATACGCATTTTCCATCCTCGACACGGTAGTAATACTGTGTCAAAATTTCATTAAAATCAATTGAACAGTTTCTTCGTTACATAATATAGAACGATCTAAAGCAATACTCATATGTATACATCGTCCTTTAGTTTCTGTAATAGGCATAAGGCAATGTTCGGATAGACCTAAAAAAGTTATTTATGTCGCTAGGTCTTCCTTCACAGGTCAGTGGGTAGTCTATTATGAATACAACAAATTTTTCAATTTTACAACCCCCCAACCCCCAACCACCCCAATTTCCACCCCCACCCAAAAAAAGTAGAAAAGGATCAGGAACACCTAAAACGCCTAAAAACGAAGTTTGGGGAATATTTGAAATTTTTCGTTTTTTGCTAATTACTCCGCCGCCAATGCACCGATTTTCAAAATTATAGCAGCATTACCTACTACGACCCCACAGCATATCGCTGCCCAAATTTCATCACAATCCATGTAGCGGTTACTGAGATCACGAGGACAGAAAAACGCGTACAGACAGACCGACAGACAGACAGACCGACAGACAGACAGACCGACGGAAATGAGTGACGTGGATTTTCGTTATGTAGACATCATGAAACGCCCAAAAAGTGTATTATCTCAAAATCGAAAATTTTCGCGATTACAATACTCCCCTCACCTATCGGTGTGGGAAGTAAAAGCATTTGAAATTCGGTATTCATCAAAAGTAAAATACCTTTGACAAAAGGTAATTTTTGATACTATATTTTTAGATCTTAGGTAGTCCCCATGAAAATTATTTTTGTGTCTTGTCTTGTATGTATGCTCATCAGAATGTTTGGTGAACTTATGCATGTATAAATTCATTTCTGCAACAAGCATCGTAAGAAAGATGAGATAGTATTCTAATACAACGTCTCTGTAGTGAAAATAGTGTTTTGACATGGCAAAAGTGGTCCCAACTTATGATGCAGTGAGAATGGAAATAATATGCCGCTTTTAATGTTGGTTGACTAGTGACGAAAGAAAGATTCCTGATCAGATAAACACTCTTAGACAGTTTTTTTGATACTTCCTTGATATGCTGCTGCCAAAGTCAAGGTACAGTCTAAGTGAGCTCCCAGATATTTGACAGGTGTGGTGTTCTCTTTCAAATGTCTCTTATTGAAATTCAATAGCTGCGTCTTCATATGATATATTTTTAGTGCATTCGCCAGGCACCAAACTTCCAATTCTGATTGTTATGCGTTGTTATGCTGGCTCAGTTCGTCGATAGTCTTAAATTGATTTAATTTTGTAGTGTCATCAGCAAACAGTAGAAACTTGGAATATGTATCGCAGTTCTGTAAGTCGTTGATATAAATCAGCAATAGTGTTGGGCCGAGTACAGAGCCCTGAGGCACCCCATGCGTTAGTCCCTGTTGGCACTGAATCAGAAGTTTTGCCTTCCATGGATGTCATCCTCGATGTTACTTATAAATCTAAAATGACATTCGTGCGACTAATGCGCTACAGTTTTTGGCATATTCCAACGCACGAACCATTCACCGTTTGTTTCCCTGGGCTTTCCTTCAAAAAACTAATAATGTATTGAGGTGAAAAGGCATAATCGTGGCTTGGCATGATCAATTTACTGCGGTAGGGTATACAGCTATTGTAGGGTAAGTCACGAAGGCCGAATAAGCAGCGACCCGGCAATAATAAGTATTTTAACTGGGTATTAGAAACACGGGACGACGTCAACGTCAACAAGGCTTTTTATCGGCAGCAAATGGAATGTTGCGTTTCTATACCGACGAGGGTGCAGTTGTTGTTTTGGGGAAAACAGATTGTTACGCGTGCTGACTCGTACCAGGTGGAAATGGACGGTGTTCTGTACGTAGACTGTCATCATCGTCATCATCATCATCATAGTCACAATGTCTTAACAGACATGTTGTGAACTCGTAAAATGCATTAAGTCGGAGACACAGTATTGCTGACACGAATATTATTAATAGTTTTGAGAACTGCAGCTAGCCATCGTTCGCGATTTACTGTCGGTTCAGTTGCGCTCCTGATACTCAAATCCAGCAACTGTTTCGTCATATCCACCCAGCGTGTAGGGGAACGGCCTCGGTGCCGCCCACTCGGGGCATGGCCCTGAACTACAATTTTCTCCATATTATCGCTTCTGTGAATATGTCCTAAGGATGTAAGCATTCTCGTCGACACAATGGAGGATAGTCTCTTTGGATTACCGAGCTCATCCAGTATGGAAACGTTAGTTCGATGGGCGGTATAAGGGACTCTCAGCATTCTCCTCCACGTCCACATTTCAAAAGCATCTATCCGAGCTCGATCTGCCTTTTTAACAGTCCATCAAGTTTCCGAAGCATACGTATGGAGAACACACAAGACTGAACCAGCGACATTTTGGTAGCTTTAGAGATTCCAACCATTTGGTTCACAGAAAAATCGGAAAAATGAAGGGTACCGACTGGATTCAGACCAGCGTCTTCGGCATTCTAGGCCGACGCGTTACCAACTATACCACGGTTCCCCGTGATATAGCCCATGTACAGCACCAACGACATGGTAGCGACTCCGCCGACACCCACCACTCCCCGTATCTCTCTGCGAACCATGTATTTCAGTCATCCAGAGAGATCTAGTCGGCTGTTAGGTGAGTGTGAATCTCCCACCGCTATTTGCACGGCAGCTCTCTTTCTTACTGAAGTACGACTCCTCAGTCGGCCAGGATTTCATGGAATGAAAGGTGCTGGCTTACTCCGCAAGAGGAGATAATTCCAATCATTTGGTTCGGCGCTGTACATCGGCTATATCACGGGGATCCGTGGTGATTGCAATTATCTCCCTCTTGCGGAGTAAGCAAGTACCTTTCAGCTTCAGTGCTGTTATGGTCACGCCTAATTGTTTACCAAACACAAAAATGTGGTACAGTTTTGATATGCCACTTTTGACATAATAACTAAAAGGGCAAGCAGGCGATGTTGCTTACATGGTCTGTTTTTTTTTCGAGCCAATTATTCCAATCGGACACCCAATCCGATCCACAGCATTACTCTCTCACGTTATTCAAATATCCAAATTATTCAACCTTTTTCCCATTCCATAATCTGATTAGACGTTCGAAATTTTATACTGTCCGGTATACATAAGAGGCCAACCAACAAGCAACGTATCAAACCAGTTTGGAACTGGTATTATTTTAAGACCACATGAAATGCTCTGTCTGTCGCTCGTTGTTCATTAGACTGTGAATTTTTTAATGCC
Source organism: Callosobruchus maculatus (assembly GCA_951848785.1). Taxonomy (NCBI): domain Eukaryota; kingdom Metazoa; phylum Arthropoda; class Insecta; order Coleoptera; family Chrysomelidae; genus Callosobruchus; species Callosobruchus maculatus. Next base: position 14,960,280 of record CATOUR010000056.1, read on the forward strand.
ATAAAATATGACGGTTAAGAGGTGGTATTAGGTATTAGGTAATTATGGTTCACTTTTATGCCTCTAATTATATACAGATAGCTACACAGACAGACTGACTTTTATAATCTATAATCAACATAAAAAGGAGAGGTAGTCTTTTTATTGAACTGGTCTGAGAAGATCTTAAAAATGTACCTATATGTATATCGAAAGAGCACTCTCGATAGGTTATTGACTACAGAGGAATTTTTTATTGCTGCTCATGTGTATAGAGTGCTTTATAACGAAAAGGTGAGTCAAGTGGTTTGATTCAGTTTTGGAGTTGCCCTTAGAGTAACGACTCAACATAGAGGTAGTAAACAACTAATTCTAATGGGCCGACATCTTTTCTTACGTTGTCATATTGACCACCAGATACCGTAATCATAATTCTTTACTATAGTCTTAATTGTATAGTATCCAGAAATATTCTATTCTGCGTTAAAAAATACGGTAATTTGGTGGTTCAGGAATGATTACAGCAAAATCAATAGATATGTTGACCTCTACCGCGATACTGCATATTTCTTCATCATAAACGCAAATTCTGAAGTCTTATATAAATTTTGAGGAGCTGGCAACGCCGATATCATTTCCCTGCGATTTATTTACGGTAGAACCCCGACTGACAAACGTTTGTTTTGTTTGTGCGTCTTTTGAGCTTGGTCGGTAAAATCGAATTCGCTATTTGTTGGTAACTGTAGTGAAACTTTACGGACTTGCTGTGCTATATTCGAGTGTAGTTTAACAGTTTTTTCGAGATGGAACTCAAAAGTGCAGTGTTTGTAACATGGGTTGCATTGGAAGAATTTTCATGTTAGTTGGCAATGTTTGGCGGCTGAAGTGTCAAAAGATGATGGCTTGAGCACGCCAATGTGAAGTGGTTTGCTTACTACCTCTATGTTCAGTTGTTACTCTGAGGTACCGAGTATGCTTTCTCTTCGTTTTCTTGTCATAGATAATTAACCATCAAACCATGTTTGAACTTGTCACCAACTGTCACCTGATTTGCATTTAATCGTACATCCGACGTTAACGATCTCATAGATGGAGATATTTCGTTAAGAAATAATTCGACGATAAATAATACACACAAGATTTGTTAATGGAATATTTTGTAATTAGGAGAAACAGTTATTATGGTAGAGCGGTAAGTGGCCACTCCGCTTTTTTGGTAGAATGTGTGAAAAAACTGGTTCTCGAAATGTATCTGCAGTTGTTCTCTAATAGAAACTGTTAAAAAGCTTAATCCTAATTATCCTAGAAACATATACACACTCGCAGGCAGGAACTCTGCTGCTTTGAAATATCACAACTGAGTAGACCGACGATAATATGACTATTTCATTTGCATTTGAGGTCGAGTTAGTATAAGAATTTTTATAGGTACTTTTAAGCTGATACAAAATTGCGCATAAAGATAAAATTTCATTTACTGGGTTGATGAGGAAACGAAAAGAACTAAGGACTAGATTTTTTTTATAACTGAGCAGACCGCGTAGGCAGAGTACCGCGGCTGCTGCGAAAGGGTTATGTTAGGAGTCCATGCCAAGCCTTGGACAACCTTGGAAATGAATGTGCGTTTGTACCGCTAGGTTCTTGATGTATGAAGAACGAACACCTTAGGATGAGATGCAGCGGTCGCGCGGGTGCATCTGATAGGAGCGGTGAGTGGCGCGGAACGATAGAGGATAGCTCAGACGAGCAGATTCCCTATGAATATAGGTAGAAGATTGAGAGGCCACCAACACAACGCCGGTGAGAAAGTGGCGGGAGGTGGCGCGTTAAGGACGGGTCGCCAATTAGTCGAATTGCCCTTCTCTGGACGGCATCTAGTATAGACAGGGTAGTAGGGGCAGCAGCTCCCCAGACATGAAAGCAATACTCCAGGCTAGGTCTTATCTGGGCTTTATATAGCGTGAGGAGGTTACATGGTGAAAAGTACTTTCTGGCTCTAAATATGTGGTACCCAAGCTTTTTACCACCAGCTGTTGCAATTGACGCAACGTGTTCGTGCCAGATCAGGTTTTCTGTAAAGTTGACTCCTAACACCTTGAATGAGTGACTCCTTGGCAGAGCCCGGTTGTTCATTAGAACCTGGTGTTAACTTGGGCACTTCTTGTTGATAGCGAAAAATACTGGGTCTTGGACGCTTTAAATCTTACCATATTCTTGAGCCCCCAAGCGATAATGGTATCGAGACTCTTTGAAAGTGAAGTTGCCACTGCCAGTCTTCTGCGTTCCAGCTCGACCACAGAGATCGGTCTGTTGCTCATGATGCCTGCATGCAGCATACTGTCATCCGCAAAACTGTGGATTGGTTTTGTAGTGCTAGAGAGTAGATCATTAATGTGAAGCAGAAACAATGTCGGAGCCAATACCGGTCCCTGCGGAATCCCAGCATTGATGCTATGGAAAGAAGAGGAACAGCCGTCTACCACGGCAGAGATTTTCCGACCTGGGAGGAAGTCTGCGAGCCCACCGCTAAGCTTAAGAGGGAGCCGATTAGTCTTGTTTAGATAGTTTGGTTACTTGAGAATCCACAATAAATACGCAAAATACGTGTGTTCGGTATGTCACAATATATCATTTCTCAGGGTTTTTTATTTTCCCTATTAAATAATCCGAAGATTGCAAAATTTTCAAGATTTTGTTGGTAGTTACCATCATTCACACCTACGAAAAACTTCGGAAACGTCACAAGTCTATCTTTTCGATGAAATTCAAATACTTTTAATATTTCGAAGTTTAAATTCTGTGTGTCTCACACAGAATCTTCTGTATCAAGTGGAGCAACTTTTCCGGAGGTGCTGTCACAGGTTTTATCACATCCGTCTTCATATTTTTGAGCTGGGTATAAAATTTTGTGTATATAAATGATAAGAAATATTATATTCAGACGGTCAAAAATATGTAAATAAATATGTTGAAGCATAACAAGTCAAATGACAGGGATGGCACAGGATTACAAATTACTATTTATGTAAAAATCATAAAAAACAAAATTTGTAACACTTTTAAGCTGTGAGTACAGAAAATGAAACTACACCTTTTCGAGCTATAGTTGCTAAAGCGTCAAGTGATAATTCAAAACGGTCAAGTTAATTTTCCAACTCGTCAGGTATAATTTATACCTGTCGGTTTGAATTTACAATTATTGACGAGTTGGAAAGTTGGAAAATGAACATGACCGTTTTGAAACTTGACGCTTTAGAAACTACAGCTGCTGGAAAAGGTGTAGCGGCATAATTTCGTTTCAAAATTCATTTTAAAGAAATAAGGCTTCACATAGAAAACTATAAATGCCCTACATCATACATCATAAAACGACAGGGACTAGAATGTCAAAACTATATGAAAATTACCCTTAGTTATACCTCATCAGTGAAGCAGTGAAGTACCTTCCCATTAGTATTAGTAGCAGTGCTGCTGTTTTAGTACATTTGTACTATTTCTAGTACATTTTCAACGTCAAAGTAGAAAAGTATATGAAGGCTGAATTCTAGTACATTTCCAATTTTCAAAAAATTTAGTACAATCTAGTACCTACATCTTATTACTTTCATTCAGTACATTTCAAAAACGTACCGCGGCAGCACTGATCAGTAGGTACCAAGAGCGGGCACATGCATAAAAATGCACAAGTGTTCGGTGTTAGGGACGCATGTCGGTCGGTGTGTCGCCGTTGCCGTTTCCTTGAAACCTCCTCAATGAGCGGTGAAATGCAGCTCGAATTACATATCGAGCATGTTTTGCATATGCCCGACCCGACAGCGACCGTTTCCTGCTTTTGGCAGCTAAAATAATTACTTCCCAACCCCCTTAGAGAATGAACGACATACCGACACCCTTGTACGTCATTTGGTACTCTTCTCTCTATTGGTTCTGTGCATGCAACGAAATATGTGCTTTCATTTCAGATACATCTGGACATCTCGCAACGACGGATTTGGCTTACTTGAGTTTTTCTAACGTTTCTTGAACTGTGCTCGAAGTTTGAATAGGTTGAGGAAATATACATTCTTTATAGACCTATTTTCTTTACTTTAATTTTTCTAACGCTTCTTGACCTGTGCTCAAAATTTGGATAGGTTGAGAAAATAAAATTTTTATTATGGACCCATTTGTCCTACTTGAATATTTCTAACGTTTCTTGAACTATGTAACTATGTCCAAAATTCGCATAGGCCAAACAATTTTTTACGGGCGTATTTTCAAGGTCTGGATTCACGTTAGCCTAGGCAAAAATACGAACTAAACGTCATTATAAACAATTGATTATTAGATTTAAAATAATGCTGAACGAATTTGAAAAGCAAAAACTAACTCATCCACAAAAAGATGCTGGACAAAGGCGGAGGCGTGTCTCAATAAAGAAATAAATACGTCATTTTTCGTTTGCATTTATTGTATACAATGACAAGTTCAAACTAAAACTGTCTGAAATTTTTGAAAGTTTTATAGAGTCTATTATACCATGCTTACAAAATCTTTTTTTTTGTACTTCAACTTTATAACTCACCTCCAACTCATATTGTTTCAAATAGCACCCTATAGTTTTTCCTACACAAATTAAGTCATTATTGTATTTAAAATCTTGTAGTACCTTTAGTTTTATACACACACCTATTTTTCTCGTAATAAGATAAGAATTTGTTTGAGGCGTAACATTTTCGTGAGAAAAACAGTAAAAAGGAAACTATGTGCGTTTTTCAAGGGTACTGAATGGCCTGTCATATTATGCTTTTGAAACATTTTTTTGTACTTCAGCCCCTAAAACACAGCCCCAATTTTTTATCAAATAGCACCTCTCAGCTTTTCCTGCATAAATGAGATCATTATTTTATTTAAAATCTTGTAGTGGCCTGCTTCTGTTAGTAAACTAACAGAGTTTAGTTAATATGTAGCTAATGTTACGATTTTTGGAAACTAACGACGTATGAAACAAATGCACCGAGATATTTTAATTTCAAGAATACAGGTACCACATTATAAGTTCACTATACGCTACCCAATTTCTACCTCTTGGAGTTTTTAGAATTTTTTTTATGTTTCAGTAACAGTAAGGCTTTTTTGCTAAATGAAATTTCCAAGTTATGAAGGTGCAACAATTTTTTGGTTTCTCCTTCAAAAACTATAAAATTTCTTTTTGCTTTAGGGTACTGCCTTTTTGCAGTGCGATTCCACAGAAAATCCAAAAAACTTTATTATCAAAAAGTTTCACATATACACCGTGTTCCAGGACGAATCCGGAAAACTTTTAGGGATAAGTTCTGGCACCGACCTATGATATAATATGATTAAATTATAGGTTTATTCTTAACAGCAAAAAAGTTAAAATTCCCTTAATTAGATCGCGAAACGGTTAACGTGTGGGCCCCTTTATCATCTTCGTACCGTACAAGAAATACATCATATGATATTTGCTGTAAACAATCAACAAAGACATTCAAAATACACATTAGCGTAATTCGACCTTATCCGATTTTGGAAGGAACTCCCGAAAGTGAAAGTCGGCCACACACGTTTCAGTTATCCTTACAACCAAACTTCAAACATTGATTTCTCTGAAACAAATGCAAATTTCAGAATAATTCCTTTTGATATCGGCTTCACATTTCTAAACCTAAGAGCGACTTTTTTTAGGGATTTGTCCTGGGACAAGGTGTATAGAAACCTACTTCCGTTTCACCTTGCTACTTTAACAACTATCTCATTTATATATTTCCATTGATCGAACATGTCAGAAAGCCATATACTGTTTCTTCTCACAGTCCTAATTTATGTATATAAGAAACCGACATATAGTTTTTATTACCTCAAAAAATTCCACACACATAGAACTTGTTTTAAGCTCACTACAATTAGAATGAATTAATTTCCGATGCATATAGGTTAGGTATCGCATGAGCAGGTTCTCGTGATATAAACTTGATCCACACATAGGCGTATCTTCTCATTTTCTACATTTTCCATTAGAAATTTGATGACGTACGTAATGTTGGTACTTCATTCTCAACTCCTCAGAGAATTAAGGTTTCATTTCGAAGCATCTTGTTAATTACCAGTTGGGCGCGCAAATAATATAAGAAACGAGGTTTCATATTGATAGAAAGCTAAATAAGGGTTTTCGATTTTTTTGGTGAACTGGAAGATCCAGGGAAATGAAAATTTTGATCTTCGTCAAACAACACTGAAGCTCAAAATAGAGGCCGGATTTGTAATAAGCGTCCTCAAATAATATAAGAAACGAGGTTTTATATTGATGGAAAGCTAAAAGAGGATTTTCGAATTTTTGGGTGAACTGGAAGATCCGGGGAAGTGAAAATTTTGATTTTCGTCAAACGAGACTGAAGCTCAAAATAGAGGTCGGATTTGTAATAGGCGTCCTCAAATAGTATAAGAAACGAGGTTTCATAGTGATAGAAAGCTAAATAAAGATTTTCGATTTTTTGGGTGAACTGGAAAACCCGGGGAAATGAAAATTTTGATTTTCGTCAAACGAGACTGACACTCAAAATAGAGGTCGGATTTGTAATAAGCGCCCTCAAATTATCCACAAAACAAGATTTGATATTGATAGAACGCTAAATAAAGGTTTTCGATTTTTTGGGTGAACTGGAAAGTCCGGGGAAATGAAAATTTTGATTTTCGTCAAACGAGACTGACAGTCAAAATAGAGGCCTGATTTGTAATAAGCGCCTTCAAATTACCCAAGGAGCAAGGTTTCATATTGATAGAAAGCTAAATAACTGTTTTCGATTTTTTTTTTTTTGGTGAACTGGAAAGTCCGGGAAAATGAAAATTTTTATTTTCGCCAAACGAGACTGAAACAAGCGCCCTCAAATTATCTACGAAACAAGATTTCATACTGATAGAACGCTAAATAAAGGTTTTCGATTTTTTGGGTGAACTGGTAAGTCCAAGGAAATGAAAATTTTGATTTTCGCCAAAATTATCTAAGAAGCCAGGTTTCATATTGATAGAAAGCTGAATAAAGGTTTTCGATTGTTTGGGTGAACTGGAAGATCGGGGGGAACAAAAATTTTAATTTTCGTCAAACAAGACTGAAACTCAAAATAGAGGACGGACTTGTAATAAGCGCCCTCAAATTATCCAAGAAACAAGGTTTCATATTTATAGAAAGCTAAATAAAGGTTTTCGATTTTTTGGGTGAAATGGAAGATCCTGGGAAATGAAAATTTTCATTTTCGCCAAACGAGACTGAAACTCAAAATAGAGGCCGGATTTGTAATAAGCGCCTTCAAATTACCCAAGGAACAAGGTTTCATATTGACAGAAAGCTAAATAGCTGTTTTCGATTTTTTTTTTTTTTGGTGAACTGGGAGATCTGGGGAAATAAAAATTTGGATTTTCGTTAAACGAGACTCAAACCCAAAATAGAGGCCGGATTTGTAATACGCGGCCTCAAATTATCTAAAAAACAAGGTTTCGTATTGACAGAAAGCTAAATAAAGGTTTTCGAATTTTTGGTTGAACTGGAAGATCCGAGGAAATGAAAATTTTGATTTTCGTCAAACAAGACTGAAACTCAAAATAGAGGCCGGACTTGTAATAAGCGCCCTCAGATTATCCAAGAAACAAGGTTACATATTGATAGAAATCTAAATAAAGGTTTTCGATTTTTTGGGTGAACTGGAAGATCCTGGGAAATGAAAATTTTCATTTTCGCCAAACGAGACTGAAACTCAAAATAGAGGCCGGATTTGTAATAAGCGCCTTCAAGTTACCCAAGAAACAAGGTTTCATATTGATAGAAAGCTAAATAGCTGTTTTCGATTTTTTTTGGTGAACTGGGAGATCTGGGGAAATAAAAATTTGGATTTTCGTCAAACGAGACTCAAACCCAAAATAGAGGCCGGATTTGTAATACGCGGCCTCAAATTATCTAAAAAACAAGGTTTCGTATTGATAGAAAGCTAAATAAAGGTTTTCGAATTTTTGGTTGAACTGGAAGATCCGGGGAAATGAAAATTTTGATTTTCGCTAAAAGAGACTGAAACACAAAATAGAGGCCGGATTTGTAATAAGCGCCCTCAAATTATCCAAGAAACAAGGTTACATATTGACAGCTAAATAACGGTTTTCGATTTTTTGGGTGAACTGGAAGATTCGGGGAAATGAAAATTTTTATCTTCGTCAAACAAGATTGAAGCTCAAAATAGAGAACGGATTTGTAACAAGCACCCTCAAATTATCTAAGAAACAAGGTTTCATATTGATAGAAAGCTAAGTAAAGATTTTCGATTTTTTTGGTGAACTGCGAAAAGACAATCACAAAACAAAATAACAATACTTTACGTCGCACTTCTTTGGTGCAAAAGTGTCATATTCTGAAATAGTGCAGCTCAGAATAAAAATAAAAAAAATATGATAAAAACTGTCACAACTCAAAAAAGAATTATGAAAAATAAAATATGGACTCATTCCAAAGACACAAAATACTCAAACTCTGGGCAAGTGTCACTATACCTATTAAACTAAATAACTGCAGTGCCAGTTTAACAAAACTTTAACGAGCTCTCCTGAAGATATACTTTTTTTGAGACAAAACAGTCTTTTTACAAAGAGACGATATGTGTTGGCCTTGGAAAAGCGGTGATCAGGTCCATACGGTTTTATAGTGTGGTTCCTTCAAATTCGAAAATTTTCGCAGACTACAATACTTCTTCCTCTCATTGGTGTGGTTGGCGTGGTAAATTAGAATTGTGACTACGCCACTGACCGTATCCTCTTCATATATTTATGAACCCTGTTACCGGTTCTCGGTTCTCCAAAGGTAATTTCAGTTGCTCGAAAAAATAATTATTTAACTAGTATGGGGCTTTGCTATTAAGCCCATTCATTTTTTTATTGCCGGTCTTGAAGATTGAAGATAATTAATTCTAGGTTTGGTTATATGTAGTCATGAAACAAAGAAAATTGTTTCTATACAGAAACAAAACTGTTCGTGGTCTGAGATTGTGATGAATTGGTACGACTGAGAGCTTGAATAGAAATCCATGTTAATTTAGGCAACAGATGAATAACGAATACTTTTTATGAGTAATGATCTAGAGATGGTAACAACGGAAATCTACGTGGTTAATTCAAGATTTTACTTCTGTTACCTATAAATAGCAGGACGAAATGTTGTAATCAAGAAAAATTATAAAGTTTGAGGTAATACGTAATACGTTCTTGATTTCAGAAAATGATTAGCTCTCAAGAAAAAAATGACCTGGGTGCGATTATTAGAGCAGCTATCAAAATGCATGTACTTTTCCATCTTCTGTAAGGACCAATGTATCACCAATTTGTTATAATCAAGTTAGGAGTCCAAATTTGTGTAACGATTTTGACCTCCTGTGATGAACTTAGTTATAATTTTCCTTCGCTTGGCCTCGATATAATTATACGTTGTAGTTTCCGTGCAATCTACTTGTCAGAACGATGCTCCTAAAAATAACAATAAACGAATAACCCCATCTCTATTTCATCCGCCTACCCTAGACGGTACTGCTACCGCTCCGAGGACCACTCATTCCTTTTATCGTGCTTGTCGGTATAGTGCATGTTCCGCAGTTTGCAAACTGTTTAGGTGTTTCGCAATAACAATATGTCGAAAAGGGCAGTGTGTGTGCTCCACATAAGGAAATCAAGAGGCGTAGGAGGAAGCTACTACAAATCCAGTGTGAAAAGAATTAGGTTTGCCTATCGTCAGACAGTTCATCCGAATCATCAGGTAGGCCTTAATTCTGTAGACAAATATACTCTTTTTAGGTACGGAGGAGTCACTATAGAGTTAATGCAGCAACCTTCCGTAAATACATATGCATCACTGCAGTCGCAGTGTGGTGCATATTCATTCCCACTTAAGATAACGTTCGTTGTCTTTTTAACATAAATAGAGTCGTTCGATTCTATTTATATGTGGAGTAGTAGAATTCATATTAATAGACAAATATACTCTTTTTAGGTACGGAGGAGTCACTATAGAGTTAATGCAGCAACCTCCCGTGAATACATACGCATCACTGCGGTCGCAGTGTGGTGCATATTCATTCCCACTTAAGATAACGTTCGTTGTCTTTTTAACATAAATAGAGTCGTTCGATTCTATTTATATGTGGGGTAGTAGAATTCATATGCATGGTAGCATAATATCTCCAGAAACTCGTTCAAATAAATAAAGTCGTTCGATTTTATTTATCTACGACCTTGTATTGGCTCGTATTTTTTGCTAAACAAAAACAGAATTAGTAAAAACACTACCACCCACTGTCCACGCACTGTTGGCCTATCCTGTATGTTGTTTTATTTATTAGAGATGGAATAGCTAGGATATCTATACATCTTTAAACTGTTTTTCTCACAAAACTTTGTTCTATAAGCGTATTTGAAGAAACCTGCTATAATGGAGTAGTTAGTTTTTTTTATTATTTAATAATGAATTCTTAAAATGCTTATCATAAAAGAAAAGCAAATTACCGAGTAGTTTTTTGATTACCTGCAGAAATTCTTCGAAAGTCGTCAGATAATTGGGTGCACTGCACATTCTGCTTAACTGCAATCGCACTCTATCACTGCACTGCACAATGCTATACTTATTGTGAGATATTGAATACGGAATGCTATTTTTACATGGATATTTAGATCCTTGGACGTATGTTTAAGCAAAAGCGACATGATATGAAAACAGGACTTTTCAACGTTACGCGTATATTTACATAAACTTCTCGTATGTTGAAATGATAACGGCTGCATGTTTGGGAGAAGTATCGCTGTGGATTAACGTTAAACGGTTTTTTCCTTGAAAGTTATACTTACTTGATATTGTAGGGAATCCGTTATGCACACTTCTACGACTTTTACTTCCCACACCGGTAGGTGAGGGGAGTATTGTGATCGCGAAAATTGTCGATTTCGAGATAATACGCTTTTGGGCGTTTTATGATGTCTACTTAACGAAAATCCGTCACTCATTTCCGTCGGTCTGTCTGTCTGTCTGCCTGTCGGTCTGTCTGTCTGTCTGTACGCTTTTTCTAGCCTCGTAATCTCAGTAACCGCTGCATGGATGTGATGAAATTTGGGTGGGCATATGCCGTAGGATCGTAGTAGGTAATGCTCCGATAATTTTGGAAATCGGTGCATTGGCGGCGGAGCAATTAGCAAAAAACAAAAAATTTCAGATATTCCTCAAACTTCGTTTTTAGGCATTTTATGTGTTCCTGGTCGTTTTCTATTTTTTTGGGTGGGTGAAATTGGGGTAGTTGGGGGGTGGGGGGTTGTAAAATTGAAAAATGCTTTGTATTCATAGTAGGCTATCATTGACCTGTGAAAGAAAGACCTAGTGGCATAACACACTTTTTTAGGTCCATCTGAGCATTGCCTTGAATATTACCGAAATTAAGGGATTTTAGAATTTTCTGTATAACGTGGAAACCATTAAATTGATTCCAATGAAATTTTTGACGCAGTACTATTAGTGTGGTGAGGGTGGAAAATGCTCATGGCTGTTAAAAATTGTGTCAGTCGCAGCATAGCAATAATAAAAAAAGCTAAAAACAGGAAAACAGCTCAAACTTCTTGTTTAGACGTTCTAGGGGTTCCTGATCATTTTCTACTTTCTTTTGGTAGTTTGGGGTGGAAGCGGGGTGGGGGAGCGTAGTAAAAGCAACAATTTGTTGTATGCATAATAGGCTGTCCATTGCTTGTGAAAGGAAGACCTAGCGGAATAATAACCTTTCTTAGAGTCTGCCTAATGTTTCCTTCCCTATTACAGAAACCAAGAAACTTTCTGATGTACGTACATACATACGAGTATTGCTTTAGATTGTTATGTATCGTGTAACTTGGAAGTGACCGAATTGACTTTAACGAAATTTCGACACAGTATTATCATCCTGGCGAGGATGATTCGTTCATCTTATGTTGTTGAGAGATTCAGTAGAACATAATAATTACGAAATATAAGGTTCAGTTTAAAGTTGAACGAGGAGGCGCAAATGGCCAACAATCGTTTAAAAATAAATATAATGAAACCCAGCCTGCTTCTGAATAAATTCCCGATTTAGGAACATTGAGTGCTTACACGACTGTTGCCCACGGAAATCGTCTCTGTTCCCATCGTCAGCGACATACGAATTGTTTTTAACAAATGACTGCCATCAATTAACAGTAATTCTTTATTGCCGTACATGCTAACCCAACCACTTACACAAAGTTGAATGAACTGGCTACTACTTGTACTCTGTAACTACTTCGTATCTATTTATTAAAAGGCGTCCGTTTCTGATGTACTGGTATAATAATTTCGCGCATTGCAAACATCGATCTTTCCATGGATTTGAGTATGATTTTTGCTGCAAGTTAAAACGAGTATAGTTTGCCAAGAGGCCTGGCGCTGGCCTGCAATTTTAGATTGCGCAACTGTTTGGTTGCATGAGTTAAACGGAAGCACGTTGATTTGCAACTAAAAATTGGTGCAACTATTTAGTTTGTGTTTAGGCTCAAATCATAATATATAGTCGCACAGTTGCGCGCAACTGTCTTGTGTAACAGTAAATTCAAAGCAAATCCGCTCACTTGTACTCGCAACTCCCATGAAATCGCACGATGGCATCACAAGAGCAGCGAGGTAGGTCGAATTAATTTATTTTTTAGAATAAATTTGTTAATTTAAGAAACACAAGTACTTGAATAACTAGTAATATGTAGAATCTTATCAGCTGTAAAAGTTCGTCGAATAACTCCGCAATTAAGTTTCGTACTCATAAACTATCGTTAAGGATTAGTGTGTTGGTGAAAGTAACTTAAACCTAGGAAAAACTAAGGCTTTCTCTGATTTTACAATCAAACAGATTTCTTGCAGGAATAGTTACATTGCCTTAAGGGACAGATACGCTAATTTTAACAGGTTCTACGGTATAGGGTTCAATTCTTGCGAAAAAAGTTTACCTTTTGATTCGTAACGAGATAATGATAGTTCAGAAGAGGGTGTTTTTAAGGTAAAAGATTTCAAATTTATTTCGGCACATAAATCTTTTAGAGTTTCGTATTCAATAAGACCATCAAAGAAGTGATGAAATTTGAATTGAATTTAAGTAAAATTTTATTGGTTTAAATGAGTCGAAATCAGGAAAATGCTGAGCCAGGCATAAGCTACTTGGATAGTGAATTGCAACGAACAGCCGGATTTGACATAGACTTCATACGCGCAACATCCTTATTTTTATAATTTTGAAATGTGCAATTGAATTTTCAAAGTTCTAAAAGAAATAAATATTTAAAAAACCAAATTTAGAAATTCGAAATTCAAGTAGTACCGACCTGTCGTTTAACACTGGAGGAGCTGTCGCTGAGACTGCCGCTGGCGCTGAATCGGGTAGTGCGATGGCCGACGGGTGGGGGTGCCGCCCCGCCCCCTGTAGCCCCGCCCCCCGCGCTGTGGCGGTGGGGCTTGTGGCGGGCGCCTCCTACCGCCTGACCCCCGGAGGGCGGTACTGCCGTCAGCCCCGCTGGTGGTACCGTCAAAGGGCCGCCCGACGAACCGGCGCCCAGCAGACCCTCGAGGCTGCCCGTGCCTTCGCAACTGCCTACGCCCTGTAACAATCACATACATTGACAGTTGATTCGACAACCCCACCGAACACAAATACAACGAGAAAGGTCACTCTAAGCTCCGCCCTAAAATTATATAAAATACCATGAGGACGGTCTTTTTTTGCAGAAAGCAACCAATCCACAAAAATAGGACTTTCTGTTGATAGCATTATAGATATAGATCATCATCATCATCAGAGTCTCAATGTCTTAACAGTCATGTTGTGAACTCGTAAAATGCATTAAGTCGGAGCTAGAGTATTGCCGACACGAATATTATCAATAGGTTTGAGAACTGTAGCTCGCCATCGTTCGCGATTTTCTGTCAGTTCAGTGGCGCTCTTGACACTCATATCCAGCAACTGTTTCGTCGTATCCACCCAGCGTGTAGGGGAACGGTCAGGGCGCTGCCCACTCGGGGCGTGACCTTGAACTACAAGTTCCTCCATATTATCGCTTCTGTGAATATGTCCGAAGAATGTAATCATTCTCGTCGACACAATGGAGGACAGTCTCTTTGGATTACCGAGCTCATCCAGTATGGAAACATTAGTTCGACGGGCGGTATAAGGAATTCTCAGGAATTCTATGCGAGCTCGATCTGCCTTTTCAACAGTCTCAATAAAGAGTTAACTAAGTGATTTCTATCTATAAGCTGTATTTACTAAAAGATTTGTTTTTGGGTTGGTGCCTTTCGTTATAAAGCCGCCACCGAAAAGACATTCGAAAAAAAGTTGTAGATAGAGCTAAGGTCTACATTCGAAAATTATTTTATAATATACAGGGTAATTGATAAGGTCGCGGCATACTAAAGTTGTGTTTTCTTCTCGGTTTTTTCAAATGGAACACCCTATATATTATCCTAAATTTGAATAGTTCTCGCTCTCCATATTCCGGAAATATAGGGTTTTATCAGGTTATACAAGATTATTAAATTTCGGAGATATGGCCAGTTATATGTGAAAATCTTAATGAATTCATCACCCTGTATCTTAAATAGTCAATAACTGGAAGCTACAATAATTTCGTGGATGTCTAGTTTTGTCTAAAGTTATCAAGTTTTTGCTAGCTTTGATTTGTATACAAGGTGAATCAAAACTCGCGACCATAATGTTCTTCATTTTAAACGGAACACCCTGTATTTTATAGCATCATTAGAGAGTTCTCACAAAATACGTCCATGTTTATCAACCATTCGCCATGACCAAACGTAACAGTTATGGAGCTATTTCGATTTGAAGTAGCAAAATGATTCCTAATAATACTACATTTTTGCCATGGTTACCGTGTTTGTTACATTGTTTGCAAGCGCGTACGTTAGGGGGGGTTATAGGGTTATCGAGTTAAAAGTGCTAACCCCCCCCCCCCCCCCGAAATGTTTGAAAAATTCAATAGTAGGTATCAACGGTTAAGAAGCAGTCACATTTTCAATGTAGTAACTATTAAGTAACTAAATATTAGCAAACCACAGCGAAATATTAAACAACATTGCTAGCGCGAAAACACGCACATGTGCGTGAGCATGCTCTACTAGCCTATCCTCAAATCACCTCGAACTAAAGGTTTCAGCCTCATGGAAGATCAAATAAAGGGTTTTGATTTTTTGCGGGTGAACCTCAGGATCAGGGAGTCCGAAATTTTTCATTTTCATTAAACGAGACTGAAACTCAACACAGCAGCCGAATTTGCAAATAGTGTGCTCAAATCATCTCGGACACGAGTGTTGGTCGTCATAGAGGATCAAATAAAGATTTTAGATTTTTTGCGGGTGAACCTCAGGATCCGGGAGTCCGAAATTTTTCGTTTTCCTTAAACGAGACTGAAACTCGACACAGCAGCCGAATTTGCAAATAGTGTGCTAAAATCATCTCGGACACGAGGGTTGGTCCTCATAAAAGATCAAATTAAGGTTTTAGATTTTTGCGGGCGAACCTCAGGATCCGGGAGTCCGAAATTTTTCATTTTTGTTAAACGAGACTGAAACTCAAGCAGCCGAATTTGCAAATAGTGTCCTTAAATCATCTCAGACACGAAGTTTGGTCTTCGTAGAAGGTCAGATAAATACTTTAAACTTTTTGCGGGTGAACCTCAGGATCCGGGAGCCCGAAACCTTCCATTTTTGTTAAACGAGACTGAAACTCAATACAGTAGTCGAAATTGCAAATAGTGTCCTTAAATCATCTCAGACACGAGGTTTGGTCCTCGTAGAAGATCAGCTAAAGGTTCTAAACTTTTTGCGGGTGAACCTCAGGATCCGGGAACCCGAAATTTTTCATTTTCCTTAAACGAGACTGAAACTCAACACTACAGCCGAATTACAAATAGTGTGCTCAAATCATCCCGAACACGAGGGTTGGTCCTCATAGAAGATCAAATAAAGATTTTAGATTTTTGCGGGTGAACCACAGGATCCCGGAACCCGAAATTTTTCATTTTCCTTAAACGAGACTGAAACTCAACACTGCAGCCGAATTTGCAAATAGTGTGCTCAAATCATCTCGGACCCGAGGGTTGGTCCTCATAGAAGATCAAATTAAGGTTTTAGATTTTTGCGGGCGAACCTCAGGATCCGGGAGTCCGAAATTTTTCATTTTTGTTAAACGAGACTGAAACTCAACGAGCCGAATTTGCAAATAGTGTCCTTAAATCATCTCAGACACGAAGTTTGGTCTTCGTAGAAGGTCAGATAAGGACTTTAAACTTTTTGCGGGTGAACCTCAGGATCCGGGAGCCCGAAACCTTCCATTTTTGTTAAACGAGACTGAAACTCAATACAGTAGTCGAAATTGCAAATAGTGTCCTTAAATCATCTCAGACACGAGGTTTGGTCCTCGTAGAAGATCAGTTAAAGATTCTAAACTTTTTGCGGGTGAACCTCAGGATCCGGGAACCAGAAATTTTTCATTTTCCTTAAACGAGACTGAAACTCAACACTGCAGCTGAATTACAAATAGTGTGCTCAAACCATCTTGGACAAGAGGGTTGGTCCTCATAGAAGATCACATAATGGTTTTAGATTTTTTGCGGGTGAACCACAGGATCCGGGAGTCCGAAATTTTCCCTTCTCGTTAAACGGGACCGAAACTCAACACAGCAGCCGAATTTGCAAATAGTGTGCTCAAGTCATCACGGACACGAGGGTTGGTCCTCATAGAAGATCAAATAAAGATTTTAGATTTTTTGCGGGTGAACCTCAGGATCCGGGAGTCCGAAATTTTTCATTTTCCTTAAACGAGTCTGAAACTCGACACAGCAGCCGAATTTGCAAATAGTGTGCCCAAGTCATCTCGGACAACGAGGGTTGGTCCTCATAGAAGATCAAATTAAGGTTTTAGATTTTTTGCGGGTGAACCTCAGGATCCGGGAGTCCGAAATTTTTCATTTTGGGTTAAACGAGACTAAAACTCAACACAGCAGCCGAATTTGCAAATAGTGTCCTTAAATCATCTCAGACAAGAAGTCTGGTCTTCTTAGGTCAGACAAAGACTTTAAACTTTTTGCGGGTGAACCTCAGGATCCGGGAGCCCGAAATCTTCCATTTTTGTTAAACGAGACTGAAACTCAACACAGTAGTCTAAATTGCAAATAGTGTCCTTAAATCATCTCAGACACGAGGTTTGGTCCTCGTAGAAGATCAGTTAAAGATTTTAAACTTTTTGCGGGTGAACCTCAGGATCCGGGAGTCCGAAATTTTCTATTTTCGTTAAGCGGGACCGAAACTCAACACAGCAGCCGAGTTTTTGCAAATAGTGTGCTCAAGTCATCTCGGACACGAGGGTTGGTCCTCAGAGAAGACCAAATAAAGATTTTAGATTTTTTGCGGGTGAACCTCAGGATCCGGGAACCCGAAATTTTTCATTTTCCTTAAACGAGACTGAAACTCAACAGTACAGCCGAATTACAAATAGTGTGCTCAAATCATCTCGGAAACGAGGGTTGGTCCTCATAGAAGATCAAATAAAGGTTTTAGATTTTCTGCGGGTGAACCTCAGGATCCCGGAACCCGAAACTTTTCATTTTCCTTAAACGAGACTGAAGCTCAACACAGCAGCCGAATTTGCAAATAGTGTCCTTAAATCATCTCAGACACGAGGATTGGTCCTCGTAGAAGGTCAGATAAAGATTTCAAACATTTTGCGGGTGAACCTCACGATCCGGGAGCCCGAAATTTTTCATTTTCCTTAAACGAGGCTGAAACTCAACACTGCAACGGAATTTGCAAATAGTGTACTCAAATCATCTCGGACACGAGGGTTGGTCCTCATAGAAGATCAAATAAAGATTTTGGATTTTTTGCGGGTGAACCTCAGGATCCGGGAACCCGAAATTTTTCATTTTCCTTAAACGAGACTGAAGCTCAACACTGCAGCCGAATTACAAATAGTGTGCTCAAATCATCTCGGACACGAGGGTTGGTCCTCATAGAAGATCAAATAAAGATTTTAGATTTTTTGCGGGTGAACCTCAGGATCCGGGAGTCCGAAATTTTCCATTCTCGTTAAACGGGACCGAAACTCAACACAGCAGCCAAATTTGCAAATAGTGTGCTCAAGTCATCTCGGACACGAGGGTTAGTCCTCGTAGAAGATCAGATAAAGATTTAAAAATTTTTGCGGGTGGAACTCAGGATCCGGGAGCCCGAAATTTTCCATTTTTGTTAAACGAGACTGAAACTCAACACAGCAGCCGAATTTGCAAATAGTGTCCTTAAATCATCTCAGACACGAGGTTTAGTCCTCGTAGAAGATCAGATAAAGATTTCAAACATTTTGCGGGTGAACCTCACGATCCGGGAGCCCGAAACTTTTCATTTTCCTTAAACGAGACTGAAACTCAACACTGCAACGGAATTTGCAAATAGTGTGCTCAAATCATCTCGGACACGAGGGTTGGTCCTCATAGAAGATCAAATAAAGTTTTTGGATTTTTTGCGGGTGAACCTCAGGATCCGGGAACCCGAAATTTTTCATTTTCCTTAAACGAGACTGAAACTCAACACTGCAGCCGAATTACAAATAGTGTGCTCAAATCATCTCGGACACGAGGGTTGGTCCTCATAGAAGATCAAATAAACATTTTGGATTTTTTGCGGGTGAACCTCAGGATCCGGGAACCCGAAATTTTTCATTTTCCTTAAACGAGACTGAAACTCAACACTGCAACGGAATTTGCAAATGTGTGCTCAAATCATCTCGGACACGAGGGTTGGTCCTCATAGAAGATCAAATAAAGATTTTGGATTTTTTGCGGGTGAACCTCAGGATCCGGGAACCCGAAATTTTTCATTTTCCTTAAACGAGGCTGAAACTCAACACTGCAACGGAATTTGCAAATGTGTGCTCAAATCATCTCGGACACGAGGGTTGGTCCTCATAGAAGATCAAATAAAGATTTTGGATTTTTTGCGGGTGAACCTCAGGATCCGGGAACCCGAAATTTTTCATTTTCCTTAAACGAGACTGAAACTCAACACTGCAGCCGAATTACAAATAGTGTGCTCAAATCATCTCGGACACGAGGGTTGGTCCTCATAGCAGATCAAATAAAGATTTTAGATTTTTTGCGGGTGAACCTCAGGATTCGGGAGTCCGAAATTTTCCATTCTCGTTAAACGGGACCGAAACTCAACACAGCAGCCGAATTTGCAAATAGTGTGCTCAAGTCATCTCGGACACGAGAGTTGGTCCTCATAGCAGATCAAATAAAGATTTTAGATTTTTTGCGGGTGAACCTCAGGATTCGGGAGTCCGAAATTTTCCATTCTCGTTAAACGGGACCGAAACTCAACACAGCAGCCGAATTTGCAAATAGTGTGCTCAAGTCATCTCGGACACGAGGGTTAGTCCTCGTAGAAGATCAGATAAAGATTTAAAAATTTTTGCGGGTGGAACTCAGGATCCGGGAGCCCGAAATTTTCCATTTTTGTTAAACGAGACTGAAACTCAACACAGCAGCCGAATTTGCAAATAGTGTCCTTAAATCATCTCAGACACGAGGTTTGGTCCTCGTAGAAGATCAGATAAAGATTTCAAACATTTTGCGGGTGAACCTCACGATCCGGGAGCCCGAAATTTTTCATTTTCCTTAAACGAGACTGAAACTCAACACTGCAACGGAATTTGCAAATAGTGTGCTCAAATCATCTCGGACACGAGGGTTGGTCCTCATAGAAGATCAAATAAAGATTTTGGATTTTTTGCGGGTGAACCTCAGGATCCGGGAACCCGAAATTTTTCATTTTCCTTAAACGAGACTGAAACTCAACACTGCAGCCGAATTACAAATAGTGTGCTCAAATCATCTCGGACACGAGGGTTGGTCCTCATAGAAGATCAAATAAAGATTTTAGATTTTTTGCGGGTGAACCTCAGGATTCGGGAGTCCGAAATTTTCCATTCTCGTTAAACGGGACCGAAGCTCAACACAGCAGCCGAATTTGCAAATAGTGTGCTCAAGTCATCTCGGAGACGAGGGTTGGTCCTCATAGCAGATCAAATAAAGATTTTAGATTTTTTGCGGGTGAACCTCAGGATTCGGGAGTCCGAAATTTTCCGTTCTCGTTAAACGGGACCGAAACTCAACACAGCAGCCGAATTTGCAAATAGTGTGCTCAAGTCATCTCGGACACGAGGGTTGGTCCTCATAGAAGATCACATCAAGGTTTTAGATTTTTTGCGGGTGAACCACAGGATCCGGGAGTCCGAAATTTTCCATTCTCCTTAAACGGGACCGAAACTCAACACTGCAGCTGAATTTGCAAATAGTGTGCTCAAGTCATCTCGGACACGAGGGTTGGTCCTCATAGAAGATCAAATAAAGATTTTAGATTTTTTGCGGGTGAACCTCAGGATCCGGGAGTCCGAAATTTTTCATTCTCCTTAAACGAGACTGAAACTCAACACAGCAGCCGAATTTGCAAATAGTGTGCTGAAATCATCTCGGACACGAGGGTTGGTCGTCAAAGAAGGTCAAATAAAGATTTTGGATTTTTTGCGGGTGAACCTCAGGTCCAGGAGTCCGAAATTTTTCATTTTCCTTAAACGAGACTGAAACTCAACACTGCAGCCGAATTACAAATAGTGTGCTCAAGTCATCTCGGACACGAGGGTTGGTCCTCATAGAAGATCACATAAAGGTTTTAGATTTTTTGCGGGTGAACCACAGGATCCGGGAGTCCGAAATCTTCTTCTCGTTAAACGGGACCGAAACTCAACACAGCCGAATTTGCAAATAGTGTGCTCAAGTCATCTCGGACACGAGGGTTGGTCCTCATAGAAGATCAAATAAAGATTTTGGATTTTTTGCGGGTGAACCTCAGGATCCGGGAACCCGAAATTTTTCATTTTCCTTAAACGAGACTGAAACTCAACACTGCAGCCGAATTACAAATAGTGTGCTCAAGTCATCTCGGACACGAGGGTTGGTCCTCATAGAAGATCACATAAAGGTTTTAGATTTTTTGCGGGTGAACCACAGGATCCGGGAGTCCGAAATTTTCCATTATCGTTAAACGGGACCGAAACTCAACACAGCAGCCGAATTTGCAAATAGTGTGCTCAAGTCATCTCGGACACGAGGGTTGGTCCTCAAAGAAGATCAGATAAAGATTTCAGATTTTTTGCGGGTGAACCTCAGGATCCGGGAGTCCGAAATTTTTCATTTTCCTTAAACGAGACTGAAACTCAACACAGCAGCCGAGTTTGCAAATAGTTTGCTCAAATCATCTCGGGCACGAGTGTTGGTCGTCATAGAAGAGCAAATAAAGATTTTAGATTTTTTGCGGGTGAACCTCAGGATCCGGGAGTCCGAAATTTTTCATTTTCCTTAAATGAGACTGAAACTCAACACTGCAGCGGAATTTGCAAATAATGTGCTCAAATCATCTCGGACACGAGGGTTGGTCCTCATAGAAGATCAAATAAAGATTTTAGATTTTTTGCGGGTGAACCTCAGGATCCGAGATTCCGAAATTTTTCATTTTCCTTAAACGAGACTGGAACTCAACACAGCAGCCGAATATGCAAATAGTGTGCTCAAATCATCTCGGACACGAGGGTTGGTCGTCATAGAAGATCAAATAAAGATTTTAGATTTTTTGCGGGTGAACCTCAGGATTCGGGAGTCCGAAATTTTCCATTCTCGTTAAACGGGACCGAAACTCAACACAGCAGCCGAATTTGCAAATAGTGTGCTCAAGTCATCTCGGAGACGAGGGTTGGTCCTCATAGCAGATCAAATAAAGATTTTAGATTTTTTGCGGGTGAACCTCAGGATTCGGGAGTCCGAAATTTTCCGTTCTCGTTAAACGGGACCGAAACTCAACACAGCAGCCGAATTTGCAAATAGTGTGCTCAAGTCATCTCGGACACGAGGGTTGGTCCTCATAGAAGATCACATCAAGGTTTTAGATTTTTTGCGGGTGAACCACAGGATCCGGGAGTCCGAAATTTTCCATTCTCGGTAAACGGGACCGAAACTCAACACTGCAGCTGAATTTGCAAATAGTGTGCTCAAGTCATCTCGGACACGAGGGTTGGTCCTCATAGAAGATCAAATAAAGATTTTAGATTTTTTGCGGGTGAACCTCAGGATCCGGGAGTCCGAAATTTTTCATTCTCCTTAAACGAGACTGAAACTCAACACAGCAGCCGAATTTGCAAATAGTGTGCTGAAATCATCTCGGACACGAGGGTTGGTCGTCAAAGAAGGTCAAATAAAGATTTTGGATTTTTTGCGGGTGAACCTCAGGTCCGGGAGTCTGAAATTTTTCATTTTCCTTAAACGAGACTGAAACTCAACACTGCAGCCGAATTACAAATAGTGTGCTCAAGTCATCTCGGACACGAGGGTTGGTCCTCATAGAAGATCACATAAAGGTTTTAGATTTTTTGCGGGTGAACCACAGGATCCGGGAGTCCGAAATTTTCTTCTCGTTAAACGGGACCGAAACTCAACACAGCAGCCGAATTTGCAAATAGTGTGCTCAAGTCATCTCGGACACGAGGGTTGATCCTCATAGAAGATCAAATAAAGATTTTGGATTTTTTGCGGGTGAACCTCAGGATCCGGGAACCCGAAATTTTTCATTTTCCTTAAACGAGACTGAAACTCAACACTGCAGCCGAATTACAAATAGTGTGCTCAAGTCATCTCGGACACGAGGGTTGGTCCTCATAGAAGATCACATAAAGGTTTTAGATTTTTTGCGGGTGAACCACAGGATCCGGGAGTCCGAAATTTTCCATTCTCGTTAAACGGGACCGAAACTCAACACAGCAGCCGAATTTGCAAATAGTGTGCTCAAGTCATCTCGGACACGAGGGTTGGTCCTCATAGAAGATCACATAAAGGTTTTAGATTTTTTGCGGGTGAACCACAGGATCCGGGAGTCCGAAATTTTCCATTATCGTTAAACGGGACCGAAACTCAACACAGCAGCCGAATTTGCAAATAGTGTGCTCAAGTCATCTCGGACACGAGGGTTGGTCCTCAAAGAAGATCAGATAAAGATTTTAGATTTTTTGCGGGTGAACCTCAGGATCCGGGAGTCCGAAATTTTTCATTTTCCTTAAATGAGACTGAAACTCAACACTGCAGCGGAATTTGCAAATAATGTGCTCAAATCATCTCGGACACGAGGGTTGGTCCTCATAGAAGATCAAATAAAGATTTTAGATTTTTTGCGGGTGAACCTCAGGATCCGGGATTCCGAAATTTTTCATTTTCCTTAAACGAGACTGAAACTCAACACAGCAGCCGAATATGCAAATAGTGTGCTCAAATCATCTCGGACACGAGGGTTGGTCGTCATAGAAGATCAAATAAAGATTTTAGATTTTTTGCGGGTGAACCTCAGGATCCGGGAGTCCGAAATTTTTCATTTTCCTTAAACGAGACTGAAACTCGACACAGCAGCCGAATTTGCAAATAGTGTGCTCAAATCATCTCGGACACGAGGGTTGGTCCTCATAGAAGATCAAATAAAGATTTTGGATTTTTTGCGGGTGAACCTCAGGATCCTTGAGTCCGAAATTTTCCATTCTCGTTAAACGGGACCGAAACTCAACACAGCAGCCGAATTTGCAAATAGTGTGCTCAAGTCATCTCGGACACGAGGGTTGGTCCTCATAGCAGATCAAATAAAGATTTTAGATTTTTTGCGGGTGAACCACAGGATCGGGGAGTCCGAAATTTTCCATTCTCGTTAAACGGGACCGAAACCCAACACTGCAGCCGAATTACAAATAGTGTGCTCAAATCATCTCGGACACGAGGGTTGGTCGTCATAGAAGATCAAATAAAGATTTTAGATTTTTTGCGGGTGAACCTCAGGATCCGGGAGTCCGAAATTTTTCATTTTCCTTAAATGAGACTGAAACTCAACACTGCACCGGAATTTGCAAATAATGTGCTCAAATCATCTCGGACACGAGGGTTGGTCCTCATAGAAGATCAAATAAAGATTTTAGATTTTTTGCGGGTGAACCTCAGGATCCGGGATTCCGAAATTTTTCATTTTCCTTAAACGAGACTGAAACTCAACACAGCAGCCGAATATGCAAATAGTGTGCTCAAATCATCTCGGACACGAGGGTTGGTCGTCATAGAAGATCAAATAAAGATTTTAGATTTTTTGCGGGTGAACCTCAGGATCCGGGAGTCCGAAATTTTTCATTTTCCTTAAACGAGACTGAAACTCGACACAGCAGCCGAATTTGCAAATAGTGTGCTCAAATCATCTCGGACACGAGGGTTGGTCCTCATAGAAGATCAAATAAAGATTTTGGATTTTTTGCGGGTGAACCTCAGGATCCTTGAGTCCGAAATTTTCCATTCTCGTTAAACGGGACCGAAACTCAACACAGCAGCCGAATTTGCAAATAGTGTGCTCAAGTCATCTCGGACACGAGGGTTGGTCCTCATAGCAGATCAAATAAAGATTTTAGATTTTTTGCGGGTGAACCACAGGATCCGGGAGTCCGAAATTTTCCATTCTCGTTAAACGGGACCGAAACTCAACACTGCAGCCGAATTACAAATAGTGTGCTCAAATCATCTCGGACACGAGGGTTGGTCGTCATAGAAGATCAAATAAAGATTTTAGATTTTTTGCGGGTGAACCTCAGGATCCGGGAGTCCGAAATTTTTCATTTTCCTTAAATGAGACTGAAACTCAACACTGCACCGGAATTTGCAAATAATGTGCTCAAATCATCTCGGACACGAGGGTTGGTCCTCATAGAAGATCAAATAAAGATTTTAGATTTTTTGCGGGTGAACCACAGGATCCGGGAGTCCGAAATTTTCCATTCTCGTTAAACGGGACCGAAACTCAACACTGCAGCCGAATTACAAATAGTGTGCTCAAATCATCTCGGACACGAGGGTTGGTCGTCATAGAAGATCAAATAAAGATTTTAGATTTTTTGCGGGTGAACCTCAGGATCCGGGAGTCCGAAATTTTTCATTTTCCTTAAACGAGACTGAAACTCGACACAGCAGCCGAATTTGCAAATAGTGTGCTCAAATCATCTCGGACACGAGGGTTGGTCCCCATAGAAGATCAAATAAAGATTTTAGATTTTTTTGCGGGTGAACCTCAGGATCCGGGAATCCGAAATTTTTCATTTTCCTTAAACGAGACTGAAACTCAACACTGCAGCCGAATTTGCAAATAGTGGCCTTAAATCATCTCAGACACGAAGTTTGGTCTTCGTAGAAGGTCAGATAAAGACTTTAAACTTTTTGCGGGTGAACCTCAGGATCCGGGAGCCCGAAATCTTCCATTTTTGTTAAACGAGACTGAAACCCAACACAGTAGTCGAAATTGCAAATAGTGTCCTTAAATCATCTCAGACACGAGGTTTGGTCCTCGTAGAAGGTCAGTTAAAGATTTTAAACTTTTTGCGGGTGAACCTCAGGATCCGGAAGTCCGAAATTTTTCATTTTCCTTAAACGAGACTGAAACTCAACACTGCAATGGAATTTGCAAATAACGTGCTCAAATCATCTCGGGCACGAGGGTTGGTCCTCATAGAAGATCAAGTAAAAGTTTTAGATTTTTTGCGGGTGAACCTCAGGATCCGGGAGTCCGAAATTTTCTATTTTCGTTAAGCGGGACCGAAACTCAACACAGCAGCCGAATTTGCAAATACTGTGCTCAAATCATCTCGGACACGAGGGTTGGTCCACATAGAAGATCAAATAAAGATTTTAGATTTTTTGCGGGTGAACCTCAGGATCCGGGAACCCGAAACTTTTCATTTTCCTTAAACGAGACTGAAACTCAACACTACAGCCGAATTACAAATAGTGTGCTCAAATCATCTCGGACATGAGGGTTGGTCCCCATAGAAGATCAAATAAAGGTTTTAGATTTTTTGCGGGTGAACCTCAGGATCCGGGTGTCCGAAATTTTTCATTTTCCTTAAACGAGATTGAAACTCAACAGTGCAGACGAATTTGCAAATAGTGTGCTCAAATCATCTCGGACACGAGGGTTGGTCCTCATAGAAGATCAAATAAAGGTTTTAGATTTTCTGCGGGTGAACGTCAGGATCCGGGAACCCGAAACTTTTCATTTTCCTTAAACGAGACTGAAACTCAACACTACAGCCGAATTACAAATAGTGTGCTCACATCATCTCGGACACGAGGGTTGGTCCTCATAGAAGATCAAATAAAGGTTTTTGATTTTTTGCGGGTGAACCTCAGGATCCGGGAGTCCGAAATTCTTCATTTTCCTTAAACGAGACTGAAGCTCAACACAGCAGCCGAATTTGGAAATAGTGTGCTCAAATCATCTCGGCCACGAGGGTTGGTCCTCGTAGAAGATCAGATAAAGATTTTAAACTTTTTGCGGGTGAGCCTCACGATCCGGGAGCCCGAAATTTACCATTTTTGTTAAACGAGACTGAAACTCAACACAGCAGCCGAATTTGCAAATAGTGTCCCTAAATCATCTCAGACACGAGGTTTGGTCCTCGTAGGAGATCAGATAAAGATTTTTAGATTTTTTGCGGGTAAACTCCAGGATCCGGGAATCCGAAATTTTCCGGTTTCGTTAAACGGATTTCAACCCAAAATTTCGGCAATCCGGCAGATAGTTGACTAAGTGAACAATCTCAAGATATTTCAAAAGCTCTCAAGTGATACATGCCTCCTGCACCGGCTGATCACATGAGTGACCCCCTCCTCACAAAGGACGTCATATGGATTCTGTGTCCATGGGTTTAGCAATTCGTAGATGGCCTACAAAAAAGGTACCGAAGTTCTTCTCGCGCTCATATTTAACTCCGCCGAAACCAATAATTTATACATCCTGAAATACCGAACCAGCGTTCTAAGAACCAAAACCGAGGTAAATTCTTTTGTTGGGCGATAAACAACCTTCTAACATCAGAAGAGGGCTGCTTACTGAATTATTCTTCGGGCCTCGCTACATCGCCCATTAACATATTTTTTATCGATTTTCGATATAGTGCGATCCATTTAGTCCCAAGTTTTGGTTGCCTTCTAAGGATCAGATCGTGTACATCACGTACTTATATAGCCTTAACGTCTCCAATCATTCGAACCTTCAACAAGGAAATGAGAAAGTTGGACCGATTGGAATGACATTTTAAGACTACTATTCAGCATATCTGGATTTTTGATCGATAAATTAGCAGTTGTGTGAACTGTACAACTACGAAGCTAGTTTTAAAAACATATTTTCAAAACTAGGATAGAATAGAATAGAATAGAATTTATTGTCTTGTGATCATTATACAATGATATAAGACTAGTCATATAAACAAAAAATAAAAAGTGTATAGAGACAATATAGGAAAATAGACGGAAAATAAATATAAATAAAACAATACTTGAAACCTGGTAAAATCCACAACAAACTAACAAAAACAAAAATACAAAACAAGTCGTTCATCATCATAGTCACAATGTCTTAACAGACACGTTGTGAACTCGTAAAACGCATTAAGTCGGAGCTAGAGTATTACCGACACGAATATTATCAATATTTTTGAGTCCTGTAGCTCGCCATCATTCGCGATTTACTGTCAGTTCAGTGGCGTTCTTGATACTCATATCTAGCAACTGTTTCGTCGTATCCACCCAGCGTGTAGGGGAACGGCCACGTCGTCGCCTAGTCAGGGCGTGACCCTGAACTACAATTTTCTCCATATTATCGCTTCTGTGAATACGTCCGAAGAATGTAAGCATTCTCATCGACACAATGGAGGATAGTCTCTTTGGATTACCGAGCTCATCCAGTATGGAAACATTAGTTCGATGGGCGGTATAAGGAATTCTCAGCATTCTCCTCCACGTCCACATTTCAAAAGCATCTATGCGAGCTCGATCTGCCTTTTTAACAATCCAAGTTTCCGAGGCATACAAAAATATGGAGAACACAGGAGACTGAACCAGTGACATTTTGGTAGCTTTAGTGATATTATGGTCACGCCATATTTTAGTTAGCTTTGTCATGGCCACCCGTGCCTGTTGAATGCACCGTCGAATCTCATTCTCACAGCTACCTGAATTGTCGATCAAATAACCGAGGTACACAAAACTTTGATCTACCTCACAACGGCCTATTGACTTAATTGCTCGATGATTGTCATGCTCTCTATCTACGATAATAACCTTGGTCTTGTTGTAGTTAATACCAAGACCATATGCTGCACTGTGTTGTTCTAAAACGTTCAATAGAGCTACTAGTTCTTCCTGAGAAGCAGCAATAAGGGTTGTATCCTCAGCAAATCTTAAGTTAGATATTTTGCTTCCGCCAATAGTTAGTCATCAAGTCATAACAGGCATTTAAAAGGTCAGCACGCATATATTAGTATGGTCGTATCTTGGAAACTATATAAAAGGTACAAAGGCGGTCTAATAAGAATATTTCTGATTAATGGTTTCTTCTTCTTCTTGTTGTTGTTAATAAGAATCCTTGTGATTTATGGTTTCTTCTTCTTGTTGTTAAGATATTTTGGAAAATCCAAAACGATGCATTTTCTTGGATCGGCTGTATTTCTTTTCCATTTCTCAACATTTCTGAAATATATCAAGATATTTTCGTAGTACTTTTTTACGTAAAATAGTCTATTCAATCAGATATTGGATGCAATCTTTGATTTTCTTCGAACCATCATCAACTTCCTTTTCCTTATAGCCGCCATATTGGACGCTACAACCATGATGCGAAATACTCTAGCGTAAACCATAGAACAGCTAAACAAGGTACACTCACAAAGATGTAAAGTGGTACTGGAATCTTTCTGTCCATGGTCGGAAGTTGTGGATTACACAAAATTAGGGTTGCCAACTTTTTAAGTAAGAAAAAAGCATGATAGGATTAAAGGAGAAAAACACAAAACATGGAGAAAAAAACAGTATTTTATTTTTTTTATGTTTCAAGCACATATTTTTGGAGCTTTTCGCACAGCTTATCAAAAAACTATCATTACTGAAATCCCCATCACATTTTTCATCAAAATTAAAATATATGAGTAGCTTATTCTTCTGAAGAATTTGCAAGCAAATAACTTTATTTTTTACCAGTGCTCATGTTGACAAAATCTTCGCCACGGCTGCGGATAAAGCTCCGGGATAAATGTTGATTTAAAACAGTATATCTATTAGATACTTTTTTTAAGTTAAACAGCAAAACGTATTGCATAGCGAAAAACAGTATAATACTGTTTTTAACAGTATGGTTGGCAACTCTACACAAAAGCCACAGCATACAAACTCAAAAACGGCCGTTTTGGTTGTTGATATTTTACCACCTGTTCAATACATCATAGGGTATTGATCTACAGGATGTGATTGTTCACAATGACAATTGATACATCTGAAACTTGACTGTCAACAAACACGTAGCATATGCACAATCTTGAAAAAGAAAAAGAGGTTATTTTAAAAATGTTTTATTACCTTCGGAACCCGATGCCGACCAAATACGACCGCACTAATGGTCATGAAGAGCATTCCAAAGAGCCCCTTTTGTTTCAGAGCGCGATTTTTTTCTGCCGCCTAACTCGGCTGACGATGGTAAATTGTTTGTAAATAGGCAACTTGATATTTCAAAAATTGTCTAATGGTTCGAATATAATCCCGTCCTCCAATTAAAGTCGCCAAACGGCAAGCGGCAAGGATACCGCCTTTTTGCGTTGGTTACAACTGCTTCACATTTATGTCGGTTGACAGATTTATTAGAACGTCAGTGCAGTTACGGCAAGGCAATAGCACGGCTCAACAAACTATCAGCTATCTTACTCAAGGTCTGGGGATGCTTTGCGCCGACCCCTTTGCGCATCGATATTTCGGGTTAGAGAGGGATAGATTTCAACAGCGGCGGCACGCCAGGGTCACAGTTATCTACATAGAATATGAGTGTAGGGATAAATAATATAGATCACAGCGCGATTCTAGTACCTTATGGGAGGTAAACATTAAGGACAACATACACCTGTTAGGAATCATATATTCTGCTACATCAACATGTCGAGCGCTTGCCTTGTCAGCCGATCCTGAGTCGGCTAGCGGGAAACCATCGGCATGAAGAAAGAAATACGAGAACAAAGAGATATTCATTCGGTTAATTCGGTGACGAAGGTTGTAATAGTTTGGACGTAATATAACTGTTCCTGCCATCACCAGTGTATCATTGTGGAGATCCCTAACACCTAACATCAGAAGTGGTGACTTTTTGTTATAGTGATAACCAAATACATTGTGTACTGTGAGGTTAATTATGCCGCGCCGAAAAAGGAAAAATTCATCGTCCAGTTCATCAGACAGTGACTCCACGTCCACCTGCTCCACGTGTTCATCTTCCTCGACATCCAGTAGCCGTCGTGATCGGCGTAAGTCAAAGAGGCGTAAGACACAAAAACGCTCAAATAATCGAAATGCAGTGGGGGTAAGTCAGTCAAACCCATTAAACTTGCATGCTGTGGCTCCACACCAACTAAATGCTACCGCCATAATACCAGAATTTAACCCGTTGAATGAAGATGTTTCACACTGGGTTGACATTATCGAACATAATGCCCGTGTTTACAAATGGTCAGACGACAACATGATTTTCCAAGCTACCAGCAAACTCATGGGTACTGCACTAATCTGGTATCGCAGTTTAATTTCAAACGATGTGAACTGGGGACAATATTCGTGGAAGGACTGGCGAGAAAAGTTGATAGACACTTTCCGAAGTAGACGCGACTTATTTTCTTTATTTCAAGAGTTAATGAGTCATAAGCCATTTAAGGGACAATCGCTTTATGAATTTTTGTTTGTACATTTAGCAAAAATAGAAAGCTTAAGATTGAACATATCAGAATTGGATAAAATTTCGTTAGTCTTAGGAGCCATAGGAGACCAATATGTAAAAACTGCAGTTGAGGCCGCTCAAGTGAAAAATATTAACGATTTAGCTTCATACTGCTACATCAACATGTCGAGCGCTTGCCTTGTCAGCCGATCCTGAGTCGGCTAGCGGGAAACCATCGGCATGAAGAAAGAAATACGAGAACAAAGAGATATTCATTCGGTTAATTCGGTGACGAAGGTTGTAATAGTTTGGACGTAATATAACTGTTCCTGCCATCACCAGTGTATCATTGTGGAGATCCCTAACACCTAACACACCTTATGTTATCTTTAATGTTAGTGATACGCCAAAGGATCTACTGTCATATTATACTGTGTCTTACATTTTAGAAATGACCTCGTGCTGGAGGCCATATTATATAGTTCAAATCTCCGGATTTACCCACGTCCAAGAAAAAGCTATTCTCTGGATCTTCCATTGCCTTCATTACTAGCCGGAAAGAATGAAAACGGGCATCGCAAGCTCATGGAGCAACCCGCGTAACAACGCTCAATGTCTAAAGCGGCCCACAGACGCTCCGAAAAACCTCAGAATAAAAACTGCACAGGCCTGGCCTGAATATACCCTGCTAACAGACGCTCAGGAAATCTTTCTATTGGTTTGGTACTAGCAATAAGTTGTGAAAGTTGCATCAAAAAACGTATTAATAGAAGCATCTGATGTAAGGAATAGTTGGAAAAAGAACATTTTTCGAATACAAATCTACGATTAAAATTAAAGGTTACACTGTTAATTCAAAAAAATAATACTACTATGCGACGAGCTAGTTCACCTCATGAGAGACTAACAACATTAAGCGGCCCACAGACTCTCCGGAAATCCTCAGAGGAAAAACTGCACAGTCCTGGCGTGAAGGCCGTTGCACTTTGGCCTGAATACACCCTCCTTCGCAGGCGCTCAGGAAACCTTTCAGTTCAGTTCTAGCAGGCATGGCATCAAAAGACAGCCTGCGCAGGCGATCGAATGGTTTTTCAATTCCACATCCGGCGGCCTGTACAGTCCGGCGAACCTCCACATACGCTCCGATAATCCTTACGTCTAGGACTGTGCTGTTGTTCCTTTGAGGATTCGTGGAGCGTCTGTGGGCCGCTTAAGGCTGGAAGGGTGACTTATACGCTTTCCCCCAAATATACAAATGGCGTTGAGATGTGTAAAGCGGATAAACAAGTATAAAGAGGTGAAATGTGACTGAGGAGTTGACATGTGTCGCGCATTTATCAATGTATAGCCGCAGCTTCTAAACTTGAATGGGATTTCATTGCTACGCACTTATTATACGGAACGACGAAAATATGATATATTCGGAAGAGAGGCTCAATCTCAACCATTGGCGTCACTGAATGAATTTGTGGTTCTTAGGTTTTTAGGCCGGCGTCGTTTAGCGTTAAGTCTTGACGTTTCGCCATCAAACTCTCAAGTCAACCCCAAACATATATGCAAGACGATGAAAAAGTTCAAAACAGATTTCTGAAGTATTTGTATTTCAAACAATTTGGTAGATGACCAGATTTCCATTCTATAAGAACCAGTTATCTCAGAACATGTGACAATTTATTACCTATGTGTAGTAGATATAAAATATCTGCGCTTAAGTTTCTCCGCAGACTCTTTAATCAAAATATCGCAACTTAACCTTAATGTACCTCCATGTCTTACACGCTCTCCTCTGCTCTTTAAAGTACCCGTCTGTTCCACTACTGGTTTGAGTTCTCTCCTCAAATTCCTCTTGCAATACTTTTTCCACTTTATATTGTATTTAAATTTTGTCAGTTCTGTCTGTCTGTCATACTACTAGTTTTTTGTAAGTTTACATCGATGTAATTAGACTTAGGTCTTTTTGGATGATAATAAATAAATAAATGTTTTCCGTGGCGCGGATTATTCCGAGCAGTGCCTGCCGAGCGCTGTTCTACTGCAATGTAGTCAGTTTTATGCGCCGTTTCGTTGGTTTTTTGTGAAAGTGCTGTCGGCCAATAAACGCAGTAGGCGTGTTCGTCACAGTCCGACTCCTGCAAATCGGAAATAAGTTTGTTTTACGTGACCGGCAATTAGAATGTGCCTCGTTCTTCCACCACACAGCACACACCCGAGTAATACAGCGTATAGCACGCTCCTTCTTCAAGGTTCTTCTGCTGAATTCGACAGAATGGTTTTTGTGCCCAGAGTAACAACTGAACATAGAGCTAGTAAAAAACTAATTCTAATAGGCCGACCTCTCTTCTTACGTTGTCATATTGACCACAAGATATGGCAATCGTAATTATTTACTATCGTCTTAATTCTATAGCATACAGAAATATTCCATTCTACGTCAAAAAAGACGGTATTTTGATGGTTCAGGAATGATAACAGCAAAATCAATAGATATGTTGACCTCTACTGGGTTACTGCATATTTCTTCACCACAAACGCAAATTCTGGTTCTAAATTTTGAGGGGCTGGCAACGCCGACATAAATTTCACGCGACTTGTTTACGGTATAAGTATAAGCTCAACTGTCAAACGTTTGTTTTGTTTGTGCGACTTTCATGCTTGGTCAGTAAAATCGAATTCGCTATTTGTTGGTAAGTGTAGTGAAGCTTTATGGACTTTCTGTGCTATATTCGAGTGTAGTTTAACAGTTTTTCGAGATGGAACTCAAAAAGTGCAGTGTTTGTAACATGGATTGCATTTTAAGAATTTTCAGGTTAGTTGGCAATGTATGGAGGCTGAAGTATCAACAAAAAGATGGCTTTGAGCACGCCATGCTGAAGTGGTTTGTTTACTACCTCTATGTTCAGTTGTTACTCCGAGTTCTTGTGTGACTTCACTTATTTTACCGAACAACCGAAAGCAGTATATGGTATTTCGAGCACAGTCAAACGTTGTATTTTCCTGCACATTCTTCCCTATTCGCCGGATGGATTCACATAAATTACACTCTCCAGCAAACACAACGTGACTTTATCCGAAGACATCTATCTGACAACTGGCTGTTTGCATTACCTAAGATATAGACTTACATTCCTTCCATTAGTGAATTAAAGCGTTATTTATACGGACGACAACGGAAATATTGACTTTTTAGATTTATTTAGGGGGAAAGCAAATAGCAGTGCGATCATTGATTCAGAAAGTATGCTTCTGACGCCAATCCATTCAATGGAAGACATCGATTCAATCCATAGATATATAGGATAGGTATATAGCCGTATGTATATAGCCGATATTCACTTTGTTTACTTGGTATCACGAAGCGTGCATCATCGCGTTATACTATACAGGGTGGGCGAATAGTGAGTGCACCGAAGATTGCGGGCTTACTAAAACATATTTTAGAAATCTGTCACTTGATCACGATAGGGACCCTGGAGGGCTATAACGAAGAAATGTTTTCACTTAAATTTTGATATTTGTTCAGGGTGATTCATATCAAACCTACAATTTTTGAATAGAACCTCCTATATGTTATTGCATATTTGGATTCCTTGGTGAATTCTAGTGTGACTTTATTTATTGTTCAGATCTTTAAACAAACCGCTTAGGCGCAAATCACCATTTATGGAGTAAGTAGGTATCGGAAAAAAATTGAACCGTGACTGTGGTGTGACCAAGCATGAAACGCGTCACCTTAGGTCAGACGAATAAACTTGAATTCTGTTTGTATTTGGACAAATCAGTAGGTTAATTAAGGAAACTTCAATCGCAGATAACTTGATTTTTCAAATGGGAATGTCTATTTTGGTTTATATTATCAAATGCAAAATTTGATTACCTTTCTAACGATATGGGATTTTCAATATCAATCTTTTTTGGTTTTCATTATATTTCAAATGTCCAGTCAAATCGATGTTTCTCAATTTTCCTGTGTGCAAGTAATCTAGCAGGCCATGAAAAACAAAAGCATATAATATTTACATAACTGCCAAAAGTTATTTTCTACTACGACTAGTTATTTTTAGTAATTTTTTAATTTAATTTATTAATTGAATTTGCAGAGGTGTTGTATTTTCCTGCAGTAAATCAAATCTGACAACTTTTTAAATAGATTTTAAAAAAATCTTGGAACCGCCCTTATTAATGGTTTTAATCAGAAAAGATCAACGCTACCAAGGGCAACCGTATATCGAAGGTTTACTCAAAAATTCCTACGCGCTGGCATCTATCACCATCCCTTAAGGACAGGGGTGCAATTTAGCAGGCAGCGTAGGTGGGGCTGCAGTTATATAGTACAGTGTAATTAACTCGTATCCTTAAAGATCTGTTGCTACCCTCAGTGTACGAACTCATTGCAATGAGTAAAATGTTGATTGTTTATGTATGTTTATTATTACATTTCGATGATTTGATACACTTAGGCCCGATATTATCAACATACATATTTTAACAAAGGCTTTGGCAAACCTATTCTATTGGGTGTTGTTTAGCAAAAATTTTCTATTGTGTAGGGAGGGCTATGTTAATAAGTATCATCCAATAGTATTTTATCAATATTGGAAACGAAACGTCATAGCTGGATTCATTAATTACAATTATACCAGAAAATGAGAACAAAGCGGTTGATTTGCAAATTGATGCCCGATTTTTCGTGTCTACCTTATAATAATTGCATAACTACTAATTGCAAACTGCGATAGTTTGCGACAGAATCATAAAAGTAGTATCAACCACAGCAACCTTATTTAATAATTAATAATCCCACCTCAGTCAGTCCGATAGATTATAGGCAAATACGTACTTTTATAAAGAATCTTCCATATACTGAATGCTGGATGCATGTTTGTTTTTCTTATAGAAATGGTCACAGAGGATGTAAAGGTGTAGCATACACATTGAGGCATGCATATGAATAAAAATCCCTCCTGCTAGTTGCGCTCCCTTTCTCTCAAAGGTATATTAAGCACAGGCGCATATTTAGTGGGAGGAGGTCCAGGGGGACCAGACACCAGACCCCCCCCCGGAAGAGAGCAACTTTAAGGCCTCGTATCCAATTGCAAGGAACTTGCGATAGATTTTGCAGCAAGTACTTGCTTGTTTGTCTACACTACCTTTTAAGTGTTCGTAAATTTAATCAAGGAAATTGCTTTCGCAATTTCACTTGGGCTTGATTGTTCTGATTCCGTATACACTATAGATGAGATGTCGTATGCAAAATCTGTAGCTGTTGCGGTAGATGTGATATATTTAATTAAAAAAAAAAGAAAACAAGAGAAAAATAGTAAAAGGCGGAGAAAACGTTTGGCAAGAAAGTGGATTCAGCGTAGAACTACTCTAGGGATGCATGAACCTTAATAAGTCAAAGAACTCAAGTACCCTTATATATTTCTTTAGTCCCTTGCCCAGCTTCTTTTGAATTTTTCTCCACTTTTGCTTAACTTGCGTTCTCAAATTATGTAGCTTCCTTTGATCTCCGCTGTAAAAATATTAAATAAGTGCTCCATTTTTTTTAATGCATTCTGCTTTTTAAATCTGTCCTTAAATTCTGGGGTATGTAGATTCCACAGTTCAGGATATAATTCTAAATTTTCAATTAAAATACACCTGTCTTCTCTCGTCCAGTTCAACTTCTCCATATTTGATTTACAACACTCCTTGCTGCAAGACATTCGAAACAGGCTCGAAATTTTTGTGGCAAACTAATTTCCTGAGAGTACCGTGTACACTACAAGCTCTCAGCAAGTCGCAAGTATTTTATGTGCAAGTAATTTTGCTGCAATATTTCTCTAATGACGTCGCTCACACGCTACGCAAGTGACTTGTGAGAATAACTCTAACAATTTTTATTTGCTAGTGGACTCGAGGCTTAAGGCGGCAACTCTAATCTGGAACCCCCCCGTACCCAAAACCAAATCCTGACTGATTAAGCGCCTGATTCACTTCACTACGATAAATAAATATTATACAAAAAATAAGGTTATACGTCAGTCCGCGAACTTTGTTCTTCAGGACAGACAACCAGTAATGCAAATGCACTCTTGGAAAAACAGCTTGGCCAACAGTTAAATCGTGTGGCTAGATTTGTGAAATGTAAGAAAAAATTATTTTTATCCCTTTTACAAAGATATATTGCTTGTATTTATAATTATTATCGATAGTGAATCATTGTTTTATCCAAATACTCCAGTAATTTGAATTTCTTGTCATCATTATCATTTGATAGACCAACAATCCAGAGAACAAATTTACTGCTTTTGTGGAATCTGATTGGTTGAGATTAGCAAATGCTAAACACACTGTTAAACAAGAAAATGCAATTTTTCACCTATTTAGCATAGAAAATCAGACTGGAAAAGATACTAGATGGTTCACAGTGGTCGATTGTATATACAGCATGTCACTTCTGATCTTTTTGAGGTAAACTTCACGGGAAATCAAGAACTTTTCAGAGTACTTTGCCAGATGCATGTTCTTGAATGGGCTGCTCTGGCTCTGATACGTCAAAGTCTTTGTTAAAATGCGCATGTTAATAAAATTGGGCCTAATGTTGTCTAATTTGACCATGCCAAGGGTGGCAGTAGAGGGGTGCGAAGCATGGCAAGGTGGCCGAAATCCCGAAACCGCCACACCCTTAAAAATTGACTCGATTGTGACTGCTCGACGGGTGGTGCAGATAGAACAGGTACCACCATCGGCACCATCAGCAGAAGTACCATTCGACCGTACCGAGACCGATCGCTCTAAAGCGCTCTGTGTCTTTACGCAAAAGTGACACGACAGGTAAAATGATACACTTTTGTTTTAAGAGGGTCTCTACCTGCTGCCTTCAGATCTGGTACATTGTCTGTGTTTGCTCCCAGATGGTATTTGCCGATAATGGTACCCTTAAAATGGAAACGGACGACGCGGTACCACCATTAGGGGTGTCTGTATTAAATAGGGTTGCTCACCCACCTGCAGATTCTACTTTTGGAGCTCAAAATCATTTTGGTATACAGGTTTTTCTAAGTTGAATAACTTGGAAATTTCCACATGAGTATAGATAATGCAAAAGCAAAATCTTTTCACAAACGCAGTTACCTCTGCCTAACATATTTTTTTCTTCTCAGATATATACCGTAACCTACCATTATTTTTTTTTTGGGGTTTTGTGACGATAACGCAATATTTTGTTTGAGGTATAACGTAATCAAGATGGATAATTTTGGGGAATATCCATTCATCTAAAACAATAATGGTATCTGTTTTTTGACTAGTCTGTCTCTAAGTATGCTTGCATAAACAATCCCTTTTATGTTTCAATCATCATCTTCCAACTGCCCTATTCCACTTATGCCTATTTGACCCCCTGAAAAAATTAAGTCAATTTAAATGACTCAGTACTTCCCACACTGTGATACCATTTTCCCATAGCGTGAAGCTATGATCTGAGATACCCTTGCAATCAAATCATCGCCTCAAATAAAAAGTTGTGTTATGCCACTAGGTCTTACCTTCACAGGTCAATGGAGAGTCTATTATGATTACACCAAATTTTTCAGTTTTACAACCCCCCATCCCCTAACCACCCCAATTTCACCCCCATCCAAAAAAAAGTAGAAAACGATTCGAAGTCCCTAAAACGTCTAAAAACGAGGTTCATATTTATTTTTCGTCCTCGCCAAAGTAACAATACTATGTCGAAATTTCATTAAAATCATTTCGATCATTTCCAGGTTACACAATACAGAATGATCTAAAGCAGTTCTATGTATATAATTACACCAAAAAGTGCTTCTCTCTTTCTTTCGCAGGTCAAGAGACAGCTTCTTATGAACACAACAAATGTTTCACAACCCTCCACCTCCCAACCATCCCAATTTCACCCCCACCCAAAAGAAAGTAGAAAATGATCAGGAACTCCTAAAATGCCCAATAATGGAGTTTGAGGAATATTTAAACATTTTTGTTTTTTGCTTATTACCCCGCCGCCCATGGACCGATTTTCAAAATTATAGCAGCATTACATACTACAATCCCACAGCATATCGCTACCTAAATTTCATCACAACCCATGCAGCGGTTACTGAGATTACGATGTTAGAAAAACGCCAACAGACAGACACACCAACACAGACAGTCCGACGCACAGGTCCGACGGAAATTTAATGACGTGGATTTTCGTTATGTAGACATCATAAAACCTCCAAAAAGCGTATTATCTCAAAATCGAAAATGTTCGCGATCGCAGTACTATGTTTCAGGTGGTTTCTAAACCACCTAAAAGACAAAATCGTTACAGCCAAGCCAATATTTTCCGAGTCATAGTACTATAAAGAGTATCAAAACAATCTGATGTCTTCAAAACAGTGTTCGGGTGTATCTGTAAAGTATAGAATATCAGAAAGTTATATTTTTTGAGGGAATAGGGTCTCGGCGCCAGTCTAGAGACACCTTTACGGTTGCTCAAAAACACGGTTACACAGATTACGGCTCTGTGAAATAATAAATGAGAAGGCAGTCGGCAAGACGTCGTACAATGTGCAACTTCACAAAGTCGTTATTATTTTCAAATGGGCTCCGTGTCCCTATTATGAACAGTTTGCTACCTACGCACACTGAAAGCAGGTAAAAAATCTATACACGGTGCGGTGGATGTACGATTTTTATTCGTTGCCTTCGTTTCGTTCACATCATCCTCTTTGTCCACCTCATACAAGCAAATAATATATTTGGAGCATGTTTGTAACGCGCAGCTGCAAGTAAAGGCACCTTTACAATGAAAGCGTGGGAGGATTTTACTGTACACGGTATGACAGTCCTCCTATGGTTTTAGTTGTTAATAAGTCAAAAATGTATCTGTTTCAAGTTATTTTGTCATGTGATCGACTTTCTGATTCATCTCTCTTCAGGCCAATAAATCAGATGTTGTTTTTTGCGTACTAACAAAGTATTTTTTTATTTAGACAATAAGAATCGAGATAGCCAAAACAACATTCTTGAAGATATGTGGTCTGCTGAGCGATAAAAGTCTGAATGCCTAAAATATGATATAGTTTCGTCAAATGTTTTGTTTTTTCGATGCTTCCGTATGGAACCAAAACTTGGAGGAATGAAGATCAATATAATGAAACTTCAAGAAGGACAGATACAACCGCATCAATCTGAGGCTATAGGCGACAGATGTGATGAGGTTTACAGGATATGTAATATACAACTGAGGTTACTGCTTTGTTAAGTCACATTTATTTCCTACAATATCTTTTAGGCTGGATTCAATATCTTTCATTTATGCCTCGTTTTGAGATTCATACATTGGGCATTCTACTAAAAACACACGCATTTAGTTGACCATAGTTAAAGTTTAAACATGTCCAAACCAGAATACAAAGGGTTTCACTGTTCTTACAAAGAAATAATTGATTCAAATGTTACAGTTATACTTTCTGTAATATGCAAGTCTAAATTATGTAAGCTTTTGTGTTGTGAGCCAGGTTATGATGTGTTATATGGTAAAAAATAAAATGACAGCTATCGTTAGAAACAATCCCAAAATGTATAGCATTATTAAATAGGTTTCACTGAGTCAACTAAGATATACATCAAAAGTGTAACAGAATGCACCTAATACCAACCTGTCAACTTAAATGGGTCCGTTCCAAGCATGAGCGGTCTTTAATATTTAGTTAAAGGGTAGATTATGTTGGTTCAGGAAAATATTTCATTTCATCTGCAATAACGGTCAACTGCATTTTTTTAGCAGGATCGGATATTATGTTTTAGCAAATGACAGAAAGTTCTGCCGGTGCGCCATCTGGTACCCGAAGGTAACGGCAACCAAAGAGAAACGCTGCTAACAGCAGTAAACTCCTTGGTGGGACGATAAAGCTCGCCCGCTTTTAGCCACCAGAGGAGCGCGGTTCTGTACGCAGCAGCGTATGAAAGCCGATATACGAGGGTTGCTCTATACCTCCGTCAATCCACCAGTACGCAGACAGCTGTTTCACGCTTATTTGCGATCATCAGGTATAGAGCAACCCTCGTATACCGGCTTTCATACGCTGCTGCGAACAGAACCGCGCTCCTCTGGTGGCTAAAATCGGACGAGCCTTATCGTCCCACCAAGGAGTTTACTTCTGTTAGCAGCGTTTCTCTTTGGTTGCCGTTACCTTCGGGTACCAGATGGCGCACCGGCAGAACTTTCTGTCATTCGCTAACACATGTTTCACATGTTTTGTTAACATGAAAGACCTGATGCTCTCTATTTCCGTCAATCGACCTATGGCACACTGATGATCGCAAATAAGCGTGAAACAGCTGTCTGCGTACTGGTGGATTGACAAAGGTATAGAGCAACCCTCGGATATTATGTTGTTTTATGGACGTTGTAAGCACGCTTTTTCACACACTTGCGGTGAACAAACTGTGATGTACCACTGAGCAATCACTGTTCGTTGAATCTGCAAAGCAACCATGGTAACAAGTCCACTTTTTCCAAAAAACTCGTGATATTTTTTTGTGACAGTTTGAGACTGCTTCAGTTTCACTGGATTAGGATCAGATTTAAACAACTATTGACTCAATTGGCATTTAGAACCAGGTTCAAATACATACATTCAAATTTTGTCACCAGCTATGGTATCATATAGTTTCAGATCTATCATAATCGTATTTCTTGAGATTTTGTTGGCAACATTTAACACGATGTTATGTTTGGGCTTCTGAGAAATTATGGGGAACACAACAAACTTTCCTGACTCCGAGGCAGTCATGTAAAATCTTTCGAATTGCAGTCATTCCAATCCCCAGAGCACTATGAATAATTCTGTAGCTAACGTGGTCTTCATCCTCAATCGTCTGTCATAGGAAACTGCAGAAATTGGCCTTCGTTCTCGAAGATCATCGCTGAGAGAAAGTCTTTCAAATTTGAATTCGTTGTACCAGCCATACGCAGTCCTCAAAGAAGGGCTTCATTGCCAGACGCAGATGCAGCACAAAATTTCCCAATACACTGTTTCGGGGAGACACCACTTTTAAAATCGTAAAATATCATTCTAGCAGAGAATATCTAT
Organism: Callosobruchus maculatus; assembly: GCA_951848785.1. Lineage (NCBI taxonomy): Eukaryota > Metazoa > Arthropoda > Insecta > Coleoptera > Chrysomelidae > Callosobruchus > Callosobruchus maculatus. The sequence continues at coordinate 15,002,271 of CATOUR010000056.1, forward strand.
TTTCCTTCGCTTGTCCTCGATATAATTATACGTTGTAGTTTCCGTGAAATCTACTTGTCAGCACGATGTTCCTAAAAATAACAATAAACGAACAACCCCATCTCTATTTCATCCGCATACCCTAGACGCTACTGCTACCATCTCATTCCGTAATTCGTGCTTGTCGACACAACACGTTCCTCAGTTTACAAACTGTTTAGGTGTTTCGCAATAAAAATATGTCGAAAAGGGCAGTGTGCGTGCTCCACATAAGGAAATCAAGAGGCATAGGAGGAAGCTACTACAAATCCAGTGTGAAAAGAATTATTAGGTTTGCCTATCGTCAGACAGTTCATCCGAATCATCAGGTAGGCCTTAATGTTGTAGACAAATATACTCTTTTTAGGTACGGAGGAGTCATCTATAGTGTTAATGCAGCAACCTCCCGTAAACATATATGCATCACCGCGGTCGCAGTGTGGTGCATATTCATTCCCACTTAAGATAACGTTCGTTGTCTTTTTAGCATAAATAGAATCGTTCGATTCTATTTATATGTGGGGTAGTAGAATTCACATGCATGGGAGCATAATATCTCCATATCTCCGAATCATCAGGTAGGCCTTAATGTTGTAGACAAATATACTCTTTTTAGGTACGGAGGAGTCATCTATAGTGTTAATGCAGCAACCTCCCGTAAACATATATGCATCACCGCGGTCGCAGTGTGGTGCATATTATTCATTCCCACTTAAGATAACGTTCGTTGTCTTTTTAGCATAAATAGAATCGTTCGATTCTATTTATATGTGGGGTAGTAGAATTCATATGCATAAGAGCATAATATCTCCAGAAACTCGTTCAAATAAGTAAAGTCGTTCGATTTTATTTATTTACGGCCTTATATTGGCTCGGCATTTTTTGCTAAACAAAAACAGAATTAGCGTTCGTTAGTTCTGGGTAAAAGATCGAGTTGGGAGATGTGATGAAATTATTTCTTTGTTCATCTGTTGATCCTGTTTTTTTCTGGATTAATGTGCGTTGGTCCAAAAAACAGTTAAGCAGAAGGAACACTTCGTAGGAAAGATAAGATTAGCATGCGTTAGTCTTTTTTGGTAATAAGTAGAAAGCAGAAGGCATATATTCTTCGAACAATCCTCGAAGCTGGTGGGTTCCTGTTCTAATCTCAGATTCATCGGCAGATCGGAAAAGGCAAAATGTGTTCCACGGCTTGTTTAGACCAACGAGCATGGACGCTTCACGCCTCAAAGCCGGAACCGTTTTTTACTACCTCGGCTTCAAACCAAATTTTGAATATAATGTAGGCAGCCAATACATGACGAAATATCATTTCGTTCGAGTAGTTTTTTTGCAGAAATGGCTGACAAAGAATCAAAGAGAGGAATTTTTAGGAGAATATAAAGTACCGAGCAGCTGTAAGGCATTACTTTCTCCTCAAATTAGTGGCGAAATTATTCACTGTATAAAAAAAAAAAGAAAGACAATAGTCATTATAGATTCCTAAATCACTTACAACAACAAATGGCTGTAGGGTTAGGTGCACAGGTGCAATCGCAAATGTTATAGAAGCATTAGGGTTTGTGCAGGAACAATTAAGCAACCTCATACTTCCAGCTGAAAAGCTCACCAACTATTTTGCTAACGTGCATTATCCGTTCGTTACACTGTCAATTCAGTTCCTCGTCAGAATTCAGATTGTACCAAAGGTTAAAAACCTGCTAACTTAGCTAGCACTCAGCGGGCATACACAATCATCGTTACTGAAATACAACCTCCCTCAACTCAAATTCAAGAGAAAGAGGAGAGAAGGGGGAGAGGAAGTCGGGTCATCCACAATCAGCATATTGTAAGAAAGAAGCCAGCTAATGCTACAAACAAAGTCATACAAAGTGTATACATGTAACAAATCGGCAACGATTACCCGCTCGTAAAATCATGTACATACATATATATTACTTAAGCTGGCAACCTATCAAAATATTTGCAAAATTGGAAAACCAGAAACTTTTAGTATGTGTAATATCCACTCTTTTTTTTGTAGAAAAGAAAAACCAGAGCTGTTGGTTACACGTTTATTCGTACTAACACAACAACCGCCCATACATACTGACTGCGCGCCAAACGCTCGGACGCCAGCCGTTAAGTAGATAGTGCTTACTTACACTACAGATTGGAGTGATATCTATTCCTTTTCAATTTATGCCAATGCAAAATTCCGAACTTACTATGTAAGAATTTCGGATAACCTATTCCCTGAATACCAAAGTTAATTGATAAGTTATTCAAGATTGGAGGTAGCAAAATATGTTCTCCTACTCTAAAATTTACTTCATTTTAATTCATTTTTCATCCCAAAACCACAAGGAACATACAGATTTAAGTTGAATTTAATTAATAGATTCAGCCACGCCCCCCACTTCAAGTGAGGGTCATAGAACAGTCTTAAAATTATTAAATAAAGATGCATATCTTTCCAAAAGAGGCTCGAAATCCTTCGTTAAAAAGAATCATGGAATATTTTTAAGGTTCAGATTCGACAACAAATTGTATTAATTCACTTGTCTTGCCTTTGACTTGAAGGTAGCTCTCTATATTTTCATCAAACTTCTCAAACCAGGGGCGGAAAGACTTACACTCAAAGGCGTATTGACCGTTTTTCTATTTAGACGATATCCTAGTAATAGGAAAGGTTAAATTCCAATGTATGAAGAATACTCGGGAGAATACTGGAATAACCGTAATCCTCTTAAAAGGTTAAGGTTTTTTGATAAAATTAGGATCTGCTACTACTTAAATCGGCTACAGGCCATATAGTTTTTGAGTTTTGAATGTGATGCAGTAAATATGCAGATCTCACTGCAAAAACAAAAAAGACATTAAAAACGGATTTGCAGATTAAAAATAAGACTAAAAAAAACTAAACTTTTAATGGAAAGTTGGTTATTTCAGAAAAATTATTGCTAGAATTACAATGGTGATATACCTACAGAGATTGGAATATGGCAAGATATTAAACCTAGATCTTCTTCTATGGACATTTTTTCGGATGCATCTCCAACAGGTGGGGGAGCCTCTTGTGGAGAAATTACTCGCCATGAGTTTTAGGATCGGTGCAGGCATATTAATTATCTAGAAATTAAGGCGGCATAATCAGGTCTTGCGATCGAAAAAAAAAAAAAACTAATATTCGTATACTATTAAGAGTTGATAACCAAACTGCCATTTCTTGTATAAACAAATCATGTAGTATTATTAAGTATCCACAGTTAAATGAAACCGTGAAAGCGCTTTGGCAATGGTGTGAGGAGTAAAGTATATTTATTAGTAGTATAGGGTAGCTATACTTGTACTTGGAAAACAAAGAAGCTGATAAAGAATCGAGGTCGCTTTCTGTAGATACAGAGTATGTAATCAACAAGTTACATAGTTTCGAGCAAAAAGAAAAAAAAAACTGATAATCCCGGAATAAACTCATTTGCAAAAAAAAAGAAATAAATATAATTCAGAAATTTATGTCCGGTTTTCCGGACCCAGAATCCTTCTAAGGACACATTTACAATAAATTGGGCTACACATACTACTTGTATGCTTTCCCCATATTCAATAGAGTTCTGAAAAGAGAGAATCTTCAAGAAAGGGCTTCAGGAATTGTCGTTAATCTAGATTGGACAACACAACCTTGGTATCTCCATTTTTTTTTCACTATAAAAAAAAAAAAGAATAATAATGAATAGTAATAACGTCATTTTTTAGCCTAATGAGTATGTATACTCAGTTCTCCTTTTTTAACAGAGTGATCCTCTGTACAAGCAGATTTTTCCTACTGGTAGGGAGATTGTACAGCGCTATTTTCAGACAGGTACCAGAAAACGTTATAGAAATGATGATGATAGCCTCTTTAATAGAGGGACCCCAGAAACAGTACTCAGCTTGTTTTCAGAAACTACTGGAAATTTTGTAATTACAAACAAGACCTTTTTTTTGTATAACTTTGAAGTATATCTAGGTTAATTTCACCGAGAATGAAACTCCTCAGTTTTTAAATTCCTAATTCTAATCAGTTCTAGCGAAGAAAAGATAATATGTAGAATCTTTAGAGGAGTTTTTTTATAGACATCCATCAAGACCCAAACATGGCAGACCTGGAATCCAGATCTCTAACAGGGCAAATGTTATCCGTCACACAGGTTATCATTTGAAAATCTAACGCATAAACATGTTATACGTGTGGCTCTGATACTGCTAGAAGAGTTTAAGTCAACTTTATCGTCGGTGGTTCAAACTTTAACATTAATGGAGTTTGAAAGCATACAGAAATTATCTGATAAAATTAAAAAAAAAATATATCAAAAACATCTAGATTGGGCAGATATCAACCGAATCTAATATTTTCTTATTTTAAAAATAAACCGGAATTGAATATCGCGTCTACTATAGAATTTTGCATGAAAAAGAGTACCATATCGCAAAAAAAAAAAACATCTCATGCTTACTCATGAAGAAGTATTCCATGCAGCTTGGTCACAGATCAGTATAAGTTGTATGTGTAGGTGTAAAAAAAAAAAAAAAAGAAAAACGAGATTTAGCTGGAATACATACATCAAACATTGTTATAATTGTTCATCAAACTCTAATGACTTGTATTTGCATTTCATAATAGGTCCTTGGAAGATCCTAATAACTTTGCCGTGACAATTGTTAGTATGTTTATTATATGTGTGTGTATTATACATTTGTACACACGTGTATAATATATATATTTTTTTGTTTCGTTGCTGTGTGATTAATGCTGTGCAATTAATGTTGTTGGTATCAGAAATACATATGTAGGGTGTGTATGTTATTTACATTCATAGACTTATATTTGGTACATATAATTATGTACGAATTGATGTTTTCATTGTAAATTTATATTAAAAAGGATATATTTTTTTCCATATTAACCTCGGATGATATTCTATATACTAATATATTGAATTAATATATGTTGTTCAAAAAAAAAAAATCGCCCTCTTTTACTCTGAACCGCTACAACGTATAATTATATCGAGGACAAGCGAAGGAAAATTAATAGATTAATCGACTTACCTTAAGGAAGATTAATCCTAATTTTCCGAGCTTGTCCGAAGATATAATTACCCACCCGCCCTGTATCTCCCGTTGGTTAGGCGATTTTTTTCTCAATAGCACTTCAACGGAATGAGATGGTAGCAGTAGCGTCTAGGGTATGCGGATGAAATAGAGATGGGGTTGTTCGTTTATTGTTATTTTTAGGAACATCGTGCTGACAAGTAGATTTCACGGAAACTACAACGTATAATTATATCTTCGGACAAGCTCGGAAAATTAGGATTAATCTTCCTTAAGGTAAGTCGATTAATCTATTAATTTTCAACTTTAAATGATTATGTCAATATAGATATAGACTGGACTTTTGGTTCCAGCATCTTTATATGGTAATGGCTGCCTTGATTATGTTAGTTCGCAGAAATTTTCGTGTTTTGTATGGTACCCAGGACCGTATATAAGGGGGGGGGGGGGTTGGGGGTTCAAACCCCTCCCATGAGTATTCCCATGTATGAAATAAACTACTAAGATAATACAAAATAGAAATAGAAGATGTTATAAATAGATTTCCTTTAAAAAAACGTAACATGGTTCTGTAATGAGCAATAAGTATTTTTTTGATGTTTGTTTGATTTTTTTAACTATTGTTTAGCCTTTTCTGTGTATACGCCCTCAGATTATACAGTTTGAGCAGCGATACAACCTATACAGTTTTCAAGCAAATTGAAACATTACTAAATTAATGAACCCCCCCCCCCCCCCCATGGTCAACACTTAGGTACGGCCCTGATGGTACCTTGAATAAAAGGACATCGGCGCCTATGGATTTATGGGTTGAAAAAAGCCGTCGAGACTTTTATCGTTTTTTCAGTTGGGGATAAATTCTTTTAGCCGCAAATGTTTTCTTCCAGCAGATTAATTGTGAAAAGATATTTCATTAGTGGGTCTTGACAGTGAGGCAGGTAAGGCCCCGAAAGAAGGTAAAGAGGTATATTATCTATAGGAGAATAACGATTTATAATGAGACACTTGGTCCGATCTCTCGAGAAAGAGAGGTAGATTTTCATTTTTTTACTTGTACATGTTATAATTGACCGCTAAAGTACGGGTGACTTTAACAAATTACGGTCGGCTGCATTTTTAACACGCTTCACATGTATATGTATCTATACAAAGGAATCTTTATATTTGATTCTCGTTCACTTTAAAATATTCGCTTAAAAAAATGTTCCTTGGTTTGTGGTTTGTGGAGAAACTACAGCCACAGTTTGATTAGACTGGAAGTTCGACCTTTTACAAGTGTCTCATATTGTGCAATAGAAAAAATGGAGTCAAGTTGATTGATCCAGTACTTTCCTTACATAATGATGCATACCATTTCGTTATTTTCCAATTGCACGAAGCTATAGTTTGATAACCCCTTGCAACCAAATCATCGCCCACCCTCCCGCGAAAAAACATCCACTACAAAAACGCTCGGAATAGTTTCTTGCGTCTCCCTCCTTAAGCTACAGACACAAATGCTCATAAATAGCATGCTTTTTAAGCATGCTCAAAATTATCATGCTACTGTCACTGACACATTTCCATTTAATCGCATGACCGCCGGTTATTTAGCATGCTCGAAATTCGCATGCCTATTTCGAGCAAGGCGCGTATACACATTCTACGAAGTAGCATTGCTCATTAATAGCATGCTTTTTGAGCATGTGCATCTGTACCCTTAGGAACTAAGACGTCAATTTTTATTCTGCATGCCTCAACTGGACGATTCGAAACGAGCAGGAGCGTTCAAACCACCTAAAAACGAATTTTGAGCTGTTTTTATATTTTTGGTTTTTTGATTATCGACCTATGGCGCACTGACGATCGCTAATAGAGATATAGAGCAACACTTGAACAACAATTTAAACTCCTTTCCACTATACTTACCTATGAACAGATGATCATTGTATACGAAGCACTTGTTCATAGTCATATACGATATTGTATTGTGGTGTGGGGCGCAGCATGTAAAAATAATATAAAATCAATAGAAATTATACAAAAACGTTTAAAAAAAAATTTATATAAAGTGAAATCTACATATACTAGTGACTTGTTATTTTCTAAAACAAAAATTCTAGATATCCGCCAAACATTTTTCATGTCATTAGGTATTTACCAATACAAAAATATATCAAACTTGACAAAACACGAACATAAATATGACATAAGATATGCATGTAATGTTGTACCAAAAGCAAGAAAATATACTTTAATACGATTTCATACATTTCTTGCTCCAAGACTATACAATGAGATACCAGAAAGCATAAAATGTCTAGTGCCTTTAAAATCATTCAAGTATGGTTTAAAACAATGGATAGTAAATAAAAATCACATTAAAATTCACCAACTTGTAGACATATGTAATACCTATGATTACTAATTTATATAGAATACATAATATTTAAATATAAATATTCCTGAATTAACCCTTATTTGTTGTTTCTATTTTATAATAATTACCTTGAACCCAAGCACAAGTTTTTAGCTTTTTTGGGGCACTCGTTGTTTATTGTATTTTATTTATTTTATATTTACAATAAACGCTATACTAATATGCAGTTGGCATAGAATCACGCTTATCTGGTTAGGTAAAGCGAATGGCGCCTTTGAGTTCCGCCAAGAAGTTTGCTGCTTTTTAGAGCGACTTCCTTTCGTTTGCCGTTATCTCCTCTTGCCAATTGTTTAAACCAAACAGACTATAATGAGAACGGAGTTTACGTTGAAGATTTTTTCAATTATTATACTATAGTAGCAGCCTCGCTATTTTCCGATGCTGCCTGGTATAATCCAAAGACGGGATGGAGCATTGTGTCGGTGTCGTTTCGGTCGCATTTTGCGCAAGCAACCCATGGCCTTCTATACCTCTCGCGCTACGCTACGACGGTGGCTACGGTTTACGGTGGTACCCCGATACCTCCTCCCTCAATAATCATCTGTATTTACACTTGCTGTCCAGGCCGCAGTCCCCTTCGTCGTCGCCAACAATCCCAAATATGCGTCTTGCCATCTCTTAAGCGGCCTACAGACGTTGATGCATGCGGCGATGCATGGCCGACTCTACACTAGGCCGGAGCCTTAGATGTGGCAACGTGGCTTAGCTGTCAAATAGTGGCCCTATAGTTTCAGAATAATTATTACATTTTATATGTATTAGAGTTCATCTCGGTTAATAAATTAAGAAAAATACTTTTTAGAACTACTACTACTAATACCACTTACATCTGATGTCTGTTTCATCACAGTCACAAAATAAAAATAAACGCAACCTGTTTCCTACCGCCACTTCCATTTCCACTTAAATGAACACTCAATTTACTTTGTAAATTATCACTTGAGCTAGAAAAATTCACTATTAGGTCACTGTGAAGCCATTCTTGCTGGTCTTGATTTCCCTTTCACTATCAAATCCTTTCGTAGGTATGCCCCAGGCCATGCCCAGATGAGTTCCATTAACTGTATTTTTCTGTGATATTTGGGAGGTCCAGAAAACATTATAGGTACCACATTGTGCTTTAAAATAGGTCTTATCCTTTGAAATGTTTGTCAATAATTGTCTTTATCCTTATAAATATAACCAGCCCTTCCGAGGAATACCTTTCACCCACTTCTGTTTATGTCCCTTATCGGACGCACAATTGCTAGTGCAACCTGGTACTACACACTTTGCAGGCATCTTTTTATCTTTATAGTTTCATTTGTGCAGGTAAATAAGTAGAAACCCATTCAAAATCACCTTGCAACGTTCTTTTTAATCTGGAATAAGGTTATGTTGGGCCATGGTTTGGTAGTCCTCTACTCATGCCTCTACTGGGCTGCAACCTGGTACTACACGCTTTGCAGGCATCTTTTTATCTTTATAGTTTCGTTTGTGCAGGTAAATAAGTAGAAACCCATTAAAAATCACCTTGCAACGTTCTTTTTAATCTGGAATAAGGTGATGTTGGGCCATGGTTTGGTAGTCCTCTACTGGGCTGCAACCTGGTACTACACGCTTTGCAGGCATCTTGTTATCTTTATAGTTTCGTTTGTGCAGGTAAATAATTAGAAACAAATTAATAATCACCTTCCAACCATATTTTCTGCACCTGGAAGAATACACATGACATAACAACAAATGAAAACACGGCCTGATCTCCAACGTTGCCATATTTCAATGCTCCGGCCTAGTGAGTAGAGACGGCCATGGGCGATGCCAACATTAGGTTCTTTCCAACAGGCCTCAATACCGTACAATGTATCGTCACGGACATGCGCAGAACGTGAAATGCGTTCCAACACGTTTTGTTACTGTTCATGAAACGGTCCATAAAGCGTTCCAACAGATTTCGTTACCGTTCATGGGACGGTTTCTGTACGGTCAAATCGGTACTTGGTCTAGAGTAAGGACTGTGAGGAGGAAGACTGATATGCGCAGTAGAAAGTAAATCGGCCGCTTGGCGCACAGTTTAATTTTGTCATTTCTATGCGCCTTCTGTTTTCGTGCTTCCTTGAGTCTTGAGTGTTGAGATTGAGTGTGATTTGATTTTGATTCTTTTGTTTTTGCTGTTGCTTGTTGTTTGGATGGCTCGTTTGTTGGCTGAAACAACACCAAAGCCAAAAATGGAAATGGATTCAAACAATGATGTTATACGTGGTATGTTATGATAAATTGGGTCACTTTTATGGAAAACATAACCCAGGCTCTTTGTTTATAGAGATACAGGAATACCTGGTTGTTAGTGGCAAGCATTATTCGTGGCTAAAATGACCCAAATAATCCTCATTTTTCTGTTGTGGTTGATAGACTAACACCACACCAACACCAAGTCATTGTCAGAAAACTCAGGTCCCGATCAATTTTAATAAAGCTCTTGACGTCTTGGCTTTTGACGGTGGCTTTTGAAATTAAATCGAGGTTAGTTTTTTTGATAGCTGTCAGAACTGACACGAGTCCAGTGAAATAACAGATTTTCCTGTTTGTACAGTCACGAAACCATCCAAAATCAACGCATGCGCACCACAAACGATCCGAAAAGTTTCGTGACGGTTCAATGGACGGTACAAAATATGCTGTTGGAAAGAACCTATTGACTTCTACGTTTAGCGTTGCCAGGCGTCTGGATAAACCCGAATCTAGGTAGGCCTTTTAATTGCGTGTCCGGCTAAAATAAACGGTGTCCGGGTCGTCTGGCTTTTGTTAGGCTTTTTACATTTCACAAACGAGCAGAAGATAACATAAAATGACCGAAAATAATAGGAAACAGCAGAAAACAATACAAGACACAAGAGTTCAACATAAAACAACAGAACACATCCAGAAACCACAGAAAGCAAAATAAAACAACCCAGAACAGCAGAATACCACAAAAAACAAACAGCGAAATATAGCATATAACTGCAGAAAACAAAAAGACAATAGCGTACGACAGGAAATAACAGAATACAGTCGAAAACAACAGAAAGCAATAGAAGACACCAGAATTTAACAGAAAACAACAGAACACAGCCGAAAACAACAGAAAACAACAGAAAACACCAGAAAGCAATCAAAACCAAACAAAAAAAAAACAACAGAAAAGAACTGAAAACAACGGAAAATAGCACAAAACAGCAAATCAATTGAAAACGACTATTTTATTTATCATTTCGCTAGATTTTACATACAATCTTTTGTCTTAGTTATTAATACCGAGGTAAACTCCTCAATATTGTAGGGTCTTTCTACCCAAACTTCCAGCAAATCTGGCTGTTCTGTCCGGCTATTAGGTTTGGAGACCTGGAAACCCCATCTACGTTTCATGATGCAAGTAGCAGCGTGTGTACATAGTACTGAATCACGTATTTGGGATCAGTTGCGGCTTGCAGCGATGTAGGGCCTGGAATCCAATTTTGGTCGGTGAGCCACGATGCCGAGTCGGTGACGTTCATACAGGTTTCAAGTGTTTCAACGTGTATAGTATTGCGTCGGTGCAAAGAAATAAGTCCACCCTACTATTCCTTTGTTGCATGAAATGTGCATAAAACAACAAGTCGATTCAGGCATCGCAACAGGTTTTGGTGTGAGTAGGAACTTATGCAAATGATGCAAGTTTCGTGAAACCTTGGGTCGATTCAGGATCAGGAATCGCACGCAGCATGCTTCAACGTCTGTAGGCCGCTTCACGACGTACCTAGTTTCGCCGTCGCCGGTCGGTACCTTCGCTTACCTGTGCCGGTACTCGACATATCATGGCGGTGGGAGGGATATAGACGGAGGAGGAGGGGGTGGGGGTCCATCACGTCGCGTCGCGTCGCCACCAAGCGTTGCCGCTTCGGCATGCAGGTAAATGCAATGACAGGCCGTAATGCGCTGCCGCTGGACGGGCAGGGGTGGAACTCGGCTACCTTTGTCCTTGTCAAGGGGATGAAAAGCAGCATTATCAGTACTACCAGTAAAACGATAATATGACAAAAGACACCAGTGTATATGCCTACAAGCAAGTTCCTAAGTGCAACCCTCATCGCAAAGGCGAGCTTGACCTTGGGTCCTGCCCATCTTATACCTTCAGGTTCAAGGATCCTATAGCACTGTCATCCAAGGGCGTCAGTGCTACAGAATGTGTGTGCCGAGGACTCCCCCTCCTCGCCACGTCGTGCATACGTGCATACATCAGGTGCTTGTCACATACAAGTGACATCTGAAGGTATATGGTCAGATAGTAGGCCCCCAAGTAACCTTAACGAGTTTCTCTCCATTGAGAGACAGAACGCCCCACCTTGGCCAAAGGTCCTGAAAAAAGTTCTTTATGCTTGATGGAGATGTCCAGAGACTCTCCATCTAATAAGATGTTGATTTTGCAACTACACCTCATTTTCCACCTAATAGTACGTGCTATCAGGCAATCAGGTCCCAATATTTTCAAAATTTTGAGGATTTTTAATTTTTTCATATACGAGTATTTTCAAATTTCGCTTTCACGATGCAATGTAAACATCTAAATGATCTATCATGATGCCAGGGTAATCTGCCCTTACCACCTCAGTCAATATATGACTGCTTTATCCTGTATGGAGTTAGAGTTGGAATGGCAAGGTGAGTCAATCTTTCAATGGACTATTCCAGCTTTGTTGCTCGATACACATTATTTGTTGTGATATTTTCAACAGTTGCTTCGAAACTTAAACCCAAGGTTACTGTTTCTCATCTTACTCTATTTTAATATACTAGTACGGGTATCTCACAAAATATCCAGGCAACTAAGATTTGCTGACGATACAACTCTTACTGCTGCTTCTCACGAAGAACTAGTAGCTCCATTAAACATCTTAGAATAACACAGTGCAGCGTATGGTCTTGGTATTATCTATAACAAGACCAAGTTTATGATCGTAGACAGAGAGCATAACAATCATCGAAAAATAAAGTCAATACGCCGTTGTGGAGGAGTTCAAAGTTTTGTATACCTCGGTCCTTTGATCGACAATTCGGGTAGCTGTGAATATGAGATTCGACGGCGCATTCAACAGGCACGTGCGACCATGACAAAGCTTACTAAAATTTGGCGTGACCATAACATCACTGAAGCTACCAAAATGTAGCTGGTTCAGTCGCTTGTGTTCTCCATATTTTTGTATGCCTCGGAAACTTGGACTTTTAAAAATGCAGATCGAGCTCGCATAAATGCTCTTGAAATGTGGACGTGGAGGAGATTGCTGAGAGTTCCTTATACCGCCCATCGAACTAACGTTTCCATACTGGATGAGCTCGGTAATCCAAAGAGACTATCCTCCATTGTGTCGACGAGAATACTTACATTCTTCGGACATATTCACAGAAGCGGTAATATGGAGAAACTTGTAGTTCAGGGTCATGCCCTGAATGGGCGGCGCCGTGGCCGTTCCCCTACACGCTGGGTGGATACGACGAAACAGCTGCTGGATATGAGTATCAAGAGCGCCACTGAACTGACAGTAAATGGCGAACGATGGCGAGCTACAGTTGTCAAAACTATTGATAATATTGGTGTCGGTAACACTCTAGCTCCGACTTAATGCATTTGACGAGTTCACAACATGTCTGTCAAATGACTAATGATGATAAATTGACCCTATTTGATTGTGATTGTATACATCCATTCCTTTTCGAGAAATCGCTTAACTATGGTTGACACTGACATTTTTGGGAAATGATTTCCTCGTATTTGGAAGATTCTTAATTTAGTGAGATTTTCAAGCCTACATCACCTGGGCTATGAATTAGAAGTGGAAGTAAACGAGATAAGTAAGAAAATAGTAAATAACTCCGTGAATGCGGACGAACTAAATGAAAATAACGCTTTTAATCCCACTCAGCGGGTCTTAAACGAGACGACAATCTATTTATGTACGTCATTCTGAAAAGTAGTAAAAGCGCATATCGGTACTAACTCCGTTTATTTCGGATATAAATTATCCGTTTTACGATATGTGTGCCTTTTCTCTACCTACGAAAATATTCGGATAAATTAGGATCCATCATGGAGCTGAAGAGATTGTCTTGAAAGTTTTATAGATTACAGCTCTGAATCGGACGTGAGTACAATGCGGTTTTGATACAGTAGGGGCCGGTTTCTCATTGTCCGGTTAAATATTTATCTGGAAGTTAACGGGCAACAGTCAGATAAATTGTTTAAACAATTGAAGGTTAAACTTACGAATTTACGTAAATCTTATCTGACAGTTGTATCCATGGAAACGCTAACTGGTTGCTACATATCTGACACTTTTAACTTGACATTGAGAAACTGGCCTATTCTGTAAATTTCTAGTTATTTTAAACAGGGTCGTTAAAAGTTGATTATAACAGCCAGGTTAAAAATTTAACCATCATTGGTATTCGGTAAACAAGAAATTTAACCGGGCGGTTATGTGTTTTAACTGGTGCCGTAAAAAATTAGTATACGATGTTGTCACTTGTCATGTTCACACTGTTCACAGACAGTGTGAAATCTGATGAAACAGTGTTATTTTACTGAAACCTCACGATAACTATGCATGTCTGGCAACATTGGAAGTTTTGGCAAGGCATCCTATTTGACTGCTGACATTTCATTGAACTCAAATGGGTGTGAGGCTGTGTTTTTGTTTTTTGCTGAAATTTTAAAATGGAAAAAGCGGGATCAACAAAAAGAAAAGACAAGTAGCAGCAGCAATGTCATTTATCTGTGCTCACCTGCAAAGTGAGATGTTCCAGTGTCTAGTTGGTAGCAACCATGTCCCAAAAAATTAAGCGCGAGTACTTGTAAATACTTGGGCACTGCAGTTACCCTCACACTGAATTTTGAAGTAGAAACTGTGCAGGTTCTTTGTTGAGATGAAACAATTTCAAAAATGTGTTTTCAGGGAGCTAAAATACGTTACTGGTATCTCTCAAATTCGATTCACCAGCATCTACCAACAATAAATTCACCTCATAGTTATACCAATTGTAAATCCAATTTACCTTTGCTTTCGTTGGATAACCCCTTCTTGATTTGTAACTTGTAAGCACGAAGTAAATTGGTACAGTAGCCATTCCAATCAATTTTTGTTCTAGGTTAGATGTATAATGCTACCCAAAAGCGCTGCCGTTATACATACAATTTTAACTACCGATTTTAATCACTGGCGGTTATAATTTTAACTAGCTCTTTGTTTACAGAATGCGCTATGATGGTTATAATGGGCGTTAGTTATTATAACCACACATTATGTTTAACCGAGCTGTTACAGAATAGACCCCTAGGTTTGGTAGGGAAATAGAATCAAGTTGATTGACTCAGTATGCCATACATTTCTATTTCCCCAGCGTGTGACATAACAAAGAAACTTCGTTTCAAACACTTTCTACTACGTCACATGGATTTAGACATTTGTTTTTTTGGCATGTAGTATTTTTTTATTTCTATGCTATTATCTGCTGAGTACTTTACTGCTGCTAAGGCTATTCTGAAGTCTCAACATAAGTGATCAATTTATAATAACAGTAATAGTCATTTTTTAACAATTTATACAACATACCGCAGTTACAAGTATGTTACAGACCTTGGAACCAATTTATAAGATAACTAAATTTGACAATAAAGAATTAAATAGATTAATAATTCATAAATCAATAGAATACATTTTATTTTACTTTTTTGTATCCTGACCGTCGGTATCCAATATTATTAATAAATTTGTGGGAAAACGGTCAAACATTATATTTCAAGAAGTTTCGACTTTAGGTATAGATAGGTAGATGTTAGTACAACAGTTACATAATTATAATAATTTTTGCCAGGTTGGCAATCTGAATATTAAGGAGAGACTCTCGAAAGCGAACAATATGTGATTTTATCAATCGGCCTTGTTGGATGTTTATAATTTTCAAGGTCCATCTTGTAAATAAAACATCTGCTTTTACTTCCCACACCGATAGGTAAGGGGAGTATTGTGATCGCGAAACTTTTCGATTTTGAGGTGATTCACTTTTTGGGCGTGTTATGATATCTACATCACGAAAATCCACACCACTCATTTCTGTCAGTCTGTCAGTCTGTCTGTCTGTCTGTCGGTCTGTCTGTTTGTTTGTCTAACTATTGGCGTTTTTCTAACGTCGTAATCTCAGTAACCGCTGCATAGATTGCTATTAAATTCCGGCAGCGATATGTTGTGGGGTAGTAGTAGATAATGTTCCTATAATTTTGGAAATCGTTGTACGGGGGAGGAGTAATTAGCAAAAAACGAAAAATTTCAAACATTCCTCAAACTTCGTTTTTAGGCTTTTTAGGAGTTCCTGATCATTTTCTACTTTTCTTTTTGGTGGGAGTGAATTTGAGGTAGTTGGGGGGATGGGGGGTTGTAAAACTGAAAAATTTGTTGCATTCATAATGGGCTGTCCAATGACCTGCGAATGAAAGACCTAGCGGCATAATATACCTTTTTAGGTCCATCCGAACATTGTATTGATGATTATAGAAACCAAGGGACTTAGAATTTGTGATGTATACATACGAGTATTGTTTTAGATCGTTCTATATTGCGTAACGCGGAAATTATGGAATTGATTTTAATGAAATTTTGACACAGTATGCCGCGGCGAGAATGGAAAACGCGTATGTTTTGGAAAAATCGTGTCAGTGGCGGCGCAGCAATAATGAAAAAACAAAAAAAAAATAAAAACGCTTCAAACTTTGTTTTTATGCGTTTTAGGGGTTCCTGATCATTTTCTACTTTTTTTTGGGTAGTGGGGTCGTTGTATTATAATAGGCTGTCCACTGACTCGTGGAAGAAATAATTAGCGGCATATTACACTTTTTTAGGTCCATCTGAACATTGGCTTGTCTATTACAGAATCCAATTTTGTGATGTATACATACGAGTTTTGTTTTATTTCGTTCTATGTATATTGGGTAAAGTGAAAATTATTGAATTGATTTTAATGAAATCTTTACACAAAATTTACTACCGCAGCGAGAATGGACAACGAGTCCGTTTTTGAAAAACCGTGTCAGTGGTGGCGCAGCAATAATCAAAAAACCAAAAATTCTGTCCTAGCTCCTAAGGAGGGAGACGCAAGAAACTATTTAGGAGTTTTTGTGTTGGATGTTTTTTTGCGGGCGGGTGGGCGATGACTTGGTTGCAAGGGGATTATAGCTTCATGCAATGGGAAAACAATAAAATGATATCATCATTGTGTGTGGGAAGTACTGATTCGATCAACTTGACTCCATTTTTTACTTATCATTATCTCAAAGGTTGAGAAACTGTTGGGTAAAGGAGTTAAACAAGTACTGAAATATGTGATAGGTCGGTCTTATTATAGATAGAGATTTATAATAGTCCCTTTAAGAAAAGTATTTTGTGGAACATTCAACATTTATTTTATCCTGTTATCTTGTACAGTATATCAGTGACACTACTCAAAGCATCCTGTGGAAAACCGAAAACTCGTGAGAAAAGTCAGCACTTCTAAGATACATTTGCTGTGTCTGATAGCATGTCACTAGCCACCGTATGATCTACTGACCTGCAGAACTAGACCGACCGTAAACCTCTGTGATGACCCCGCAGACTTTTGACATTTGGACTTACCCGCACCGATATCTGCGAGGTGGAGACTGTCCCAGGGCCTTCTGCGATGGTAGGCGTCTGCCTGGATGTCATGGCATACCTAGACCCTGTCCCTCCATATCACCCGCCGCATAACGATGGTTTTTGCAGCGGAAATCCTACAGCGACGGCACTTGGTACTAGGTCCTACTCCACCTCGGCGCCGTCCTTCATTTCGATGGGCGATTTTGGGAGGGAACTGACCTACATCCGCTCGCGAACCGCGTAATATTATGCAATTTGGGTATCAAGAAGGCCGTGAGGTCCGCATTAGGACGATCGCCGTCGATTGTTTTTATCTTATCTAGGTGGGCCGCCGAGATGCAGGTGTGGTGGCGCCCTCGAAGGGTTCCGAGCACTGACAACGCGACCGAACGACACCGGTGACCTCCGGAAGACCTTTTGACGTGCGATTATGGTCGTGGGCGGTTTGGTTTTTGTTATTAGTTGATAAAAATACGTCGCCGAAAGGGCGATCCTGGAAACGTCAATCGCGATCGCAGTCGGCCACCTGCGCGATCGGGAAACGTCGGGCAGGATCGCGTCGCCCGACAGGGGCGTGCGAGGGGTTTCCAAACTTCGGCCGGAGTTCAGGTGGGCGTTTTATCAAGTGAGCGTAAAACAGAGCGCGCAACGTTGCCCTGTAGGTTTAAACAACTTTGATTACGCGTTGAAAATTATCTATTTTATTTGTTTCATTCCTATTTCTTTATAACACCATATGCCCTTTTATGGAGTGAGATGAGTTGAGATGGTAGTGATGGTACCAGTATGTAGTAATACACAGCAAAACAGCAGATTCGTTGAGTAAAAATATTAAAATCTAAACAAACTCACCTCAGTACAAAAGTTGATAACAATAGAAGCACAGGGTGTAAAAGGAGTTAGGGGCTCTTTTGAGGCAAGAAACTCAAATCCGTGTCTTACACCACACCGACTGCCCAAACAGAATCTGGATTCATCCCTGAAAAATAATGTTATTCCATTCAAGATCCCAGTCCTGTCGTTCTTTACGCCAAGTCAGTCGATTACTTCGGTGCCTAAAATAAATCGTTAAAATCCAAAAAATCCCTGAAATACATAAAATCCCTAGGATTCGTAAAATCCATCAAATTTTTAAAATCCATAAAATGATAAAATCCATAAGATACATAAGATCCATAAGATCCTTAAGAGCCATAAGATCCATAAGATCCTTAAGATCCATAAGATCCATAAGATCCATAAGATCCATAAGATCCATAAGATCCATAAGATCCATAAGATCCATAAGATCCACAAGATCCATAAGATCCATAAGGTGCATAATATCCATAAGATCCATAAGATCCATAAGATCCATAGCATCCATAAAATCCATAAATCCGTAAAATCCGTAAAATCCGTAAAATCCGTAAAATCCGTAAAATCCGTAAAATCCGTAAAATCCGTAAAATCCGTAAAATCCGTAAAATCCGTAAAATCCGTAAAATCCGTAAAATCCGTAAAATCCGTAAAATCCGTAAAATCCGTAAAATCCGTAAAATCCGTAAAATCCGTAAAATCCGTAAAATCCGTAAAATCCGTAAAATCCGTAAAATCCGTAAAATCCGTAAAATCCGTAAAATCCGTAAAATCCGTAAAATCCGTAAAATCCGTAAAATCCGTAAAATCCGTAAAATCCGTAAAATCCGTAAAATCCGTAAAATCCGTAAAATCCGTAAAATCCGTAAAATCCGTAAAATCCGTAAAATCCGTAAAATCCGTAAAATCCGTAAAATCCGTAAAATCCGTAAAATCCGTAAAATCCGTAAAATCCGTAAAATCCATAAAATCCATAAAATCCATAAAATCCATAAAATCCATAAAATCCATAAAATCTATAAAATCCATAAAATCCATAAAATCCATAAAATCCATAAAATCCATAAAATTCATTGACCCTTGACAATAAATATGTGATGTGATTGTGATAAATGTGTGATTTCATTCATTCAGTCAAATAATTCATAATTATCATGAAATTCTAAATCACCTGAAGGCTTAATGTTTTGAAGCTACAAATATTTTTGTACGTCGGAGGTCACATTTTCCTAAATGTTCAAGAAAGTAATTTAACTAGTAATTACTTCAATTTTGTTTGAAATTTGTTTATGAACCAAAACGACACTTATACTTTTTTTCTTACATCAAAGGTTATTTACCCATCGTAGCTTTCATGTCACACAAATAATAATATTTTTATTACAATTTGAACACGTGTCCTCCACCTCCGAGGTACAGATTTATTTTATGAGAATTAATATTCGTAGGTCAACTAGTTTTTTTCAGTTCTCTACTACGACTTCTGATAGACAGTGCCCCATTATATTGTTAATCAATAATAATAATAATGTCGTCTTTATTTTGCTACATGTTCAGCTAGCGCTACTCTTACACTCGACCAATGAGGTTAGCAACAAGTTTTTAAAATTACAGATAATTCGGTTACAAAAAACAGAAATCATTTACAAACCTTATAGTATCAAAAAGGATAAGATGATTAAAACAAATATAATATAGTTTGCATAACATGTGTATTATGATGGAGCTGTTAGGCTAGTGATGAATTAAATATAACACGTTTGAACTTTTGTCTAAAAACTAATAGGGAATATTATTTATATGGTTTTGGTAAAGAATTATAAATAATAGCAACGTTATATGAAAACCTTAGTCTAAATAATGTCGCAATATGGTGTGGTATTATAATAACTTTATTCCTGATAGTTTTTTGTGTATATTAATATTGAATAAAGTTGCCTATTTATACAGGGTTTTCTAAAAGTTGGGACTTTCCTCTTTAGAAGCAACGGCCCTTGAAGCGGCAAATCTAATGCACGGTGAACCAGCAGCAGTAAAAAAGTGTCCAGCAAATACTCACTATTTGGTTGCTGCGAAGTTGTAGGTGCGGTCCTGTCGGATACGTCTTACAGGTAAAAGTACGATTTACGATGTCTTCTTCAATTTGGACCACAGGAGGTTGTCTAGGTCTTCCAGCGTGTCCACCGCGATGTGGATTCAGACATCCTGTGTATCTAGCTCTTTGCACGAGCGAGACAAATCGACGAGGTGGAGGGTTAGGGACGGTTAGGGAAACGATCGGATTACACTCGCGAAGCCGCAGCGGTATTTTGACCACACTCACCGTACATTAAAATCCACCAGTTCATTATTGTTATAAGCGTGCAACATTGTTGTTGTTCTTAAAGTCCGATAATCAGAAGTAGCACGTCAAGCACTTTCGTACACTATGCCATATAGCAACGCGACGTATGGCAAACTGCCTGTTTTAGTGTTTTCTCACCAGCATCGGCACCGCTAGCGCTGCCTTGTTTGTTGTGATTGAGCCATTGCCCAGGGACGGACTTGAAATTGAGAATTTCTTTAATGGTCAGTATCTTGTTTTCTCTAAATATTTCGTTTATATGTTGCTGGGAAAAAGCACTCATTTTGGCGAGTACTTTCCAACTTATGAAACACCCTGTATAATCGATGGATTGACCTAGTGCTACCCGCCCAATGAACTGCCCCTGTTCATCCTGCTGAATATGAGCCTATTGGCAGGATAACGAGTGACGTTCTCCTTCCTATACCCTCCCGGTGGCGCAGAAGCTGTGTTGCCAGGTTTAGTGAAATTTGTTTAGGTCTAGTGGTTTAGTGCGAATGTTTTATTCTAATAATTTTTTAACACTGTAGTAAGAGGACTGGAAGGAGATATGGTAAGCAGGATTTTTTCCAGACTCGGACTATGAGAGAGAAAATATTCAACATCCTCCAAGAACAAAAGTTATATGCTAAAAATTACAAACCGGATTACCGGAATGGGAACACGTTGATGGATTTATAAATTGAAAGTGACTGAAGTAACACCTATTTTCGATGCAAAGTGTGTTGTGAAGATTATACTGTAAGCATAGCAGCAGATAAAAGACATAGTAATTCAATAAAACGTCAAAAAACATGCTTAGTCTTAAAAGACAATCCACATTAATAGAAAAAACGATTTACGAGTAGTCATCATCATAGTCACAATGTCTTAACAGACATCTTGTAAGCTCGTAAAATGCAAGTCGGAGCTAGAGTATTACCGACACGAATATTACAATAGCTCTGAGAACTGTAGCTCGTCGTTGTTCGCGATTTACTGTCAATTTAGTGGCACTCGTGATACTCACATCCAACAACTGTTTCGTCATATCTACCCAGCGTGTAGGGGAACGGCCACGGTGCCGCCCACTCTGGGCATGACCCTGAACTACAAGTTTCTCCATATTATCGCTTCTGTGAATATGTCCGAAGAATGTGAGCATTCTCGTCGACATAATGGAGGATCGTCTCTTTGGATTACCGAGCTCATCCAATATGGAAACGTTAGTTCGATGGGCGGTATAAGGGACTCTTACCATTCTCCTCCACGTCCACATTTCAAAAGCATCTATGCGAGCTCGGTCTGCCTTCTCAGCAGTCCAAGTTTCCAAGGCATACAAAAATAAGGAGAACCCAAGATACTGAACCAGTGACATTTTGGTAGCTTTAGTGATGTTGTGGTCACGCCATATTTTAGTAAGCTTTGTCATGACCATACGTGCCTATCGAGTGCGCCGTCGAATCTCATTTCCACAGCTACCCGAATTGTCGATCAAAGAAACGAGGTACACAAAACTTTGAACTACTTCACAACGACGACCTGCTGACTTTATTTCTCGATTATTATCGTGCTCTCTACAATCATAACCTTGATCTTGTTGTAGTTAATACCAAGACCATATGCTGCACTGTGTTGTTCTAAGATGTTTAATAGAGCTACTAGTTCTTCCTGAGAAGCAGCAATAAGGGTTGTATCGCTAACAAATCTTAAGTTGGATATTTTGCTTCCGCCAATTCCAGTTGTCTGTCTCTTCACAAATTCAGAGTAAATGTTACTAGTAGTACCAGCGACAAAATTAAATTCTGAGAAGCAAATCTAAACCTAGTGAAGTTTCAAGTTCAAATTAGTAATTTATTAGAATGTCTTCAAATGAATTCCTATAAATATGGATGTGGCAACAGCGGAGAGCAGGAGAGCGTCGCATCGCGTCGCATCGCGTCGGCGAGTGTGCTGGCTTCGCGACGCCGACGCAGCGGCCGGCGGCGGCGCCGGCGATCGATAACAAGACGCGGCATGCTGCGCCGCGATGACGTCAGAGCGCCGCGCCAGCCGATATCAGGGCAGTCGGCGAAGGGGGGGGAGTGGGGATGAGGGGCAGGTGAAGGGCTTCACTGGACTGCATTGGAATTTATCAATTTATACCTTACCAATTGAATTTACAATTGACGCTTTAGAAATGTAATTTGGTGCTTCTGAAACTACAGCTAAAAAAGGTATAGTACTTCCACTCACTGAAACTCATCGTCGCCAATGGTTAGATTTGATGCCAAGAACACCGAAAATGGCATGCTGAGGGGCATCAGACGGCCTGCTCCGACGAGTACAGGTCTTGTCTGGATGCACATAACGGGCACCAACGCGGGGTGAACGACGTGATCTCCAGTTTGCTGTTGAGCGCCATGTACACCGTCCTATTGCTTTGATGGTTTGGGGTGCCATTGCATTCAACAGCAAGTCACCTTTACTTGTGATTCGTGGCACAATGACTGCGCAACCTTATGTGAATGAGGTGTTAGAACCAATTGCAGTTCCATACGTCCGAGGCCTCGAGGAGAGTTTCTTCCAGCAAGATATTGCAAAGGTATCGATAAGGTTTCTACAGAAGCTGAGGTCAGGGTACTCCCCGGGCCTCCGCGATCACCCGATTTATCGCCAATTGAAAAAGTTATGGGATTGATGGGTTGACATATAGGCGGTGTACCCAATCCTCCCATCACGCTGGACGAACTGGAACATCCTGTGACGGCAGCGTGGGAGGCTGTACCTCTAGAGAGTTCGTTGATGATTGTATTTATTCCTCACGTATTCCATCAACCGCCACCGTTTTTTTCGCAGTGTTCGGATTTCACTTGCGAGTAGTATATTTTGTATTTATAATCGTTGGTAATTCTCACAAATGTCCTCTAATTTTTGTACAATGGCCAGTAATTTGTACACCACAATGCCTCAGCTGTTCACTTCCAGTTTAAGTGACTTTAACCCTTAAATTTCCATGCTATGAAAATCAACGTAAATACCCGTGTGAGGTCTTTTACACCCGTATGCACCGTAAGTCATTTGCGCGATTAGTTACGTAAACCTGGATTAGATTACTTGTTTACTGTGCACCGCAAACTTACAATGTTGACACTGTCACTGTCAAAACAATTTTGCGA
This sequence comes from Callosobruchus maculatus, assembly GCA_951848785.1. Taxonomy (NCBI): domain Eukaryota; kingdom Metazoa; phylum Arthropoda; class Insecta; order Coleoptera; family Chrysomelidae; genus Callosobruchus; species Callosobruchus maculatus. The sequence goes on from CATOUR010000056.1 coordinate 15,025,782, forward strand.
ACACAACGTTGCCGTATCTCCAATCTGGATTAGTTAATCTCTTGACGGTGCATGGCTAGATGCCAAAGATTAGCAAAACGCGATTAGAGAACTAGGATTAGAATCGCCAAACGGTGCATACGGGTGTTAGAAACCCCAGCAAAGTATGTGATATTAAATTAGTGCTATTACCGAATGGTTCAGAAAAGGAACAAAAAAACATTAGATTTTAAAAACAATCAACAAATATTTGGACAAGAACACTTTCTGTAGCAAAACAGTTTTCTGCAGAAGTATCACTGTCATAGTCAGTTTCAGCACCAAAATCACAGCTTTCGGCTATCTCAACTAACTGATGTTGTTTTAGGGATCGCATTCTACTCCAATCACCCATATTGACGACTTTAAATAATTAAAAGGCAAAAAATATCCCACGTGTTCAAAATGAAAATTGGGTCATTTACCGTCCGGGGTACTAGCGGGACCCCACTAAACGAAATCACGTGTCACTCTTCTGTACTCATTGCGAAACGTGGCCGCATACTGAATTACGGTTCCAAGGATCAACACAAGCACATATCAAGCGACAGCGTTGCCAATGTATTTAAATAAAGTATTTAGGCTAGGATTTTTTAGCATGGGGTCCTTACACGACCCCTGTTGGGGGTCTGAGGGTTAAAGTAGATGTTTCGTCCTGTAAATTTACGGAATCGTTCCCCTTCCATCTTTCCGCCCTTCATCCGAAGGCTCTTCTCCAGCATCTCCCCCGTCCCCGCCATGCCACCCCCTTATACCGATCAGCGGGCCCGTCCAGGCGGCTAATCCCTTGCACGGTCAAATGTCAATAATTAACGGTCCAGCGGGCCCGTATGGATTATAGGTAATCGATTGCTTAATAAATAAAATCCCTTATCCTATTATACGTCGGGCAAAGACCAAATAAATTTCCTACGCCACCGCTTATCCTTACAACCCTCAGAGGAAACCCGCAAACGTCCAAGGCCTACTCCGTCCGTTTACGTAAAACGAACGCCTGACTAGCGGACCCGAATCAATCTGATTAGGCATACTTCCATTCATACATCTCCGAGGGACAGGTCGACAATTCGTATGAAGCGTTCACGAATGCATGAACTATATCGTACGGAAAGATAAATACTTGACTAAGGACTTTTTGTTGGCTCACAGAAATTGGGTGGCCAGACAGGAAAATGGGTCGGATTTGTAACTAGCATCTTCAAATTATCCGGATCACGAAGTGTTTGAGTAAGACAGAAGGAATTCTGCCGGTGCGCCATCTAGTACCCGAAGGTGACGGCAACCAAAGAGAGAACCGCCACTAGCAGCAGTAAACTCTCCTTGGTGGAACGACAAGGCTCGTTCGCTTTTTGCCACTAGAGGCGCGGATTCTGACGCAAGCAGCGTAAAGCCGATATACGAAGGTTGCTCTATACCTCCGTCAATCCACCAGTACGCAGACAGCTGTTTCACGCTTATTAGCGATCATCAGTGCGCCATAGGTCGATTGCCGGAAGTAGAGAGCATCAATTTTTCCATGTTTAATAAACATGTGAAAGATGTGCGAGTAAGACAGAAGGAATTCTGCCGGTGCGCCATCTAGTACCCGAAGGTGACGGCAACCAAAGAGAGAACCGCTACTAGCAGCAGTAAACTCTCCTTGGTGGAACGACAAGGCTCGTTCGCTTTTTGCCGCTAGTAGCGGTTCTCTCTTTGGTTGCCGTCACCTTCGGGTACTAGATGGCGCACCGGCAGAATTCCTTCTGTCTTACTCGCACATCTTTCACATGTTTATTAAACATGGAAAAATTGATGCTCTCTACTTCCGTCAATCGACCTATGGCGCACTGATGATCGCTAATAAGTGTGAAACAGCTGTCTGCGTACTGGTGGATTGACGGAGGTATAGAGCAACCTTCGTATATCGGCTTTACGCTGCTTGCGTCAGAATCCGCGCCTCTAGTGGCAAAAAGCGAACGAGCCTTGTCGTTCCACCAAGGAGAGTTTTCTGCTGCTAGTAGCGGTTCTCTCTTTGGTCGCCGTCACCTTCGGGTACTAGATGGCGCACCGGCAGAATTCCTTCTGTCTTACTCGCACATCTTTCACATGTTTATTAAACATGGAAAAATTGATGCTCTCTACTTCCGTCAATCGACCTATGGCGCACTGATGATCGCTAATAAGCGTGAAACAGCTGTCTGCGTACTGGTGGATTGACGGAGGTATAGAGCAACCTTCGTATATCGGCTTTACGCTGCTTGCGTCAGAATCCGCGCCTCTAGTGGCAAAAAGCGAACGAGCCTTGTCGTTCCACCAAGGAGAGTTTACTGCTGCTAGTAGCGGTTCTCTCTTTGGTTGCCGTCACCTTCGGGTACTAGATGGCGCACCGGCAGAATTCCTTCTGTCTTACTCGCACATCTTTCACAAGTTTATTAAACATGGAAAAATTGATGCTCTCTACTTCCGTCAATCGACCTATGGCGCACTGATGATCGCTAATAAGCGTGAAACAGCTGTCTGCGTACTGGTGGATTGACGGAGGTATAGAGCAACCTTCGCACGAAGTGTTTGTCTTAACAGAAACTAAAATAAAGATTAACTATTTTATACGTGAACTCTGAAGATCTGAAGACTCTGAATTTTTTTATTTTCGCCAAACGAGGCAGGAACTAAAAAAGGCGGTCGGATTTGTAATTAAAACCCTAAAATTATCCAGGAGACGAGGTTTGGTCTTAATAGAAGGTCAAATAAAGATTTACGATTTTACTGGGTGAACCTAACGATCTGAGGGCCTGAAGTTTTTGATTTTCATTAAACGATACGGGAACTCAAAAGGGCGGCTGGATTTGTAATTAGCACCTTCAAATTATCCGGATCACGAAGTTTTTGTCTTAACAGAAACTAAAATAAATATTAACTATTTTATACGTGAACTCTGAAGATCTGAAGACTCTGAATTTTTTTATTTTCACTAAACGAGGCAGGAACTAAAAAAGGCGGTCGGATTTGTAATTAAAACCCTAAAATTATTCAGGAAACGAGGTTTGGTCTTAATAGAAAGTCAAATAAAGATTTACGATTTTACTGGGTGAACCTAAAGATCTGAGGGCCTGAAGTTTTTGATTTTAATTAAACGATACGGGAACTCAAAAGGGCGGCTGGATTTGTAATGAAGCACCCCCAAATTAACCAGAAGACCAGGTTTGATCCTTATAGAGGGCCAAATAAAATTTTCCGATCTGAGGGTCTGAACTCTTGATTTTTGTTATACGAGACGGGAACAGCAAAAAGCAGCAGATTTGTAGTTAGCACCCTCAAATGAAGCAGAACACGAGGTTTGGTTTTAACAGAAAGTCAAATAAAGATTTCTGATTTTACCCGCTGAATCCAAAGATCTGAGGGTCTGAAATTTTTGATTTTCGTTAAACGAGACGGGAACTCAAAAAAGCTGTCGAATTTGTAATTAGCACCCTCAAATTATTTAGAACACGAGGTTTGGTTTTAATAGAAAGTCAAATAAAGATTTCCGATTTTACCCGCTGAACTTAAAGGTCTGAATTTTTTGACTTCCGTTAAACGCGACGAGAACTCCAAAAAGGCTATCAGATATGCAATTAGCACCCTCAAATTATCCAGAACACGAGATATGGTCTAAATAGAAGGTCAAACAAAGATTTTCGGTTTTACAGGGTGAACCTAAAGATCTGAGGGTCTGAATTCTTTTTATTTTCGTTAAAAGAGACGGGAACTGAAAAAAGCTGTCGGATTTGTAATTAGCACCCTGAAGTTATCCAGAAAATGAAGTTTGGCCTTAATAGAAAATCAAATAAAGATTTTGGATTTTACAGGGTGAACCTAAAAGATTGAGGGTCTGAAGTTTTTGATTTTCGTTATATGAGACGGGAACTCAAAAAGGCGGCCGGATCTGTAATTACCACCCTCAAATTATCCAGAAAACGAGGTTTGGTCTTAATAAAAAATCAAACAAGTATTTACGACTTTATAGCTGAACCCTAAAGGTCTGAGGGTCTGAAATTTTTTTATTTTCGTTAAACGAGACAGAAACTCAAAAAGGCGGCCGATTTGTAATTATCATCCTCAAGTTATCCAAAACACGAGGTCTTGTCTTGATAGAAGGACAAACAAATCTTTCCGATTTTTTAGGTTTAAGGTTTAAATTCTTGATTTTGGATAATCAGGTATGAAACCGCAGTATAAGTTTTAGGAATTACATTATCTTGGTGATATTTCGTTAAAAGTGTTACATTTTGTCCTCAGACCCTTGCCCATTGCAAGGTATGTAATCCATTATGAAAGGCTATCTTTCTCCCCCTCCCTCCATAACCCTTTGTCCTGCATCAGCGTATTTTTCTCCGTCCTTACTTTCTCCGCTATCTGATGCCGTTAGCATTGATAGAGGATATTCGGGCTATATAGATTACTAGATAACGCACAAGAATTACTCCTCGCCATTCCCTCCACAGCAATTCCCTCAAATCATGGGCGGCTACACGAATGTTTTCAAGCAGGAACAATGACCAACAGATTTTCACCATATCTGCTACTTCCAATCGCCAATACATTTAAAAAGTTATGATTGACTTGAGGGACGCACAAGATGACCAAGGATCATAGTTGACCACACATGACAACAGCCACTAGAATATATCTATGTATCTGAAATTGAGTTCGACTGTAAATAATCTTTTTTCAGTAGAATAGAATAGAAAAGAATATTTTTATTCATCTTTCAGATATAGTAAATGTAGCGACCTATCAGACTAGTCAAAAAACGAAACACAAGTTATAAAGTCTAATCCTAAATGAAGAAACTTTGGAACACCGTATAGAATGCGAAATGCCTCATAGATCAAAGTAATTATCAAAACAATTGTCGAGTGGGGATTAGAAAATAAAGTACAGTTTGACGTATAGAAAACTTAGGCAACAACGCTGACAAAGAAGTCTCACGTTGGCTTACCAACTGTCGAAAAGGAGGGTCACCCAATAGTAGAGTCACCTTCCGTCAAGCTTATGGGAATTAATATTAACAATAACATGTCCTGGCACGACCACGTCGTCAGTATTGCTAAAACAGCATCACAGAAGCTTGGAGTTTTGTTCCGCTGTAGGAAGCTGTTCACACCAGAGCAACTACTGCTGATATACAAGGCACAGTTCTGACCATCGCACTCTCTAAAGCCTAATTTCACAAAGGACCTCAAAAGGGTGGCTGACTTTTCCCTGTGTTATAGACTATATCACGGAAGATGTTCGAATGAGCCAGATAATAACACCGACGGTCATCCGAATGAGGTAGCCTAGAGGTCGAGGTCTCTACTATCCGAACCAGTCTCCCCTCCAGCATTCCTTGCTTTGGAGAATTCAACGCTGTGGAATGAGCTGCCGGGGAATTTGTTTCCCGACGACTACAACCTGTAACGTTCTAACGTGCATCGACACTTATTGTCCTCTCGTAGCGCTTCTACGGAGCCACAGGCTTTCAGCCTTTGCGGCAGGTTGACCTGCTTACAAGAATGTCATACATTCAGGTACATCCAGTTTTATGTGTTCCTGTTCCAACAGCTTTTGTACACAAACTAAATGAAGTGACACAAATTAGATAGATAATTCCCAAATATCGAATGTCAGGCCCCTAGTATATTCCTTAAATAATTGTATTTGATTATTTAACATTGGTCATATTGTCTGTACCTTGTGAGAAACTCCCAGGGATAAGTGAAGTAAAAATTATTTATTATTTTTGTTAGGTCACAGAAAAATACGAACATTTTGCCACTACTCTAAGAGAAATTGAAAAAATGCTTGGGATGACAATTTGGAAAACCTGAACCTAGTTGGTTATGTGATAGTGTCTCATTTCTCTAGACGATTACATAAAAACGGTGGCTCAGTGATATTTTGCAAACGAAGTCTGAACTGCAAAAATTTAAGCAAGCTCAAAAACCTATCCATCGAAGGTAACATAGAAACATCAGGAATTGTGTTAAGCACGAGTTCAGTAAAAATCGCTATCATTAATATATATCGACCTCCTAGTGGGGATTTAAAGATTTTCTTTAATACGTTAACTGATATAATTACCGAAGTAAGTAAAATGTGCTGTTATATTATATTATGTGGTGATCTTAATATCGACCTTATGAAAAATACGCAGGAAACGTTGGTGCTGCGGGATATTCTGGACTCATTCAATCTTAAAATCAAAACCAATGAGCCAACTCGTGTATTCCTATACCAAAATGGACATGTAAGCTCAACAGCAATTGACTACATGTCAACCAACTATCCTGATGATCTAACTAATTGCAGAATCATCAATCCCGCATTGTCTGATCATTATGGACATTTACTGGAACTTACATGTACCACTCAAAGTAGTGCAAAAACAATTACAAAATATTCACGAAGAGACTTTACTGACAATGGCATGAATTACTTTAAATACCTTGTTACGCAAATTCAATGGGAATTGATGAACAATATGAATGTTAATGAGGCATTCAGGTTTTTCATCGAGTCAGTCACATGGTGCCTCGATATTAGCTGTCCAATGAAGACCATAACTAGGACTATATCTCAGTATGACAATGTTCACAAAGACAGGGATTGGATAAATGATAACATAGTGAGTCAGGGGGAGTATGTTAAAAATTTATATTGGCTGCTGACAAACTTTCCTTCTAACAACATAAAAGAGGCTTACCATCGGGAAAAACAGTGCTATAAAAAAAATATCGCAAGTACTAAGAAACAATATTATGCTAATAAACTCGGAAAAGCTCACAATAAATCGAAAGAAATTTGGACTATAGTAAATAAAAAAATTGGTAAAACAAAACAAGAAAATCCTAAAAAGATCTGTTTAAATTTAAATGGTACCATAATTGAGGATGAAACAGTAATAGCAAATGCTTTTGCCAATTTCTTTTCTACAGCAGTCTCTAAGCAAGCTGAGGCATGCTTTGGTCAAAATTTAACATTGCCTTGTACAACCTGTGTCCGAAATCCTGAATCTTTATTTATGTACCCATCAACAGTGCAAGACATAATTTGTCTCATCAGGAACGGTAAAAGCAAATATTCTTCTGGATTTGATGGCTTATCGTTGAATGTATTGGCTGAGATACAGGATATAATCGCTGATCACATATCATTCATATTCAATAAATCAATAGAAGAAGGCTGCTACCCTGACATTATGAAGTTAGCGGTTGTAGTACCTGTGCTTAAAAAAGGCGATACGGAAATATTAGATAACTATCGACAAATTTCTCTGATAAGCACTACAGCAAAGCTACTGGAAAGATATGTCTACAATAATATTGCATCATTTGCGGAGAAACATCAATTGCTTACTCCATCTCAACATGGATTTCGAACAAATAAATCGGTGGAGGCAGCAACATGTCATTATTTGGAATATATCTATAACCACTTGGATATGGGTGAGTACGTCGTCTCCTTGCAGTTTGATCTAACAAAAGCATTTGATTCGATCAGTAAATTTCATCTTGAAAATAAACTCGAAACTCTAGGTATACGTGGAGTAACATTAAAATGGTGTACTTCCTACATAGAACAACGAAAGATACAAGTTAAGTTGGGAAATGCCCAGTCCATTATTAGTGACATATCCCTTGGAGTTTTGGAGTTCCTCAGGGCTCTGTCTTGGGGCCTATGCTGTTTTTGTTGTACATCAATGATCTCCCCCTTAATATATCACGGGGAAATGTTACCATGTTTGCAGACGACACAACAATTACAGTATGTGGCCAAACTCCCGAGGAGCTCCAGGAAAATGTAGCTATTGTGATGGATGAGTTTAGTGGCTGGTGTCAGCGTAACAGGCTGATTTTAAACGAAAATAAAACTGTAATAATTAACTACACCCTACAACGACAACTGCCTGGTGACTTTGCTGTATTAGCGGGTTCTACTTTATCAGATACTTCTAAACTGTTAGGCACATATTTTGATTCAAAGCTAACTTTCTCGGATCACATACATTACGTATGCCAACAACTAAATAAAGCATTTTATGCTGTACTGCAGCTGAAAGATGTACTTGATGAATCTGCGATTATATCTGTATATTACGCTTTGGCATATTCCAGAATGTCATATAATATCATGGCATGGGGTAACACGAAAGATAGAGATCGCGTCTTCATTGCTCAGAAGCGTCTAATCAGACTTATATTTAATATTAAACCTGGAAGTACCTGCAGGCCAATTTTTAAGTGTAAACAAATTTTAGTATTTCCCTGTATATATATTTTAAAATGTGTTTTATTTGTTAAGAGAAATCCTGTATTGTTTAATACGTTGGGTCAATTTCACCAATACAACACCAGAAAGGGCAACCATTTGTCTATAAAGAAACATAGTACCAGCCGCTTCAAGCAGTCGCCTAATTATAATTGCACTATCTTATTCAACAATCTACCAGACTGCATTAAGGAAATTGCTAATTATGAGCATTTTAAAGCCAAAGTGAAGATGTATTTGGCAGATAACGTATTTTACTCTATCAGTGAATTTCTTCAAAAATGAGTTAGTTTTAATTACTTTTAACTTTTCAGCAAAATACTCAATTACTTTTATACTATAGTTGACGTGTCATCATATACAATTCTTGTATCTATATGACAAATAAATTACTACTACTACTACTACTACTATGTCTTATGTTCGAGCCACTAATTTTTTTGAAAATGCCTCTTGATTTTTTCGAGCGTACATCTTCAGAATCACATCATCGTGCCTCACTCATTTATTTTTCATTTTCATTCCATTTTATTCGAATAACATAGTACCCGGAATATAATTTTCCACGTTTGTACAATAGAACCAACAACAGACAACACATCAATATAATGTTTAGAAATCATAAAGCATATCCTAAAATATCAAACAATCTTTGTTCAAACCCTAAAAATGTGTACCGTTTTTTTAAATACTCCAATTGTTTTATTGACTTTTTGCAATAAGGGGCAGTTCCCATCCTCTGTGCCCAGCCTATGGTAGATTTTGAAGTGAAGGATAAGTAAGCTTAGTTTTTCACGAAAATAGATCCGTGTTGGTGGAATTGCGAGGTAAATAAAATACTTTTTTGCCATGATATCATAGACTAGAAGTAACTGTTTGCCCTCTATTCGAAATTCGGACATCCATGCATCCATCTATAGATCGATAAAGGGTAGCGAATGGATGGACGAACGAAGGGTAGGAAGATAGAGAGAAGCAACTCCCTTTGAATCCCAAGTAAACTGCATGAATTATTGCCTAGTTACCCGATTTGAATTGGTAATAAAATTTGGAAAAACAAAATTTCCCCTTGATTTATGTAGATGTTTCTTATGAGAGGCAAAAAATAATCCGACAAAGTTAAGGAAATTTATAGGCGCATCTTAGGTTCCAACTCGCCCCAATAAATATTATTATTAGTATTCCAATTTTATATTTTGCAGATAGATATGGTGGTATGTCGGATTCAGAAATGCGCTTTTCATATGTCATGAATTAGTACATTATTTTCCTCTTCTATGGAAAAATGGAAAAAATACTCATTTCAACAAATAAAAATCCAAAGAAATGACATGATTTAAAAATAATCAGCATTCTCCTCGCCCTTTCAAAGGTTCTTGAGAGGTTCATATACTTTCAGATAAATAAGCTTTTACATTAAATAATTTACTTCCTCCTTTTCAATGTGGATTTCATACTAACAGGGGTACTGAAACTGCTTTAGTTACTGTGACAACTGACATTTTGGAGACTTATGATAATGGACGTAAAAGTGCATTAGTTATGTTAGATTATTCTAAAGCTTTCGATACAATATGAACTACTATGTATCAAGCTTAAGTACTACGGCTTTCATGAACTGTCGGTTTTTTTTATATGCAGTTATCTGTTAGGTCGCCCTCAGAGAATTCATGTCAATGGAGTGTTTTCATCTTGTCTTGAAATTCTGTCTGGTGTGCCCCAAGGATCAATTCTTGGTCCACTCCTTTTCATCATATACACGTCTGATGCCCTTAACAGTGTGAGTAATCTTAATACTCAGGCTTTACTATAGTTTTAATACTCAAAATATGGGTGCAGCTGAGACAGTTATAAATACAGAGTCAGAAAAATTGCAGATATCTTTTGAAAATCACAATTTGAGGTTTAATCCTATGAAACCCGTGGCAACGTTCTTTGGCAGTAGTAGTCAATTACTTGAGCAATATTATGAAGTTGAAGATGGATGACAAGGCTCTGAAAGTTAGCAGTTGAGGCCTTCTTATAGACCCCGATTTACGCTGCTTCCATCGCGTACGTAATTTAATAAGGAGAGCGTTTGCGTCTCTCAAACAATTTACCAAAACCGACATTTTCTTAGTATCAAAACCAAGAGAATGTTATGCGAGTCACTGGTCATTTCAAGGTCATTTCAATTATTGCGACATATTTTTATTGCTTCTGCTTTTTATTTTACAGCTATGTGCAGAAATGCAATTTTTAAGATTTGTATTTTTTTTCTATGAGCATGTGATGGATAACATTTTAATCTTTGGATATCAAGTTAAATAATTCACTGCATATTTATTAATTATCTAACAGAAGAGTCGCTGAATATCACTGTTTATTTCTAGTAATATATTTTTATGTAAAATGCCTTATTTTATGTGTATTCTATGTTTCAAACTTTTATTCATAATATTCCTTCCTTAAAAATACCTAGCAGTAAGATTTGCTAATAAAGAACGCAATGAAAGGATCTGTTGGACACTTGTGTGATTTCGTTTTTCGAGGGGTGACGAGAAAGTTGTAAATTCTCGAACAAGTTTTATACATTTTTTAGCACTATATATCTGAAAAGATCTGGTAGGACTGTAAATCAAAGCATTTTCAAACCGTTTTTTTAACCGTTATTCCATCTGTTCTCTCAAGTATATGTATTTTTTTAAATTTTTACCATGTGAACATATGAAAGGTATCTGCTTTTTGGCTTTTAGATATGCTCATGTTACTTCATAGATTTATTTCTGAAGTATATGAACGCAATTTTTCAAAATCTTAAAACGCCTCAAGATCCATACTTCAGAAACAGATTGTGAAGTCCTATGAAGTTTTATACAACGTGCTAATACCGGCCATACTCATTCACAGGAAACCATACTTCTTTAGGGTACCATCAACACTTCTTTGGCGCACCACCACTACTTCTTTGGGGTACCATCACTACTTCTTCTTTGGGGCACCACCCTTCTTTAGGGTACCATCACCACTTATTATTTGTGATATCATCACAACTTCTTCTTTGGGGCACCACCCTCTTTGGGGGTACCATCACCACTTCCTTGTTGATGGCAAGATGATCTTCTTGATGGCAAGACCTTCTTCTGGGCACCACCTTTTCTTAGGAAGGGCACCACAACTTCTTTTGGAGTACCAGCGCAACTTCTTTCTGATTGCACGAACATCGTTCGTGGCTGACCAAAAGTCATGATTGAAGAAACCATTCGTCAACCGCTTCATAGACTTCACACCGAGGATAAGTTCTTGTCTGAAAAAAGATATACAGGGTGAGTCAAGCTCAACGCCTCGGACTCTTGTGACCAAACGATACCACTTTTTGAAAAATCGACTTTGCAAGTATATGTAGGTCGAGTTGGACTACATTTTAAAATTAATGACTTTTATACAGGGTGTCTAATAAAAGCGTGACATATCAAAGTTATGTTTTTTTAAATGGAACACCCTGTATATTATTGCATATTTAGATTCCTGGGTGCATTTTAGTGTGACTTTATGTATCACATATGGGACTTTAAGCGAACCGTTTAGGTGCAAATCACAATTTTGGGTATAGGTAGATGTCAGAAAAAAATTGAATATCGCAGCCATTATAAATCTTAGAGGGCTGTGACTTTGCCGTGTTACTAAGCATGAAATGTGTCAGCTTAGGTTAGACGGTCGAGTTCGAATTGCATTTGTACTTGGAGAAATCGGTAGATCAATTAAGAAAACTTCAATCAAAGGTAACTTGATTTTTTCAAATGGGAATGCATAATTTTTTTTATACGATCAAATGTGCAATTTGATAGGCTTTCTAATTATATCAGGTTGTGAATATCAATCTGTGGTAGTTTTTATTAAATTTCGAGATTTCAATCAAATCAGTGTTTTTCAATTTCCCTACCTATAAAAAACTAGCAGGCCATGAAATATAAACAAAATCGTATTCAGATGGAAGAAAACAACTAACTTAGCAAAAAGATCCAGCAGAACTAGAGTAAAAGAACAAGATTATAAAAATTTTCTACAACAAATCAACTCTAACCAGAAACAACGGCGGTAACATGTCCAAGGTTAAAGAGAAGCTGGAGTACGACAGAAATGGATAATTTTTACAGCCTATTAGCGACCGCAATGTATTAGAGATTAAAAATTTCCACAAGGTACACCCAATTTACTTATACCATTCATAGTATTAATTGAATCTATTAAAATCACTAAACACTTTGAAATGAAAGAAAAACTTTCAGCGATCGTTGCCGTCACTCTAATATCTTCAGAACGCAATTTCACATTTAATAGTATAGAACAGTAGTCATTTCCGTCAAAGTCAAACATAATGATACCTCTCACTGTCGTCCTTTAAATTTTTCAGCATCTATTAGCAAGGTCGCAATAAAAGGAATTCTTACAAATCATATTTTAATTTTCTGCCAAGTAAATTATGTTTAATAATTTGAGCAGATTTTTAATTTATTCTTCATTTTCGGCGATCTTGCTTATGAGTATTGAAGAGTCTGCAGAACTCCAGTCAGAGGTATCGGTTACTATTTTTTTAAATCATGATATGCGAAACTTTATTCTGAAGCTATTAAACTGCCAGCAACATTACGCGGTAGGTTTTTTTTCATTTCAAAATTCACAATGGTTTTGTGAATCGTCAATCTTTAGAATATTGTAGTAGCCGGTATGCTGTGAAAAATACCCATTTCTGTCGTACTCCAGCTGCTTTTTGACCTTAGATATGATATGTCTGCTATTTCTGGTTAGAATTGATTGGTTGTAAGTCATTTTTATAACTTTGTCCCTTCTCTCTCTAGTTCGTCCGTAACTATCTGCTAAGTTAGTTCTTTTGTTCCATCTGAACAGTTTTTTGTTTATACTTCATGGCCTGCTTATAGGTAGCAAAATTGAAAAACACCGGTTTTACTGAAAATTTGAAATTAAATCAAAACTACCAGAGATTGATATTTACAACCACATATCATTAGAAAGCTTATCAAATTGCACATTTGATCGTATAAAAAAAATTATGCATTCCCATTTGAAAAAATCAAGCTACCTTTGATTGAAGTTTCCTTAATTGATCTAGCGATTTCTCCAAGTACAAATGTAATTCGAACTCGACCGCCTAACGTAAGCTGACACATTTCATGCTTAGTAATACGGCAAAGTCACAGCCCTCTTAAGATTTATAATAGCTACGATATTCAATTTTTTCTGATACCTACCTATACCCAAAATTGTGATTTGCACCTAAACGGTTCGCTTAAAGTCCCATGTGTGATACATAAAGTCACACTAAAATGCACCCGGGAATCTAAATATGTAATAATATATAGGGTATTCCATTTAAAAAAACATAACTTTGATATGTCACGCTTTTATTAGACACCCTGTATAAAACTCATTATTTTTAAAATGTAGTCCAACTCGACCTACATATACTTGCAAAGTCAATTTTTCGAAAAGTGGTATCGTTTGGTCACAAGAGTCCGATGCGTTGAGCTTGACTCACCCTGTATACATATGTACTGCATTAATATACTGGAATAAATCTTTATTAAACCATTGTTGTCCTGTTTTCATTTCTTGAGGGCTAGCTAGATACACGCACGCACCCACAGGCCCTTGTTTCATGCAATCTTACTGAGCACCTGGTTGCTATGGGTAATATGTTGGTTGGTGGCTCATCACCAATCAGCATTTATTGTTTTTTTTTTATGGTCGACCTCTCGCAAAGGCTGAAAGCCTATGGCGCTGTAGTAGCGCTGCGAGAGGATAAGTGTCGGTTCACGTTAGATTTGAAATGCTGCAGGTTCCCTGGCAGCTCATTCCACAGCGTCCAAGTTCTCCAAAAGAAGGAATGCTGGAGGTTGGAGGAGACTGGTTCGGAGAGTAGGGACCTCGATCTGGTATTATTACCTGGGAGAGCTCACTCGAACATCTTTCGTGATAGAATCTGTAGAACAGGGACTGGTCGGCCACCTTTCTTCGATGTTCCAGATTGTGGAGGTCCTTTGTGAGTCTAACTGCTCTCTTCTGGATAGTGTCCAGAGGCGCAAGTCAACAAACGTAGATGGTGAAGGTAGCAAATGCAGTGAAATGTTGTCAGACGCGGCACCGTCGCCAGTCCCTTCGTCCGCTTTCACCTTCTTCGGTCGGGCCCAAGCAAGAGCAAAGAAGGCAGAGGCAATAGATATATATGTGCGTGTAAAGACCGAATGTAAGAAGGGCGAATCGCACACATACCGGCGCGGGGGCAGCGGCAGTGGGCACATACATCACCGAAGACGTTGGCGCAGGAGATTCCGTTCCGTCATTTCCTCATTCCTTGAAGGGCCAGGGCATGCGCGTCGGCGTCGTCCACTTTTGTAGGGCAACTATCGGGACGTACGTCTGGGATTGATCATACCCCCCCCCCGCTTTGCCTCTCCTAAATGTTCGCGTATCGGGGGCAAGTCGACTGGCAGGGGCGCGCGGAAGGAAGGAGAAGCGGTCATCTATACATATACGTTTGTTAAACACCATAACTACGGAAGAGTAATAAAGATAAGCCGATGCATGAAATCCTCTGCAAACAGATAGCATGCGTAGGAGTCAGCAGTTCATTACGAAACTTACTCCCGCACAATCAAAAGTCCGCAAAAAAGCTGCCGAAGGCAAATCTCTTTCAAAACACTTCAGGAAGATAAGCCAATGTATGGAATCTTCCAAAAACATCTAGAAGAGAGCATGACTTGGCTGAGTAGTCAGCAGATGATCTCTTTTCTAAGGTCTAGCGGTTTACAGTCAGAGACTGAGCAAGGCTTTCGAAGTCTTAAAGACTTTCACAGACTGACGCGACCTATTCGTGCCTATCGCGGACTCGCCTTAGTTGCGGAAGTTTCGCGTTAGCTGCGATAGCGATAGTCGCTTACCTGTTCACACTCAGGCGTCACACGCAGACGGTGTCGTAAAGAAAGTATTGTTAAGAAATATAATATAAAACACAGAAATGACACTTCTACTAGTTAAGGCTGACCCAAGGAGGGCAGCAAGAAATTCATTTTTTACCCGACACAAATCCACGGAAAAACAATGTTTTTAGTTTTATTCCGTTTCAATGGAGCTACTAACCTGTGAATATTGTTTTTGGTAAATATGGCTAGAAGGAAGTGGCAAGCAGAACACGGGTATAAATATTGCAGTGAAGCGAAATATTCTTCACCTGCAAAGTATCCTTCCAATTTCAATTGTGTTAGTTAAAGCACCTCTCATGAATCCGTTTAATTTTTTTCAGCACGTTGTCACAATCTAAAAGAATTTGAAAATGGTGTTTTGTCATTCTGAGAATATAAAATATTACTAAGAATAACATATTTTTCTCATATATTTCATCTGTTTTTGAAAGCCTGAAATACCACGTGACAATTATATGAATCTGTTTCTGGTTTAGTGTCATTTTATATTAAATTATAGGTATTTACCGCTTACTCCAAGTTCTTTTGATATTTGGTCCCATATTTGATCTTTTTTGTACATTCCTATAATATTTGTGGGATAAGTAGAATAATACCGGATAATTTTTAACCAGTTCGATTAGTTTCTCTTGTTTTGCCATGGCGAATCGGGAGCGGCAGCGACCAAAACGCAGTCGGAGGCGAATTGGAATTCGCGGCGAAATAAACGCTGTCAGATCCGCAGTCGACGCGGTAAAAATCGTACAGGTCTGAACAGGCACGTATGCCGCTACGTAAACAGTATGGTGCGATTTTAGCCGTCGCGAATTATTCGCAGTCGTCGCGAATCATTCGCGCCAGTCTGTGTAGACTTCAAACGCTGTCAGATCCGCAGTCGAGGCGGAAAAAAATCGTACAGGTCTGAACAGGCACGTATGCCGTTACGTAAACAGTATGGTGCGATTTTAGCCGTCGCGAATTATTCGCAGTCGTCGCGAATCATTCGCGCCAGTCTGTGAAAGTCTTTATACATAATGGCTGGCCAAGACGGTGTCATCACATTGGTATATTGTTGTAGGGTTATGAGGGTAGATGTACTCGACACCCATTGTAGACAATGTAGCAGCCAGCAAACGCCAGAGGTGCATTCATACGATATAGAAGAAACGCCGGTGCTGCAATACGCTCTAGCTAGGGGATAATAGTAGTATAGATATGCCGATTCTGATCCTCCCGAGGTCATTTGAAGGTCATTTAAATGGGGTGTGGATAACCTTGAGATGTGACGTGGGCTTTTCTTATAGGTGCCGATTCTGATCCTCCCTGAAGGTCATTTTGTAACGTTGTGTTTTCAAATGTGATCGTATCTGAAGGGCTTGTTTCAGTGGGGTGTTGGGTAACCTTGAGTTTTTTTTTGTGTTAGTGTATAGCTGCTTATTTTGAACGTCCTTGAATGTGACTATTGACTGGATAACCTTGAGATTTGACGTGGTGGATAACCTAGAGATTTGACGTGAGGCCAATTGCAATCCTCCCTGAAGGTCACTGATATAGGGTGTGGATAGCCTTGAGATCAGTTGTATAATTTTCTTATGAGGCTTGATAGTGATGCTCCCTTAAAGTCATTCAACTGGGGTGGGAATAGCCTTGAGCTTGATCTCACAGAAGAACGTGTTCTGCTAACGTCAGACCTTGCCACCATAAGCAAGCAACCGGAGGTGGGGGTACGATGCCCTTGAGGATCTAGCTATAAATCGAGGAGGTTCGAGCATCGATGCTACAGTTGCCTGACTCACAGTGACTAACATATACTCTAATAAAATGCATACATGTAGTGATTGTGGTAAACATTTTACGCGTTCGGACAATTTGCGTCGGCATAAGAGAAATATTTGCAGTGTGAATCCCACAAATGGACCACCGGCTAAAAAAATTAAATTGGATAGTACACCTCCGAATATGATATGTCCTTGCTGCAATGTCTCGCTTCCGAACAATCGAATGGCTGCTCACGCAAGGACATTACAACATAGAACAAATTCATCGATCCCGATCAGTGATGGTGTGAGACTTATTAAAAGTGCATTCAAATGTAGAATTGCCAGCTATAGATTTAGCACATCAGAATTGTACACCGACTTTAAAGAGTTTTTCGAAAATATTAAGCAAAATACGCTAGATGTAATAGAAGAGAAACTTCGAGTGCACAGAGCTCTGAAAGTGAACATGGAAGTATTCGGGAAGTACGTATTACAGACGAGTGATGTAGCAGATATCAAATCCTTCAATACGGTTAATAAAGTAATAGACGAAAGCACAGAGCTGTCTGATGTTTATCAACAATTTGCTGATGAAATTACATCCCAGTCATCTGAGTTTGAGGAGAAGGATTCTGGTATGTTAAATATTTAGAGAAGTGCATAAATTAAGATAGTAACCTTTGTTGTTTTTTTCAGGGTGGGCGATTGAATGTATCCTTTATGCTGAAGTGAACATTAACAAGTTTTCACCATTGGGTGGATCATCTTATATAAAGTTACCATACTTTATAGAGAAGAAGAAGGCAGTGATAAATGTGCGAAATCAAGACCAGTGTTGTTTCGCTTGGGCCGTCACATCAGCGCTACTACCAGCAAGCACCCGAGTAGTGGAAGTGTCGTCCTACCCGCATTTTTCAACCATTTTGAATGTCCATGGTATGAACTTTCCCGTTACTCTTAAAGATATCTCATTGTTCGAGAGAAATAATAATATCTCTATAAATGTGTATGGGATTGAAAAAATAATCAAAGATGGTAACGTCACATATGAAATAGTTGGTCCATTGAGATATGCTCAGAAGAAATTAGCTTTACATGTCAATCTGCTCTATTTAACGGATGATAAAGGGAATGGTCACTATTGTTGGATAAGAGATCTTTCGCGATTAGTTGCAAATCAGTTAAGTTCAAACGGACATAAGCGGTACTTTTGTGATGGTTGTTTGTTATATTTTTC
Organism: Callosobruchus maculatus; assembly: GCA_951848785.1. Classification (NCBI taxonomy): domain Eukaryota; kingdom Metazoa; phylum Arthropoda; class Insecta; order Coleoptera; family Chrysomelidae; genus Callosobruchus; species Callosobruchus maculatus. The sequence goes on from CATOUR010000056.1 coordinate 15,044,027, forward strand.
AACTAAGGCATATCTAGATATTCACCAAAGGAACGATTGCAATCATATATTCACAATAACACCCACAGAGAAACTACGAACTGATAAGTTTGGTAATCAGGTTCCAGAAAACATACTTAAATTCGAGAATTTTGAAAAGCAAATGCCGGTCCCCTTTGTGGTGTATGCGGATTTTGAGTCATTATTAAAACCAATCGATAGTTGTGAACCCAACCCAGAATATTCGTATACAAACGAAACCCACACACATGAACCATATTCATTTTCATATTTTATTAAATCTTCATTTGATTCTGACTTATCCAAATTCGTCTTGTATCGAGGTAAGGACGCGGCGAAAGAATTCGTGACAAGGCTAGAAGCTGATCTTAAAGAACTATATTTCAAATATTTGAAAGATGTAACTCCCATGATCCCTTTAACGTCGGAAGAGCAGATTGAGTTTGACACTTCAACGAAATGTAACATCTGTGAGAAGCCATTTTCAGGATCCGATATTAAAGTTCGCGATCACTGCCACATAACTGGTAAAGTTAGATTTGGGGCTGCACATTCGAAATGTAATTTAAATTTCAAATTACCAAATTTTATACCAATTATAACGCACAATTTAAGTGGGTACGATTGTCACCTATTTATCAAACAACTATCTTCTCATGGAGATAAGATAGACGTGGTAGCCCAGAATAAGGAAAAATACATTTCATTTACAAAAAGTCTGTATATGCATGACTATGTGGACCGAACCGGTAGAATAAGGAGGAAGTTTTTACAAATGAGATTTATCGATAGTTGTCGTTTTCTACCTGGATCTTTGCAAGCATTATCAGACAGTTTGACTAATAGGGATTTTCTGGAGAGTAAAAAGTATTTTTCAGATCCTAGAGTCTTTAATTTAATTAGACAGAAAGGTGTATTTCCTTACAATTATGTGGATGATGTAAAGAAACTGGACCAGGAATATTTACCATCAAAGGCAGAGTTTTATGATAAGTTAAATGAGAAAGATATATCTGAGGAGGAATACGCGAGGGCAATAACTGTATGGAGAACGTTTAACTGTAGGAATCTGGGTGAATATTCTGATATTTATTTACGGACCGATGTTCTTCTCTTGTGTGATGTCTTTGAAAGGTTCAGGAGGAATAGTATGAATATTTACAAATTGGATCCAGCACACTACTACACAACCCCTGGATTGTCTTGGGATGCGATGTTAAAGTATACCAAAATTAGCCTTGAGCTCCTTACGGACATAGATATGATTGGGTTCTTTAAGAATGGTATTCGCGGGGGGATAAGTCAATGCAGCGATAGAATGCACGAAGCAAATAATAAATATTTACCAAATTATGATCCATCTAAAGAGTCAACATTTATATCATATCTCGACGCCACGAATCTTTACGGGCATGCTATGTCATCACCTCTTCCAACTGGGGGTTTCGAATGGATGGGGGATTCGGAAATATCTACATTCGATTTAGAAAATGCCAAAATAGACGGTGAGAATGGCTATGTCTTGGAGGTTGATGTGCGATATCCTGAAGGGTTACACGATTCACATAGCGACCTTCCGTTTTTGGTGGAAAGTATTATCCCACCAAACGCCAAGACAAAGATTCCGAAACTAATCCCAAATCTGTACGACAAGAAAAAATATATTGTACATTATCGCGTCCTTCAACAAGCTGTAAGGTATGGTTTGCAAGTAACCAAGGTTCACAGGATCCTTAAGTTCAAACAATCGTTCTGGTTGAAGGAGTATATCGATCTCAATACGACAATGCGTAATAAAGCAAATAATAAATTTGAAAGGGACTTCTATAAGCTTCTAAACAATGCAATCTTTGGAAAAACTATGGAAAATGTAGATAATAGAAGAGATATAAAGTTGGTCACACATTGGGAAAATCATCGTAATAGCATCGGTGTGGGAGCACTAGTAGCTCGTCCAAATTTCAAGAGTTGTTCCATATTTAACGAAAATCTTGCAGCTATCCATTTAGGAAAAGTTAGGGTACATTATTTCAAGCCAATATACGTGGGATTCTGTATACTAGACATATCTAAAATAGTAATGTATGATTTTTTTTATGGTTTTCTTAAAAAGCAGTTCAACGATAAAGTATCTATGCTTTACTGTGATACAGATTCGCAAATTTTGAAAACTCATACAGACGACTGCTATGAATTTATGAGAAATAATATCAGCGAGTTTGATACTTCAAATTATAAACAAAACAATGAGTTCAAAATTCCAGTCAATGACTCTATTCTGGGTAAAATGAAAGACGAATTTCCAGAAGACCCTATAATAAGTTTTTACGGAACAGGTGCGAAAGCATACTATATCAAGTCAGTTAAGGGAGAAATGAAAAAAGCAAAGGGTGTTAAAAAAGCAGTAATACAAAATCAGTTATGTGGTAATGATTATAAGCATATAATAGAGAATGGTGGTCTGATTTTAAGAAAAATGAATACATTCAAAAGTAGGCTGCATGATGTATATACAGAAGTCAAAAATAAAGTAGCTTTAGCACACAACGATGATAAAAGGTTTATAATTCCAAATACAACAAAAACTTTACCCTGGGGGCACTCTGACATTGAATTTTACCAAACAGACCCCACAACGAATGTAAAATATGCTATCGATGCTATTAATGAGATGACAACGCGCGAAGCTCCTGAAGATGGTAATTTGGATCTACTTATACAATTAATGTTAGCCGAAGTTTCTAGATATTAGATTTAAGTTACTGTACGCTTGTAAAGTAGGATAGTATTGAATAAATGCTTGAAGAATAAAGTTGGCCATTTTATTTCAACTTTTGCGCCTAAACTGACACTACTCATCACCAACATCATATTCAGTGGCAAACGACATGACTACAGTTGTTGTAGATATTCAAGGATATCATATCGAATCAAAATTTGTTCCAAAAGAGATAGCATTTAAGAAAGATGGAATATTGTACCATTACATTGTTAAACCTATGGTTCACTTCAGTAGACTGAACGTGAAAGACCAGAGAACTGTTAAGTTTGTGGAAAAGTATAATCATGGTATTAGATACAAAGCAGGAAATACAGATGGTAACCAAATAATGAAAATAATCAATCATCACGTTAACAACGGTGATATAGTCTTTCTGAAGGGCCATCAAAAATATATCTATCTACTCAAATCTGTTGCTGAGCTGAGCTTAGAAAACGTGGAGATAGTGAATTTGGAGACCGACAATGATATCCAGCTTAACGTGAACTTGAACAGAGAATCAATATGTGATGATGTAATAAGGTGTAATTATCACTCCCAAAACAGAAACGGTAGGTGTGCCTTGAGTGTTTGCACGATGATTGATTTGTGGATAAGGAGATACCGTTCAACCATCAAAGAGCAGAAAGGAAATCTTCATTTACTACAAGACGACCAATATTTTTGAATTCCAAGTTACATTACTAATGTTATTTTGTTGAATAGGTTGTATTAGTATTCCAATATATTCATCAGAAAAATATCAGACTGTTTCATTTAATACATACCACGATACATGCCAAAGTGTATAGGGTGGCTCATATTGAAGTTTTGTTAGCAAAATTAATTCATTTCTCGAAGTATAAAAATTAACCTTATTCAAGAAATGTTGTTACAGCCAGACGTGTAAGAAACACAGGGATTACCGAAAACGTCTGGCAACATGGCAGTAGATATGGCAGGGTTTTGGGGGCTGTCCCTCATTCCCTCCACTCAAGCGATTCGACCTATTAAAGTAGTGGGCGGATACCTCTATCCCACTCTTCCTTCTAACCAATCAAAAATGGGGAGAGGGCGATCAGCAAGCGATTAGGGTAGGAGTTTAAGGCATAAAACTGCTGGTCGGAACCAGGAGAGGTCATTCTGTTTAGCTTTCGATAACAGACAAGCAGCTACAGCCACCTTCCAGCAACAAGCGACTAATTCGAGGATGTCTGCAAAGATGAATGTAAGTATAAATAATTTGGGTATAATTTGAGGGACTGCTCTGCCAACTGTTGGCAATGATATACGTTTCTAAGTATTTTTTTCTTTTATTGTTACAGATGACCACCGATGCCCTGTACCATTCCGACGATGACGACTTCCAACCTTCACCAGCTAAGCGACCAGCACCGCAACCATCCGCCTCCGTGGCGGGGCCAAGCCCGACCACTAGGAAAAGGACGGCGCCGGTGAAGGTAACGACTGGCACAAAACGCCAGAAGAAGGAAGGTAGCGCTTCCGAAAATAAATTGGTTGCGAAGCAATCAAAGCCTTTGAGGAAGACGAAGGAAAGCCGACCGTCGACTTCGATGCCGCAAAAGAAGCGAAAAGAGGGTGCTAGAATGAAGTCGTGTAAGTCAGCATACAAGACTTACGCGGCTCAATACCAGCAATATGAGCCCTTCCTTTTCACTTCAGTTGCTGCACCGGAGTCGACAGTGGATTTCTCGTTTCTTAACGAGGCCCCGATTACGACGGATCCAAGTTGTTTTCGCAAGTCACCTATCCGGGTGTTGGCTGGACTTGAGGAGCCTGGTGTGGTGTCGTCGTCGATAACTCCACCGGAACGGTGTCAAGCAAAAATTGTGGTTCATGAAAATTTGCTAGTCACCGCTCCAGTAGAATTATCAACGAAGGCACCTTCAGAGCCCGATGAAAGACCGTCAACCCCGGAGCGGTATCGTACACCCTCACCGACGCCATCCCGTAAGCTGCCAGCTACACCGAGGACACCGAAGATACTAGCGACCGAACCGTCCCAGGAGTCGCTAGCATCTTCGGCATCTAAGGAGAGCGGCAGCTCTAGCAGTAGTGGTTGTAGTGGTAGTAGTAGTAGTAGCAGCAGTAGCAGTGAGAAAGTGGCTACTACGAATGAAACCACTATGCTTGGCCCACTAGTGTCCTTCTATGCTGGCCAACTGCAAAAGGTCGAAAGGGACCTGCAGAAGGCGGAGGCGGAAAAAATGCAGTTGTCCGAAGAAGTGCAGTCGCTGCAGACGCTCGTTGACTTAAAACGAACCGTCGTCGAGGAAAGGCAGCGACTGCAGGAGCGTCTCCAGCAGTTGGACCAGCGTTTGGCAGAGCTGGATGGTGCGGAGCAAGCTGGTGAAAATATGAAGGAACGGGAGCGGATCGTTGGGGAAAGGGTAGCGCATCTGAAAGGAAAAAAGGAAAAACTGGTGGGACGGATGGCTACGGTCATAGCTTATGAAGATGACCCTATCTGTCTGTCCCAATCCCAGTAGTTTTTTTATGTATATATTTTTTCCTTTGTTTTTCCTTTGTTAACTTGTAGATATTTAGAGTTAGTTGTATGTATGTATATATTTTTCCATTTAGAATTAGCATTATGTATTTATTTTTATTTAGTTTGATATTTTTCATAGTTAATAAATTAAAATGTATATTTGTGGAAAAATACAACAAAAAAAAACAATTTAGATTTTAAAAAAAATTTGTAAAAAATGTTGAAATTTAGGTATTTATTTGTATATAGGGGTTAGTGATTTGTGTACATTTTTATATAATAGTAGTAATGTACAAATGTATTTTTATGTATATCTTATAATTGAGAAAATATATAAAACAAGTTTTAGTTGATGAAAAAGTATTTGTGAAAAAAAGTGTCTTTAAATTTTGTATTCATTTGTATGTAGTTGTTAGATATTTCTGTAAATTTTTCTAGAATAGTAGTAATATACAAATGTATTTTTTGATCATAATAACTTTTATGTATCTTATAATTCAAAAATAAAGAAATTGAAATAGATATATATCGATTCTGAAATCTAGTTTATTTCTGATTAATAAATGAGAAAAAAATATGCAAAAAAAAAAAATTGTTTATGAAAAAAAAATATTTGTGAAAAAAAGTTCGTAAGTATTTGACAAAAACAAATAGGTTAGTTTATGAAAAATATTTGTGAAAAAAATTATAGGTTGGTTTCTAAGATAACAGGTTAGTGCGTAGTCTCCAATTACACATAGTGCTTACTGGGTCGTGCTAAGTTTCGGTAAAGGTGGAGGTTAGGTCGACTGCTCCGCCGTCGACCCACCTTATCTCGCCGCGCATACAAAGGCTCGGCGGAGGCCCATTTTGACGCATTTTGAGGGGCAAATGTGATCTTCAAGGGTCCTTCAAAACGGTAGTTTTTTCAGAAAAAAGACTGAAAAAAAAAACGTTAGAAGCATGAAAAAATCGAGATAGACAAAATTGTAAGACTGATAAAAAAGTACACCACTAAATAAAATTTTTAGAAAGATCCTTCATTGGTGAAGCCGCCCACGCTCGATGAATTTTTTTCTGTCACGGTGGTAAGGTCTTTGAATAAAGTACGATTTAAAAAAAAAAACAAGTTTATTGGTTGATACAAACAAAAAATCTCTTTATAATTCACAAAAATAGCGCCTCATATCTCCTCCTCGCTATCTACAGGAAAAGGTAATTCCACTCTCTGGTTTTCTGGACCATCCGGACGATCAGGATCATCATCGTCGCTGTTATCAGATGAGCTGTCAATTGTAAACAGCAGGAACCCCAGTGGCTGTCTTGTGGAGTCGCACGGTCCATCGTCCATCGGTGACCTCGCCACCGCCCAATGTGATTGGTCGGGTAACTCACCATCAGGAACCGCAGTCTCGATACTCCATATGCTGGAGTTATCATTGTCGTCATCTAACCAAGACGTTGAGTCGCAAGGTCCGTTTGACTCTGTAGTCATTTCGCTGCTAAATGTGTTAATTCGTCACTTGATTGTACAGTATGATTTTCATTGACAAGAACTCTCGTTTTTATGTTTCTAGTTCCCCACACTAAAGCCCCCTCCATACCTCCTCCCCTCTTCATCTATACATCTTTAGAAGTAAACTTAGTGTGTTATTGGATGGAACGTCGATGGCATTGGTGGGTGGGTACTTATATGCGTGCCCCAAACCAAGACACAATAATCTCACAAACGCTCAAGGCGCATTTACCGTTTCTGTTAGCACACTGGCACTCATGCTTCATACTATTTTCAAGTATCACCAATTACTAAGTTACTGAGCGCTTATTGATAGAACAAGTAATTGTATTATTATATGAGGGGATGGATATAGAAAGGAAAAAATATTGCTTCTTTTTTATTTCATTCATTATTTATTTTATTCAAGATGAACATTACTTTATACATCGAAAAAAGATAAAACAGTTTCTTTTTCTTCATTCAATTTTGTCCTTTTCTGTTCAGATTTCATACTAAGAGTATCAATCCTCTTCTGACAATCATCTAACTGTCGCTTCCTTTTATTTCTGCACTCCTTGACACGTTTTCTTTCTTCATCTAACTGCTTTATTCTTTCATCATCCGCTGCCTGGGCTGCCTGAAGCTTGTCACAATGGGCCATCTCCTCTGCCAATTTCTTTTCTGCACTTATTATTTCAGCTTTAATTCGCTGAATACTACTTCTCAACGCATCCCTCTTCTCGTCGAAGTCGTCCATTGGAGGTTGCTTCGATTTAAGTAGTGTTTCTCTTAAAATGTTGCTAACTGGTTTGGATGCTGCCTGTTTCGACTTTCTCACTGCTGGCACTGTTGACGCTGTACCCGTTGATGTTCTCGCTCCATCTCCAACTACTGGCGGCATCGATGCTGCACTTGTTGATGCTATCGCTGCATCTGTTGATGCTCTTGGTACATCCATATCTATTTCTACCACCGCATTAGCATCCTCCGCGATTCTCCGGTCTGGCTGCTCCACATGAATAAACTCGTGAAGTTCATCCTGGACTTCTACTGCCAACTGTGTAAACTGCACCCCGTCACTCTGCAGTTCCTCCAGAATGGCTTGCAAGCAATCGCCACTAATAGCGTCTTCGTTCTTTGTTGGTTGGTTGGCCATGATGATGTACGTAATATGTAGTGTTTTCTACGGAACAGTATGATTCTTTGAAGACTGTAGAACTGATAAACCATTGAAAGTAGACTTGTATTTATACAGAAAACACTCTACACGACAGTAGTAAAATCTAAGAGGGGGAACATTGAAATACTGATATGGGTGGTGTACGTGCAGCTGTTTAACGATGTACACTATAATAGACCAATGAGAGGACTGGTTGAAATGTATCACAACCAATAAGCGTTTATGGGCGGATTCACTTACAGTTCGGTCAATAACGATGTCCGTTAGAAGCCACCGATATCGATGCTACATGGCAGTAGTAAAATCTGAGAGGGGACCATTGAAATATCAATATGGGTGGTGTAAGTGCAGCTGTTTAACGATGTACACTGTAATAGACCAATGAGAGGACTGGTTGAAATGTATCACAACCAATAAGCGTTTACGGGTGGATTCACTCACAGTTCGGTCAATCACGATGCGCGTTCGAAGTGGCTGATATCAATGCGCGCATGCGTTGTCGGCGCGTATAGCGAAATGTTCTCTATTTCCACTAATAATCTTACGTACACCAGCTGGCAAGTAGGCGGATCTTCTTTTTTTTTTGCTTTCTTTAACGATATACACTGATGGGGGAAGACAGTAGAGGAGGGAGGCTTACCTACCTGGAACTGTATAAATATGATGGTGAAATGAGAGTTCTTCAGTGCAGTTCTGCTACCGCTACTACTACTACTACTATACTACCGCTACTACTACTATTTTGAAAATGGAGTATTCGAGGAAGTTGATCCCCTGCCCGTACAATGGTGAACATGAGGTGCGGCGTGGGACAATTGGGGACCATTTGCTGGTTTGCCCTTTCCGGGGTTGTGGTCCGGTGAATTGGCCACAATATATTGCTACCTATCTAAGTAAAGGTAAGTTTCCTCATTTCACTATATATCCCTACACGAGCAAGCTATCAAATGACAACTAGTTTATAACAGAATAATCCAAAATTTACAGTTGTTCTACAAAATATCTCTTTATTTGCAGAGCCATCCACCCAGACAGGAAGCCATAAGGAAGCCGAGGCCAGCAACCCCACCACGCCACCGCAGGACCCATCGAAGTACGGACTAGTGCAATGTCCGCGTGTTGCAGCGCATTGGGTCAAACCTACGTCGATGGGAATGCACCTCCTGCGGTGTGCCAAGAACGTGCTGCCTACCAAGAACGTGCCTACCACGCCACCACAGCATCACCTCGCAAGCCGGAGAGATGTGGAGGTTCAGCCTGAAGGTACATAATTCGTTTCTGCGACAAAAACTTTTTTTCTTTTGTCATATATCTTGCACATCTTTATCCTAGAAGTCACAGAAAATTGATCTCTACTAAACATCATTGTATTAATTTTGCACTGATACAATCATATTGTATAACTCTAAATTTTAAATAAATCAAGCCACACAAAAATTCTTCAGTACATCCACATAGATTTTCAACCTTCTGAATCTTACCCACATTCACATAAATTACAAAACCATATTTTCTATTGTTTCAGAAAACTGGGATGATGATGATTATCCCACGTATAGGCCGAATCTCCAGAACAGAGAAGTAATCCGGGATCCTCCCCCTTGCCTCTCCAAGAGGGAGAGAAAGCTGTGGAGGAGAAGCGAGGTGGTGCGCTTCAACAATATAACTAAATAATTTTTATCTTAGGTTAGGTGTATTTTATGTATTAGAGATTAAGGTAGAATTAAATAATAAAAGTAAATTGAAAAAACTGCTATTTTATTTCCAAAAGTATCGAAACAAATATACACATTGAAATTATTACTGCTAAACATAGTCTGCGCTCCGTCATATCAATCATCACAGTACATCTGCAGCGTCTATCCAGGAATTCTTGTTCTTTTGGAAACCTAACCATTTTACAAAGAGCTTGTTTCCTCTCCTTTTTAAGACTTTTTCAATCAAATACTCATTTGGAAACTGTGTTTTTCTTAGCTCAGCTTCATAGAAACAACCGCTTATTGGTCGCCGATCCATATCTTCTATGTGACCGGATCTGTAATATTAACTTTGCGTATTTTGAAGAGCTCCGTGGAATAATTCGGAGTGTAACCTTTTTCAAATACACCTTTATATCTGCTTATTCTCACAACGTCTCCAAGATTAAGTTTGCTTTTGCCAGCAACCTTTGGATTGCGATACGCACTCAATCGAGTGTGAACATTAATTTCAATAGGGGCCAATCCAGTTGTTCGATGTATTCTATTGTTATATACGTTAGTGATATCATCCAAAATAGTGATCCATGTGTAACTTCCTCTTGCGGAAAATTCTTTGAACAGAAGGTGCTTTAGCGAACGGATAGCCCTTTCAGCAATTGCGGCCTTCTTTGTACTGTATGTGGAATAATGGTTAATTCCATACTTGTTCATGAGAGAAGCAAATTTTCTGTTGTAAAATTCGGTTCCATTATCTGTTTGTAGATTAATTGGATAATATCCTGCGTCCCTTATGATATCGCCCATTGCTGTCGTTACCGTTACCATATCTTTCTTCTTGATTGGTCTACACCATAGGAACTTAGAATAGCAGTCAATGACTACCAATATGTATCTATATCCATTATTTTCTTTATGGAAAGGTTGCATTTCCGCTAAATCAGCTTGCCATAAGTCAGCGAAACCTTTTATGATAGTTTTTCGACGGCGAAAGTTCTTCCGAACTGCCCTGTGTAACTCTTCTGCTATGCCACGTTTTGTTGCGCTGTTAATTGACATATCTACATGTAGAGGTCTGACTCAGGTGATTGTAGAACAGAAACTGATCATTAATCATGAAAAATCTACTGATCTATGGTCTGAGTTGATTTAAAGTGTAGCCTGCAAGCCACGCTGGTAAAACAGGGCCACCTTCAACATCGAATTCCCTTTTGACTTCACTAGCTAATTTCTGGCAAAAATTATATACAACCTCTAGTTGCTCTAAAATGGATATCAAATTGGTTGTTAATACATCAATCTTTTTCTCAAGGCCATCACTCAATTCTAGCGTTTTGCTATTCACCATACTTTCAAGCATATCAGTGGTACTTTTTAGTTTTTTTTCAACATACTTTATATGAACAGAGTCATTTTCATCTGTAGGATCACTAACATTCTTTAACTGCTTTCCATTGATATCATAATTTCCAGTTTGTGTAAGTTTAAAACCAATACCTGGAATACCACGTACAGTTGTATGCCTAGAACTGCGACGACCAAACTTATCTATCGTATTGTGCATCGCTACGAAAGCGTTATACTATTAGTGGGATCTTTCAACTTGCAAATATATACCCCAAAATTAGCGTATTACGCCCTCTTCACGCAATTCTTCTATTATAGATAAAATTTCGTTATCGTGGTTTGTGTGACCCGCGGATTTTGAGCTATATAGCAATTTCAGTCGATCAATCAGCTCGTTGATGTCGTTCCAATACACAAAGTCGCGTTTATTAGTGTTAAATATCTTATACTTAGGTATCTTCATTTGTGTATGTCCCCTACCAACTCTGGCTCTCAAATGCATGGGGGATGATGTAGATAGGATATTAAATAATTTATTGAAATACTCAGATCCGTCGACATTGTAAATATTAAGAGGTGTGTAATCTTTGCGAAGTACATTAGTTAGATTCAATATGGACCTGAATGTGTGTAGAGTTTTCGAGTCGGAGTTTCGTGTATCTCCTACAAACATCATATCTAGTAAGTGTGGGGATATTTTGAATTTACTAGTCTTATCACCCGATGATAAATGAACCGCCTTATCATCAAATTCCACTTCATGTACACCCATTAACAGCTTCTGTGATTGTGGGTCGATCCTTACATTATAAACACTTCCATAGGCCGGATGTCCTGCTCTCAAATTATCTATATGACTTTTCAACACCTCAGCAACTGCCTCTCTATCCACACTTGAATTAGCTGTAGATACATACTGAGTGACTGAATCTCTTTCCCTCTCATTAATTGATGATGGTGTATCAGGTAACTCCTTTATTGGTGTTATACCGGAAAAAGCAGCGGAAGTCAAATCTTCGAATCTCGGCCCTTTTGGTGTGCTAGTAGAGGGAAGGGTTTGATTTGGATATGTAGATGGTGGTTTTTTAGGAGTGCTCGTAGGACCAACATTTTGAATTGGCTGTTTCGGTAGCGTAGGATTGGATGCATTTGCTATTGTCTTCAACTGTTTTGTAATAGGCTCATATATCTGTTCCAATGAAGTGTTACCGATTTCGCGGGCTTTCCTTACATAGTTGAATTTTCTCCGCACTGACTCTGTTGCATTAACTAATTCTTTTTTTAGAGCTACCTCATCATTGCTCTGTTGTTGTTTCATTCTGGTATATGTAATGTTGCCACTGTGATGTATGCTGATTGCAGTCTCACATTCAATTGATGATATTATTAGTCTTGCAGTGGATTTATGAAGCTATCGAATCCCTTCCGGTACCTGCCGTTTCTTATTTCTCTATCTTTGTCGATAACTAGGAATCCATATTTATCCCTCCAACATATTGCACACATATCTTGAAATTGCTTAAAAGTTACATCGGGAGCCACATGGTCAGAGAAAACATGTGATAAATTTGTATTATCGACCTTAAACAAAACTATCAGGTTTGCGTTGTCTCTAATCACTCTTTTCGGTACCCAACTGTAACTTTGCACACAGTAAAAGCAATCCACACCTTTGTGTCGCCCCATACTGAAGTATTCTCGTATAGCATTTTGATTCTCACATATCACATCATCAAAGATAAAAACTGAGTTTGGTTTGGCTTCTGACGGTGGTGGAACTTCGGAATTATTAGCAAATGCATAATATCCTAGTCCATCTACCGAACTCATTACTTTTTCAATGAATGCGTACTTGGGTTGGTTGAGCGACTTTGAAAAAATATATAAGTTCTCAAAAAACAGCCCATTCGGATGTAACAGGAGAGATACTAGTACATTGGTTTTTCCACAGTTTGATGGTCCAACTATAATACATCGAATTGTTGATGGTAGTAGTACCCCATGTCGACGACGAGAAGTATTATTTTCCGGATCAGTAACATTGACATCTATATTGCTAATGTCTAATTCCTGGTCCTGTTTTGTCACCTTCATCGTTCAACGACTTGACCATATATAAGCTGCAGTTGTTTATATGTGTTTTATTTAAATGCCGCTACTTCTTGAGAGAAGGTGTAGTAGCATCTCCAAAACTGGTGGTGGAATTGTTAATAAGTTGATAAATAAGCTGCCATTCGAAGCACATTTGCCTTTTTATCAGTATTGCGGCCCGGGTACTCGATTGGAAGAAAGGATCGCACTAGGCCAAAAAGGAATAAATAGATTAGACGCGGCCTGCTTACAACACGACCTTGCATACCGCAAATCCGATTTAGCTACAAGACATAAAGCTGACTACCAACTTGAGCAAGAAGCTTGGAAACGAGTCAAATCAGCTGACGCGAACCTTGGAGAAAAAGCAGCTGCTTGGTTAATTACAAATATTATGAAGGTCAAACGACGCACTGGAATGGGTCTTGCAACACTACGTGGACGGAATAAGAAGAAATGCATGCGTGAAAAATCGAGGAAATTAGTAGGTGTAAAACATCGTGCAGGAATGGGTTATGCATCACGACGACGAGGGCAGAATAAAAATAATATACGTAGGAAAATGAGGAAGGCTATAAAGAAGGTGCACTTTGGTTCAGGAATACTAAACAGAGTTCGCAAAAATATGAAACATTTTTCGAACCACAAGCAAGATAACAGTGTGCTAAGAAAAGCAACATCTGCTGCATTATTAGCTACCCGGAAGTATATCAAGTCCATTGGGGGCAAACGGCATATTCGTCTTCCGCGAGTTATACCTATCCCCAAAGTAGGTGGAATTCTTCCTTTGATTCCAATTTTTGCCGGTCTCTCAGCATTAGGTAATCTCGCTGGGGGTATTGCAAATATTGTTAGGTCCTCTAAAGCAGTTAATTCAGCACGACAAAGGAATACAACTGATTCAACATCTACTTCTGGTATAAGTAAAATTGGAAACGGTATATATTTGAAACCATACCGCAAAGGATTTGGTTTGTTTGTTAAACCTAGGACTTCAAAAAACTTTTAAAAACCCTACCCCAACGACCGCTTACAGATAATGACCTTGTGTATTACGCTAAAAAGCTAGAAATACCATATTTCAGAGGGATTTTTATGCGCGATGATCTGCCTAAGCAAGGTCCACTGAGGAATGAGTCAGCCATCATTAATTTAGACAGCAAGAGTGGGGATGGGTCACACTGGGTTTCATATATAAAACGCGGAGTGGTGGTATATTATTATGACAGTTTCGGCAACCTACCGCCAACCAGCGAACTGGTGAAATATTTCCTCAAAAAATCTAAGAAGATTCAGATCCTGTATAATCACAGACGACAGCAGAACTTCAATACCTTTTGGTGCGGGCACCTGTGTCTACGATTTCTTTCTGAAGAGAAGCAAAAATCTGTGAAAAATGGATCGTGAAACACTTAAAAAGATGAGCAATTCCCTTAAAGCATTTTCAAGAGAAAGAAGCCTGTTGAACATGACACAAGAAGAACTTGCCCACATACCCAAAGAAGTACTGATGGTATGTACACCTAACGAAATAGCACTTGTATGGAACAAACTGCCATTGCATTTGAAGGAAGATGTGGATATACAACGATTCCAGTTCTGTTGGGAGCACTATAATACACACCAGAACGGAGATGAAGCAGACGGGCCGCCACCAAGAAAAATATTTTGTTGTTACTGTAATTTGCAAGATATCTCTATGACAAGCAGTAATGAGTCAAACAAGTGTTGTAATCAATAAAATTTTGAATATATAAAAGTGTTATTTTTTTGTATCACCGCAGTCATGTCTTATACATTTACCTTGACGGGTTATGACAGTGTGCTGTCTGCTAGTTTTTATCCGCCAATAGAGCTGGATACCAATGCGCAGTACGGATTGGGGCTAATAGGTTTTTACTCCTACAACTCAATATTCAATGTTCATGAGGGTAATAATCTAATTGTGTTTAAACAACCTTCAGATGATTCTCAGATGAATATTACATATATTCCACCAGGCACCTACGAAATCGATGAACTCAACATATATCTACAAAAGATAATAAAGTCCATAGTTCGATACAAACATAATGTTACAACTGACGAGCTGTTTTGTCTGAAGGCCAACAACAATATAATGAAATGTGAATTATATTCAATATATGATGTTGATTTATCTTTCCCTAACTCAATTGCATCTTTGATTGGATTTGAGCCGGAGGTTTTCGAATGCAACAAAAAACATATATCAACCTTACCAGTTAATATAACGACAGTCAGACTAATAAAGGTCGACTGCGGATTGATATCTGGCGCCTACCACAATGGAAGTGAAATGCACACTCTGTATGAATTCGACATAGACGTTGAGCCTGGATTCAAATTAACAAAGGAGCCACAGAATGTAATATATATGAGCGTTATGCCCAGTGGTCGTCAGTTTATCGATAACATCACACTGAAAATTTTGGATGACGAGGGAAATCTGATTAACTTCCGTGGTGAAAAAATTATCGTTAAATTGGAATTGCGTCGGTTAGCTTGAGCAAACTCCACAATTGAATAGGATGGGTTTTCTATATAACATAGGTGCACAACAATTGAAAAAAGTCGATAAAGCCCTTACAAACAACCATAAAATACGAAGAACACATAGGAATAACCTTATTCGTCATTCGTCAGCTGCCAAAGGCACAACGTCGAAGCTATCACTACAAAATCGTAAGTTTCTGGAGTCTATAGGACTAAAGCTAACTGAAAAATATGGTTCTGCACGTATCAAGTGAGAAGCTGGATGTTTTTGAGGAACCGATTTTGGATCACTCCTTAGCAAGTTTACATGAATACACATACAAGCCGTATGGTTCACCATATTTCAAGAATTCTGACATTGTTCATATACCAATCAACTTCCAAGATCTCATTTTAAATATTGCTGACAGTTACATTTTCATCGAAGGAACGTTTACTCCAAGTGATGCCACGAAGTCCTGCTATCTATCTAACAATGCTCTGTCTTTTCTGTTTGATGAAATTTCTCTACATATGGGTGGTGAAAAAGTTGTCATTGTACGAAATCCTGGAATAACGTCAACAATGAAAACAATGATCTCTCATGGTAAAAGTGCCGCCCATTCACTATTATGTACAGGATGGGGCTTAAATGAATACAATTCAGCGATATGGGATTCAACTAGTAAGGTCTTCAGTGGTAGAATACCTCTAAAACATATAATGGGATTTGCTGAGGACTATAAAAAAGGAATTCTAAACATAAAACAAGAGCTTGTATTAGTCATTGCAAGATCCTTTAAGAACTGCTTTGTCGGTGAATGTGACGCAGAGCTATCAATATCAAAGATTGAATGGAAAGTCCAACAGATTGTTCCTGAAGACCGCTACAAGGTCAAACTTCTACAGAGACTGAACAAAAGCAGTTTGAGTTCAAGGATTAAGGTGGCATTTCGCTCTTGGGATTTGTATGAACTACCATCACTTCGCTCAACATCAACAGACGTCTGGGCAATTCGAACAACCAACAAGCTAGAGAGGCCTTTGTTTGTTATCGTTGGATTTCAAGACTCAAAATTAGCAGAAGATCCTAAGAAGGACATCACTAAGTTCATTCATGCCAACATAAACTCGATTCGATTGAAGCTGAATAACCAGGTATACCCATATGAAAGGTGGAACCTGGATTTTGAGAAGAAGCTAAACACTGCGGCTTACTATGCATTTGAGAGCTTCCAAAGTGCGTATTACAACAAGGGAATGGCAGAACCATTATTCAATATTAAGGAGTTCAATGATAACCCACTATTTGTAATCGACTGCAGTCATCAACCTGATAACCTTCAGCTGTCAACTGTGGATATATCGTTGGAATTTGAAACCAGAAAATCTTCTTTCCCAGCTAACACTAAAGTGTATGCATTAATCATTCACGATTCTTGTATTAGTTACAACGCTTTTGATGGATCTATTCAGAATGGACTTATTCATTCATATTAAATGTATTTTGATTTTTATTATAGCTGTCATGGCAAAAATAAAACACTTTTAATACATTTGTTTTTTTATTTATGCATAAATGATACAGAAGTGAGCCGGATGCGTACAAATGTCATTCTTTATCTACGAAACTATATTTGGTAATTATATGTTGAGGTAAATATTCCTCTATTGCATACAAAAATGGTTTGAGTTCATTACTAATCATCCCATCACATAGTTGATCGATGGTACATTCTTCACGTAAATATTGTCTGCATAACTTTTCCCCTTCTTCATATTTTCTGATTAGCATCCTCTTCCGTTCGACCTCTTCATCATCCCAGCAGATACTCAAGTCATAGACCGTGGAATGTTCCTCATCGAAAATCAAATCTACCAATTGACATGCAATTCTCTGGATGGCTGTACGTAGATCTTTTGCTTCAGGCCACCCCATTGCTGAATACTGCATCCACATTGTATAATGGGAATGAAAAGTTAGTCTGCTTCTGAAACAAACAGAACGTCTAATACCAACTAGGTGCAAATAAATGTTTTTATCTCGAATTTACCTTCTACATATCGCGGGTCCAATACATGGGAGTAACCATTATATTATTTATACCCAACACAATCTGTACTACCTCATCATCAAATATATTATTGTTGAATATAATCAAATTTCATCAAACATTTGGAGCGCGCGCCTGGTGTTTTAGGTGAACTTTGACCAATATATGTTAGTGAATATTTATTTTGAGATTCATTTATCTCTTTAATCACTGCTTCAGACATATGCTCCGATACTCTTTTAGGTAACCATACTTTGAACTCATTAGCATCATCTTCTAATAGTGGTGCTACTAGACATTCACCAAATTTTGATTTGACGGGTGACAGATTCTTAATTGTATGGGCTTTGTTTACAGTTAGTGAAGATAAAGTTCTGAAAAGTATTTTGTTATCGAGTTCACAGTTGATTTTATTGTTAATTTCATGCAATTCAGAGGTAGCGACAGACATTGTTTAAAGAAAAAACAAATAATGTTACTGTTGGATAAATAATATAAAAAGGGTGCTCACCAAGTTATATCTGTACACAATATACTTCGGGACTATACTCTGATCGTCTCTCGACTTTTACTGATCACTAGCCCGTTATTACACTATTTATACAGATACCTTCAAGGTCAAAATACGTCACCGTGCATTCTTCTCAAAACCATCAAGCCTCGTAAGAAAATCATACAACTGATCTCAAGGCTATCCACACCCTATCTGAGTGACCTTCAGGGAGGATTGCAATTGGCCCCACGTCAAATCTCGAGGTTATCCACCACGTCAAATCTCAAGGTTATCCAGTCAATAGTCACATTCAAGGACGTTCAAAATAAGCAGCTATACACTAACACAAAAAAAAACTCAAGGTTACACAAACAACCAATTCAAACACTAACAACAAATATTTCAAAATCGTTATCTATAGGCACATTGTAAACCGAAAAAACTCAAGGTTACCCAACACCCCACTGAAACAAGCCCTTCAGATACGATCACATTTGAAAACACAACGTTACAAAATGACCTTCAGGGAGGATCAGAATCGGCACCTATAAGAAAAGCCCACGTCACATCTCAAGGTTATCCACACCCCATTTAAATGACCTTCAAATGACCTCGGGAGGATCAGAATCGGCATATCTATACTACTGATAATACAGAGTTAGTTCATTGTGTAGATCGAGAGGTGCCGGCTTCACTGGAACTACTCGTTGCCCACGCTCGAGCTCGAGGCAAACAAGCCCACATACTCCTTAACTTCCAATAGAAGATAATGTTTGTTATTGAGATTTCGGCACTTGTAACCATCGTCTATAAGGAGGGGGGAAATGCGGACCAAATATCAAGAGCCCTTGGACAGCTTCGCAGGCTCTAACCAGACTACAATGTTAAGGATGCCTAAGTGAAATGAGAAATACGTTGTGACCGGTATGCCGTGCAGCGATGCACATCATAGCCACCAGAATGCATAAGGTCCCTTCGTCTACTTAGAGTGCGAGATTCGCGGACCCAGTGATTGCTCACGTCACGCCTCACGGTGTGAGGAGTAGTGACTGGGTAATGCAACAGAAGCCCGGTGTGTTAGAGCCCGATATGCAGATTTCTGCTTTAAATATATAATAATAACAATTCTTCGTTGTACATTCGTCATAAAAGATGCATTAGGTTCGTCAAAATAGAACTAACATGTTCAAATCCGTTTGCGGCGATTTTACTCACCGTTACTAATTTTAGACGCAGTGAATAGTGTACAGGGTGTCCTATTGTGGGCACTTTTACGGGGTATCTCGGTTATTTTTGAAGATAGACAGTTGCGGTTTTTTGTGAAAACAAAGATGCCGTTAACAAAATTATCATGGCCCTCTTGGCTTTTGAGATACAGGGTGAAACCGAAAATTATCGATTTTAGGACCACCTTCGTATCTCGGTTGTTTTTCATATTATTACTTAGTCCATTATTATATTACTTAAAACCAAACAACATTATATCTGAAGAATATCAACATATTGTTAAATTTGAATTTGAATCAAAATAAAAACTAAAAACGTCGAGGAGCTTTTAGAGATGTTGGTTCAAGCTGGAGAGACTATTTTCTCGAATGTAAGTCTGGTACAATTTCATATTCTTTTAATGGCATTTAAAGAATGATTGGTCTCCTTCGTGTTATGGCGACTAAATATTCCCAAACTTGGATCCTGTGCAAATGTTGAAGTATCTTAAACTTGTATGGATGGTAAATTGTATTTTTTTAGAATTCTTTCTGCAGTTGATACTACAGCTTCTTCTATGTGCTTACAAGATGATGAATGCGTTACTTCTGTGTAACCTAATATGCTTGTTTCCCTTTGCTCCCTATTCTCCTTGAAATAAGTTTTAGAACGTGGTTGAATAAAGGATCCGTACCTAACTATAATGTTTATTTTTAGACAAGCAAATATATCTCGAAACGGTTGCTATCTCTCTGGGTATCTAAGCTGCCCTTATTATAGAAAATTGACAATAACTAAAATAAAAACACAGAAAGAACAAAGCTATATTTAATAAAATATAAATAAGAACTGACAGTCTCGCAAATTTTTTACTGATTTGCTTTTTTGTTTTTAACAGATGAGTCATAGCCCACTGTCTACTCAATATTATAATAACACAATCATCATTTTAATGAGACATTATTATTTAAAAAAAAGGTATTTTGATTCTGTTTTTTCGAATTTGAGTAGGAAGTCTCCTGTAAAGTAATAACTGCTTAGATGCTTATTATTAATTGTTGATTAACCATGGCCTAGTGCTACAAATAAAGTAAAAAATGAAAATCAAATTTTGAACGCAACTTTCAAAATAACTTAATACTTGTATATTTGAAAAGCTTGAATTAGTTCCGATTGACTTCAAAAATAATATACAGGGTGTTCCATTTAAAAAAATATGTTTGCTTCATAATTGAAAAATGGTTAGAGCAAAGAAAAATCAAACTACACCACTGGATTCTACAGAAAAAAGCTATAAGACTCCTTTTAAATTTTCCAATAAGATAAAAAACAACCGAGATACGAGGGTGGTCCCAACATCGATAATTTTCGATTTCACCCTGTATCTCAAAAACCAAGGGGGCCATGATAATTTTGTTAACGGCATCTTTAGTTTCTCAAAAACTCTCTATCTTCAAAAATAACCGAGATACCCCGTAAAAGTGGCCAAAATGGGACACCCTGTTCAACTACAGCACCAAGCGAATCTGCTCGCACGATCGCATTCGCTTCGTGTGAACGAGCCTTTAGCGCCCTGTAACCCCGCCGCTGCGTGCTGCAAGTCTATATTAGGTACTCGCAGCTCCCAAAATCGATACGGTTTGTTTCCGCACGGCGCGGGGCGGCGGCGGGGGCGGCATACTAACGAAGGGCGCTGCAGGCGGCAAAGGGAGGGAGGGGAGGCACGTGCACGCAGCAGTCCAAGGGCCGATCGCACTCGTACGAACTGCGTACGGTACGCGGTACGCCATGTTACCAAATCACCCCAACCCCGACGCCGCGTACGCAACAATATCGTTTACTGCAACGCAACCGTGAGCTATTCGCCTAGTCTGCCGCGCGATATTCCTTCAGTGCAATTCCACCCAACCAGGTCTAGATACACCACACACAACAGCGTTGTATACGGTGAGTACATTGTCCACCTTATTTCTTTTAAATGGCTCTATGCTATGTAAGTGTGTCAAGGCTCATCTCACACCTCCCGAATTTTGCATGCCACCGTGTTTAGAGAGAGACGGGTATAGGGGTTTAAAAAGGAGCGAGGCTGGGGGGGAGGGGGGGTAGCGGAAATGCATATGAGGACGGTACCTTTGACACTACTTCTAAAGCCAGCGGCTTGATTCAGTAGTGAAATATTTTACAGGTTCAAAGAAGTTGAACAGAAAAATAGTCGTAAGAAATTGAGTCAAGTTCATTGTTTCAGTACATTGCACATTTTTTTTTTGCTTGGCTAAAATATCATTTTCCCGTAGAATGAGGCTATTTAGTTTTTGATGCGCAAAAGCTTCTTAAAATGCACAAAAAACTATCTGAGACCTTGATACTGTCTTTCTTCAACTATTGCAGCATCAATGAGAAAGCTAAAAATAGAATGCAAATTGTTCAAACCAGTTGTTTCCGATTTATGTTCAGTTTAAGAAAATTTGACTACGTTTTGGAAATTTTCGTCACACTAAATTGGATAAGAACTCTGTATCTCTTATCAGATATATCAATATAATATAGTTTTTGTTTATCGAATCACGAAGAAATCTAAGCCCAGCTACTCAGGAGATAAGCTTAGTTTTCGTCGTGATTCTTAGACATTTGAGGGCTCAACATAGCCTCTCTTTCCCTTGCCATTGAACTGCCCCCTTTAAAAAGTGCCTTTCATGTTTATTATATTATTTTTATATTAGATACAAAAGAAAGGTTAAATTTTTTTTGAGATACTCTTCAATCCTTGTAATTAATTAGTTTCTGCATCCGTTTGTTCAAATAGATCGTTTTAAATTTTACTTTTAACAAATTTATGTTCAGTATTATTTTAAGTATATTTAGATTGTTTTACAATGCTGTATACTCTAACGCCACCGTGAGCTATTCAACCATCGAACGAGGTCGTTGTATACGGTGAGTGTATTGTCCACCTTAGATTGGGTTCTTTCAAATGGCTCTATGTAAGTGTGTCAAGGCACATCTGACCAGGACCGTATATAAGGGGTTCAACCCCCCCCCCCCAATGAGTATTCCCATGAATGAAATAACTACTGAAATAATACAAAATAGAAATAATCAAGCTTAGTGATTGATTCGACTACTAACCAATCCCTCGGCGCTCATGACACATTAGCATCGATATAATCTATACAGTTTTTAAGCAAATTAAGATATTACAAAGTCAAGTCTTTTCTACACGACCCCCCCCCCCCCCTTCCAAGGTCAACATGAACCCCCTTCATGGTCAACGCTTAGCTACGGCCCTGCATCTGACACCTTCGGAAATTTGCATGCCACCGTGTTTAGAGAGAGGAGGGTATAAGAATTAAAAAAGGAGCGAGGTGGGGGGGGGGGGGTAGCGGAAATGCATATGAGGACGGTCCTTTTGACACCCTACTTCTAAAGCGGCTCGATTTACTAGTAGATGAAGTCATGTTTAAATAAATTGTTGCTGTATGGAAAATTTTTCAAAAAAAATTGAATCAAGTCGTTGCTTCAGTATAGTATGACTATTGTGAGTTGAATCACATGTTGTTCAAGCTATTATACCAGGGTGCGTTAACTGTATGCGAAATCACGTAATAAATAAACGCTAAACATGCCCGAAAACCATCTGAAGGTCTCCGATACTCAAATACAATCAACCAAAGAAATTACTGCTTGACGGCGACACGCTCCATAACCAGGCAGCGTTTAATATTTTGCCGACCCACATACACTACGCACGGCGCCGATAGAAGACCTTTTTTTATTGCAGTGTTTATCAGGCGGTAGACACTACCTACCTATTTGTAGGAAACACATTAGAGGGGCGAGTATTGACAAGTAGCGAATTTATTCTCTATTTATACTGTGTTTGTCGCGATATTCCTTCAGTGCAATTTTACCGAACGAGGTCTATATAGACACACACAGCGTTGTATATGGTGTACATTGTCCGCCTTAGATTGGATTCTTTTAAAGGGCTGTCTTTAATAAGTGTGTCAAGGCACATCTGACACCTCCGGAAATTTGCATGCCACCGAGTTTAGAGAGAGACGGGTATAGGGGTTTAAAAAGAAGCGAGGTGGGGGGGGGATGCACGAGGACGGTCCTTTTGACACCGCACTTCTAAGGCGGCTCTTAGATGATGACGTAATGTTTTCGCAGCAATTACCGTCAAGTGGTGTTACCTGGAACACATTTTACCTCTCAATGAATTTTTACATCTTATAAGAGATCATAATTTAACTATTTAGTGACCGAGGCATGAGTCTGACCTTAAACTTTGTTTTCCATGTGGTATTCATTATGCAATAAAAATCTTCAGCCTTTTTTATATTTCCATAGTGTCCCACGCTACCCTAGGAAGTGGGGCGGCATGGAATCATTAGTTTTCGAAGTATCAGTACCAATTTAGAGACATCACGTTTAACATAGGATAAAGAAAAGCTTTCAGAAATAAAAATTTATTATTTATAGTTCATGAAACATACATTTTATTCATATTACGGATTATAAGTCAAGCAAACGTAAACAGAGAAAACTCTGAATCCCAGAAACAGAAATTAACTGTCGAAGAAGTATCTTCTTCGTGGATGTCTCAACTTTCCCCACGAAGAGTCGCCTTGACGACTAAGCATAAAATTATTAGTTGAACAACACAACAATGATGTTATGTTATAGTGTAATGGAATGTGGGCTTGTGAACTATGTATATACGTGTATAATAACAAAGTACTTACTCTGTCAAATATTTCAAGTTATGTCTAAAAACACCCGTTTGTCTATTGAGAGCCATCCCCTGCCCCCCTGCTATGCCAGAGGATATAGGTCTACCAATGTTGCCACTGTGATTTTTTTGAAATTATTTGAATCGTCCCATGTTACATCCCCGCCCTAAGTAACCCGACTTGATGGCACCTATTTCACAGATTTAAATGAATTGTTGCTGTGTGGAAAATCTTTCATAAAAATTATTTATTTTACAATGCCCAAAAAGTTATCTGAGCTTTTGACGCCTATACAGGGTGATTCATATCAAACTTACATTTATTTATTAATAGAACCCCTTGTATATTATTTTTTTATGGTCGGCCTCCCGCAAAGGCCGAAAGCCTATGGCGCTGTAGAAGCGCTGCGAGAGGACAAATGTCTGTTCACGTTAGATTTGAAACGCTGCAGGTTGTAGCCACCGGGAAACAAATTCCACAGCAGCTGATTCCACAGCGTCGAAGTTCTCCAAAAGAAGGAATGCTGGAAGAGACTGGTTCGGGGAGTAAGGACCTCGACCTGGTAAGGATGAGCTCACAGAGCTTCTCTAGTATTCCTGGTCCAGACGGCCTTTGGTGTTATTATCTGGGAGAGCTCACTCGAACATCTTCCGTGATAGAATCTGTAAAACAGACATAGGTCAGCCACCCTCCTTCGATGTTCCAGGCTGTGGAGATCCTTTGTGAGGCTAGGCATATCGATTAATCTAATTGCTCTTTTCTGGATAGTGTCCAGAAGCTTTAGAGAGTGCTTTGGAGCACATCCCCATACATGGGAGCAATACTCCAGCGATGGTCGGATCTGTGCCTTGTAGAGCAGCAGCGGTTGCTCTGGTGTATACAACTTCCTACAGCGGAACAAAACTCCAAGCTTCTGGGATGCCGTTTTAGCAATACTGACGACGTGGTCGTGCCAGGACATGTTATTGTTGATGTTGATTCCCAAGAGCTTGACGGAAGGTGATTCGACTAGGGGGTGACCCCCCATTTCCACGGTTGGTAAGCCATCGTGAGACTTCTTTGTCAGTGTTGTTGCCTGAGCTTTTTGTACGTTGAACTGTACTTTATTTGCTAATCCCCACTCGACAATTGTTTTGATATCTGCGTTGATCTGTGAGGCATGCTGCTGTCGCCGACGTACCGTCTCCTGGAATGATAGTGGCTTGCCTGGTTCCATGCACGACATTAATGTACTGTCATCTGCGAAGCTGTAGATTGGATTGGATGTTATTTCCAGCAGGTCGTTGATGTACAGCAGAAACAGTGTAGGGGATAGGACAGATCCCTGAGGAATACCGGCGTTTATTGAAAATACGTCTGATGAACAGCCCTCGACTACAACAAACAGGGATCGATCGTTCAAAAAGCTATTCAGCCACTGGCGCAGGCCAGGTGGTAGTCCATAAGCAGCTAGCTTGGCCAGAAGTCCGTCATGCCACACTCTG
This sequence comes from Callosobruchus maculatus, assembly GCA_951848785.1. Lineage (NCBI taxonomy): Eukaryota > Metazoa > Arthropoda > Insecta > Coleoptera > Chrysomelidae > Callosobruchus > Callosobruchus maculatus. The sequence goes on from CATOUR010000056.1 coordinate 15,069,555, forward strand.
TCGAAGGCTTTCGATATGTCAAGTGCAACAACACGGGATTCGCCATGCTTGTCTATTGCTCTGTTGCACAAGTGAGTGACGTAGGCAAGGAGGTCACCTGTAGACCTGTGCTTGCGGAAGCCATACTGGCGATCATTTATGATGTCATTGTTGTCCGGGTATTTCAGGAGCTGGGTGTTAATGACAGTCTCCATAACCTTAGACATGATGCTGAGAAGAGCCACAGGTCTATAGTTGGTGGGATCAGTTTTTTTGCCTTTCTTAGGGATAGGTTGCACGCAGCCAATCTTCCACGAATCGGGAAACACGCCTCGTTGATACGGTAGCTTGAAGAGCTTGCAAAGAATAGGTGCAAGCTCAGCGGCATAGCGTTTAAGGACAATGGCTGGAATTTGGTCAGGACCAGTAGCTTTATTGTTGTTCAGTTTTTGGAGGATGCTTTTTACACCTCGATGTTGAAATTTGACCTCTGCCATTCTCGAGTTCACGCTTATGGTGGTGGTCGGAGTACTTCCTTGAAAGTCTACAGTAGAATTGGCTGCGAAGAGCTTCCCCAAGATGTCTGCTTTTTGTTTAGGAGCAGAAGCGAGGGACTTGTCCTCTCTGGTCAAGGGTGGTATTGACGAATAGGAAAAGTTCTGACTAACAGCCTTAGCTACAGACCAGAATGTTCTGGACGAACTAGGACATGAGAGGAGCTTGTTCTTAATTTTTTGGTTGTGTTCCTCCTTGCTGCTGTCAATCACGCGTTTGCAGTGATTTCTGGCGTCGATAAAACTGCGGTGGTTCTCGGCATTTGGATTTTTCCTCCATTCTTTGTAATGGTGGTTTTTAGAGGAAACTGCATCTCTACAGCGCTGATTGAACCATGGCTTGTTTTTGAAGGGATGCTTGACGACGTGAAGAATATAGGCTTCCATGCCAGATATTAATACCTCTGTTATTTCTTGGGCGCAAGCTGATGGGTCTCGTGACTTGAAGCAGACGTCGTTCCAGAGAAAGGACTGGTAGTAGCAAAATCTCCGTGGCGGCTGGGGATCCTTGTTGGTTCTTTGACTATCTGCTCCAAGCCGCAGCTAATAGCGAAGGCTTCAGCTTCACGTCCCTCGTCGTCCGTTTTGTTTGAGTGTTTGAGCCAGTAGGAGTTGTGAACGTTGAAGTCACCCAGAAAGACTATCTCTGAATGAGGGTGATCCGATTGCAGCGCGTCCACAGTGGCTGAAAGCTTCTCGAAGAGCTGTTTGCAGTTGTTGTTGCGTGGTGGCCTATAAATGCAGCATATAAACTTGGAATGATTTTGGAAGGATATTTTGAGCCATATGATGTCAAATCCTTTCAGTTCGATCTCTTCTTCTCGATGACAAGAAAGCCCAGATTTAACGTACACGCATACGCCAAACCTACGCCTAAATCGGGTATATAAGTCATATCCGGGATATCTAAAGCAGTTATCCATTATTGAAGAGCCGACTTGAGTTTCCGTAAGAGCCAGAATGTGTGGCTTCTCTGCCTGAAGGTGTTGATGGACAGAGTTTATGTTGGAGGCAAGACCTCGTATATTTGTAAAGTCGGCCCTGCGGGCCTGTCGTCAGTGCGAAGTTGCTGCGAAGGACGGCTTCTGTTGTTAGCCTGATAAGGAGTGGCAGAACAATTCTTTAAACAAACTTCGCTTAATGTTCCCCCCGGACCACCTGGCACCCGGAGATCCGAACGGCCAGGTATTTTACCTCCGGCATCTTTTGATCCTGGAAGAGCCATTGAGCATTTTTTACTTCTAATTAATAATTAAATTAGTAATAATAATAATATTGTATATTTCATCTCTTCTACCCCTGTAACGTTTTGCAAGGAAAACTGCATTTCTGTAAAAATTCAACCCTGCAGCAAAAATATCCTATTCCTGTAACAATAAGTCACCTGACGACTTGACACTCGGGCAGATTTGCATAGCCGGTGTTTAGAGAAAGAGAGAGATAGAAAGCGACTGGCGTTTAAAAGGGGAGAATGAGAGTGGTGGAGTGGGGGACGTGTTATGCCGGAAATGCATTATACGACAAGAGGGCTTTTGGCACGTAATTTCGACAAATTTGTTGGGAAGAGGGGATGCCAGAGACAATTTTTAAACGGATATGCGGATTGAGTTGTTTCAGTATGGGGATGGAATTGATAAACGGGCTATTCGGTTTGAATTAGAGCGGTTGTATTCTTATGTTATAATAGAGAGATATTGCCAACCACAGATACAGCATACGTTGCGGTATTTGCGCAGCGGTATTGTAGATAGTGCGGCGTTATCGTCCTTGCAAAATTGATAGTTATTGCCATACATATACGTTGCGCTGTCGTATTTTGCTTTGAAGTTTGTCAAGAGTGCCAAGAAACAAGTGACAACTCTCAAAAATTACTTTTTTTCAGTTTACACTGCTTTGGTTTGTAGTTTGCATTATGGTTTGCATATTGTTCCTCACTATCGTAGTTGATTTTGGTATTTCTATTGTAAAAAAGATTAAGATCTAGGAACATTAGTTTTGACTGGAGCCAACGATAGGGATGTATTCATATTTTAACTCACTCGAATTTATGAAGAAGCATAACAGTCCATAACCGGTGTAATCAACAAAGTAAGCAGACATTTTTCAGCACAAAATAGGTATGGTTTTACAGCAACCAATATAAAACCACCATAAAGGCATAAAACGCTTTATTTTGGCTTGGCTCAATGACAATCAAACCACGAATCGTCGCGAGTGTTGACGATTACTTCCCGAATGGCGATACCGCGACAATACCGCACGGTAATTATCTTCCGTGAATAACGCCGGGCGCTATTCCCAAATAGCGCAGCGTACACCTCCAACGCATCTGCGCATGCTTAGATGTCAAAATAGCGCGTGCGGTATTACCGCTTGGCACATCTGGTTACAGCAATATCCCTCTAATAACCTAGATGTATAATGGATAGTGAGCATTATTATCTCTAAAATTCATTGAAATTATTTTGAAATTTATTGCGAAAAAAGAGCACAATAGTCGAAGGGTAAAATTCGAGAAGTGCCTAAGTCACATTTGCAACAATTATAGACTATCAGTGCCTTCAATGCGAACTTTTTGTTAGCTTTCTGGTAGTATATCAGAAATTGTTGTAAGATGTACCTAAGTGATTATATGAACATATGAGATTTTTGAAATAGTTCTTAGTTCAGTGCAAAATGTGCTTACGTCCAGCTAAGTATTAGATAAAATCTTCAATGGAAGTACACATGGTCTGTTAGTCACTATGAACGACCACTTCAACTTAAAAATTGCCTTACTCCACTAGCATATTATTTATGCTTAGTCTGTGGATTACCATTCGTTTTTCCATTCACTGATAGATGATAGAAGCGTGCTCCTAGTGATTTATTATTTCACTCAATTTGTCTAATCGTATCTAATTTAAAAATTGTGGAGAAATAGTACAATAAACTCAGGCAAGTGGGTTTTTTAATATTGTCGATGATAAGATTGTGTTAATATAGGAAAATCCTGTTTTATGCTGAGATAACCTAATATTTTATCATTTAAAGTAAAATGATCAATTTTACCAAATTTCTCTCTTATAGATATCACATACCTGACTTACGGATAATAATAAATCTGATATGAGTCCTCTCTCAAAAAATGAAGTTCTTGATGAAGCAATATTTATGAATTACTTTTATATTTGTAGTGTATTTTGTATTCTCATATTTTATAAAATGAAAATGCTTTAAAGTATACTATAGGTTTTTATTACACTTTTGAAATCCAAGGAAAAAAGTGCCTAAGCTCATTTTCGAAAAAACAAAATCCACCACTAAACTAGCTTCTACCTAAAATCGCTCGCTCTAGAAATAATAAAATACAATACTATAACAAATCAAATAATTATTAGAAAAGGGAATATCTCCAAAGAAAAATATAAACTTTAAAAGCGTTTTTCTCGAAAACTTTCTACATACATTGGGCCCTTCAATCGTTAAATTATAAATAGCAAGTTTCCGCTAATAAACATCGAAATACACAAGTGTTGTTGAGTGAAGTAAATATGTATACGGATAGACTGCGATGATAATGACAATAATAATCGTGACAAAGACGAATGATATACAGAAAATATAAAGACTAAACGTATTGAAAAAGTTTTGACACTCTGCTCTGGCGTCAGATTATAAAATTTGATACCTAGATATGGTATAAGGGATCGCTGGCCAATAGCTTAATATGTACTTAGGAACAGACATGCTGTGTTTCTGCAAATATTTGTTTTTATTGTGGTAAATATAGTATTTATGAAACTATTGTATATTAAAAATATTTCGCTCCCCATAGAGCAAAGTTGTGGGGTCTAGTCTCCCCTGAATATTCGTAAGAAACATTTTTGCACCAGGTGACCAGCCCTCTCGTTACCCGGTACATCAGTGTGTCCAGGGATCCACGACAGGGTCATATTTTTGTTGTGACCTATGCTATCAGAAAAACGACGTGCTTTTGATCTCCGAAAAAACATAGGCTAGGTAGCAATCAAACCAAACACAACAGATGTAAGAATTCCTAGCTTAAAGGATAAAATGCCATCTATTCAGTGTGGACATGGGGCGAACAACTAAAATATTCACCTCATTAAGAGAGAAGGTATCCTGAATGAATGAACTAAAATCAAAGTACAGTATAATCTCCAAACCGAATTCCTTCCACTTTTCCAAATATGATCGCATTTTCAGGAAGATTGTATCCATATTACCCAATTTCTGGAAGATTTCGGCCACCAACTTTCTCCATCGCCGCCGGGTCGCATTTTTACAAGGAGATTTTATGCATTGGGCGACCTGCCAACAGTTCGACCCCTATCAGCTCGGTTTTTCTGCAGTTCGACCCAGATTACTCGAGAATAATTGCTATATCGAAGCTCCGAACTGCTATTTGAGGCTTTGCGCCCCCTCCCTCTCCCGGTCGTCTTTCCAAGGCACTCTGATTTATGAGCACGTCATCCGGTGACAAAGAAGTCGATTTGCTATTCCTACATAGGGCGAAGTTGTATGATTATGGTTTTGTGGATTCAAGGTTTTGCTGTTCCTTTACAAAAATCTTCAGAAAATCACTCAAAAATATTAATTGGTTAGTTTTTCTCTAGCATTCTTCAGTCTCTAGAAAATCGCTAAAAATCTCCGGAAAAATGAATATCTTGAAGATTAATTGGCTCTACAAATGTTACATTACTTCCGTGGTATTTTTGTTTGTCGAGCAGGAACCCGTGGTTAGTTTTGCTCCAGCACTCTCCAGTCCTCAGAGTACCGCCAAAAACCTTCATAAAAATGAAGACCTTTGAAGTGTAATTGGCTCTACACAAGTATATCTAGGTCCCTTATTATCCAACATTAATTCAAGAGGCTCTGAAGCTCTAACAGAATGTCGTGGACAACTTAAATAATAACCCTCACTCTCTATTATTTTTTACTATTTTTTACTTTTCGTCTCCTTTGCCTCCTTTTCCTCTTCACCTCTTCATTCTCCTGAACCGTCTTTTTCTTCATATATTCTTCTCAGTTTTTCTTCACCTAGAATTTTCAGCAATTTTTTGAAGAACGAAGACCATTATACCAAAACTGATACGGGTTTGTATTCAGGAGGCAAAAAAATACGGAAGTAATATGTCACACGAGTAGAGCCGATTAATCTTCAAGCGTTTTCATTTTTCTGAGCAATAACGCTCAGGAGGCCAAAATACTATACAAATCATGTGTCACATGTGTAAAGCTAATTACTACTTACAAAGGCATTCCTTTTTCCTGTGCAGTCTTTGCTCCCTCCACATCAGTCATTTCCGACGGTCTGCATATCTGTCTGTCGGTTTGCCTGACTGTTCGCGTTTTTTTGCATCGGAATCCCAGTAATCGCTCCAAGGATTGTGATGAAATTTGGATAGCGATATGCTGTGGGGCCATAGTAGGTAACGCCGCTGTAATTTTGAAAATCAATGCATAGGCAGCGAAGTAATCAGCAAAAAACAAAAAAATTCAAATACTCCTCAAACTTCGTTTTTAGGCGTTTTAAGGGTTCCTAGTCGCTTTCTACTTTTTTTTGGGCGGGGGTAAAATTGGGGTAATTGGGGTATTGTAAAACTGAAAAGTTTGTTGTATTCATAATAGGCTGTCTATTGACCTCAAAGAAAGACCTACTGACAGGTCCATCCGAACAATGCGGTGCCTATTACAGAAAACAAGAGACCTTTTTGATGTATGTACACGAATGTTGCTTATTAGGTCGTTCTGTATTGAGTAACGTGGAAATTATGAAATTGATTTTAATGAAACTTTGCCACAGTATTGCTTCCGTTGCGGGGATGGAAAACGCGTATGATTTTTAGAAATTGTGTCAGTGATGGTGCAGCAACAATAGAAGTTCCTGATAGTTTTCTACTTCTTTTTGGGTGGGGATGAATTTGGGGTGGTTGAGGGTTGTAAAACTGAAAAAATTGTTGTATTCATAATATGTTGTCCATTGACCTGTGAAAGAAATACCTAGAAATACTTTTTTTGCGGGCGATGATTTGGTTGCAAAGGGGGGATCTCAGACTATAGCTTCATGCTCATGGGAAAACTATAAACTGATGTCATAGATGATAGTAATATGTAGAAGGTACTGGGTAAATCGATTTGACTTAATTTTTTGTACATGATATTTTCTTGAATTTTGAACATTTTCATTCTAATTACATTTCGGCCGAAAATCCGCCTTATCAATCTCTTGTCTAAAGTCGCTTTTACATTATACAATTTCTTGTACAAGTTTTGATTCAGCTTTTTGAACAATATAAATAGACTAGCATGAAGGGCTTGAAAACAGTTATAACCTCTTAGTGTATACAAAAATAGGTGCATTTCGGTACTATCTGCATCATTTTATTTACTAGTCATTCCATTTTAAAGATCAAATAAAGGAATTCTCATTTCACCAATCAGTACGAAGCGATCCACACATCAACAGTGTACTGTTGCCTCGTCAACCTTCAAATCACGATATTGACGCAATTCTCACGAAACAAACTACTGTTTTGTGATGTGTCAACTTATCTGAAAGGTTCTGTAGTAGTATTCGATGAAAAACAAGCCACATCTGATGAAGTCTGGAATTACTCTATCTCTGATTATCCGCGTATTATTTCTTAATTCTGTGCCAGCTTTTAGTACTTAAATGTTACTTTATTGCACTTATTTTATACTTTTTCCTTCAGTCTACACAGTGGGGTACATACCCTTCCGGGATTTGGTGATTTTTGTGACTAGTGTACCTTTCGAAGGGTGGGGGGGGGCTGGATCCTCCATGCTATGTGCCTCACACAAGCCGGCGGCGCCGCGCGCGTCTAGCGGCATCTGCTTCTGCATTCTTCTTTCTATTCTGATTCGCACCTCCTGCTCTGAGTGCTCGCACACATTCGGCTGGTCGCTTACCGCTGCCGCAGCGCGTCGCCGCGCGGCGTGGCCAGTTCGCTAAGTTGCGTCGAGCGCGCCTCTCGGTGAGCTTTCCAGCTTTTTTTCGGCAGCTTTATGCAACTAGAACGCTTGGGGTGGGGAGACGGCAGGCGGGCGCGGCGGTGGCGAAGGAGCGTTGGAGGGGGAAGGCGGGAGCAGCCAGGCGAAGATGAGAAAACAATACGCGTACTTTATGTCGATAGGAAATAATGGGTGGTGGGGATACGCAGGTTTGCTTTACGGCCAGTTCGGATCGTTTTCGCCTTTGGAATTTGGATAGGATTGCTGGAAATGGAGAGTTTCAGGTCAAAATGAGATTTTAACCCTCAAACATGTGTCATCCTCATAGTCACAATGTCTTAACGGACATGTTGTGAACTCGTAAAATGCTTTAAGTCGGAGCTAGAGTATTGCCGACACGAATATTACCAATAGCTTTGATAACTGTAGCTCGCCATCGTTCGCGATTTACTGTCAGTTCAGTGGCGCTTTTGATACTCATATCCAGCAACTGTTTCGTCGTATCCACCCAGAGTGTAGAGGAACAGCCGCGGCACCGCCCACTCGGGGCGTAACCCTGAACTACAAATTTCTCCGTATTATCGCTTCTGTAAATATGTCCGAAGAATGTAAACATTCTCGTCGACACGATGGAGGATAGCCTCTTTGGATTACCGAGCTCATCCAGTATGAAAACATGAGTTCGATGGGCAGTATAAGAAACTATCATTGTGATTAGTAATAACTACAGAAGTTTTTATAAGCATTCGAATAGCTGTATCGCATTTATTTATTTTTTTACATCAGGTTGAAATTAACCTACAGATCAAAAACACAATAATAAGTTTGAGAAACATTTTGAAAAAATCACGGAAGTCAAAATGTTCATCTTTATAAATTCTAGAAAATATTACGAAAGCACTGATAAAAAATTCAGGGACGTTTAAGGCACAAGCCTCTTAATAGAATAGCTTGGAAATGGGCTTATCTATACCCTCTGCCAAACACTCTGTATAAATGCGTTGTTACCAGTTTTCAAGTGAAGATGATGGTGATAGTAATCAGGGGCGAACCCAGTTTTTTTTCGGAGGGTGATACCATGATTTAACTGAATTTCATAAATTTTATATGTAGCTTATAATCATAACTATTTATTATTTTTATTTGATGTGAAACAATATACTGAAGGAAGTATTTTCTAAAAAATTGTTATTTTCTATTATTTGTAAAATATAGTATATCTGCATGAACTATGCACGTTTAGGTAAATATCATTATATGCCTCATATCTTAGCTTTATCTGTATGTTTGAGCTTTATAAAATAGGTTAGATGATACAGTTTTTGTACAGAACCCAAATATTTTTGGGGGTTATCTATCCCCCACATCCCCCCCCCTGGGTTCGCCCCTGATAGTAATGAACGTTTAAGAATCAAATAATCCTCCCCTAATTACGGCGGTCGGGGCGCCGCTGCAAGCAAGCATTGCCGCCGATTGAAGCCTGATCCTCCTCGGATCCTAGTCGGCCGTGGCTTGGACAAGTGAAGCTCCGAATCCGAAAGCTCATTCTAATCGTAGGAGGCGGACGGAGTACGGACGCGCCAGTGCGCCGCCACCAGTCGATGCGCAACTGTTTTCTGCACGGCCTGCCGCGACGCGCTCGCTGCACCTCCGCCAACGCCGCCGTCGATTGTGTTGTTCATGTTCAAGTGGCGGCGTCGATCGTCCGTTCCTCAGCGTTAGTTCACCCACTGTACGTTCGAGCGTTTCGGTGTTTGTCTTCTCGTTGCACGCGGCACCGGATTCTGCTCGCGCCGCGCCGCGCCGGTCGAAGCTCGCTTTTTTTTGTTTTACTGGTTGTCAATCTGTGGTGCACCGATTACTCTGGGATTTTCTTGTTGTCACCTCGATCTGTGCTAAATATCATCCGGCAGGTTAGCGGTAGGTATCTTTTCCGTTTTTGCGACAGCTTATCCTGTTATTATATGCACATGGATATATGAGGCTCGGCACAGATCAGCTCATTGATGATTTCTGGTGACTCGTTATACGCGTTTTTGAGATGAATATATTTTGAACCATCATTTTGAAGTGCATAAGGGTTCATTATAAAAAAATAGCCAAAAAGTTTGTTGACTATGCGTAAAGGAATAGAAACTCAAAATGAGAAAGGAATCAAAGATGAAGTTAAACGAGTTTTTTGTCTACTGACAAAATAGTTTCGACTTAGTAGCATTTAAGCTGTTGCTAAAACCTCGTGTCCACTTGCAAGTAACTTACGACAGTTTTTGCAGCAAGTACTTGCTTGTTTGTCTACACTGTCTTTTAATTGTTCGCAAATTTAATCTAGGAAAGTGCTCTCGCAATTTCACTTGGGCTTAATTGTTCTGATTCCGTATACACTATAGATAAGATGTCGTATGTAATATCTGTAGCTGCTGCGGTAGTTGTGATATATTTAATTTAAAAAAAAAAAGAAAACAAGAGAAAGATAGTAAAAGGCGGAGAAAATGTTGGGTGAGAAAGTGGATTCAGCTTAGAACTACTCTAGGGATACATGAACTTTAATGAGTCAAGGAATTCCCAAGTACTCTTATATATTTCATTAGTCCTTTACCCACTTTTCTTTTTTTGAATTCTTCTTCATTATTGGTTCATTCTTGGTTAACTTGCGTTCTCAAATTATGTACAGCTGGACAAGTGGAGCAAGAGACTTTGGGAATTTCGCCGCTGTCTCACACGCACACGTTATTTCATATCGTCTCGTCTCTTGCTATCCTTGTCTATTTCATACTTCTCACGGCTCTTGTTACACTTGTCAGGCTGTAGCTTCCTTTGAGTTTCCGCTGTAGAAGTATTAAATAAGTCGGCCAATTTTTGTAATGCATTCTGCTTTTTGAATCTGTCCTTAAATTGTGGAGTATGTACATTCCATAATTTAGGATATAATTCAAAATTTTCAATCAAAAGACACGTGTCTTCTCTCGTCCAGTTGAACTTCTCCATATTTGATTTAATACACTACTTGCTGCAAGACTTTCGGAACAGGCTCGGTACCAATTTCCTGAGAGTAACCGTGTACACTACAAGCTCTCAGCAAGCGCAAATCCTTTATGTGTAAGTAATTTTCCTGCAATATTTCTCTAATGACGTCGTGCACACGCTACGCAAGTGACTTGTGAGAGTAACTCTAGCAAATTTATTTGCTAGTGGACACGGGGCTTAAGGGAGTTTGAGAAGACTTCTATCAAATATTTTAACTTCCTCTGTCCTGAGAAATCATCAAAACAATACGCGTTTGTTTTAGTTTATTGCCACCTCAGAAAGGCATCCAATTGCCATACACGTGTTTTATCCTTGCCACAAATATATCAGAGTTTCCTTCAAATATGATTGTACTAATTTTGTGATCATAACTCTGCCGATAATAGATGATTTGCGAAAGCTCCGAGATCCTTTCATTCAATCGTAGTCATAAGAAATTCCTTAGATATCTTTATGGTAAAAAAATAACTGTTACCCCATATGGTCTCGCATAAAAGCCAACTTGCTAGCTTTGGCATCAAGAGTCTATTAGACAGAAGAGATAAACAGGCTGTGGTATTTATTTTCCATCTAATTAATAGTATATATCTTTAAAAAAAATAAATGCAAAACATTATCAGAAATATCCACCCTACGACCTGTTTGGTACCACATGACAGTGTCATACAGATTTTTTCCTCGCAATTTTGAATATATTTTGCTTCAGAAAATCACGCTTCATTGCAGTTATTAGGGGCACTATGAACTTACCAATTTTCCAACTAAACGCATACAATAATCTAAATACTTATTTATCACACATCCACACACATAATAATAAAAGCCTGTGTTTTAAATTCATCATTAAAAAAATTACAAAAAAAACTATTTTATGATATCCACTCTATTTGCTCATTTGATCAGTGATACTAGCTAAATTTTATGAAACCCAAATATTCTCTAAGTATATTTGTTATATAGGATGAGGTATCAAAGAGGGATAGTCAAAAATGATAATGAATTATTCAATCAAATCCAAATCGGTTATAAAAGATTTTGTGAATTTTTTTGTCAAAATTACACCCATTTTCAATGAAATAAACCAGATCAAGTGATTCCGCTTTCGTCGCCCAGCGTACACCTATCTTACAAGCCCAAGCATATATCTGTAACTAAATCATAAAACAAAACTGTGTACACGAGACATCATATTCATTTTTTAACAGAGGCTCGGATCTCTCTGATACAAATCATGATTAGGTGTCCAGTCTGTTCCAATATATTATAGCCATTCTTCAGTTATTGTCATAGAATCACAATAGATAAGCGTTCATCAAAAGTTTTGCTGTTACTGAGGTGTGACTAAATAAATCTGCTACGGGTCTAAAAATTGTCTATGCTCTGATGTAACAAGTTAATCAGACCTTTTGTGAATGACCCGAAGACTGTCCAAATAAAAATTATGTTCCTACAATATTAGATTGACAGAACATCCACCATTTATACAAAATTAAATTTAGGTGAAAGCGTCAGATCACAACCTTAAGGGGCCTGGGTATACACAGTTATACATAACTATGTATTTGCCGTGTCAAAACACGGATTCCCATTTCGAACAGTGCCCACTCGTTTTTCAAACTACATACACAGTATTTCAGAAGGTGATAGTTAAAACCTCAATGAATGACAACTATTTGCGATTTTCTCAAAAAAGTCTTTTAGAGTGCAAAAACACTCGCAATGCAAAATCATGCATCCTTCAAATGTCTGTAATTTAACAACCAAACACGATACCAAAAGAGGCCAAATAGGTGACAAAGCGCAATGTTTCTTCTTCAATTTGCTTTTTGAATCATTACTGTAAGTTTAAAGGTAACGTCAGGAGCTTGGAAATGCGAAATTCATTTTTATAGTGACCTTTGGACCTTAACTTTAGATTTTTGGACTTATCTTCCCTTATCTTAGACACACACACCGAAGAAAGGGAACTGGCGGCCACGCCTCCTCGCTAGCACAGGAATACGTCTTTTCTTCGAATCTCAATTTCGCGCGCTATACCCTAGATCCTTAATACTCTTATTGCCATACTAGTTTCTTTGACGATTTTGGGCAAAGCTGAGAGTTTAATCCAAGTGGAAATTTCCAGTCAGAGTAATTAACATATCAGACCAGAAGATACAGAAATAAGGGTATACCTATTAGACTAATATTCCAATACAACGTAAAATTCGTATCTCACGTTAATTTCCACGGAATTGATGAATGACTTCCACTTCTCTTAAGTATCTAACGTTGCCCAATTCGCGTTTATAACCAAAATCTTCATAAATCTTTTCAAATTGATCATTGTTAATGATGAATACGATTATTCATATATTCATAACACATCATCATTGATTAAATTCAAGCCATACTAGAACTGAAATCTGTAAAGTTCCAAATAACAAGAAATACACGTCATTGGTAGCAGAAAAGAGGCTGTGTTTCCACCAGAGATTGCGAAAATGTGTGGCGAACCTGTGAAACGGTGTGCAGATAAGCGTTGCGAGGATGTGTAGCGGGCGCTTTTCAGATTTGTCTTTTTGCTCGCATACATCCACAGCACACATACCTAGCACACATTCCTCGCAACACATTTCTAGCACCGCCTTGTTTTGTAGTTACAAAAACCTCGCTCCGCTAAGCCGTTTCCACCAGAGCGGTACTGAGCGAGGCGAGGTAATTCAAGCGATTCTATTGGTTGGTTAAATAAACATTCCTCGTAACATATCCTCGCACATATCTGGCGGAAAGGCAGCCTTAGCAAGGACCGACTTTCCATTAGATTCGCAGATGGCATAGCGGAGAATTAGAAATTCTCGAAGGTATTGAAGATGCACTTAAAAATAATAATTATTAAAAATAATCTTCAATAGAACTTGTGATGAAACATAAGCAGATTACCAAATAACTGTCAACAGTACTAAGCATATATAAAAAATTAATAAGGGAATTTTGCTACCTGAGAATAGCCCAATAAAAATAGCCGAGATTTAGAACTTTAATTGGCAATGTTTTAACCATAATAAAACAATGAAAGAGTAGCAATTTCATTCATTCATCCGAAACCAAGCACAGACGACATCGTTTCGCTTTTATTAAAGCTCGTCAGTGTGATTTAGTTGTCGTCTCCGCAGGTTCCTATACCTGAATCAGGTAACCTGATGCTTTTAAACGGGTCACATAAACAGTGCTCGGTTCCTCAGATTAAACGCGCAGGTACCGGCTTTGGTGAATAGATGGCGAACCAATACTGTTTTAAAGTACTGCTTCTCAATATCTGTATGTTGCTATTACTAGTACGAGTTTTGCCAACTAGGCACTGTCTAGACCTAGACCTAAATCACACTGACGAGCTTTAATAAAAGCGAAACGAAGTCGTCTATGATTGGTTTCGGATGAATGAATTAAATTGCTACTCTTTAATTGAGTGAAGTTGCTTTTTAGCATAAGCCGAATGTCGGGAGTTTTAAATGAGTGTTCCACAAAAAAAGTCTGTTTGTTGTCGTATCCACAGGTTCCTATACCTGAATCAGGTAACCTGATGCTTTTAAACAGGTCAAATAAACAGTGCTCGGTTCCTGAGATTAAACGCTCGGGTACTGGCTTTGGTAGATAGATGGCGAACCAATACTTTTTTGAAGTACTGCTTCCCAATATCTATATTTTGCTACATAAATAAAACTTAAAACATCGCTTCCTTCAAAACTACTGTTGAAAATATTTCCAACAAATTTTGATAAGAAACATAGTCCTAGCAAAAAGTCTCTTAATTTTTTTTTTCGTTAGGCTTATAGTCCATCCAAACATTATGTTTGAGATTTACTGTATTATGTATAATCTAGTATTTAGTGGCGATCAGTAGTAATAGTTACATATTCTACCAATGAATCGTAAGATGACTTCAGAAAAAGAAGACTGCTCAAACATAGAACATCTAACAGTATTTTTCAATTCAGTTCAGTATCGTAGCAAGCTCAAGATAATATACTGCTGTTTGCTAAAATGTCGATTTCAATAGATCAGACATTCTTGTAAGCACGCAATACAAAGGATAAAAATAACCTAGATGAGCAAGCATTGAACAGTCTTTTCGTATACCGCATACTACTACAATTGCCATTTAATCGTAATAACCCCTTCAGCGGTAATGAGTATGTCCTTGACAGTTCGCTTAGTCGCATTTATAACTCTGCATGATCGATACTCTCTGCATTTATTCACTATATACAGGGGAAATCAGAAAAGTTTGTTCTTCTATCTAAATGGTGTATTACCATTCTGATACAGATAGTAATAAAATGGCACGACTCAACAATTATAGCATATTAAGAGACAGGAAAAGATTAAAAATTAAATAAAAAATGGAGTCAAGTTGATTGACTTAGTACTTCCCACACATTACGGTGATACCAGTTTATTATTTTCCCATACTAAGATTCCTTGCAACCAAATAATCGCCAGCCCCCCCCCCTAAAATTTTTCCATCCTCGCCGCGGTAGTAATCCTGTGACAAAAGTTTCATTAAAATCCATTCCATAACTTTAACGTTACTCAATACAGAACGATCTAAAGCAATATTCCTATGTATTTATCAGAAAATTCTAAGTCTCTTGGTTTCTGGAATAGGTAAGGCAATGTTCGGATGGGCCTAAAAAAGGGTATTATGCCGCTAGGTCTTTTCTTCACAGGTCAATGGACAGCCTATTATCAACACTACACACTTTTCAGTTTTACAACCCCCCACCCCCCAACCACCCCAATTTTACCCCCACCCAAAAAAAAGGTAGAAAATGATCAGGAGCCCCTAAAACATCAAAAAAACGAAGTTTGAGTTGTTTTCCTACATTTATTTTTTTGATTATTGCTACGCTGCCACTGACATGATGTTTAACAGACAACATACGCATTTTCCATCCTCACCACGGTAATAATAATGTGTCAAAATTTCATTAGAATCAATTCAATAGTATCCACGTTACAAAATACAAAAATAAAGCAATAAACACTCGTATGTATACAGAAAATTCCCTTAGGTTCCGTAATAGGATAGGCAATGTTCGGATGGACCTAAAAAGATGATTTATGTCGCTAGGTCTTTCTTCACAGGTTTGTGGACAGCCTATTATGAATACAAGAAATGTTTCAGTTTTTCAACCCCCACCCCCCAATCCCCCATTTACACCCCACCCAAAAAAACCCAGAAAATGATCAGAAACTTCTAAAACGCTTAAAAACGAAATTTGAGCAATATCTTTTTTCTTGTTTTTTACTAATTACTCTGCCGCCCATGAACCGATTTTCAAAATTATAGAAATATTACCTACTCGACCCCACAGCATATCGCTGCCCAAATTTCATCATCATCCATGCAATGGTTGCTGAGATTGCGAGGCTATAACAAAGCGACAGACAGACAGACAGACCGACAGACCGACAGACCGACAGACCGACAGACCGACAGACCGACAGACCGACAGACCGACAGACCGACAGACCGACAGACCGACAGACCGACAGACCGACAGACCGACAGACCGACAGACCGACAGACCGACAGACCGACAGACCGACAGACCGACAGACCGACAGACAGGCAGGCAGACCGACGGAAATGGGTGTCGTGGATTTTCGTTATGTAGACATCATAAAACGCCCAAAAAGCGTATTATCTCAAAATCGAAAATTTTCGCGATCACAATACTCCACTCACCTATCGGTGTGGGAAATAAAAAGTAATAATAGCTTAACAAAGAAAATCAATTTCCTATATCTAGTACAGTTTAAGGTTTTCCCTCCTTATAAAAGGATCATCAGGATTAACACATTCACCATTCGAAAACGAATAATAATTGTAAAAGCTAAAAAGCAGCTTCTCAAAACACTAAGCCATGTAATGACCCGACACAAACTAGCACATTGGAAAATCATGTAATTATACCTTAGTTACGCACTCAGTGATAATGAAAATGAATATGGCTTTGGAAGAAATTCAGTTTGTTACTCATAGGTTTTCTTTTTGACAAAGTTACATAATCTATTGATATGAATACCATATACCAATTTTGCGTAACCCTTGAATAGATCTCGTATATTTATAACAATGTATTCAAATATATTCCAATGAATGCTGAATGCTTGTAATGACACCATGTATACGTAAGTGCATACGATTTGCTTTTTACTCACATAATGTATTTATAATCTCCTGCCTTCCGATAGTTTTCAATTTTTTCGCTAAAATAGTTTTGAACGAAAAGAAAGATTGCATCGAAGGAGTTTCCATCAATGTTCAGATAATGCATACTATCAAATCTACAGTCAATGTTATTGGGAGACTCAAAAGCATACATAAATATCCAAAAGAAATAGATTCGCGTTAATATTTGAAGCAAGAGAACAAAATATCACCAAGATCAAATAAAAAATATAGCAAATAATTATGAGGATACTGACACCTTGGATGTCTAATCACTTAGGACAATGCTACTTCACCCCCTGAAATCGAAAGAAGAACTAGAAAGTTTTATCCGACCCAAAGAAAATGAAAAATGAAGGGATTATGAGACTCTTTTTTTATATTAGGCAGATAGAAGCATAATGAACACATACCAAACGTATAATATGAAAACGAAGTACTCCCATTTTTGTACATTCTTCGGACGTATACACAGAAGCGATAATATGGAGAAACTTGTAGATCAGGGTCATGCTCCGAGTGGGCGGCGCCGTGGCCGTTCCCCTATAAGCTGGGTGGATACGACGAAACAGTTGCTGGATATGAGTATCAAAAGCGCCACTGAACTGACAGTAAATCGCGAACGATGGCGAGCTACAGTTCTCAAAACTATTGATAATATTCGTGTCGGCAATACTCTAGCTCCGACCACCTAATGCATTTTACGAGTTCACAACATGTCTGTTAAAGACATTGTGAATATGATGATGATGAAGACCGACTTTTAGAAACTGTAGGACTTTAGAGAGGCTTAAAAATTGCCTAGTGAACAATTTGTTTCTGTTGTGATGTCTTTGCTGGCTAAGTAAAAATTCACCAAGGCTTTTAGTCTCCAAATTTGTTAAGATAAGAAAATACTTTATTCAATAAATCATCATAGAGTGATATAGAATGGGTCATGAACTAAATTATATACCTAGTAATATGCATACACTATAAGCTGTAGCAATAGAGACAATATTACCAATATAAATATGAAATTAAAAAGACAATTAAACAGAGAATATAGAACACAATACAATAAAAGGCAATAAAATAAAAGAATTAAAATCATTCACACATGAATGTCGTCGATAAAAAAAACTTGCGTACAAAAAGAACAGGTATATGTACATAATATATATAACATCTAACAAATACTGTTTTCTAAAAGGTACTCCTCAACGGAAAAATAAGCTTTTTTCAGTAGAAGAGTAGAATCGGTTTCATTTTCTATCTAAACATGTTCACCTGCATGATTTTCATGTTATCAGGGAGTTTGTTATATAGCCTAATTGCCATGTGTTTAGGGAATACTTATTATGACAGTTTAATTTTGTAAAGTCAGATTTTTCCGATATTGTGTATGTTAAAAGTTCCAAAATGTAGATACTGAACACTGTCATTATTTTCAGTTTTACAAACTCCTTCCTGCAACTTGTTCGTCTTTTAAATTTGAAATTGATCTAATTATCCTTTTCTGCCGAGTTTTCTGCTTTCTGTTGTGGATCACCCTGTATAAAATGAATTTCAAGTAATCAGTTGATGAAGCGAACAGAAGCGATTTAATTTTCTTATAAAGGTAGATTCTCTTTGAAAATTAATCCTTTCAAATATGTCTAGCAAATAATGATCTAATAAATTTATAATTGGTAAATTCTAAGGATTCTATGAAATGAACAAGTTCGGTGTTCATTAGCCATGTGATTACTCGATGCAAAGATTGCAGGAAATAAGCTATAGAAATAGAATCAGAGTCACGTTTAGGACTCATACATGTTCTTGTAACGTAAAATATGTTTTCAAAAGCTACTATAACATCTTGAATAGGTGCTTAAAAGTCTACATATGGAGTACAAGTATTTTATGACTGTCAAACTTGTATAATGAAAGGCTATGCAAAAGTACAATTGGAACAGTAGAGGTATGACACCAGCTACGAAATGTTACCTATTTCGTAATTTTTTTCAGGTACTTAAAAAAATATATGCCACCAAGTGATTCACTTAATCAAATTCTCACATGTAAATGCAAATAGATACTTTCACCTAAGTCTTCACCGAGTCCAGTACAAACGTAATCAAATCCATATCCATACCCATATTTCACAAAATCCATCGCTTTCGTTAACAAGCTTGGAACACCTGCACTGTCTATAAAATATTCCACATTAGCGACAAAAGTGTTGCGAGGTTGACAGAGTAACGTTATCCATTTACTTCCCGTGTACAGGGGATGGGGAAGAAGTTGTGCGAGGCATTTTATCGACAAAAAAGTCGGAATCTGCTACTCGTTCTCAAGTGCTTTGCTATCAACGAACTCGTCATTGTATTGCCAACAGGTACTCGTAAATGCATCTACTGGCAACAAAGTAATGGTGAACTGGCTAAAAGGGCATTCACATACTTGCGACTGATGATGCTGTTACTGGACACAGTCAGCCAAGGAAACATCCCTACAATATGAGACACCCCTGGACGTGTATAGGAAACTGAGATTGTTGAACAGCTGCTGTGAAATTGCTCAGCTGTCTTATCTATGCGAAAATCCATTCTGGGGAACGCTGGCACTCCATTACATGGTTGTACACCAGAGCAAGTAATGCTGCTCTACAAGGCACCGATCCTACTATCGTTGGAGTATTGCTCCCATGTGTGGGATGCGCTCTGGAGCACCCTCGAAAGCTTATGGACACTATCCATAAGAGAGCAATTAGACTAATCAATACGCCTAACCTGCACAGCCTGCAACATCGAAGAAAGGTGGCTGACCTGTCCCTGTTTTACAGATTCTATCACGGAAGATCGAGCGGAAGATGTTCGAGTAAGCTCTCCCATATAATAACACCAAAGGGCGACCGAACGACGAAAGCTAGAGAGCCTCTGCGAATTCTTCCTTTCCAGGTCGAGGTCGCTACTTCCCGAGCCAGTCTCTTCCAGCATCCCTTCTTTTGGAAAACTTCGACGCTGTGGAATGAGCTGCTGGGTAGTTTATTTCCTAACGGATATAACTTGAGGCGTTTCAAATCTAACGTTCAGCGACACAAAAACGCTTCCAATATAACATTAGGACGTATCTAAAAACAATAATTATGGTTCATATGATTTTCTAAATCAGTGCCGTCTACTTGAGTCCATTTATTTGTGAAATCATTAATCGCGAGCTTATACGGTATAAGTACGTCATTAGAATTCAGTGTATCGTAGCAGGTAATAAACATTTTATTGGAATAAAATAATATCATTACAGAACCTGCTTACTGGATCGCTTTTTGTGGGATGACGAGCCAAAACAGAAATCAATGCTCCTCTCGATCTGGACTGCTACTTCCTTACTACTAATACATGCTTTATAAAATAATTGCTTCAGCGTATGACTCAGAATAAGGCAATTTGTAATCATGAAGTGTTTTTTCACATTAATAAAGCTTACACGTCCATTCTTGTTCAGTCACAGATTCAATGCCGTCACGGATATGTACGTATTATTTTTGTGAATTATTACACGAACCAAAAAATAGTAGTAGTAACAAAAATGATTTCAGAGTGTTCAAGATATTACGTCATTGTTGCTTCACAGCTTACACACGTTTGATTCATACCAATTTAGATGGCGTATCAATAGTGTTGTCATGCCTACAAAGGGCAAGACAGAAAGAGGTTCGGGCCTCAAGATTTTAAGCTCGCCAGTCCTAAAATAGTGCCTTTGTACTATTAGTGCTCTTTACCCAGCTGTTATCCGAGTTATACTATTTGCATGTATTATAACGCATTCGAACGACTGAAAAAAGAGTCACGTTGCTTGAATCACTGCTTCCGGTTCTAACAGGATATCAACATCTCATTAAATTCAAGCAAGAATTTTCCAAATTACGGGTTGTCATCATCATAGTCACAATGTCTTAACAGACATGTGTTAGAGGAGCTAGAGTATTGCCGACACGAATATTATCAAGAGTTTTGAGAACTGTAGCTAGCCATCGTTCGCGATTTACTGTCAGTTCAGTGGCGCTCTTGATACTCATATCCAGCAACTGTTTCGTCGTATTCACCCCAGCGTGTAGGGGAACGGCCACGGCGCCGTCCACTCGGGGCATGACCCTGAACTATAAGTTTCCCCATATTATCGCTTCTGTGCATATGTCCGAAGAAAGTAAGCGTTCTCGTCGACACAATGGAGGATAGTCTCTTTGGATTACCGAGCTCATTCAGTATGGAAAAGTTAGTTCGATGGGCGATATAGGAAACTCTCAGCATTCTCCTCCACGTCCACATTTCAGAAGCATCTACGCGAGCTCGATCTGCCTTTTTAACAGTCCAAGTCTCCGAGGCCTACAAAAATATGGAGAACACAAGAGACTGAACCAGCGACATTTTGGTAGCTTTAGTGATGTTATGGTGATGCCATATTTTAGTAAGCTTTGTCATGGTCACACGTGCCTGTTGGAAATTAAGGGTTGTAGGATTCCAATAAAAAGAAGAAGAAAACGATCAAAGACATCTTTTTATGTTTCGATTTATTTTCTACACTGAATCGCGTTATTAGCATTTGTTTTGTGACACCCTGTATAAACTGAACTTCTAGAGAACAGGAGGCAAACAAAAGTGAAGTAATTCTCTTTAAAAAAATACGTTCTGTATGACGACTGGATCCTTCCAAACATGGCGAGTGAATAATTATCCAATAAATTGATAATTGGAGAATTATAAAAAGACCTACGAAATGAACAAGTTCAGTGTTTATTGACCGTGTGATGATGCGAAAATTGCATGAAATAAGATTTAAAAATAGAGTCAGATACACATATGTTTAGGAGACATAATATAAAATACGATCTTTTAAATAATGCAGTCACATTTGTATTGTTGTTATAGTGCTTTTTGCACTTTTGTCGCAGAAAAAACGAGACGAAACGTCAGGTGGTGTTTTTTAGTTGCTTCTTGAAGTAGTTGGATAATTATTTGAATAGTTAAAAATATTGTCTCAAAAAAAAAAACATTTAGCAGGTGGGAGAACAACCTGTAACTTTTTGTCTGCAGACTAGTGTTTAATTTATATTTATATAGCTTCCTATAATTGAATTGGTGAGCCCATGAACAGTAAAAGTCCAAAAAATGGCGTTTTGACTTAAGATGGCCAAAACGTCCATCGGTTGCGCTTAAAAACATTACAAAGCATAAGAATAACCCCATTTACGCACCATCTGTCTACGGCGTTGCGATGAAAAACATTAAAAGTCCAGGACATGCACTGATTTTTACGTTACTGGTCAACTCATTGTTGGCTGTCAGCGCCACGGTTCGCGATATCGTTAATAATAATAAAACATTCTTCACATACTTGGCACCCTCTGTTGCCGTTGTCATAACCTTACCATACGCTAAAACTAAAAAAATACAAAAAGCCTGTAAAAAGAATACCGAGTTCAAGAACAGTAAAAGGGCATAAACTATTTTTTTATAGCTTGGAGGAGGGTGTGACTTTCGGATCTATTATGTTCTATTATCGTTGGTCTAAAGAATTATAACAACTTTTATATGATGGCGACCACAGTTACTTTACACGTTTTGGAGTTAATATGTTCTTTTAATTTATCTAAAAGCTATGTTTCTGGACTTATACTGTTCTTAGACTCACCGATTTAATAATTGAACAAATTTGAACTCAATTTCGAAACAGAAATCATGAACTATTCAGAAAAAAATCCTGTTGTAAATTCCACTTAGTCATTTTTTTTTGGTAACTAAAAATTCAAACCCACGACGGTATTTATTCCCCAGAGGTATTTTTTTATAAATGCGTCTAATGTACACATTAGTTAAATTATTACAACGCTTACGCCTATATCTATCTGGGATTTGAATATTTCTGATTTATGTTCAACGAAATTTGAATACATATAACAGTCAGTAGGTATTTGATAAATCCTTATGGATAAGGCTGAATATTTAATAATTTAATTAATCATATAAGTAACGATGGCTGAACGGATCATCAATATTATAAATTGAAATAGTAAATTTTGTGAATCATACTGGGAGATATGAGAGATAAATAAAACAATATTGTTGCTCAGATGAATGCCATGAAAACGTCCCTATTGGAAAACGTTGTCAAAAATTTCATTCATCACGTTGACGTCTGTAACTCTATCTCTGTCACTCAATTTACTAATCGAAATTTCCTCAATAGGTTACTAAAGAGGTGAGGAAGAAATCTTTATATATGAGAGGAATGTATTAAATATAGTACTTATAAGTTCTATATTATATTAACTGTCTGCCAAATTGAATCTTTGTCGTTTTTTTTACTTCCCGTAAAACTTGGCAATGTTGCCATCGGGTATTCGACACCACAACTTTGAGCCTTCTTACGACTGAGTTGATATTTGAATTAGGACAATGTAATACAGATCTGTGAAGGCTTCTAATCTAAGTAAAACAATGTAGGTTTGTTCTTTCAATTTTATAATTCGTTTATTAGATAGCAGTGTTCTATAGCGCTACCTTACAATAGCGTTGTCAGAAACTTATTTAAATATGGGATTAATCTTGAGTTTGAAGCTCAGTGCTTATATTGAACCACGTAAGAAAGCTATAATTGAATCCCGGTTTAATTAAGGCCATTCTAAATTTCTAACGCTCCTGAACCTGAACTTCGTGGTTCTGTACTGGACGGAAGACTGAAAATGATTAAGTACCTGAACTGTCACACTTGGTTCCATTGGAAATGTGTTGATGTTGGACCAAAAAAGAAAATATTCAAGTGTTCATCTCTTGCAGTACAGAATTTTCTTACTCATTTTGTTAGCAATTACCAGAAAAAAATATATTTCAATACCTGCCAAGTTTTCTTGAAGAAGAAACATTAGTTCAGTTTAATTTGTTTTCGTGGAAGTATTATCCCTGCTTTATCAAGATCTGGCAGTAGGTGGTTCAATTCAAGACACCACCTGTTCAATTTCAGCAGCTGGTTGCCTAAAATGAACCATTTCAACACCATCATCATTTTGCTTTTCTTTTGTTGTTAACAAATATAAAAATAATTTATGCTACTCAAAATATTGGTCAATGTGGAGAGAGTTGTTCCGGATTATCAATTTATTTAATATTTTTAATGGCACACATGTACGGACAATGTTTCAAAATTTGGTTCAATGTGGGCAAGCTTGTGAAAATCCATGTTGCTATCTCCATATCTCCATATTTCTTATAGTACCGGTCAAAATAATAAGAAACATTACTAGTCCTTCAAGGTACATTAAAAAAAATATGAAAAAAACCAGAAAAAAGCAATATTCAGGATGTGCTTCAACCACAAATCCATCCTCTTTCTGTTTTGAAGTGCGGTCAATGACTATGAGTCATTTCTCTTTTTTCATACAGATACTTGGGCGGTCTATATATTTTCACCATATTTCTCTATATAGGGTGTTCCTGAATTTCCTTGACACGTGACATTCGCGTAACAAAAAAGTTCAAACGGAAACTGAGAGGAATTTTTGAAGGTACATATCATACGTACAATATATTTTTCTGTACTTCAACCCTTATAACTCCCCCCAACCATGTCTTTTTCAAACAGCACCCAACACTTTTCCTACACAAATTAAGGCCTTAGTTTATTTGCAGTACCTATGGCTTTGTACACCAACCTATTTTTTTCGTAGAGTCACAAGCATGAAGTGAATAAAATAAGGATTTGTTTGAGGCGTAATATTTTCGTAAGATAAACAGTTAAAAAGAAAACTAAGTGTGTTTTTAAGGGTACTGAATGGCCTATCATACCATGCTTTCGAAATATTTTTGCACTTCAACCCCTAAGACTCGCCCCCAACTTTTCTTTTCAAATAGCAGCCCACAGCTTTTCCTACATTAGTGAGGTCATTACTTTATTTAAAATCTTATTTATAGTGTCTTTGTTTCATACACCACCAATTTTTTTCCAATTTCATAAGCATATAAGATAAATAAAATCAGGATTTTTTTGAAGCTTAATATTTTCGTAATAAGAAAAGTTAAAAAAAACATTTGTTTTCGAAAGAATGTATCAAATACCCCTTAAAACCGTCTTAGTTTTCTTCTTTGTCCGTTTTTTGAGTCAAACAATTTCTGATGTTATTTATATTATGCTTATGATTTCACGCAAAAAATAAGTTTGCTTATAAAATCAAAGGTGCCACAAGTTTTTTAATAAAATAATGATATCATTTATGTAAGAAAACCTGTGAGGGTGCTATTTGAAATAAAAAAGTCGGGGTGAGTTTTAAGGGTTCACGTACAGTTTTCGTTTGAACTTTTTTTTGTTATAATCATTTTACATCAGATTCAGTTCGTGGTCAAAATTGACAAGTGTAAAACAGGAATTTGACGTCAAATAGGTCAAATAGGATTTCTTCACTGATTTAGAACCTGTTCTAATCTGCGGTAAAGTTTAACGTTAAATTCGATAGTGCCAACCCTAAAAATCATACGATGCATGTTATGCATCTTGCAAACCCGTCTCTGTATATTATTAAACATTCTCTAAATAAAAACTCGCAATCAAATTGAGAGTTTTGCTGCCAAAAGGTCACAAACAAATACGAATTAAATAGATCTTGCGCAAACCGCTAATCATATGACAGCAACAGTGTTGGCAGCACTACATGCTGTCACAAAATCCATGGTTTTATTCACAGATGTAAAACACAATCAGTTTGACCTTGAAGACAACCATGGATTGATCAATGAATAAATTCCCGGAGAAAATGTCGATGTAAAACGAGTATTTATTTATTTATTTACACATTTTGGGGTGTAGATAGTACAAACCAAAAGTACACCCACTACTAAATAACAACTAAATAACAAGTATCGTACACACGTACAAAAAGGTATTAGTTTTGTTGCTCATCCCTTAAAAATAGACATTGAAATATTGGATCCATAATAGTCATACTACAGTTACTATTCAATTTACCACTGTTTACTTACTATCTACTACTATATATGACTACTTATTCTGCCGAATTGTTTAAATATTGGAGTTTCAATTTACGTTTCAGCGACTGTAGGCTAGTATTGAATATGTCTATATTACAAAAACAATTGTAATTTTTTGGGCTCTGACTAACGGAGAATTAGTGCCAAGATTTGTTCTGCTAAATGATGTTCTGAAAAGTTCATTTATCCTAAGATTCCTTTCAGGAGCATTGAAATTAAGACGAAGCAATAGATCATGACAATCAAACAACCCACTTGACAATTAATGAAGACAGCAAATATCGGAAATAGTTCTCCGATCTTTCAACGTAATAATTTTGAACATTTTCATAATCGGCGTGTAGTTTCTATCCGTTATCGGTAGTCCAATTTTATGTAATAAGCATCCTCAAAAACTTATGCTGGACTCTCTCTATCCTAGTAATGTGTACACTATAGGAAGAATTCCACACTACAGATGCGTATATCAGTTTGTTATGCACAAAGGCATAGCACAATGAAAGCAGAGTTCTAGGATTCCCGAACTCTGTGCATGACCTATTGATAAAACCTATAGTTCTGTTGGCTTCATTCACAATGTGCTCTCTGTGGTTACTGAATGATAACTTTGTATTGACGTATACCCCTAAATCTTTAACTATACTCAGCTGTTCCAATTCAGTATTCCCTAACTTATATGTAAATTCAACAATGTTCGTTGTATTTTGGTAAGTCTCATGAAATTACACTTTTTCAAGTTAAGAAAGAGACAGCTTGCATCACAGTATTTCTGGAGAGCTTCTAAATCATTTTGCAGTTTTAAACTGTCATTCATAGTTTTTATGAATTTAAATATTTTCAGATCGTCTGCATAACACAAACAATTACTGAATTGTAAAGCTGATGAAATGTTAATGTAAATTTTAAAAAGCAGTGAGCCCAAATGGCCCAAATGGTATTACGAGAATATCACATGTCAAGGAAATTCAGTATTTCCATTATCCACTATATTGAAAAACTATGCTAAACTCACCAGATCTAGTGGGAAAACTACAGACTTGGCAACCGCGAATAACACAAAAAACCGACCGTACCATTGTGTTACGAAGCTTCGTATTTTTACTGCTAATTACCATCCGTAATTATTTTTAATGGGAGTCGAAACAATTAAAACCTTTATGGGAACCGCTTATTTTCGGCCTGTTGTATTTTTCATAAAAAAATGCAGTTGTAAATCACTAACATGTTACGTCTTTCCGTCTTCCTAATTACGTGTACGAGTATATTTATACTTGCAGATGTCCGTCGTTTGGATAAAACTATATACGCCATTAAATATTTTATTAGCCATTCTGATGCGGATAATAAGTACCTAATGTGTGCATGTGAATAATCACAAAAATTGTTGAAACAATGCTAAAGCTTTTGGAATGGTACGTATGTTAGAAATAATTAGGAATTTTTCCTAACAGTGGATGCTTACAAACAGTCGTCATCTAGATAATTTTCTTATGAGCTGTCATTGTTGGGTAAGACCCCAAGTACGTAAAAAGTATACTACTTGCAAGTGAAATCTGAATACTGAGAAAAAAAGGAATGCGGTTGATGATATGCGGTAGGACTGAATACAATAATTAACGAACTCATTTGCGACATTCAGTTTATTGAAAAGACAACAGATCAATAATGGGTGGACCCTCAATGTTGACCAATGCACTCCACTAGCCTATGCGGCATTCTCGTAATCTGGTTATTAATAAACTCTAGAGGTCCAGCCTCCCAAGCTGCTCTCATAGCATGTTCCAGTTCGTCCAGCGTGGTCAGACGATTGGGTAAATCGCCTATGTATCACTCGTCCAATCCCATACTTTTCAATTGGCGATAAATCGGATGATCGTGGAGTCCAGGGGAGTACCCTGACCCCAGCTTCCTGTGGGAACCTCATCGATACCCTTGCAATATGAGGACGTGCATTATCTTGCTGGAAGAAACCCTCTTCGAGGCAATTGGTTCTGACACCTAATTCACATAACGTTGCGCAGTCATTGTGCCACGAATCACAAGTAAAGGTGACTTGCTGTTGAATGCTACGGCACCCCAAACCATCAAACCAATAGAACGGTGTACAAGGCGCTCAACAGCAAACTTGAGATCACGTCGTTCACCCCATCGTCGTCTTACGCGTTGACGTCCGTCAAGTGCCCCCAGACAAAGCCTGGATTCGTGAGAGAACGCCGTCGCGCGGATTCAAATGGGCCTCCTTATAGCTGCATACCAAGCGTCAGCAACAGTGGATCGCATTCTATCTCGAAAGGCCAGTAGTCGTAGATGACGATCTTGCCGGTCTGTAGTTCTTCTACTTGCCCCAGAACCTCTAGTTCGCTGCATTTGCCCTTCTGCGACCCTTGTGCGCCATGCTGCTACAACTGTATCCACACTATGCCCCACGGTCGCAGCAATTGCTCTGAAAGAAGCACCACTTGTTGGCCTACAATCCGACCCTGTTCAATGGGGCTTAACTGCGTAAACTGGGCTGTCGTCTTCTAGGGGGTATTTTTACACAACCAGTTCATCTCTTTTACGAAACCAACTGATCTCTCGTCACATTTGCAACATTTATCATCATTTTTGAGTCTATTAGAGCTTTTTAGCCGTGCCATGTAGGTAAATAGCGTCCGAATGAACAAAAAGTGTTACATGTGTACTAGAGATAGTACTGCCAAGCTGTGTACAAATTTTTGAATGCAACTATTCCTTCTTTTTCTTTTAATCAATAATGAAGGTGATTAGGAGAGATATTTTCCATTTTTTTTTTTTGATGACTAGACCGCCTCTACTGGCACTTTTTCAATTTCCGTCGTCATAGTAAGAAAGGCTGACATTCTTCTAATCCCCTATCCTTCACATACTTCCAAAAAATTATCAGATACAACTAAAACCTCAAAAAGCCAATTGTGAAGGTGTGAAGCTATTCTGTGAATTATAGTGCTCCGCTCAATGATCCTATTTTTTACACATCACACCCCAAATTTCAACAATCTCACGGCAGCGGTTACTGAGAGTACGCGTCGACAACGATAGTACCAGATCATCTCGCTACTTTGTTGTTTGGCAGCCCAGTAAAAAAAACAGTGTGTATGCGTCAGTGGCTAAACACTAATGGACCAGTATCATGAATTTTATTTCTGGTTGCATATGATAGAGTACCTACGTCATAAAAAGCATCTCAATTTTTTCTCCGATTTTTTTGGGCACAGGAAAGCCGTGAAAATAAGGAAAATATTTGAATTTTCCTAGGACAGTGACGTCACTGCCCTATAGGCGAACAGCCAATCAAAAGACAGATATGTGTGTTGTGTTGCCGCATTCTGATGGCGCGCGAAATGCCGGAGCTGTACGCGATCTGGCTCATCAATCTTGTCTTCTGTTCCCGTCTGATATGTTTTGTGGTTTTAAAGTCCCGTGATCCGAAATTCCAGGGCTGTTCCAAATTACGGTTCTATCACCGTCCTAGAACTGTTTTCATCATGCCCCGCCCATTTTGTGATTCTAGAATCGATGATTGGTTGGTACGCTGGTGGACCAACCAATCACCGTTTTTAGAACTGTAAAATGAGCGGGGTATGATGAAAACAGTTCTAGGATGGTGATAGAACCATAATTTGGAACAGCCCTTCCGAAAGCTAGGTTAAGGTTCCTGATCCGTCAATCCTGTCAATCAATCGTCATTCGGTCATTGACATTTCCAAATTCCATTGGGCTTTGGCTGTAATTTTCAACAATCTTAAAGTTATTATTATTTGTTTGGGTTTATTTGTACAGGATATCCTTTTATTCCATTTTACTAGGTACTAGGTTTCAAGTTATTTTATCATAACATAACCAAGAAGTATGAGTAAAATCGATAGTGGATTCACAAAAGCCGATTCAGATAACCTGCCTAAAGTTGATATGGCTATGGTGAACGACTTTTATGTGGATAATATGCAGTTCTTCAATACGGAGATGAGAAATGTGAAAGCTAAGAAGTGAGTTTCAAAATATTTATAACACTTGGGATAGCAAATAACATGATTATGTGAAATGTAAATATTTTGCGAGTCGGAGCTGTTCTTGGCAACAATGCACTGCTGATAATTCGCGCGGTTGGCACTGATTGGCTGAATTTGAATTCCTTTCTTTAAAGTTTAGAATGGAATTACTAAAAGACAAAATGATGTAGAAAATAACGAAATGCAGCAGAACGTTTATTTTTGTATGTACTAAGCGGTCATAATAATTAAATCATTGTGCTTAACCTCGTGATACTAGTCCATTGCTGCAAAGTAACCAGTCTTCAACGTGAAACGATTACCATTTATACAACTATACGAAAATGAAAATAAATAGATTCACTCAAAAAAAAACAAAGCCATAGCTGAAATTTATCGTGTGGAAATAATGAGCAGGTATATTTTATGATTAATGAGATGTTCACATACACATACCCGGGCTCTGCTTTTAAAATAATTAGCTACTCAGCACAAACGCAAAAACCTACTACAACTTTGAAATGCGTAGCATTCAATAATTATTTCAGCAAACGCATCAAATTATCATATTTGTTATTTGGGACCAACAATAACATGTCCTAGCACGACCACGTCGTCAGTATTGCTAAAACGGCATCCCAGAAGCTTGGAGTTTTGTTCCGCTGTAGGAAGTTGTATACAGCAGAGCAACTGCTGCTGCTCTACAAGGCACATATCCGACCATCGTTGGGGATCCGCGCCGAAGTACTGTCTAAAGCTTCTGGACACCATCCATAAGCGAGCAGTTAGTATAATCGATACGCCTAACCTCACATAGGACCTCCATAGTCTGGAACATCGAGGAAGGGTGGCGGACCTATCCCTATTTTACAGATTCTATCACTAAAGATGTTCGAGTGCCCCCTCGCAGATAACTCCAAAGGCCGTCTGAACGAGGAACACTAGGGAGGCTCTGCGAGCTCATCTTGACCAGGTCGACGTTCCTACTTCCCGAACCAGTCTCCTCCAGCATTCCTCCTTTTGAAGAACTGCGACGCTGTGGAATGAGCTGCCGGGAAATTTGTTTCCCGATGGCTACAATCTGCAGCGTTTCAAATCTAACGTACACAGACACTTATCCTCTCGAAGCGCAGAGCCATAGAGTTTTTCACCCTTTGCGGGAGGTTGACCATAAAAAGGACCTCATATACCAGTTTTCTATTTACACAATAATTGCACATAATAATTGAGGTTATAAGGAAGAGGAAAATAGCTTACCTAGGCTGCATAATGCGTGGGCAACGCTATCACCTCCTGCGTCTCATTCTTCAAGGTAAGATCGAAGGTGGGAGAAGAGAAATTAGAATAAAAAAGCTATCGTGGCTGAGAAACATCCGTCACTGGACAGGAATAAGCGACTTTCAGGAATTACAGAGGGCTGCAATGAATAGGATGATCTGATGACAGAAAGGATGAACGCCTACGTAGGAATCTGCTTAGCACCCTAAGAAGAAGAATAATAATTAGTCAGAAATAAATTGTTTCTCTCAACCGCTAATGTTTGTTTTCTACGAGGTTTTCTATTAGGTTCAAAAGTATTTTTATTATGTTATAGTAGGGCTATTGTCCTACAGTACTTTGGTTGGTCATTCTATAGCCCCACGGCAATGTTATAGATTTTTTAACAAAATCTGTTGGTCTTTTATGAAAAATAAATGCTTGGAATCTCGTAAGTTGCATGACCACTTATGGTTTATTGACGATAGTCTGAAACAATTAATTTTGCTATGACTTCTAAACTGTACTACTCGCAAGTGGAATCCGAACACCTAGAAAAAAAATGGAGTCAAGTTGATTGACTCAGTACTTCCCACACATAATGATGATACCATTTTATTATTTCCCATTGCATGAAGTCTGATATCTCCTGCTTGCAACTAAATTATCGCACATCCGCCCGCGTGTCCCTCTTTAGGAATTAGGACGCCACAGTTTTTTTCTGCATGCTTCAACTGGACGATGCGAAACGATCAAGAGCCTCCAACCTGTCTAAAAACGAGGTTTGAGATGATTTTATATTTTTGGTATTTTTAATTATGACTGCGCCGCCACTGACACGGTTTTTCAAAAACAGAGTCGTTTTCCATTCTCGCCGCGGTAATAAATTCTGTGTCAGAACTTTATTGAAATCAGTTCAATACTTTTCGCTTTACGCAATTTACATAGAACGAAATAAAGCAAAACTCGTATGTACAGATCACAAAATTGGTTTCTGTAATAGGCAAGCCAATGTTCGGATGGACCTAAAAAAGTGTAATATGCCACTAGGTATTTCTTTTACAGGTCAATGGACAGACTATTATGAATACAACAAATTTTTCAGTTTTACAACCCCCCACCCCCCAACCCCCCCGATTTCGCCCCTCCAAAAGAAAGTTGAAAATGATCAGGAACCCGTAAAACGCCTAAAAACAAAGTTTGTGTTTTTTATTATTGCTGCGCACTAACACTATTTTTCCAAAACACGCGTTCTCCATCCTCGCTGTGATAGTAATACTGTGTCAAAATTTCTTTAAAATCAATTCAATAATTTACGCCTTACGCAATATAGAATGATCTAAAACAATACTTGTATGTATATATCACAAATTCTAAGTCCCTTGGTTTTTATAATAAGCAAGGCAATGTTCAGATTTACCTAAAGAGTGTATTATGCCGTTAGGTTTTTCATTCAAAGATCAATGGACAACCCATTATAAGTACAACAAATTTTTCAGTTTTACAACCCCCTACCCTCCAACCACCCCAAATTCACCCTCACCCAAAAAAACGTAGTAGAAAATGGTCAGAAACCCCTAAAATGCCTAAAAACAATGTTTGAGCTGTTTTTATATTTTTAGTTTTTTTATTATCGACGCGCCGCCTCTGACCCGATTTTTCCAAAACATACGCGCTTTCCATGTTCGCCGCGGTAGTGATGCTGTGTCAAAATTTCATTAAAATCAATTGAACAATTTTCGGGTAACGCGATATCAAACGATCTAAAACAATACTCGAACATATACACAAATTCTAAATCCCGTGGTTTCTATAATAAGCATGCAACGTTCGGATGGACCTAAAAAGGTGTATCATGGCGCTAGGTTTTTCATTCAATGGACAGCCCATTACGAATACAACATATTTTTCAGTTTTACAACCCCCCCACCCCCCAACCACCCCAAATTCACCCCCACCTAAGAAAAAGTAGAAAATAATCAGGAACCCTTAAAACGCCTAAAAACAAAGTTTGAGGCATATTATTTTTATTTGTTTTTTGCTAATTACTCCGCCCCCCGTATAATGATTCTCAAAATTATAGGAACATTACCTACTACGACCCCACAGCATATCGCTGCCCAAATTTCATCACAATCCATGCAGCGGTTGCTGAGATTACGAGGCTATAAAAAAGCGACAGACAGATAGATAGACCGACAGACAGACAGACCGACGGAAATGAGTGACGTGGATTTTCGTTATGTAGACATCATAAAACGCCCAAAAAGCGTATTATCTCAAAATCGAAAATTTTCGCGATCACAATACTCCCCTCACCTATCGGTGTGGGTACTAAAAGGAATATTTGAGTTGAAACTTTGTACACAGCTTGGCAGTACCATCTCTACACATGTAAAACAAATCATGGTTTTTTTCGATTCAAAAACGATGATATCGGTTGCAAATGTGGCGAGAGACCAGTTGGTTGTGTAAAAGGGATGACCTGTTGTGCAAAGATGCCCCCTACACAGCCCCAATTTACGCAGTTAAGCCCCTTTGAACGGGGTCACATTTTAGGTCAACGAGGACGTGGTGCTTCTTTCAGAGCAATTGCTGTAACCATGGGACGTAGAGTGGTAGCGATAGGCGGTTTACCCAGTCCTCCGACCGCGCTCGCGCTGGACGAGCTGGAACATGCTGAGAGGGCAGCTTGGGAGGCTGTACCTTTAAAGTTTATCAACAACCAGATTACGAGCATGCCGCGTAGGCTAGAAGAGTGCACTCGTCAACATGGAGGGCCCACTAATTATTGATCTGTTGTATTTTTTTATAAACTAATTATGGCAAATGTGTTCGTTTATTATTGTATTTAGTCCTGTACCGCATTTCATCAACCGCAACCCTTTTTTTCTCAGTGCTCGGAGTAGTATATTTTCGCGGAAACAGTACGATTTAACTGACTAGTAATCTGATTACATAACTTCCAGCATATTGGCGAGAAGAAAATTTTCATTCGACATGCTGAATCTGATACACTTGTGCGATCCAAATAGATTTTGCTTGATGGGTAGCAAGGCAAGGCAGGCATTTGGTTTCTGAATGTCCAAAATCAATACGGGCGTCCGCAGAACACTAAAAATTTACCAACGAGTGGACAATGATCGCATCGGCGGCAATGGCGCAACGGCAAAAAATCCACCGGCAATGCGCGGCGCTCTGTTAGAAGAGCGAATCAAGCGGGCAGTGCTGGGAGGACACAGTGGTGGAGTCGGAAAGAACTCCGACCGAAAACACTGCCGATTTTGCGAGAACTTCATAAGAGGGTACTTTCATGCAGGTCGATAAGGGTCTATGTTGCACCAAAACTTTACTATAATTTCCTAGATCCTATAAAGAATTTCAAAAATGATGTCTGATATCTGAGTTCATAGGAACTTTGCCGAAACGTTTTCGAATAATTCTGGGTCAATCTAATACACTGTCAGTCTTAGAAAAAATAATGGATTTTTTAATATGTTGATATATCAATATCTATGAGTAACACCCAAATGTCAACAGGCATTAGCAAATTTTCACTCAGTTTTCCGTACGCTGAACTGTAACTTAACTTAATAGTCCCCACTGTTTTGATATCTACGTTGATCTGTGAAACTTGCTGCTGTCGCCAACGTATCGTCTCTTGGGATGATAGTGACTTGCCTGGTCCCATGCACTTATTAATGTACCGTCGTCTGCGAAGCTGTAGATTGGATTGGATGTTATTTCCAGCAGATGAACTGATGTACAGCAGAATTAGTGTAGGGAATAGACCAGATTCCTGAGGAACACCGGCGTTTATTGAAAATACATCTGATGAACAGCCTTCGACTACAACAAACAGAGATCGGTCGTCCAAAAAGCTATTCAGCCACTGGCGTAGGTAGTGCATAAGCAGCAAGCTTGACCAAGAGTCCCTCATGCCATACTCTGTCGAAGGCTTTCGATATGTCAAGTGCAACAACACGGGATTCGCCATGATTTTCAATTGTTCTAATTAAGAAGCTTACAAAGAATAGGTGCAAGCTCAGCGGCCCAGCGTTTAAGGACAATGGCCGAAATTTGGTCAGGATCAGTGGCCTTTTTTTCGTGTTTAGTTTTTGGAGCACGCTTTTTACATCTCATGTTGAAATTTGAACCTCTGCCGTTCACGAGTTCACGTTTATGGTGGTGGTCAGAGTACTTCCTTGGAAGTCTACAGTAGAATGGGCTACGAAAATCCTCCTTAAGATGTCTGCTTTTTTTAGGAGTAGAAGCTATGGAGTTGCCCTCTCTGGTCAAGGGCGGTATTAACGAATAGGAAGAGCTCTGACTAACAACCTTAGCTATAGACCAGAATGTTCTGGACGAACTAGGACATGAGAGGAGCTTGTTCTTGATTTTTTGGTTGTGTTCCTCGTTGCTGCTGTCGGTCACGCGTTTACAGTGATCTCTGGGGTCGGTAGAACTGCGGTGGTTCTCGGCATTTGGATTTTTCCTCCACTCTGCATACCTACATATTAATTGGCATCGAATAAAAAAATAGCAATTTGATTTCTTTGACTTACTCCTAGAGAAAATCACGCGTAAAAGCGTATTATCAATATTTTCGTTAGACGCCGTACGCCAATGTGGCAGCCGAACAACGCGAGGCGGGGGTGGAGGGGAACGGAGGAAGGGGAGGGGGGGGGGGGAAGTGGACTAGAAAAAGCGAGAGGAAAATCGGAAAAACCGGGCAAAACTACGATCGTTTGTGCGCAAGCAGAAGTACACCTCGCTCTCTCCGCCACGCTGCCGGTGCCGACCGGAAAAGAAAAAAGTCCGACCGTGATTGGTCCCCGATAATTGCAAAATCAATACGCACTTTGATGCAATTTAATTGATCAAACATCCACGGAATGACGGACCGAGTTTTCGCTGGTTGCTGGGCGAAGCTATTCGGGCACAGGGCGTTTGCTTGGGGTTTCACAATGCTAGCTGCTACTTCGGATAACACGTATATGTACAGGGTGTCCAAGGTAAGGAGGGCCAGTACAGGGATCTCGGAAACTGTGAGAGATACGAGGTCGGTTAAATGGAAATAAAGCTGCTCTCTCACGTGCCCACCAATATGCCTTTAGAATGTTTTAAAATTCCGAGTAGTTCCGGAGATATTCGAAAAAAACCGAAACGGATTTTAAAGTAATTTGCACATTTACACTACCACTTTTTTTGCCCAACCCAACGGCGTTAATAGATTTTCGATCCGACGTTTCATCTTCGAGTGGTCATCATCAACTTTCTTTTTTTAAACAAGTACCTGACATTCTGATATCGAAATCCGAGAGTCCTTTTCACTCTAAATATAATGATATATAACACATTATGGTTAAATGGCAATTCAAGTTTTTTTATGAAACCGGGATATTTTGAGATCCGGCCCTGTATTTCCCATATTGGATAAGAAAAATCTCATAAATGAGAATCTCTGGAACTATTCGGAATTTTAAACTTTCTAAACGGCATATTGGTGGGCACGTGAGAGCGCAACTTTATTTCCATTTAACCGACCTCGTATCGTTCACAATTTCCGAGATTCCTGCATTGGCCCTCCTTACCTTGGACACCCTGTGTAGGGTGGACACGTCGTATTTGGTCACCAGAAAGGGATCTTCATTTAATCTCTTATACAAATATGTTGGTAACTTAAAAGGAAAACTTTTTTTAAAGCATAATTTATTTTCTTTTAGCTCGATACATCTAGTCTACGTATTGCAAATTTTTTGTTCCTTCGAAATGACAAATTTTTTCAAACGCCATCATTTGTTTTAACGACTGAAGTCGTCGTTAAAACAACTACCACCTAGTTGTTTCTTTAGGATTGGAAATAGGGAGTGATCGACGTGGGTCTATTGTGAAGAATATGATGGTTACGGTAGCAATTCTAAGGCTGGTAGATTAATTGCGCATCAGCACAATCATCATCATCATCACAATGTCTTAACAGACATGTTGTGAACTCGTAAAATGCATTAAGTCGGAGCTAGAGTATTGCCGACACGAATATTATCAATAGTTTTGAAAACTGTAGCTCACAATCGTTCGCGATTTACTGTCAATTCACTGGTGCTCTTGATACTCGTATCCACCCAGCGTGTAGGGGAGCGGCCACGGCGCCGCCCACTCGGGCATGACCCTGAACTACAAGTTTCTCCATATTATTGCTTCTGTGAATATGTCCGAAGAATGTAAGCATTCTCGTCGACACAATGGAGGATAGTCTCTTTGGATTAGGGAGCTCATCCAGTCTGGAAGCGTTAGTTCGATTGTGGCGGTATAAGAAACTCTCAGCGTTCTCCTCCGCGACCACATTTCTAAAGCATCTATGCGAGCTCGATCTGCCTTCTTAACAATCCAAGTTTCCGAGGCATACAAAAATATGGAAAACACAAGAGACTGAACCATCGACATTTTTGGTAGCTTTAGTGATGTTATGGGCACGCCATATTTTAGTAAGCTTTGTCATGGCCACCCGTGCCTGTTGAATGCGCCATCAAATCTCATTTGCGCATCAGCACACAATCCACTTTATTCATTTTTGTGAAAATTTGGGATCTATCAAACATATGTAAACTACGTATATATTTTATAGATATTGCTCCAGTCATTTAGAAAAGATGTAATGTCTACATATAGTATTTATTTAGAAAAATGCACAATTCAGGATAATTGGTTACGTTTACGCATAAATCGACAAAATTAAGAAATTTTCTTTTTCTTTATTTTGAAGATCGTATTGTTGACAACTTAAACATTCATATTTTTGAGAAGACTAATCGTTTTCAAAAATAGTATATATGTTGCTGCAACGATTCATGAAATTTTTTAGAACGGAGTTACTTTCTGATATTCGGAATATACACTAATGGTGGGGACAAAGAGTGTTGTATTTTTTTTAACCAAATTTTAGCTGCTAGTATTGTTATCTTGAAAAACTCCAACGATTTCACCGTCAAGCTATTTTATTATACAAATTATTTTATTGTGTATGATATCTAACGCTGTATTGAAGACTGAACAGCAAATCGATGAAACCTGGATTCGAAAGATCAAATCATTTTTGCGATCATCATTGCTTGAGCTAACGTTTTGATCTCTCATCCTGACGAATGAGCTGATGAAAAATTGCTACGAATTTTTTATGATTCTCGAGAGTGGACAAACACTTTAAAAATAGAGTATTGACTTTATACCAGTTTCAATGCTTGTTTTGATCCGAGGTTTGCGTTAATGTGTCAAAAAACATAAACTGTACATGTGGTCTCGCACGCTTTCGGTATTTTTAAAAAAATAATCGTTCGAAGTTTGTTTTCGGGGAGTACAGTGAATGGGCATACTTTGAACTATTTTTATATATATGAACAACTATTAAATAGCTGTTTCAACTGTATAGGAACGATTGCAATTCAATAATGCAAATATAACACTCTGTGCTGTGTGAAATTTGGGTAGCGATATGCTGTGGAGTCCTAATAGGTAATGCTGCTAAAATTTTGAAAACTGGTGCATTGGCGGCGGAGTAATTAGCAAAAAACAAAAAAATTAAATATTCCTCAAACTTTG
Organism: Callosobruchus maculatus; assembly: GCA_951848785.1. NCBI lineage: Eukaryota > Metazoa > Arthropoda > Insecta > Coleoptera > Chrysomelidae > Callosobruchus > Callosobruchus maculatus. The sequence continues at coordinate 15,108,175 of CATOUR010000056.1, forward strand.
TTTTTAGGTATTTTAGGAGTTCCTGATCATTTTCTAATTTTGGGGTGGTTGGGGGGTGGGGGTTGTTGTATTCATAATGAGCTGTCCATTGACCTGTGAATGAAAAACCTAGCGGCATAATACACTTTTAATACACTTTTTTAGGTTCATTCGAACATTGCCTTGCTTATTATATAAAGGGAATGTGATGTAGGTACATACAAGTATTGCTTTATAACGTTTTATATTGCGTAATGGGAGAATTATTGAATTGATTTTAATGAAATTTTGACACAGTAGTACTACCGCGGCAAGGATGGAAAACGCGCATGTTTTGGAAAAATCGGGTCAGTGGCGGCGCAGCAAGTATAAAAAAATAAAAATATAAAAACAGCTGAAACTTTGTTTTTAGGCGTTTTAGGGATTCCCGATCACTTTCGACTTTTTTTGGGTAGGAGTGAATTTGGGGTGGTTGGGGGGGGGGGTTGATCTGTGAAAGAAATACTTAGCGGCATATTCTTTTTTTAGTCCATCTGAACATTGACTTGCCTATTACAGAAACCAAGGGACTTAGAGAAAATTATTGAATTGATTTTTAAGAAATTTGGACACAGAATTTACTATCGCGGTGAAAATGGAAAACGCGGCAATTTCTGAAAAATCGTGTCAGTGGCGCAACAGTAATCAAAATACCAAAAATATAAAAACAGCCCATACTTCGTTTTCAGACGGTTTGGAAGCTTGTGATCATTTCGCATCGTCCAATTGAAGCATGTAGAATAAAAATTGTGGCCTCCTGGTTCCTGGGAGGGGAGATGCAAGAAACTATTTACGAGAGCTTTGGTGTTTTTTTGCGGGCAGGTGGGCGATGATTTGGTTGCAAGGGGATTCCAGACTATAGCTTCGTGCAATGGGAAAGCAATAAAATGCTATTATGTGTGGGAAGTACTAAGTCAATCAACTTGACCCAATTTTTTTTCTTGTGATTCTATGTGATTATGTGTGTCTGCTGATGCGTGGTCTGGTCTGGATAGGGTATCAATATTATTATGGAAAAACGATTTCTTATGAGTAACTTGTGCGATGTTTTAACGTATCATTTCCATTTGTTGCAGCTCGCCAGATATCCAGCCATGTCGCGCTAGTGGTACGACCACCGTCAGGAGGCAGTGAAACCAGAGCGTGAAGAAGAGCGAGAGGTGATAGGATGCCCCGAACGGGCTGCGGGAGCTAGCGGCGAATCGGCCGCCATTCTGCGACATCCCTTAACGAATCGCCCACCCCCCGGCCCAGCCATTGGCGTGGAGATAGCACCGTCGCTGAGCCCGATGGGGGGCGACACCTCCCCCCAGCAGCAGTACTCGCTGCGCTGGAACGACTTCCAATCCAGCATCCTCTCCTCGTTCAGACACCTCCGGGATGCCGAGGACTTCGTCGACGTCACGCTGGCATGCGACGGGTAAGCTATTGCCTCATCTGCCATACTGATGTCATCTCGGTCTAGCTACATTTTTCGGTTTGATCCGGGGTTTGACCGGACTCGTAGCATGTGCTTACCTCTCAGAGTAACAACTGAACATAGAGGTAGTAAACAAACCACTTCAGCTTGGCGTGCTCAAAGCCATCATCTTTGACGCTTCAGCCTCCAAACATTGATCAGCTGTGACCTCGCAGTGACGGTTCAAATTGTAAACAATGGTGTGTAATGCCAACTAACCTGTAAATTCTTCCAACGCAACCCATGTTACAAACACAGCACTTTTTGAGTTCCATCTCGAAAAACTGTTAAACTACACTAGAATATAACACAGCAAGTCCGTAAAGCTTCACTACATTTACCAACAAATATCGAATTCTATTTTACTGACCAAGCATAAAAGACACATAAACATAACAAACGTTTAGCGCCGGTGCACACTTGTGGCTGTTTACCGTCCGGCGCCGCAACGGCACCGGAATTGCGGTCTGAAGTACTAAGGAATAGATCAAAAGATGCACATTTGTGTCCGGCGCCGCTGTCAATCTATCGCTTAGTACTTCAGACCGCAATTCCGGTGCCGTTGCGGCGCCGGACGGTAAACAGCCGCATGTGTGCACCGGCGCTTAACAGTCGAGCTTCTACCGTAAATAAGTCGCATGAAAATTATATCGGCGTTGCCAGCTTCTCAAAATTTATGTAAGACTCCAGAATTTGCGTTTATGATGAAGAAATATGCAGTAACGCAGTAGAGGTCAACATATCTATTGATTTTGCTGTAATCGTTCCTGAACCATCAAAATACCGCCTTTTTAAACGTAGAATGGAATATTTCTGGATACTATATAATTAAGACGATAGTAAATAATTACGATTGGCGTATGTGGTCGTCAATATGACAACGTAAGAAAAGATGTCGGCCTATTAGAATTAGTTGTTTACTACCTGTATGTTCAGTTGTTACCCTGAGAGTTACCCATAGCTTACTAGGGGGGAGCAGGTGCCCCCCCCCTGTACGTACCTGGCTACGACCGTGCCTTTACCGTCAAATTATACTCGCAGGTGGAATCAGAACACCTAGAGAAAAGGAATATTTACATTTGCTTGGCAGTACCATCTCTAGTACATACGTAACACTTTTGGTTCATTCAAACGCTATTCACCTACATGGCACCTCCAAAAAGAACACCGCTTTTCGTTGATTCAAAAACGATGATATCTGTTGCAAACGTGGCGAGACAGCAGTTGGTTGTGTAAAGATTCCCCCTAGAAAACGACAGCACCAGGTCATGCAGAACGTGGTGCTCCTTTCAGAGCAACTGCTGTAACCATGGGGCGTAGCGTGGCTACAGTTGTAGCAGCATAGCGCGCATGGATCGCAGAAGGGCCAATGCAGCGAGCTAGAGGATCTGGAGCAGGTAGAAGAACTAGACACCGGCACAATGGTCATCTAAGACTGCTGGCCCTTCGAGACAGAATGTGATCCACTCAAGCTGTTGCTGACCCTTGGTACGCAACTATAGGGAGGCTCATTCGAATCCGCACGGTGTACCACAAATTGAGTGAAATAGACTTAGGATCATATCGTCCGCATCATTTATAGTTTTTTATGCTTAGTATTGAGTGAATCCACTTGATGGTAAAATACGCCAAAGTCTGTAAATCGGGAATGATTTTATACATATTATGACCGTCGAATCAAAGAGCGTTTAATAATGAGCGTGGGACAAAATATTTTCGAAGCTGGTCGGCGCAAAATATATTTATTTCTCCTCCCACTCATTGTCTGCATCAGAAAATATTCTACAGAAGTGTTAAACATTAATTGCTGTTGATGAACCGGATTATTTACGTTCGCACAACTGAGTGCCAACGTGCATAAAAATCAAGGGGACTGAATCACTCACACACATTATTAGATACTAGGAAAACACTTGGTAGAATCGACTCAATGACAAAGCTGGCGCTGAAATCGATTATTATTCGAATGAGATTACTGAAATAATGCTCATATTCACCGATATTTCAAAGACATTCGATCAACTGTGGCAAGCAGCTCTCCTAAACAAGCTTCCGTTCTAACGGCATCCCCTAAGCTGAGCCTTGCGTTTGGCTCGCAGACTTCCTCTCAGGTCCAAAAATTTCTATTGTGGTAGAGAAGGCTTCTCCTCTTCCTTACTTAATACTAACGTTGGAGTTCCGCAGGGATCGGTATTGGCTGCGACAGTGTTTCTGCTTTATAACATGAATGATCTGCTCTCTAGCACTACAACGTCAATCCACAATTTTGCGGATGACAGAGCTTTCCATGTAGGTACTATGAGCGACAGACCGATCTCTGTGGTCGAGCTTTCGATTTCAAAGGATCTCACTTAGGATTTAAGAATATGGTGAAATTTAATGCTTCCATGACCCAGTATCGTACACTAGCAAGTTGCAGTCGTTTTTCATACCTTCATACCTGCGGGTGTTAGCCTATTCTAGTCCCGCGTTAACAAACTTCCCCTAACGCAACCTTTTCGCAACAGCCGCGGTACTCTGGTATTTAGGCTCTGCCCACGCGGTCTGTTCAGTTATAAAAAAAGAAGGAAACTGGGAAAAATATCTCGAAATCGTTAAATGATATTATTTAACTAACTCAAATACGCAAACTTACAACTCGACGAAAATTAGCGTCACGTGCCTCAAATCAGTACTTGACTCAGAACTTGGAACACATATTAAGAGATTGTTACTGTCTGTGTTCAGTTACTGTGATGTTGTTTACTACCCGTGTTTGGATCAGTTGATGAAAAACAGAATTCAAGTCATCCGCAATGTAGTGTACGATTTATATTTGAAAAAATATGTTCATGTCAGTCAGAAATATTTAAAGCCTTGAAGTGGCTTCAGTTGAGGAACACTGTAGAATATAAGTATGTAATTTTAGTTCACCAAATTTTATCTTCATCAAAACCAGAATATTTGGAAAAAAATTGATTTTTAGTTATGAGACTCATACCAGAACTGTTAGAAATCGAAATAGCTGGTTCCGCAGGAGTTTTTCGTATAATGCGGCTACATTTTACAATCAATTAAATAATTCATTCAAAACTCAAACACTGTCATGTTCTCGTACATCAGTTAAAACTATGCTACTTGCTAGAGACTGACTAGTGAAGCTGGAATTTCAATCTATAACCTGTTATTACAACTTCATTTTTGTAATAAACGTTTTTTTTCTTCTTTGGGTAAGCATCCTAACATGCTTCTCCCACCTGTATTATTATTTTTAATGTTTTATGTAACTTTTTTACTTTACTTTTGTATATTTTACATCGAACATCTTTGTTCTAACCGACACAAGCAGTTAAGTGTAAGAGTAGCCAAGGCTAAACTGCGCTGCTTGTGTCCCCCTTGGTTTTTTTTTAAATAAAGGTGATATTATTATTATTATATTATCATCATTTTTACATGCATCTTTTTTTTGTTGTTGTTGCAGGTGTTCATTTACGGCGCACAAGGTGGTGCTGTCAGCGTGTAGTCCCTACTTTAGAACTTTACTGAAGGCGAACCCTTGCCAACACCCCATTGTGATACTCAGGGATGTACAGCAGAAAGATATGGAGAATTTATTAAGGTGAGTCCATCTATTCATGTCTCACACGTTTCAATTTGTTGGCCAATTTCTGGTACAAGCTTTGGTTCAATGTCTTGAACAAGAACCTGAATAAAAATAATTTGATAGAACATTTTACCTATATTACGTTTTCCTAATTTATTGTTCACTAAACAGTTCAGTATGCAGTGCATAATAATAATAATTTTGAACTGAAACTGAAACGATTACACTGCGTTTAAAAATAATTGAAAGTCTGCGTTTATACAGGGTGTTTCATAAGTAGGGACTATTTTCATACAGCGAATAGTACTCGCCAAAATGAGTGTTTTTTCCAGTAACATATAATAAACGAAATATTTAGAGAAAACAAGATACTGACCATTAAAGAAATCCTCAATTCTAAGTCCGTCCCTGGGCAATGGCTCAATCACAACAAACAAGGCAGCGCTAGCGGTGCCGATGTCGGTGAAAAAACACTAAAACAGGCAGTTCATCATACGTCGCGTTGCTGTGGCATAGTGTACGAAAGTGCTTGACTTGCTACATCTGTCGATCGGACTTTAAAAACAACAACAGTGGCGTACGCTTATAACACTAATGGGCATGATTTTAATGTACGGTGAGTATGGTCAAAATACCGCTGCGGCTTCGCGAGTGTATGCTGATCGTTTTCCTAACCGTACTCACCCTGCACCTTGTCGATTTGTCTCGCTCGTGCAAAGAGACACAGTATGTCTGAGTCCACATCGTGGTGGATACGCTGGAAGACCTAGACAATCTCGTATGGTCCAAATTGAAGAAGACATCTTAAATCGTACTTTTACCTGTAAGACGACTGCGACAGGACCGCACTTACAACTTCGTAGCAACCAAATAGTGAGTACTTGCTTCATATTTTATTTTACTGTTTTGCTGCTGGTTCACCGTGCACTAGCTTTGCCGTTTCAAGAGCCGTTGCTTCTAAAGAGGAAAGTCCCAACTTTTAGAACACCCTGTATTTTGGAATTAGAAAGACTATATGAGAAACTATTTTATACCCAGAAACAACAGGAAACAATTAAGAACCATTCCAATGCGGGTTTGTTCAATCTTTGCCTCAACACAGCGATGTCCTATTGTATAATACAAAAATTTTAACATATGCACCTTTACAAAAATGTGTAGCTTCTGAAAATGTCCTTCGTAATATACGGAATAATTTGAAAAAACTTCATATATTAACTAATCGGATCCGGGAGTGGAATATTTTCTATCCGATCTCATTCCGTGCTAATTTTTTCCACCAAAGTTAACCTTCCCGTTACCAATACGGCAATTAAAATATCAGCAATGTATGCCATTAACCTTCGCAAAATTCACGATCTTAAATTTTATGTATCCTAATGATAGGTCCGGAGTTGTCGAATGGACGTAATATGATGATGAGGAAAGATTATTATAGGTATTAGAATATTTTGCTGAATTTCTACTCTTCTCAAGATTTTTTGCATAGTTTAATGCTTTGTTTACAAGAAAATATACTACACGCACGTGAAATTCGAACAGCTAGAAAAAAAGGGACATTTGCATTGAAAATTTGTACGCAGCTTGGCAGTACCGTCTCTAGTACACATGTAACACTTTTTGTTAATTCAGACGATATTTACCTACATGACACCTCTAAAGAACTAAAAACGATGATATATGTTGCAAATATGGCGAGAGACCAGTTGGTTGTGTAAAAGAGATGAATTGGTTGTGCAAAGATGGCCCCTAGAAGACGACAGCCCCGGTTTACGCAGTTGAGCCCCTTTAAACGGGATTGGATTGTAGGCCAACGAGAACGAGGTGCTTCTTTCAGAGCAATTGCTATAACCATGGGGCGTAACGTGGCTACAGTTGTAGCAGCATGGCTCGCATGGATCGCAGGAGGGCGAAAGCAGCGGCAAGATCGTTATCTACGACTACTGGTCCTTCGAGACAGAAAGTGATCCACTCGAGCTGTGGTTGAAGCTTGGTATGCTGCTATAGGGAGGCTCATTCGAATCCGCACGGTGTACCACAGATTGAGTGAAATGGGCTTAGGATCATATCGTCCGCATCTAGTGTTTCCATTCACTGCAGCTCATCGTCAGCAGCGCTTAGATTGGTGCCAAGAACACCGACAATGGGATGCTGAGTGGCATCAGACGGCCCTCTCCAACGAGTCCAGGTTTTGTCTGGGGGCACATGACGGCACCATGTGTATGACCACGGCGGGATGAACGACGTGATGTCCAGTTTGCTGTTGAGCGCCATGTACACCGTCCTAATGGTTTGATGGTTCCATTGCATTCAACAGCAAGTCACCTTTACTTGTGATTCGTGGCACAATGACTGCGCAATGTTGCATTGTGTGAATGGGGTGTTAGAGCCAATTGCCATTCCATGTGTTCGAAGCCTCGAAGAGGGTTTCTTTCTAATTGAAAAGTATGGGATTAGATGGGTCGATGCGTAGGCGATTTACCCAATCCTCCCACCACGCTGGACGAACTGGAACACGCTGTGAGGACAGCTTGGGAGGCTGTACCTCTAGAGTTTACCAACAACCAGATTACGAGCATGCCGCGGAGGCTAGAGGGGTGCATTCGTCAACATGGAGAGCCTACCCATTATTGATCTGTTGTATTTTTTTATAAACTAATTATGGCCAATGAGTTCGTTTATTATTGAATTTGCTCCTACCGGATTTCATAAACCACGACCCTTTTCTTCTCAGTGTTCGGACTTCAACTGCCAGTAGTATATCAAAAAATGAATTTGTGGTCTTTGGTTTCTTAGCCTGACGAAGTTGAGTGTTGAGGCTTGACGTTTCATCAACACGAGTGGATGACATCTTCAGAGTCTATTTCACTTCCGAAATACTTAGTTTATTTATTGGGAAACATATTTAAAGTCGCTTTTAGAACCAAACCAGTGCCGATCATACGATTGTTACGCGAATGGGTGTTTCAATGAAGAAAGTAACTGTGCCTATCTTTCTTGTAATCAAACTTGATCTATTCGAAAGAGTAATGATTTATTTTGACCGTCGTCGTCCATTTTAGAGAAACTCCCAATAAACGCATAATTATCACGGTCAGTCGGTCGTAAAATTTTATTCACCAAATTGCAATGACATTTAGCTATTGAAGGTGATTAATCGACGACGGCATGCGATTATGAAAAAAAACCACCGCCACACGATCTGCTCCCAAATAACTTTTATGTATACTTAAATGTCACTACACGGCTAATAAACCTGCTCTAGTTAATGATAAACTCGTTTTACCTTAGATTGAAATTGGGCAGGTCAAGAATTTGAATTGTTCTGAGGTGTGTGTATGTTATGGACGCGGACCTGCTTTCTATAATATATATTATGTAGTACATATTCGTATACAGGGTGAGCAAAAAACACGAAAAATATAGAGGGAGCATAAACAAAAAAGCAGGAAAGAATTTGCTTGAGTAAATTCAATCGGCAAACGGCGCTTTCATTGTGGAACCGGAAGCGATATTGACACAACCGGATTTTTCTCGGACTACTTTTTTCATGATGATTCCGAATCTGTACTTGGTTTTTCTCCAGCACCTGTAGTTTTGGCTATCTTTTGTATACGGACAGGCAGACAGAGGCTCTGCATAAGCTGTCTCCAGTGAGTGAAAAAGGGTATAGGGTATAGGTGTACTTTGGACCGACATATAACCGAAATTTCAATATAGAATTTGAGACCATAATAACTGCTCGAACTATTTTGTAGAATTAATTTTCTGAATTGGCGGCAAGAGTATATATATGGGTAAAGTAGAGCCCAGAGATATACCATTTGTGTACGTTTTGCGCTATATAAAAACTGCATACCATCTCTTAGTACAGTTCATTATTTAGAATAGATACAGTTTTGATAATATTCAATGGTTACCATTATTTTACTTTCGTACTCGTAACCAATTCATGGAATGTGCTTTTAACGAATTTTCTAACAAAACGTAACCTTTTAGAATGGTGAAAATGAAACACTAAGTTGTATTTGAACGTAAATCTGTCGAATGACGTTCACTATGTATATTTTGACTGAACTATGATAAGACCGACACATTCCAGGATTATTAGCGACTCGATCGATGAAGAGGACCGGACTTAGTCAAATTGTTTAGGCAGGTATTGCTACCGTTATTGATACCAACGCCAGTCTGCTTTTACTTTTGTGCGTTACTTTTCTGTCTGAATCGGACGTTTTTTTCGGAAGTGTGACAGCTAGAGTATGTTTCGGCCTTGGGAAGATAATGGGATTTCACAGCGATGTGAATTACCCTGCAGCAGTGAAGCTACGTCGGCGGTTTGTCATTACGGTGGTGAAAGTAGTGACTATAGTACGGACACTGATAATGAATTTGAACAGAGGGAGGTGGAGGTAGACCAATTAAAACCTCAAAAAAGGTCACATCTTAGCGCAGATGCAAAACAAATAGTACTAAATGATAATGAACTAACGAAGGATCCGGAGAATGAAAATAAGGGGAGTATGATCAAAAAGACGTCAATTCTAACACACGTTCCATATCCAACAGTATGTGAAATTTTGAGAAAGGGGCCACAAAAGAGGAAGCGTAGGTTTGATGCTGGTGTTTCAAAAGAACTAGATCCCACGATCACAAAATTATTGAGGAATATTGTGTACAAAAAGTGCAAAATTAATGAACTACCCACAATCGAATCCGTTCAAAGACCATTGGTTAGAATGGGGTAACAGTATCCAAGGAGTACATTGCAGTGATGGATTAGGAAGATTGGGTTTAGGTACAGAACTGTGAACAAACGAATGGCTATAATGGAAAGTGCAAGGATTGTGGGATGGCGGCACGATTACTTGCACAAGATAGAGCAATACCGGAACGAGGGGAGGTCAGTGTACTACCTTGACGAGACCTAGTATGATACCCATGATACCGCTAAAAAGGGATGGACCGACGGTACGAAGAAGTGTTAGCTAAAAGGCGTTCCACCAAATAAAGGATCCCGTATAGTTATCTTACACTGCGGATCATCTGACGGCTAGGTCGAAAACGCACTCAAATTATGCGGAAAGAAAATTGAAGACTGCAATATAGACTACAACAAAAACATGGACTCGGGAATATATGAGCAATGGTTTGAGTATACCCTTATTCCCAATTTAAAGCCATTTAGCGTCATCGTAATGGACAACGCAAGCTATCACACCAGACAAAGGAACAAAATTCCGAATTCAACGTTATCGAAGGCGGAAATACAAGATTTTCTCATAAAACAGGATTTGTACTTTGAAGAAACTTACAAAAAAAAACTGAATTATTGAAAGTCCTCCACACTGAACAGTTTGAGAAACAATATGTCATAGAAAGCATAGCTAAAAAGTATCGTCATGATGTTTTAAGGTTGCCTCCCTATTTTTGCATTTTCAGTCCTATAGAATTAATTTGGGGACAACTAAAACAACGAATCGAACGTTAAAATTGAGTGTAGAAAGGAATAATTTACCATAATTATGGTTTATATGATCATATTGAAATGTTAATTTATATTATATAATTAGTTACCTCTACCATATATTTTTCAACAGATAAAAAAGTTTCAAACATCTTGTTCAACCAACTGATGTATGAGCACTTTATTGGATAGAATGAACATTTTCGTTGTTGCCCACTCCAACGAATTCGAATCCCCAGTCCGACCCCGTTCCCTTTCTCTGTCGGCACTTTTTGCGGAGTTCCTCACTTTGTAAACAAATGGTATATCTCTGGGCTTTACTATAACAGCAACAAAATGCTAATAGGTTACCAACACTGATCTTAACAAGGTAAGTGGCAACATCAAAACAATAAAATAGCAAAGCTATACCAATAACCATTTTTTTATCCTGAATTTTAGGAAAACTTCTAGACAGTAAGGCAAACAACAGCATTTACATCACGTTCAAAAACATTATCCCAATTAAGACTTGCAACTTCAGTACTCACAGTTTTATTGATGTTCGTTTCTTTAGTGTTGTTCAAGCCCACGCTACGTAGGCAAACAATCTAGAGGTCATTATCTTTGAATCTGAGTGTAATATTACATTGCGGGATATCACAAATGATAATATATTGCCAATTATGTGTCCGAATAGAAATGACTTGGCAGAATCGATGGTAAATAACGTCAAGATAATCTTCTAGCGGATCTTTTTATAAACGTCACGTATGTATTTGTCGGCATCGTACGTACGTTATTCTGGTTTAGAAATTAAAAGCATTGTCCTAGTAATTTGATTACCGGCTCCTGGCTCAGCCAGAAAATGCTATTTATTAGTATACGCTATCGGACGATCTGCATATTCATTAAATCGAAACGGAGACTGGCGAATTAAGAAGATATCACGCTACTACGGGGGTGATTTGAGAATTACTTATAAACTTAGTAGACTACTCACAAGCGAAATCCAAACACCGAGGAAAAAGGGGATGCGGTTGATGAAATGATGACAACGATTTGCCGTAATTAGTTTATAACAAAATACAAAAGAGCAATAATGGGTGGGCCCTTCATGTTGACGAATGCAGCCCACTAGTCTACGCGGGCGGCATGGTCGTAATCTGGTTGTTAATGAACTCTAGAGGCACAGCCTCCCAAGCAGCCCTCAGCGTGGTCGAAGGATTGGGTAAATCGCCTATGCATCGACCGATCCAATCCCATACTTTTTCAGTTGGCGATAAATCAGGTGATCGTGGAGGTCAGGGGAGCACCCTGACGTCAGCTTCCTGTAGGAACCTCATCGATACCCTTGTAATATGAGGACGTGCATTATCTTGCTGGAAAAAACCCTGTTCGAGGCCTGGAATGGAACGGCAATTGGTTCTAACACCTCATTCACATAACGTTGCGCAGTCATTGTGCCACGAATCACAAGTAAACGTGACTTGCTGTTGAATGCAACAGCACCCCAAACCATCAAACCAATAGGACGGTGTACATGGCGCTCAACAGCAAACTGGAGATAACGTCGTTTACCCCGTCGTCGTCTTACCTATTGGCGTCCGTCGTGTGCCCCCAGACAAAACCTGGACACGTTGGAGAAAGACATCTGATGCCACTCAGCATGCCATTGTCGGTGTTCTTGGCACCAATCTAACCGTTGGCGATGATCAGTTGCAGTGAGTGGAAGCACTAGAGGCGAACGATATGATCCTAGGCCCTTTTCACTCAATCTGTGGTACACCAGGCGGATTCGAATGGGCCTTCCTATAGCTACATTCCAAGCATCAGCAACAGCTCGAGTGGATCGCATTCTGCCTCGAAGGGCCAGTAGTCGTAGATGACGATCTTGCCGGTCTGTAGTTCTTCTGGTGCCCAAGAACCTCTGGCCCGCTGCATTTCCTACTATTCCCTATTCAAAGAGGCTTAACTGTGTAAACTGGGGCTATCGTCTTCTGGGGGCATCATTACACAGCCAATTCATCCCTTTTGCACAACCAACTGATCACTCGTCGCATTTGCAATGGATATCGTTTTTGAATCGACAAAAAGTCATGCTTTGTTTTTACATGTCTAGAATTTTTTGAGGTGCCATGTAGGTAAATAGCGTCTGAATGAACAAAAAGTGCTAGTGTACTAGAGATGATACTGCCAAGCTGTGTACAAACTTTCAATGCAAATATTCCTTACTTTTTAGGTATTCGGAATTCACTTGCGTGTAGGATATTTACAAAATAATTTTATTAGTCGGTGATTCTAAAATACAGCACAGAATTGACTATATATTTATTAAAAGCATCATTTTCTTTTAGGTTTATGTATAACGGGGAGGTACATATAGGCCAAGAGCACCTCACGGACTTCTTAAAGACTGCACAAATGTTACAAGTTAGAGGACTGGCCGATGTTCAAAGACTGACACCATCGGAACACAAGATCTCACCTGTAAGTCCACATTCTCACAATACTTTATTATCTTGACACTGCTTTAAAGCGCCACCTTCTGCAGCTTTCTCGTCGGCAGCAGTTGATGATCTTTCACCTCAATAGTCTTCATACATACTTTTACTGAGAAATTATTTGCACGAATCGTCACAAAAAACACGGCTTTTGACTGGTATCATGAATTTCTTTTCATGCCTGTATATGATAGAGTATGGCAAAAGAACCTTCTCATATTTTTCCGCGATTTTTTTTGGGCACGGGAAAGTCTAGAAAATGAGGAAAATATTTGAATCTTTCTAGTCGCGTGACGTTACGCAACTATAGGGGAACAGTAATCGGAAGTTGGATATGTATGCCGTGTTGCAGTTCTAACTTAAGTCCCAATATTCACTGCATACTTTTATGTGAACCTCTACACATGCTAAAAAATAGATAATTTTATATAGGTATACGGTTCTAAAAGAAATTATTCAGCGGCAGCTTCATGATCGTGGAAGGTCGCACAGTGACCGCGATATGGTCCGGGAGGTGGCGTCAAATTTCATCGGACCATTAAACTGAGGCTGGATTTTTTAATGTAGACTATCTTAATGTTGATGAGAAAAAATGTCTATGTTAGCTGGTCCAGATCCGTGACCTAAGATTTTGAGAGCCTGCGTAAATGGCAAAAAAGGGACCCACGTGGCTGCGCGATGAACAGCGTCAGCCTTCGATAGTGGGGCAGCAGCAGCAGCCTCGTGCGCGGTTAGCGCTTGGGTGGGTGACTGAATTGCACCGCGCGCACGGGCATTCAGATTCGAAACCGTGAAAATTGCGTCAATATAGCGATTTGGAAGTTGACGAGGCAAAAAATGCACTGCTGTTGTATGGCGCGCATCGCACCGATTGGATAAATTTATTCCTTTTTTTTAACTTCAAAATGGCATTACTAGTGAACAAAACGACATAAAGAGTAACGAAATGCAACTATACATATACTGTGTAAGGCTTTCGCGGCCATCGTCCAATGAATTTGTGGTTCTTGGGTTTTTAGGCCGGCGTCGTTTAGCGTTAAAGCTTGACGTTTCGCCACCACGAGTGGATGGCATCTTCAGAAGCTATTTCACTTCGGCGACTTTCAAAATACTGGCGGCTGGTGAATCTTTACCTGTATTTATACCTGCTAATGGTGACGTGGCCCAACCAGGTAGCGTTGGTAGCCCCGCCCCTTCGCGATATGGTAGTGTCTTCAGGTCCTTTAGGATGGGTATCCATGTCCGGTTGATTTTCTGTGTTTCTTCTTTCCTGTTGAAATTATTATGATGTTTCTGTATTTCGATGGCTTCTCTTTGAAGTCTGGCATGGTATGAAGACGTTGCGGCAAGAACCTGTGTTTCTTCAAACTTGATCCTGCGACTTCCCTCCTTAATCGCATGTTCGGCTACCGCTGATTTGTCCGTATGGCCTAGTCGACAGCTAGCCTTATGTTCTGCAATTCTTGTGTTTATAGATCGCTTCGTTGTTCCTATGTATACACTCCCACATGTGCATGGTATGCGATATACCCCCGGTGTTGTGAGTGGGTCTCTTTTATCTTTCACCGTTCTCAAATATTCCTGTATCTTTCTTGTGGGCTTGTAGATCGTCCTGACGTTTTCCTTTCGTAACATTTTTCCTATTCTGTCTGTTATTCCAGGCACATAGGGTAGAAAAGCCTTTGCTATCGGTTTAGGTTCTGATTTTGCCCTATTTCTTCTCATTGTCCTTGTTATTTCTTTTTCTGTGTAACCATTTGCCTTGAGAGCATTCTTTAGATGTTCCAGTTCGGTGTCGAGTTCTTCTGGTTCGCACACTTTTCTAGCCAAACCTTTTCAAGCACGTGTTAACGACAACCTACTTCGTCTGGGATGCCAACATGTACGAACAAATTGAAGGTGTAGCCATGGGGAGCCCTCTAAGCCCGGTGGTAGCGAACTTTGTAATGGAGAAGGTCGAACAGGCAGCTTTGAAGAGCGCTCAATACAAGCCCAAGATATGGCTCAGATACGTGGACGATACGTTTGTCATATGGAATCACAGGATCAAGTTTGAAGAAACACAGGTTCTTGCCGCAACGTCTTCATACCATGCCAGACTTCAAAGAGAAGCCATCGAAATACAGAAACATCATAATAATTTCAACAGGAAAGAAGAAACACAGAAAGTCAACCGGACATGGATACCCATCCTAAAGGACCTGAAGACACTACCATATCGCGAAGGGGCGGGGCTACCAACGCTACCTGGTTGGGCCACGTCACCATTAGCAGGTATAAATACAGGTAAAGATTCACCAGCCGCCAGTATTTTGAAAGTCGCCGAAGTGAAATAGCTTCTGAAGATGCCATCCACTCGTGGTGGCGAAACGTCAAGCTTTAACGCTAAACGACGCCGGCCTAAAAACCCAAGAACCACAAATTCATTGCAACTATACACCTAGTTTTGAAACAAAACTCAAGCTAGATGGCTGGGTAGCGGCAAATAAACAGCGAAGTGTACTCTTAAGACTCTATTTCCAAGCTTTCGGGATCATTAGATCCCTTCTTCAGGGCTACAAAGACAATATAGCAATCAGCAATATTAGAAAAATTAAGATTGAAAAGTTTTTACTTACAAAAGTTTGTGAGGATGTTGCTGGAAGATGTTATAAAACAAGCCAAAAGAGCAAGTAACAACACATATCTTGCATGAAGCACGTTATACAGACACAGAAATTTACGAAAAACATTACACAATTTACTGTTAAAAGTTAAAATCTTAATAAAACAGTAACAGTAAATTGTGTAATGTTTTTCGTAAATTTCTGTGTCTGTATAACGTGCTTCATGCAAGATATGTGTTGTTACTTGCTCTTTTGGCTTGTTTTATAACATCTTCCAGCACCATCCTCACAAACTTTTGTAAGTAAAAACTTTTCAATCTTAATTTTTCTAATGTTGCTGATTGCTATATTGTCTTTGTAGCCGTGAAGAAGGGATCAGATGATCCCGAAAGCTTGGAAATAGAGTTTTAAGAGTACACTTCGCTGTTTATTTGCCACTACCCAGCCATCTAGCTTGAGTTTTGTTTCCTAACAAATCGGCAACGATTACCCGCTTCCTAAAATAACACCTAGTTTTGTATACACTAAGAGGTTATAATGATTTAATCATTCTTTTCAAACCCATGATACTAGTCCATTAGGTAACTTTTCATATGATACCGTACTTTTGGCCACCGGTGTATGTATCCTCTCGAGGTGCATGAAAAATTGCCATCATCAACATTCCCGATGCAGCTTGCATCATCATGGTGATGTATGGGATATTTGAAGTTAGAAATACATACCGGTAATCTTTTAGGCTGTAGAAAAAATAGGCCAGCTTGATTGTATATTTTATGTGTGGTAAAAATAGGATCCTAAGTAGACTGCATGGTTATTTGATAATTTAATTCTTGGCTGGTATGCGTTAAGGTATCTTCTAATTAGCGCTGAATGAAAATATACAATTATCTTTAAATATGTAAATTGTTTGAGGATCCTGCACTGCATGTTTTTTTGAACCTCACTGTAAAATAATTGAAATCCTAATTTTGGAAGCAGTATTAGCATTTTTGATGAAACTGATAGATTACGTGTATGTACATGTTTATCAAATAACTTGCTTTTATTCAGGTTGGAAAATCTCTGTCGTGGTAGACGGCTTTTCCTCTTCTTGCCGTACCATCAATGCTGGGGTTCCGCAGGGATCGGTATTGGCTCCGATATTGTTTCTGCTTCACATTAATGATCTACTCTCTAGCACTACAAATCCAATCTACAGTTTTGCGGATGACAGTACGCTGCATGCAGGCATCATGAGCAATAGACCAATCTCTGTGGTCGAGCTGGAACGCAGAAGACTGGCAGTGGCAGCTTCACTTTCAAAGGATCTCGATACCATTACCGATTGGGGGCTCAAGAGTATGGCAAAATTTAGTGTTTCCAAAACCCAGTATTATACGCTATCAAACAAGAAGTGCCCAAGCCAACACCAGGTTCTCTGCTCTGCCAAGCTGTTAGGAGTCAACGTACCAAAAAATCTGATCTGACACGAACACGTTGCGTCAATTGCACTAGTTGCTGGTAGAAAAGCCTGGCTACCTATTTAGAGCCCGACAGTACTTCTCACCATGTAACCTTCACACGTTATATTTATAAAGCCCAGATAATACCTGGCCTGGAGTATTGCTCTCAAGTCTGGGAAACTGCTGCCCCTATAATAGATGCCGTTCAGAGAAGGGCAGTTCGACCAATTGGCGACCCGGCCTCAACGCGCCGCCTCCAGACACTTTCTCACCGGCGTGTTGTTGGTGACCTTTCACTCTTCTACTGATATTCAAACGGAATCTACTCCTCTGGGCTATCCTCTATCGTTCCGCCGCTCACTGCTCCTATCAGATGCACCCGCGCGACCGCTGCATCTCATCCTAAGACGGTGGTTCTTCATACATCAAGGTACAACCGCCCATTTATTCCCAGGGTGTCCAAGGCGTGGAATGGACTACCAGGAGATGTATTTATTGCGTCTGCGGGTATTGTCCAATTCAAATTCCGCGTTAACAAACTTCCCCTGACATAAACCTTTCACAGCAGCCGCGATCCTCTGGTATTTAGGCTCTGCCTACGCGGTCTGCTTAGTTATAAAAAAATAAGTCGTGGTTCGTCTAAAAGACAGTCTTCTTTTTTATCACACTGCTCTCTTTTCTTTGACGATTAGTGAATGTCCTCTACTTTTATACACCAAGGAGATTCAGGTTCTTTGCTCATTTGAATTTGCCGCATTAGCTTATTACCTCCAAGGTAGGAAAATATTATTTTTTATGCTCTTCAGAATTCGTCTAATTATATTGTAAATAATTTTGTGGTGTTCGGTCCAGATGCGTGTTCTAATAGTCCGGACTTTCTTGTCTCTGCTCTCTGGGTGTTGAGTATGTACTCCTTAATTCTCGCTCCAAAGAAGTCTTTTCGTTTCTCCCATGTATACTTTGCCGCATTAACATGGCACCATGGAGATGTAGAACCTTATAAGAATCGTTTTTTTTTACTTCCCACCGATAGGTGAGGGGAGTATTGTGATCGCGAAAATTTTCGATTTTGTGATAATCCACTTTTTGGGCGTTTCATGATGTCTACATAACGAAAATCCACGTCACTCATTTCCGTCGATCTGCCTGTCTGTCGGTCTGTCTGTCTGTCTGTCTGTCTGTCGCGTTTTTCTACCCTCGTAATCTCAGTAACCGCTGCATAGATTTTGATGAAATTTGGGCAGCGATATGCTGTGGGTTCCTAGTAGGTAATGCTGCTAAAATTTTGAAAATCAGTGCATTGACGGCGCAGTAATTAGCAAAAAACAAAGAAAATAGATATTCCTCAAACTTCGTTTTTAGACGTTTCAGGAGTTCCTGATCATTTTCTACTTTTTTTTTGGATGGGGGTGAATTTGGGGTGGTTGGGGGGTGGGGGGTTGTAAAACTGAAAAATTTGTTGTATTCATAATGAGCTCTCCAATGACCTGTGAATGAAAGACCTAGTGGCATAATTCACCTTTTTAGGTCCATCCAAACATTGCTTCGCTTATAATAGAAACCAAGGGACTTGGAATTTGTGATGTATACAATTCGAGTATTGTTTTAGATCGTTCTATATTGCTTAACGCGAAAATGATTGAATGGATTTTAATGAAACGTTGACACAGTATTACTACCGCGGCGAAGATGAAAAACGCGTATGTTTTGGAAAAATCGTGTCAGTGGCGGCGCAGCAATAATAAAAAAACCAAAAATATAAAAACAGCTCAAACTTTGTTTTTAGGCGTTTTAGGGGTTTCTGACCGTTTTCTACTTTTTTTTGGGTAGGGCTGCATTTGGGGTGGTTGGGGGGTGGGGGGTTGTAAAACTGAAAAATTTGTTGTATTCATAATAGTGCGTCCATTGACCTATGGAAAAAATAACTAGCGGTATATTCTTTTTTTAAGTTCATCTGAACATTGGCTTGTCTATTACAGAAACCATGGGACTTAGAATTTTGTGATGTTTACATATACAAGTGTTGCTTAATTTCGTTCTATGTATATTGCGTAAAGCGAAAATGATTGAATTGATTTTAATGAAATTTCGACACAGGAATTACTATCGCGGAGAGAATGGTAAACACGTCAGTTTCTAGAAAATCGTGTCAGTGGCGGCGCAACAATAATCAAAAAACTAAAAATATAGAAACAGCTCATACATCGTTTTTAGACGGTTTGTAGGCTCCTGAGCATTTCGCATCGCATGCAGTATCAAAACTGTGGCGTCCTAGTTCCTAAGGAGGGAGACGCAAGAAACTATTTACCAGAGTTTTTGTGTTGGATGTTTTTTGCGGGCAAATGGGCGATGATTTGGTTGCAAGGGATTTCAGACTCTAGCTTCATGCTATGGGAAAATAATGAACTGGTATCATCGTAATGTGTGGGAAGTACTGAGTCAATCAACTTGACTCCATTTTTCAACTGTACTTACCACAGTTTTGACTGGATAGATACCAAACATTTTGAGGGGCTACAACTTCGATGAAATCTTAGATAAGGAAAGCGGAGGCATATCGCGCGCCAATCTATTGCTATATGTTTGTATTAGCTGAAACAGAAAACGTTTAGATGCCAAAATGTTGGTGGAAAACAAATAATTTTGTACGGTAGTATTTTTTTGTGGTATTAAGCGGTTTTAAAACCAATGATTGTAAAATATTGTGGTGTGCATAATGGTAGGGTGTGCAGTTTACGGTTGTAAAAGCCATAGTAGTGGGAAGGAGCCAGGAATCACTTTTCGTTGGTGAATTTGTGTTCATATTTTTTGGTGCATTCGAAGTTTATGCAAATATCTCGATGTCTAGTTCAGAGATATATATATGTATCCAAAATATAATTTCAAATGTACCACTACCATGCGAATCATAATATTTTTGATGTATATATTTTTTAGGGCATGTTTCAGTTCAAACACAATCAGTTTTCCAGTGACGTATCTGTTATAGCTTACATTTTGCAAGACAAGAAATGGAAATGGAACCACTTAAATTTCAACTGTGGATGGTAAAATTGGCCACACAGAACCCGTGAATAACAATATTTTAATAAATTATATTTGTAAATAGATTACTTCTCCAAATAGCTTAACCCCATTAGCTACGACACTGGGACTAGCGCTTTGGTAATTTTTGGTAACAGAGATGTCAGCCGCGCGTTTTATCTTCCCGCTTTCCTTGTCAAAGGATGAAATAATGCGATTTGTAATGCATATTCTATGTTTACAAATGCGTCAAAGATTTGTGGTGCGGCATTACTTCTGAAAGACGAGTGTACAGATAAGTTCGCAAAAATGTTGTGACGTTTGCATGACAAACTCTACATTATGGAAATTGAGAGTAGGCGGCAGAAAAGATCTGCCTGTGCGTCATCTGGTACCCAGAGGTAACGGCAAACCAAAGGAAGTCGCTACTAAAAAGCAGCAAACTTCTTGGCGGAACGCAAAGGCGCATTCGCTTCACCTAACCAGACAAGCGCGCTTCTATGCCAACTACATATGAGGGTCGATATACGAGGGTTGCTCTGTATCTCCGTCAATTCACCAGTACGCAGACAGCTGTTTCACGCTTATTAGCGGTCATCAGTGCGCCGTAGGTCGACTGACGGAGGTAGAGACCATCAGAATTTTCTTGCATATTGCATATTCTATGTTTACTAATGCGTCAAAGATTTGTGGTGCGGCATTACTTCTGAAAGACAAGTGTACAGATAATCTCGCAAAAATGTTGTGACGTTTGCACGGCAAAATCTACATTATGGAAATTTTCGTACACTGTCAAATATATTAACATCTAAATTACAAAGTAAGTAACCTTTACGTATATGAGACATTATATGTAATTGGGTGTAGAATAATATCACGCCATCTAATAAAACACCCGATTGTCGTTAAACCGGGCAAATTAACATAAAATCGTCGAAAATCCAAGGTTGCTTTCAAGTTTGGCAAGGTAATAAATAAATATAATTTCGTATGAAGCAGACTAGAGAAACAATAATTCCTAGACTTACTTATTGAAAGTAGAAATAACGATACACCTACGTCGTTTCTTTTTTATTGGCTAAGCCTACTAAGAAGAGGTAATATTCCTATTCACTAAATTTATGTTGCTGTAAATGTGGATAAAATATTGCTGTACAAAAAAGGAAACGTACCCATATTTCGGCTGGAATAACATGATGCTATGATTGGATTTATTGCAATAGGATATTGTTTCTAATTTCAGAAACCAGTGATTGCCTCTCTATTTGCAATTCACACACTCACATACTGTCAGCTAAGTTTCGTCACCCCCCTTCTCTGAAATTACTAAAAAAATAAAAATCGCCATTTCGAGGGAGAACTCTTCCACTGAATAAGTCGTCATTGTGCCATCAACCCCCTCACTCCCCAGCAACCTCTACTTCAAAATATCCAATGAGACCACCACTCGTAACCTCAACTCATCTGATCACTACTCTCAAAAGTTAGAGCTGATAACTACAAGTCCTGTAAATCCTAGTAAAACGAATTTATTTTTAGGCGATACTTCAATGAGCAAAATCTAACGTATGTTGCAAAAGCTTTGAGAATTTTTTTCAAAACTCGGAAAGTAGTTTCACCGTTGGAAACAATTCACAAATCGTTACCATGGTAACCAGTCAACATCTAAACGTAACAATAAAACGTTGTTTATTATGCTGTGAATAAAACCATTTTGGTTATAAGTTGTCAAAATGTCGTACAAATTAGATATTCGGAAGAGTATTTACAGTCTAGTTGGACGACTTGAAAAAAAAATAGCTCGTCTATATCAATATCAAAATATTTCTGTTGCCACAATTTATCGAGCGATCCGTGAATGCGAAGCAGGTATTCCTTGTACAAATGTACCAAAAAGTGGACGTCCAAGCGTTGAATGCTGCTAAAAGTTCAAAGAATGGTCAACAGAAGTTGAACATCGAGTTGGAACTTCAGCACGAAAACTTGGACGCATTTTGCACGTCAATGGTAGTACAATCTGTAGAGATATGAAGAGACATAACTTAAAATTCCGAAAAAGAAAAAAATGTCCGAAGTATTCCACAAATCAGTTACAAAGAATTCCTCAATGCTGTCGCAATTTACGTCGTACTCATTTTGCTGGCAACATAAAAATTATTCTTGACGATGAAAATTATTTCACATTTTTGAACTCGGAAATCAAAGGTAATGATGGTTTTTATATAGGCCACTTTGAAGCCTGTCCAGATAATGTAAAATTTAAACGAAAAGAAAAGTTTGAAAACAAAGTGTTAGTATGGTGAGCTGTATCAGACAACGGTTTTTCACAGCCGTACGTTGGTCGAGTTAGGGCCGAAGCGGTTACCGCAGAAGCCTATACTCAAAGATATTTGCCTAAACTACTTAATTTTATTAATACCCACTATGTTAATGACAATATAATGTTTTGGCCAGATCTAGCTTCAAGTGATTTTGCTTTGCGTACGAGAAACTGGCTAGAACACCACGGAATACCTTTTGTACCACGAAAGACAACCCTCCCAATCTTCCTCAAGCAAGATCTATCGAAACTTTTTGGGCTCAACTGAGTGCCAAAGTTTATAACAATGGCTTGGAAGCTCAAAACGAACAGCAGTTAAGAAGAAGAATAATGCTAAAGATCAGAGAAGTTGATTTAGAATCTGTCCATAACCTAATGAGGAAAATTAAGAGGAAATTGCGAGCCGTGGAAGATCATGACCCATAAGCAGTACTTTAATATCATTTTTATATTAAGAAATATTGTTATTTTTTGTTACAGTTCAAATATATTGTGAGATATTTTTTTAATTTTTTGAAAAACTTCTCAACACTTTTGCAACATACGTTAAACCTTTTGTAGATTCCATAAGTAGAGAAACTTGGTGTGATTTCTTTATTAAAACTTCTTCCTTGGAAGTCAATAGCAGAATTGGCTGCGAAAAGCCTCCCATGGGTCTGCTTTTTCTTTAGGAGTAGAAACCATGGACGTGTCCTGTCTGGTCAAGGGTGGTATTGACGAATAGGCAAAGTTCTTACTAACAGGCTTAGCTACAACCAGAATAATAATAATATGGAAATGGAAATTGAAATTGAAATATGTAAGATACTTCCTAAACTCCGATCAATAATAGTCCAGGTGTTGACTCGGCACAGCCCGTCACCACTTGTTGCTACCGCTATCATGCGAGTTGAACTTAGCAAATCAGAATAATGGAAATAAAACGACTCTGGAAACAAAACAAAGTCACTATTAACCCCCTCATTATGTCAGTGTCAGGCCTTACACCAAACACGTTTACACAACACCTCCAACAGTTGGGCCTGGACGAAAAGTTACACAAAATATTCCAAAGGTCTGTAATCCTGAGGACCTGTAATATTGTGCGATCCTTCCTAAATTCCGATCAATAATAGTCAGTCAGGGTGTTGACTTGGCACAGCCCGTCAACACTTGTTGCTACCGCAATTATGCGAGAGGAACTTAGAAAGTCAGATAAGATAATAATAATACTAATAATAAGGTTTATTGCCTGCAAAGACAAAAGGTATAAAATACACATAGTGTTTTTTCATATATACCTAAACTTACATATTTATAATATCACAATGATAATGACAGGTATGTATACAAACGGATATAAAATATACATATAGTACATGCGTTTTAAAGGTGCCAATTGAAATTGAATAATCTAAATAAAACTGCTGCAAATAACTATATATGTGCACTGCTTGATACATAAAGCTGTGTGGTGTTTTGGGATGCTAAGAGCTTTTTTGTTTCTTATATTAACTGTATGTAAATCTTCTCGACGGATTATTAGTTATTTTAAGTATAGTTGTGTTCCAAATTGTATTACTTTATATAAGAGGCAACTCATCTGAAGTTCTCCTCTTTGCTCTATTGATAGTCATTTAGCTGTTTCACGATAAGGGCTAATGTGGTCTAGCTTTCGGACTTTGAATGAGTATCGTAGACAAGCATTTTGTACTTTTTGAATCCGATGCTTATTATATTGAGTTAAATAAGGCATGTAGATAAAATCCATGTAAGTTCTGCGAGATAGTACAAGAGCGCTGGTTAGAGTAAGTTTAATATCTGGACGATCCAGGGCATGAGAGGAGCTTGTTTTTAACTTTTTTGTTTGTCACTTGTTGCAGACGACGTGTCCGTCCACAGCGTTACCGTGGCCCCCCGACCGCGTGAGCCTGGCCCCACGCGACCCTGACCGCGACCTCAGGTCTCCTCCCTCGAAACGGGCCCGGAGTCTGGAGGACCGCCCGGAAAGTCCGGCGGGCGACAGTCAGACGCCCCCCGCCCAACGGAACGGAGATGCCTCCCATCTGCACCAGCAGGAATCGCTGTTGGGGCAGGCACTCGAAGGAGGACCCACCATCATCACCAAGGAGGTAAGAAATTTAAAGGAACTAAGAACATAATAATAACTTCATTCTCAGTCAGTACAAATAAATATATAATAATTATTCCGGATCTCGTAAACCAGAATATTTACAAAGATGATTAAATTAGAAAAAAGTTGCGGTTTGCCGAACCCTGCAATATAAGTTTTGAAAATTTTAAAATTCCGATTACTTCCGATGATATTTGGGAAAAATCGAATTTTCTTGATTTCGTTTTTATTTTTTCTCACTCTATTTGAAAAGATATGACAATGCAAATTTCACATTCCCATTGCAACTATTCCTGCTTCGTTTCTTAAAAGCCATCATCAACTTTGGTTTTTAAAATACTAAACAACCTCTTTATATCGGCGACAAAACGTTGGCGCTGGAACAAAAATGGAATTACGTCATCACGTAAAGGAGAAAAAATGCCATAGGATTTTGAATTTTATTTTGATTTATCTTCTTTATTTAAAATACGAAAAAAAAAAATAAGTAAGCAATATTTTGTCATCAAATTAAAAAATATTTATTTTATACACTAACAAAAAAAATGGAGTCAAGTTGACTGACTTAGTACTTCCCACACATAACGGTGATATTATTCCATCTTATCCCCCCTGCAATCAAATCATCGCCCGCCCGCCCTCAAAAAAAAAAACATGCAACACAACAACTCTCGTGAATAGTTTCTTGCATCTCTATACGAACTAGGACAACATAGTACATTATGCTGCTAGATCTTTCTTTCACAGGCCACTAGCCCATGGTAAATACAACAAATTTTTCAGTTTTACAACCCCACCCCCCAAAGCGTATAACCTCAAATTCGAAAAATTTCGCGATCACAATACTCCCTCCACCTATAGGTGTGGGAAGTAAAACGTAGAAAGTGATCAGAAACCCCTAAAACGACTAAAAACAAAGTTTGAGCTGTTTTTATATTTTTAGTTTTTTTATTATTGCCGCGCCGGCACTGACCCGATTTTTCCAAAACATACGCGTTTTCCATCCGCGCCTTGGGAGTAATACTATGTCAAAATTTCATTAAAATGAATTGAACAATTTTCGCGTTACGGGATATCGAACGATCTAAAACAATACTCGTATGTATACATCACAAATTCTAAGTCCCGTGGTTTCTATAATAAGCATGCAACGTTCGGATGGACCTAAAAAAGTGTATCATGCCGCTAGGTTTTTCATTCACATATCAATGGACAGTCCATTACGAATACAACAATTTTTTTAGTATTACAACCCCCCACCCCCCAACCACCCCAAATTCACCCCCACCCAAGAAAAAGTAGAAAATGATCAGGAACGCCTAAAAACGAAGTTTGAAAAATTTCGTTTTTTGCTAATTACTCCGCCCCCCGTACAACGATTTTCATAGTTATAGGAACATTACCTACTACGACCCCACAGCATAACGCTGCCCAAATTTCATCACAATCCATGCAGCGGTTACTGAGATTACGAGGGTAGAAAAACGCGACAGACAGACCGACAGACCGACAGACCGACAGACCGACAGACAGACCGACAGACATACAGACCGACGGAAATAAGTGACGTGGATTTTTGTTATGTACACATCATAAAACGCCCAAAAAGCGTATTATCTCAATATCGAAAATTTTCGCGATCACAATACTCCCCTCACCTATTGGTGTGGGAAGTAAAATCAGTATAACTATACATATTATTTTTAATCTTTTATTTTCAAAAAGTCCTCCTTCATTTTCTAGGCAAACGTAGCAAGGGTAAACGATTTGATCCATTACGTTATCTAGCATCCCTGGAGTTGTTCTTGAAATAGCCGCTTGAACCTCAGCTACACAATGTTTATTTTTTACTTTGAAAAGGTAGGCTTTTTGACGTCATCTTTTTTTTGTAAATTTGCGTTTGCAGAAGGTGAACAGCGACTCGTCGATGGTCCACCACCATTCGGGGGGTGAGGACAGCACGGCGGGCAGCGACAGCGACACGGCGCTTACCAGCGACGGTGGGGGCGTGGGAGGTGGGGGAGGGGGAGGGGACGAGAGGCGGTTGGGGGAGCACGAACCCCCCATCACCCCCAAGACCGAACCCGCCGACTACCCGCCCCATATGGACGACCCCCATCATCCGTTCGGCCCGAACGGCGGTCTGATGGACCCCAGCAGAGGGGGCTTCACGGGGGCCCTGCTCGGGATACCAGGTCAGTTTCCACCTTCTTACCATCCAAATCACTTGTGTCTAGCCGGACCGTGCAACATTCAAATTCGCAGTCCCAAAGACCGCCGTTCGGGCCGAATTGCGGCCGAACGGCGGTCTGAAGGACCCCGCCAGATGGGGCTTCACGGAGCCCTGCTCGGGATACCAGTTTCCACTTTCTTACCATCCAAATCCATTTCGTCATTAGTAGTAATGCTCAATCAAGTCACTTTTAACCCATCCTATCCTTTAGAAACAACACCAACACCTTCCAATACCTTTCTCATCACAAATTCAGAGTAACTGTTAAATACCATCGGAGATAATACTCTTACCTGACGAACTCCTTTTCTGGTTGCTGTTTGACCAGACAGGCTGCTACCGAGCCGAGCTAGACTTATAGAGTTGCTGTATGAGAAATACTAAATGGTAAGGAACTCCCTCAGAGATAAGGATTTCCCACAGTTTAGGCCTCTTTACATTATCAAACGCCTTAGAGTAGTCCACAAAGCAAATAAAAACTGGAAAATAATGCTCTCTGGCTTTTTCAATAATCTGTCTTAAGTTTCAGATCCGCGTACCGCGTCCTTTTACGAGTCCTGCGTGTGTCTGAGAAATTTGCCAGCCAGTAAAACCTTCCAAACGAGACTGTAAAATATATAGTAGAACTTTGCTTGCATGAGAGATTAACGAAAGCAGGCGATAATTGGCTGTATTTGTTAGAGATCCCTTCTTATGAAGTGAAACAAAAAAGGACGTGCACCATTCATCTGGCGAAACACCGGAGGACCAGACCCTCTTACAAATATATAAGAGAGAGATGCCTTCATGATGATCGGGCCTAGAGGCTGCTATTTCTCTTGAATGGCACACCCTGTATACCAGTACTTCAGAAATAGACTGTGAGACAGACAGACATTAGTCTGGACGGGCGGCTTCTCCCTTTTCTCAGTGGTAAACACGTCAGTTCTTCATCATCGGGACGGAGCCGAAGGTCCTCGAAGCAGCGCAAATTGGGGCTATAGCCCATAAATCCCCGGCTAGCATTTCCATAAATTCGGTCCGACTGGCTGATTTACCGCCGCTGATAACATCTGCTCTACTGGTTGATAATCAAACTGCGGCGGGTCAAGCCGTTTTTAGCCGTCTGATTAACAGCGTTGCATGTCGCCATCACCACCGTCAACGAGCCCGTTTTCTCTGACTTTTCTTTCGTTGCGATTCGCGCTAATAGAATACAGGGCGGTACTGCTACAGCGAACACAGATACCGACTCGAGAGAAATTAAGCAGTATTGCTGAAGCTGCAGCACAGAAGCTTGGAGGTTTGTTGCGCTTTAGGAAGCTGTACACACCAGAGCATCTACTGCGGCTCTACAAGCCATATATCCGACCATAGTAGGTGCATTGCTACCATGTATGAAAATGCGCTCCGAAACACTCTCTGAAGTTTATGGACACTATCCAGAAGAGAGCAATTAGTTTAATCGATACGCATAACCCCACAAAGGACCTACATGGAACATCGAAGAAGGGTAACTGACCTGTCTCTGATCTACAGATTCCGTCACGAGTGAGCTCTCCCAGACGATAACATCTTAGGCTGTCCGAACGAGGAACACTAGAGGAGGCTCTTCAAGCTCATCCTTACCAGGTCGAGGTCCCTCCTCCAGCATTCCTTCTTTTGGAGAACTTCGACGCTGTGGAATGAGCTGCTGGGGAATCTATTCACGGCGACAACCTGCAGCGTTTCAAATCTAACGCGCATCGACACATACTCTCGCAGCGATTCTATCCAGAAGAGAGCAATTAGTTTAATCGATACGCATAACCCCACAAAAGACCTACATGGAACATCGAAGAAGGGTAGCTGACCTGTCTCTGATCTACAGATTCCGTCACGAGTGAGCTCTCTCAGACGATAACATCTTAGGCTGTCCGAACGAGGAACACTAGAGAAGGTTCTTCAAGCTCATCCTTACCAGGTCGAGGTCCGTCCTCCAGCATTCCTTCTTTTGGAGAACTTCGACGCTGTGGAATGAGCTGCTGGGGAATTTATTCACGGCGACAACCTGCAGCGTTTCAAATCTAACGCGCATCGACACATACTCTCGCAGCGATTCTACGGTGCCATAGGCTTTCAGCCTTTGCAGGAGGCTGACCATAAAAAGGAAACTCTTTATCCGACTGCTCATGGCCTTGCTTAAGCTGCTTCTGCTTCAGTTTCAGCACAAGGGCGGGATAAAAGTATGAATAGCTAAGCGAATGACGAAGTATGCTTAATTTTTTTTATATACCTTGAAATTGGAGTAAATTAATAATAATTGATTGAATCCATTTTCTTTATATGAGTAGTCAGTATATTCAACTTTTATCTGGTTTATGAATGTTCCTACGAACTGTTTCCTAGAAGAAAATTAAAAAAACAATCAGTTTATGAGGGAAAATCGAGAAGCCTACCAAATATACTCTCAAAAAACATATTCAGAATATTATGTTCGTAGAACGAATATGAAGCAACTGCATAGATTTTATGAAATTTTCAACATGCTTCAATCTTTTTTCCAAATTAATAATTATCTACTTCTGTTTGGGGTTTTGTAATAGCTGCTTGATCAGTGTCACTTGTACTTCCAAGTATGTTTTGGCAAAAATTAAAAAAAGGCAGCATATGTAGCCGCAACGTGATCAACCTATTTATTTTATTAAAAAATACTTTATCAACATATGACGAGATATATATCTAATATTGTAATAAACTGTAGGAAATAATTTTATTTTCAGGACTTGGAGGACTGATGCC
Organism: Callosobruchus maculatus; assembly: GCA_951848785.1. NCBI lineage: Eukaryota > Metazoa > Arthropoda > Insecta > Coleoptera > Chrysomelidae > Callosobruchus > Callosobruchus maculatus. The sequence continues at coordinate 15,137,686 of CATOUR010000056.1, forward strand.
AGGACCATCGGGGATGCACAATAGTCCAGACAGTTTTGGTAAGTAACTAAAATTTATTAAGTATTTCGTTAGACTCCGTCGTTGATAATACTGTTATTTTACTTGTTAGTTAAGCTAATAAGGTATATAAAAAGAGTTGTTATTTAACATTTACTTTGAAGTTGTGATGAAACAGGTATTGGACAACTGGAATGTATAACTATTGGCGGAAGCAAAATATCCAACTTAAGATTTGCTGACGATACAACCCTTATTGCTGCTTCTAAGGAAGAGCTAGTAGCTCTATTAAACATCTTAGAACAATACACTGCAGTACATAGTCTTAATATTAACTACAACAAGACCAAGGTTATGATCGTAGATAGAGAGCATGATAATCATCGGAAAACAAAGTCAGTATACCTTGGTGAAGTAGTTGCTGGATATGAGTATCAAGAGCGCCACTGAACTGACAGTAGATCGCGAACGATGGCGAGGTACGGTTCTCAAAACTATTGATAATATTCGTGTCGGCAATACTCTAGCTCCTACTTAATGCATTTTACGAGTTTACAACATGTCTGCCAAGATGATGAAGTTGTTATATTTCGATTATTGTTTAGTTCAGTTAAACTACATTTACAGGTAATTATCTGGCATCGAGTCAATCTCGGGTGTTTTTGTAATCCTCTTGGACCGTTTTACAAGCCCTGGATTCCGGAAAAATTACATGAAAACTAATATAGGACTCGAGGGTTACTCTATATCTCCGTCCAGTACGCAGACAGCTATTTCACGCTTATTAGCGATCATCAGTGCGCCATAGGTCGATTAACGAAAATAGAGAGCATCAATTTTTCCATGTTTACTAAGCATGTGAGCAGACAGAAAGAATTCTGCTGGTGCGCCATCTGGTACCCGAAGGTAACGGCAACCAAAGAAAGTCGCTGCTGGCTGGCGCACTGATGATCGCTAATAAGCGTGAAACAGCTGTCTGCGTATTGGTGGATTGACGGAGATATAGAGCAACCCTCGATATCGGCTTTAATATGCAGCGGCATATACTCGTAGAACCAGCGCTTCTCTGGTGGCTCAAAGAGGACGCGCCGTGGCGTTCCACCAAGAAGTAGGCTGCTGTTAGCAGCGACTTTCTTTGGTTGCCGTTACCTTCGGGTACCAGATGGCGCACCTGCAGAATTCTTTCTGTCTGCTCTAATATAGGACTGTTTCTACACTCTCAGCTCACTAGCCTCACGCAACGCTGTACATCTCAGTTGGATACCAGGCCACGCTGGTATTTTGGTGGCAAAAAACGCGGAACGGGTCATGAGCCGCTAGAATCAGTATCAAGAAATAGCAGGTAGTCCTGTGCGCAGTTCACCCATTCTCATACTGTTGGTATCAGACTCTTTGTCCGCTGCGCAACCTTCGTTGTTTGAGACCATATCTGCTGGCCATTTCTCTATGGTCCATTGTCTGCAGTCTTTTCGCCTCGTCTTTATGTCCCTTGTAATGCCTATAGTAGATTTTACAATATATAAGAAAGGTGACCCAGCAATATGCAAAAATTATCGCTCTTTTAGATACATGCTACAAGGTACTTGGACAGTTCATGGCCTGTTGTGCAAACTAATAATAATAATCCAGTTGAAATAATAATAATAGTAGATTCCACTATACTTCGTTATGTGAATCCTAATCTGTTCGTAGAATGACGTGTATTGTTGGTAAGGCTCGCGACTATCGGCGTTCCGTGCCAGAAAGCCGTTCCGTGTGCATTTGTTACTCTGGGCCCGATAAACGCCGCCATCGCCCCGGAGTATTTTAAGCAATTACCCGGAGTTTTGGCGCCGTCTCTTTCCGATACGCGGCTCCAACTAACGCGCCATCTTCGTCTCGCTATAATTTCGGCGTATTTAGGCACGGTTTTCTTTCGCTTTTTTCGGACGTTGCATGTTCGCCTACTGGATAGATTATAGATTACGTGGCAACGATGAAGAGAATTGAATTAGGTTTTGGTCAGGCGAATTTTTATACGCTTTTATACCTTCTGTGGAGAATTAGGGGGAAAATATCCTTGTACAATGCACGTTACAATCTGAATAGATTATCCTCAAAGCACTTAGAGGACTGGGTAGAGATTTGGAAAATACTTGAGTTTTATTCGTTTTTTTTTCGGCGTTGGAAAAAATGAGGGAAGGTGTAATTTTAAAAAACTGAAAAGTATGAATATTGTAAATCAAGTTAAAATGAAATCCGAACAACTAGAAAAAAAAGGATATTGCAGTCTGAAACTTGGTACACACCTTGGCAGTACCATCTCTAGTACACATGTAACACTTTTTGTTCATTCAGACGCTATTCACCTTACATGGTACCTCTAAAAAACTCGAGACGTATAAAAACAAAGCATGGCTTTTTGTCGATTCAAAAACGATGATATCTGTTGCAAACGTGACGAGAGACCAGATGGTTGTATGGAGATGCCCTCTAGAAGACGACAGCCCTAGTTTACGGAGTTAAGCTCCTTTAAACGGGGTCGGATTGAAGGCCAACGAGAACGTGGTGCTTCTTTCAGACCAATGGCTGTAACCATGGAGCGTAGCGTGGCTACAGTTGTAGCAGCATGGTGCGCATGGATCGCATAAGGGCGAATGCAACGAGCTAGATGTTCTGGAGCACGTAGAAGAACTATAGACCGGCAAGATCGCCATCTGCGACTACTGGCCCTTCAAGACAGAATGCGATCCACCCGAGCTATTGCTGACGCTTGGTATGCAGCTCTAGGGAGGCCGATTCGAATCCTCATGGTGTACCACATTGAGTGCAATGGGCTTACGATCATATCGTCCGCATTTAGTGCTTCCACTTACTCCAACTCATCGTCGCCAACGGTTAGATTGGTGCCAAGAACACCGACTGTGGTATGCTGAGTGGCATCAGACGGCCTTCTCCGATGAGTCCAGATTTTGTCTGAGGGCACATGATGGACGCCATCGCGTAAGACGACGACGGCATGAACGGCGTGATCTCCAGTTTGTTGTTCAGCGCCATGTACACCGTCCTATTGGTTTGATGGTTTGGGGTGCCATTGCATTCAACAGAAAGTCACTTTTTCTTGCAATTCGTAGCACATTAACTGCGCAACGTTATGTGAATGAGGCGTTAGAACCAATTGCTGTTCCATATTTCCGAGGGCTCGAACAGGGTTTCTTCCAGCATTATAGTGCACGTCCTCATACCGCAAGGGTATCGATGAGGTTCCTACAGAAAGCTGAGGTCAGGGTACCCCCTGGCCTCGACGATCACCCCATTTATTGCCAATTAAAAAAGTTAGTCTGGGATCTCCGACGACGCTGGACGAACTGAAGCATGCTGTGAGGGCAGCTTGGGCGACTGGACCTCTAGAGTTTATCAACAACCAGATTACGAGCATGCCGTGTAGGCTAGAGGAGTGCATTCGTCAACATGGAGGGCCCACCATTATTGATCTGTTGTATGTATTTTTATAAACCAATTATGGCAAATGAGTTCATTTATTATTGTATTTAGTCCTACTGCATTTCATCAACCGCAACCCTTTTTTTCTCAGTGTTTGGATGTCACTTGCAAGTAGTATGCTTTAAATATGAATCTTTAGGTGTTCCCCAACATGTTCTTCTGACAGACTTCAGAAATGTGTTTTAGTAAATCCACAGTCTTCCTTCCTATTGACGCACACTGTATAAACAAAGTAAAACTCTATATATCGAAATCAACCTGAAAAACCTTCATATCATCTTGCCCTGAGAACATACTAACCCTAAAACCGTAAATTCGGCGAGTATTTTCTTCTGGACAAAAATAAAATGGGGAAAGGCGATAGAATGCGGGTGTGCGTAGTCTCCGCTGGCCAGCAGATAAAGTAAGATGAAGGAAGGGCTTTGGCAGTCGAAGCGTTATAAATCAATAGAGCAATGTCAAGAGATGCGAGAAGGGAAATACACACAAGCAGCAATCTAATGGGTCGGATCCTCCTTCTTGCCGGTTTCCTCCAGGTCTCAGGGGCGTACTCCACCACCAGGTTGCTGGATCGAATTGCCTTCTACGTAACTTCCGGGCTTAGTGTCTTTTAAAGGGCAACATGTTCTTTCTTCAAAAAACGTTCTTCACAGAAAGATTTTGGCTTTTATAGGTAAACCTGAAGATCTAAAAATTGTTATTTTCGTCAACCGAGACTGAAACTCAAAACTGCGGCCGGATTTGTAATCAGCACCCTCAAATTATCCAAAACACTAGGTTTTATCTTAATAGAGAGCCAAATAAAGATTTTGAATTTTTTAGGTAAACTCGAAGATCTGAAAGATTTGAAATTTGTAATTTTCGTGAAACGAGACTGAAACTCAAAACTGCTACCGGATTTGTAATAAGCACCCTCAAATTATCCAAAACGTATTAATAGAAAGCCAAATAACGGATTTGGATTTTTTAGGTAAACCTGAAGATCTGAAAGATTTGAAATTTTTGATTTTCGTGAAACGAGACTGAAACTCAAAACTGCGATCGGATTTGTAATTAGCACCATCAAATTATGCAAAACATTAGGTTTCATCTTAATAGAAAGCCAAATAAAGATTTTGAATCTTTTAGGTAAACCCGAAGATCTGAAAGAAATTTTATTTTCATCAATCGAGACTGAAACTCAAAACTGCGGCCGGATTTGTAAGCAGGATTTTTAATCATCACCCTCATAAGTATTATCCAAAACACGAGGTTTGGTCTTAATAGAAAGCCAAATGAAGATTTTCGATTTTTTAGGCAGACAAAAAAGTGGAAATTTGCTGACGTTAATTTAATTTTTTTCTGTGTAAGACGAAAAATATATACGATAATTTTTAAGGGTCTGGTAGTAGTTCAACACATTTCTAACGACATGGAAATGATGATAGTAGTAAAATGGGAAATTATTATTCAATTAGATATTTACCAACTTTCATACAAGTTTTTTGAGAAATATAACGGAAAGCTGCAAGACTATAGGTGAATAAGTATGTTGTCCTCAATCACATTATTTTGCTAATTCTCCATTGCTCTATGGGACTGTCTTTCTGGGACACCCGCACAATGACAATGACACCCCCGTTTTGAAATGGACTGAATAAAAGCAATAAAATGTACTAAATTGTACTAAAATCCGTGAATTTCATTATGGGTTGGAAATTTTCTGAAGTCCAAAAAAAGGTATCAAACTTCTGCAACCATACAGTTTCTTGCATTATTATACATCCATTTGAGAAGCTACAACGTATAAAATGAAGATTTTACGGACCGGAACAGTCAAGTATATACCGAAAATTTTAAGGGATGATTTTTGGCACCGACACGTTTCAGTTATCTTTACAACCAAACCTCAAACATTGATTTCTCTGAAACAAATGCGAATTTCACAATAATTCCTCTTGATGTCTGTATGTACTAGAATTAAGCCTTAATGTACTTTTGTACTCTGGCGTCGAAAATGTACTATAAATAGTACAAATTGTACTAAAACTTGATTGTTGTCCGCCTATTTTCGGAACGTGCGCGCCTCTGCCGTTCGGCCTACGTACCCCCTTCCACCCTTCCCCCACTTCCCCTCCCCCCCCCCCACGCCCCCGCACCGAAACCGCAGTTCTAGCAATCGGCGAAATGGGAGCCGGCACTTCGCAGCACTTCGATCAAATGCATCCCCCCGCCACATCGGCACATCCACAGCCAACTCTTCGTTAAGATTCTTGTTTACGCACACACGCTAAACCGTTCTCTGTCTCTGTCTGTCTACGGATTCACTATCGGCACACGGTTGCCAATATGTACATAAATATTATGTTATAGACATCATGCATGTTTTGGTTTTTCATTTTTAATTTTTTGCTGCAGCTTTAAATCCTTCCATAGATAAGAAGTAGGAAAGAATTTACTTGAGTAAATTCAATCGGCGCTCTCTCTCTGTGGAATTTGTTGGTATAAAAAATTATTTTTTTTTATTTGATTGACAAAACCAGATTTTTCCGCTATAAAAGTCCCATCCAGTGCCCCTTTACTATCCATACCGAGAATACCCCAAGCCATGAGCGAAATAACGTTCAGAACAAAAATAGTTCAGAAGGTGCTGCAGTCACTTGATACTAATAAGGCGAATGGGCCCGACATGATCCCCTCCATTGTTGTGAAGAAGTGCGCACCGGAGCTCGCCCCCATTTACCCGCCTCTTTCGCATGTCTTACGATTCCGGTATTTTCCCGAAAGACTGGAGAACAGCTAGCATCCAGCCGGTGCCAAAAAAGGGATCCAAAAGTGATCCAACCAACTACAGACCTATAGCTCTGCTCTCTGTAATCAGTAAAGTGATGGAGAAATGCGTCAACCAAGAACTCATGAAATACCTAGAGCTCCATCACTTAAACAACGACGGACAATATGGATTCCGCCACCATAGATCAACTGGAGATCTCCTGGCTTACGTCACATATGTGTGGAGTAAACTCATCTAGTCATTTGGCGAGGCTCATGTCGTTGCTCTCGATATTTCAAAGGCATTCGATCAACTGTGGCATGCAGCTCTCCTCTTCCAAGCTCTTACGAGCTCCCTGTTAAGCTCTGCGGTGGGCCCTCAGACTTCCTCGCAGGTCGGAAAATTTCTGTCGTGGTAGAGGGCTTTTCCTCTTCTTTCCATGGCATCAATGCTGGGGTTCCCCAAGGATCGGTATTGGCTCCGACATTGTTTCTGCTTCACATTAACGATCTACTCTCTAGCACTACGAATCCAATCCACAGTTTTGCAGATGACAGTACGCTGCATGCAGGCATCATGAGCAATAGACCAATCTCTGTCGTCGAGGTGGAATGCAGAATACCGGCAGTGGCAGCTTCACTTTCAAAGGATCTCGATACCATTATCGCTTGGGGGCTCAAGAATACGGTAAAATTCAATGCTTCCAAGACCCAGTATTGTACGCTATCAAACAGGAAGTATCCAAGCCAACACCAGGTTCTAATGAACAACCAGGCCCTGCCAAGGAGTCACTCCTTCAAGCTGTTAGGAGTTAACATTACAGAAAATCTGATCTGGCACGAACACGTTGCGTCTATTGCAGCAGCTGCTGGTAAAAAGCTTGGGTACCTATTTAGACCTCTTGCTCTTCTACCAATATTTAAACGGGATCTGCTCCTGTGAGCTGTCCTTTATCCTTCCGCCCCTCACCGCTCCTGTCAGATGCACCCGCGTGAGCGCCGTATCTCATCCCAAGGCGGTCGTTCTTCATACATCAAGAACCGCACATTTATTCCCAGGGTGTCCAAGGTTTGGAATGGACTGCCAGGAGATGTATTTATTGGGCCTGCGGGTATTGGCCCATTCAAATCCCGTGTTAACAAACTTCCCCTAAGACAGCCCTTTCACAGCAGCCGCGGTACTCTGTTATTTAGGTTCTGCCTACGCGGTCTGCTCAGTTATAAAAAAATTAGTAATCATCAAATTTAACATCTTAAAAAAAAGGAAAAAAAAAACGATTCGAACCCACGCCCTAGCGTCTTAACCGCTCGGCCACGCTGCCTGTGCTTCAGGAATATCAATACACCGTACATAATACGTCGTCAGTTACCTGTCGTAATTTGATTAAATTTTTTTTAAAAGGGTAGCAATACTGACAAAACTAGATTTTTCCCGGACTAGTTCATGCTGATTCCGAATCTGTATTTCGTTTTTCTGTAGCGCCTGTAGTTTAGGCTATCCTTTGTATACGGACAGACACGGACGGACTGACAGACAGAGGCGCTGCATAAGCTCTCTACAGTGACTTCGGTGAGTCAGTCCGTATGGCTCATTACTTTTACTTCGGGTTCACATTTCAAGCTATAGTCAAGTGCTGCTGACACAAAATCTTTGAAGTCATATATTTTAACCCGCCTCGTCGCTACTTGATGGCGAATGCTGTCTGCGGCCATGAGGCTGTGTCGTTCGAAGTACTCGACAAGAATTTCATTGGCTAAGATTTCATCAGAATTGACCATACTTACTAGAAATCTCAGAAATCGAACCACAACTAAAAATTCAACAATGATACACAGCCGACTGCAATGCCGTACGTAAACGTCGGAATACGCAAACGCTAGGAAACAAGGCGGTAACAATACTGTAATAGACAAAAACGCGGTACATTTAACTGGTTCTTCCGATTATACCTAATATTAGCTGAAAATCCCTCATTAGAGAGATTTTGCACATCCGTTGCCTGACGTTATTTCACATTATCGGTTATTTGTGGCATGCGCAGTTCTCCCGAAATGACCGAATCGGCGAATAACCGATAAAGTTATACGCTAGCTACGAAATATTACGGTACGATATTATTACGTACGGTATTGGCTAAACTACTATGCGGCAATGAGAACAGCACCGTGATGATTTTTATAGCAACAATACTTATTTTGTGGTTTACCATTGTACAAAAGTATCAGGTTTCCTTCAGTCAATTTTATTTGACAGTATTATCCAATACAAGCTACAAAGGTAGGCGTGTCCGGCAACAGCGTGTGATCATCACGGGGCTGAACCATGGTAGTGAAATCTGAAATTTCATGCTTCGGGGATCCTGCATAACCAATTTTTTATTTTACCTGTGCTGTGATCTATTTTCTGCTTGTGGTGTTTACTTGTTCCACGTAACATTTCTTGCACACTTCCGACCAAATCGATCATAATGCGAGGTTAAGTTAAAATCAAATAATTGTTAATGTCAATTGTTAAATGCTAAATAAGAATAACGCAACGATACACGTCACATATTTCGGTTACAAACACTTTACACAAGTCACACGCTTATCTGTTATTCTAAACACAGTGCACATGCTCAGAATAATGTTTTACGGATAATGCGGTCACAATTTTTAGTGGCTCAAAATCTCTCTATTTATCCTTATACACACTTCCCATTTTTATACATACTGCAAATATAAATACCCTCTTTTTGCCGCTAATATGAAACTGACGATATTTTAGGTTAGTAGACACCTAAAGAAACGTTACAAATTAGTAGATGTCGTTAACTGAAAAACACATTTTTTTGACATACCGCGTTTTTCCTTATGACGGCAGTATACCTCACGAGTTGGCAACAACGCACCCACCAAATGAAATTGTGTGTTATTTGCGTCTGCCGCTACTGGGAACATCAATTTTGGGGAGGATAATTGGGAAATTGGGTTTGTTGTAGTATGCCGTGCCGTGCTTTGTACCAAGTCCGCCCTTAGGGCTGAAATTCGACTGTGCTGCTACAGTTACAATTCATTATCATTCCATAGGGACCCAAAAATCAGATCTTTACAAAAAACCGTTATATTCCAGGCTTTGTAGGTGTAAAAACCTCGTTAGTGGTTACTTTTACTTACAGCAGGGTTTTCCTAGCAACGCACATTTTACGCGGCGTAGAACGTAATTCGGTCGGCGCGTAAAACGCTGAGGACATAGCTAACGAAAACCAATGGAGGCGGTTTCCTGGTCATGCAAAAACGTCGTGCGCCGCCGGCGTAATACGCTCGATGTAACGCGACGTGTCACGAACGGTGATATTTGAAAATGAGTCCACAAATCCGTTTTAGTGCAGTCCACAAATCCGTTTTAGTGCAGCTGAGGATTAATGGAAATAGTTAGTGGTTACCCTAATCTTTGGGATATGAAACTAAAGGAGCTTGAAAATGTAGCGAAAAAGGACAGAATCTGGAACGAAATGGACAAAATGTAATTTTTGTTGTATTTACAAGACTTGTTTGTATGTGATGGAAAGTGAGGCATCCAGCTCTCCAAGTAAAAAATACGTCTAATCCTAACTTTCCTGAGACAAGTGGCAAGACGTATACAGATTTAAGTAATGAGCAGAATAATTATTAACAAGTTTTGTGTAAAATGGGTTTGAAAGATACAGGTTTGATTATTAGGTAAAAGATGTATTATAGTTATTTACCTCAATGCTATGCTAAGTTTTTCAGGAGGCGAAATAGGATGTCGCATACACGATTACATGGTTCCACATTTAAATCTTCTTTGATAAGATCGAGGAGAAACGAGAATTGCTGCCTTGTAACTCTAAAATGTGCTTTAAATTTTACCTCGTCGTCAAGCAGATGTGTATGGACAAGTAATTTAAATGCTCGTTGGCTGCTTCTTTTTTGGAATAATTGACTAGCAGAATTCCCAGTGTTATTATGAGTCGTGGTTATTATGTCAATTTCCTCTTGCAATACCTATTAAAAGTGCCAAAGCTAATTTATTTATTTTACTCATCGCGATGGTCAGGACGCAACTGAATATTCTAGGAAAACACTTTATACGTAGCACATTGGATGTTACGTTACGTCGGCCGTATTACTTTCTACGCCGCGTAAAATGTGCGTTGCTAGGAAAACCCTGCTTACCACACCACAGGTCGAGGGGAACAACAATAACGGACTGTCTATTACTTCGCTTTGAAGACATACGTATTCACTGATACCTTAACTTTACTTATTGTACGAGGATCGGTAAAAATATACACAATAAATATTTAATGTAAAGCAAGCGTTCTTTATAGTCTGTTATACCCATGTTTGGTGGTGACGGTATCATTTAAATGCGTAGTCCTTCATCATTTTCAACTATGTGTTCGGTCACCTTCATCATTTTTAGCAATTTGTTCGAGGAATGGTGAAAGTGCGGACTACGAAGATGGTGCTCCACTTGGAATCGCCACATCCATCAAAATATATACTGCTCGCAAGTGAAACCCGAACACCTAGAAAAAAAAGGGATATTTGCAATGAAAATTTGTACGCAGCTTGGCAGTACTATCTCTAGTACACATGTAACACTTTTTGTTCATTCAGACGTCATTTACCTACATGGCAAACGATATCTGTTGTAAATGTGGCGAGAGATCAGTTGGTTGTGTAAAAGAGATGAATTGGTTGTGTAAAGATGCCTCCTAGAGGACGACAACCCCAGTTTTCGCAGTTAAGCTCCTTTGAACACATTGAACACAGTTAATAGCGAACATTTTTTTGTATTGTTCGTAAGCCTTGGGACGCAGAAATAGTTATTTATGTAGCGTAAAAACCAGGATTAATGGACATGTAAATAAAATGTAATCCTTTAGTAATAAATATGTTTTCCTCTTCCACCCACCCAGCCCACCTTCTGTGACTAACTTATAATAAATATCGTTGCGACTTGCTTGAATTTTATACTTCGGTGGTATATATTATTGTTATATATTACAACATAGCCTGTGTAATAATCTGCCAGATCATTTATATTCGTCTTACAGAAAATAATTAAATAAAAATAAGTACTACTGCAACAAATAACAGATTATAAAACAACAATTGGATTGAAAATTGTAGGTTCTATAGGCCGGTACGTCAGAATATTTTAGAATTTTTTCGATACCATGGAAAGTAGTGACGATGAAATGGTTTCCAGAACACCACCGGAGATTTTTGAGGCAGCGAAAGATGCAAGATTAAGTTTGCTATCTGCAAAATCGAAGAAAATGTACGACAAGGCCTGCGTGCGGAAAAGAAGCCCGTGGGCGCTGAAGTGGTGCGATCGTGCATAAAACCTATTTTGGCTCTTCAGAAGACTACTATTTGGCTCTCACTCCATCACGAAAATGTGGCTGGGATCATGGATAATACAATTTTTGTGCAAAGTAATGACATGTTAAAACTGATTTTGAGAAAGAAAGAAAATTTGCATCCAGTTTGCTGCTACGAAGATTATTAAAATATCATTGAAGTCACTGAAGAGAGCTTATGCAGAGCCTCTGTCCGTCCGTCTGTCCGTATACGAAAAATAGCCCAAACTACAGGTGCTACAGAAAAACTAAATATAGATTCGTAATTAGCATGATAAAACTAGGCCGGGAAAAATCTGGTCTTGTCAATACCGCTTCCGGTTTAAAAAAAATTGAATTACATTACGACAGGTAACTGACGACGTATTATGTATGGTGCATTGACATTCCTCAAGCACAAACAGCGTGGCCGAGCGGTTAAGACGCTAGGCATCAGTCCGAAAGGGCGTGGGTTCGAATCTCACCGCAGACAACTTTTTTTTATTATTATTTTTTGAGATTAAATGTTAAATTTGTTGATTACTGGTCCGCGTAAAGTCCGGTTTTGTCAATATAATAAAAAAGTTGAGTTTTTATACCAACAAATTCCACAGTGAAAGCACCGTTTGAATTTTCTCAAGTAAATTCTTTCCTACTTTTTTGAGCATAGCCTTTGTCTAATAGATCTGGCAACCGTGATGTTATTACATTCACAGTGAAGTCGTAATAAGTACGTAAATTGGAGAGGACAACATCCTGGCAAAATTATGAAGAAACTTTTAATGAAAATCACCACGGGTTGCGCAATAACATCGAACGTTCTTTTTAGAAATAGGCCGAAGTGGAAAGAACAATTTCTCTTTCCGGTCAGGAGAAGTCTTTCTAAAGAAACGCGTACAATTCTAGCGTGAAATATTTAGGATTATTGTGATGTTACAACAAAGAAGGTCTATCATTCTGAAGTGTTTATGCCTCTGGCCGACCTACTTCCCGAACGCTTGATTCCTATCTGATAGCGTACACATAGGCGTCCCATTTTCAAGAAGTCTCTTTATAAAGAGCGAAATTATATTAGCAAAATTGCAGTACACCAGTTGTTATCAGCTTTGTGGACTATTCTAAGGCGTTTGATAACGTAAAGTGGCCTAAACTGTGGGAAATCCTTATCTCTATGGGAGTTCCTTACCACTTAGTATTTCTCATACAGCAACTTTATGAGTCTAGCTCGGCTCGTGTAAGAATTGATGATAGCAGCCTGTCTGGTCAAACAGCAACCAGAAAAGGAGTCCGTCAAGGGTGTGTATTATATCCGATGTTATTTAACATTTGCTCTGAATTTGTGATGAGACAGATATTGGACAACTGGAATGACGGTATAACTATTGGCGGAAGCAAAATATCCAATTTAAGATTTACTGACGATACAACCCTTATTGCTACTTCTCAGGAAGAACTAGTAACTCCGTTAAATATTTTAGGGCACCATAAGGTCTTGGTATGAACTACAATAAGACCAAGGTTATGATCGTAGATAGAGGGCACGATAATAATCAAGAAACAAGGTTAGTAGGTCATTGTAAAGTAGTTCAAAGTTTTGTGTACCTCGGTTCTTTGAGCGATAATTCGGATAGCTGTGAAAATGAGATTCGACGGCGCATTCAACAGGCGCGTGTGACCATGACAGACCTTACTAAAATATGGCGTGATCATAACATCACTAAAGCTACCAAAATGTCGCGGTTCAGTCTCTTGTGTTCTCCATATTTTTGTATGCCTCGGAAACTTGGACTGTTGAAAAGGCAGATCGAGCTCGCATAGATGCTTTTGAAATGTGGACGTGGAGGAGAATGCTGAGAGTTCCTTATACCGTCCATCGAGCCAGCGTTTCCATACTGGATGAGCTCGGTAGTCCAAAGAGACTATCCTCCATTGTGTCGACGAGAATGTTTATATCCTTCGGACATGCCCTGGGTGTGCGGCGCCGCGGCTGTTTCCTCTACACTCTGGGTGGATACGACGAAACAGTTGCTGGATATGAGTACCAAGAGGGCCACTGAACTGACAGTAAATCGCGACCGATGGCGAGCCACAGTTCTCAAAACTATTGATAATATTCGTGTCGGCAATACTCTAGCTCCGACTTAATGCATTTTACGAGTTCACAACATGTCCGTTAAGACATTGTGACTATGATGATGAGGGGATTATAATTTTGGGCGTACCAAATGATGCCAATGACTGTACCTCCCTTCCTTTACACTGTTCGTGTTCCAAAATGTCTGTTTCGGACTTCCATTGTCTATACATTTTTTTGAGTACGACGTTTCGGATGCCGTCTAACTGACGCGTCTTTCTTTCGTGGCTTGTTCTGATTGGTCAGCGATACCAGCGAGGTTCTTTGTTCTTAGCCTTAGGTTCTTCACAATCAGTTTGGCCTGCTATTTGAACTTTTCTGTTTCTACTCGCTGGATGTTAAGTCGGTGCTCCTTAAATCTCGCTCCTAGAGGGGCCTCTAATGTATACTTTGCCACACTCACATGGCACTACGTAGGTGCAGTTTTTAGCTTCTTCATGTTCGTTTTTGGGTTTTTGTTTTCATTAGAAGACTTCAGATAGGGATGTTTCTTGTGAATCGTGTTTGAATATTATATTCTTGCACTAATCTTCTGACTGTATCTGATAATCCTTTCAAGTATGCTATACTGAGTAAGTGCGTGTGTTCCTTAGGAACCATATTTCTGCTGGTACCATACCCTTGTACTGTTCCTTCCACTAGCTTCTTGGGATATGCGTTTATTGACAAACATTCTTTAATATAACGTAGTTCATCTTCCAACCCCTGTTGTATGCTGTAAATGTTTGTGGTTCGATCGACCAAGGTTCAGATAACTCTTTTCTTTGATAATTTTGGGTAGCTTGGTAATTCAGGTATGTGCGTTGGTTTTTTGTATAGTTTGGTTTATGGTTGAGTATTTCTTCACATTACCAGGACATCCCAAAAGGGAAGGCTGTTGTTGTTCTGTTTTCCTCTTTTGTGAATTTTTTGGATGGTTTTATGTTGTCGAGGTTCGAAAATAACCTTTCCAGTTGTTTAGTCACGAGTTTTGAAGCGATTGTTTTCGTACAATTTTGAGAAGTAACAGTTAGTTCGGGGTAGCGAGTCGATCAGCTTGACTCTTTCCCATTAAGCCGTTTCCACACGATGCGTCCAACGTTGGATCTCACGTTGGATGCAACATTAGATAGAACGTCCGACACATTGAACTTAGGCAAGTGTGTTCTCCCAAACGATGCGACAAACCTTGAGGTTACAAATGTCACAAATATTGCTACCAAGTTTAATTCGATGTCGTACGGGTATAATATTTTTTTTAAGATATACACCTGATAAAATGGCTGCCATTGCTGTCATTGCTGCTGGAATGGCGGTTACATGTTACTGGATATGGATACTGTTGGTAGAAAAAAAAGATACCTAGAAGAATGAGGTGGTGGACACAGGGTACAACAGATAATGAATCAAACTTGAACGAGCCTTAAACTTCAACGGCCCATCAACTCTTTTTGGGCTAAGTGTAAAATAACGAAGATGTTGCCAGTTTTCCGTATAAGCAGCAACATTGCGAAGCTTAAAATATTTTACATCGATGTGCCAGCAGCAATTACTTCACTAGCTAAATTTTCAGATTGATCCCATGTTCTGAATAAATAAACAACGTCTAAGATAATACCGGCCGTGATACATTCTGTATAAATAAACCGGTATGTTTTTAAGCAACAAAGGTGAGCCGAAAGAACTGTTTATTCCGTCTACCACCTCACTATTTTATATACCTACGGGTACTTAATGTGTAAACGAAAAACTACATAAAAATCTAAATGATACAACAAAAATACACAAGTTATTTTTTACGCTTACTGCGATTATTACCTCAATGAAAACTTTTAACAACAAATCAAATCAACAAAATGACTTCCAGCGCCACTGACAAATCCAAATACCCGAACGAGAGTCGCGCGTCGTGACGAACGTTACTTCCAGTGTTGGAAGCACCTTTGACGCGGGTCGGCTTTACCGACAAGAGCCCGAACTTGCCATGCGGCCAACGTTGGACCCATGCAGTTCGCCAACTCACGCCCACACGATGTGTCAAATGCCGTTGTGTCCAACGTTGGAAGGCATTCACCACATCGTTTGGGACCGGTTTTATTCATCAGTCCGCCGCTGTGCCGATTGTGTATTTGGGACTGCCCTGCCCTCCAAACATCCACCAGTTCGGGACGAGTTTGGGTCGATACGTTAAGACGACGGAATGATATTGTATTGCAGTCATGTTTTAACGGTTATAGTTCTGCGGAGGAGTATCGACGGAATGCTCCCTACTTCGCCGAATAAAGGATTCCTGGGGGATAAACCAGGGGTGTTCCGCATCTCTTAGTTATTTCCAATGTTATGAGGGATGTGACGGTAATGATATTATTGCGCGAATGGCTTCATCTTCTTGGAAACGATAGGCTGTTATAACTGTGTTATAACTGGCTGTTATGGTGATTTCGAGCAGTAGCTATATCATATTTTAACATAATGCTAGTTGTTAAAGCCGCTTCTACCAGCACATCAATTAAAATCGCATACACTTGAATATAAACTCTGCTGACGTTTCGGTTACTTCTGTGTCCTAACAAAGTACAAGTTTCGACAAAAAAATAATTTCGAATAAGTGACATTGTCTGTCAGCTGTGCCAAGGAGCAGATTTTATTATTTGCTAACTAACTAACAGTAAATCTAAAGTCTTGAAGAGCACATTGTTGACATCCAAACTGAGAGCTATTGATACCTGTATTACTGTGTATCTTATGATTGAATACATAAGGATAAGGTATAAGGAGCTAACACGAGTTTTAAAAATGTCTTATTCCATCTATATTGGGTTTTGAATCTTTTTAAGATGTTCTCCTAACCTAGCTAGTTTTCAGAAGAGAAATGTGACCGTAATATGTTACACCAATTGTTGATATTTGTTGATATATTGTAGTATTAGCATTAACCCCAGTGAATCTACTATAGTTACAAATGAGAAAATCTTCCAAAAATTGTATTTATTAGTCGAT
Organism: Callosobruchus maculatus; assembly: GCA_951848785.1. Taxonomy (NCBI): domain Eukaryota; kingdom Metazoa; phylum Arthropoda; class Insecta; order Coleoptera; family Chrysomelidae; genus Callosobruchus; species Callosobruchus maculatus. The sequence continues at coordinate 15,154,384 of CATOUR010000056.1, forward strand.
ATTATGGGTTCAATATTTAAAACGGTGGTTTTCAGGATATACCCCAGGTCAGAAATGGATATATTCATGTATTCCAGTTTATACGATGACATTCATCGTATCAAAGAATGACAGGTCCCTTTTTAGGTTTGCAACTAAAAAATATTTTATGTCGGTTACCAGAATATAAAAAAAATTACAAAAAATAGCGCAGCACATATTTTTCCAAGATACAAAAAGGGATCTGTCATATGTTTTTGGTAACGTAACGTAGGTATCGTTGTTGATAAATCAGTTTGTATCAGTTAATATTGATCCATATTATCGACTAACAAACTATAACGAGAAATATGAGGCAAGTGTGGTCGAGCATTAATAAGGTAATTAATAAATATAGGTATATCCTCAACAGTAGATGTTGAAATTTTAAAAAAAATTACGCAGCTGCCGCATATTTCTAATGGTCCCAGTAATGAAGGCAGGTTTATCCGAATTAAATTAGTGATGAAATACATTATTGCGATACTTATCTTAGGCATCGTACAATTTCATTAAAAGTGCTATAGAAATGTTACATGATGGTGCGAGTTTAGAAAAAAAAATCATTCGTGGATGTTAACTGAAGGATATTTATATTGGAGCAACTTTAGAACATTTTATGGAACAACAGTATCGATTTGAGCAGTGTTTAGACATTTTTCATAGCTTTGTATGTTACTCTTTTATTATCAAAAGTTGAGGAGAAAATTTCGGTACACCAAGGATATTTTGAAATTCGTATACATATTATTATATTGTATACAATTTAAGTAATGAAAAATTTTAAATAGTAATGTTAATAATTTACTTGATAAAAACATATATACAGAAAACACGCTGAGACACGTCAGAAGATTTATCAAGAGCGACAACTTTTTAACCAAAACTATTTCATCCCCTTGTACCCTCTCTCCCCGTAGGATCATCCCCTTAAAAATTTTAAATGACTAGGGGATCGAGTAATACCTTGTTTTGAAGGTTTTCCGAAGTACTTCATTTTGGCGTTTGATTTTTTAAAATCAAATCCATCAGGAATTTGAAAATTGCCGCTATCATTGTGATATTTTCGTATGTTTTTGTATCCTACTGGAACAAGTTAAGATACATAAAGGTTTTAATTTTCTCGAAAACGAATGGGCCGATTGGAAGAGATCAAACGTCAAAATAAAGGATTTCAACATACCTTTGAAACAAGATATTACTCGATAACACTTTTTCTTTTAAACAGAGGTTTTCGAGAAATCCAAGGTGGGAACTTTTCAAATGGTTTGATAACGAATGAAAAAACATTATTTATGCACCAATTTCATGTGAAAATTGGGTTTTCATTTTAACTTATTCGTTTTCCTTCAATATATTTAAATGAGGGAGTAAATGTAAGCTAAAAATCCGCTCCTAGTTACAGTGTTCCCTTTATTGCCTTTTCATACACCACCTGTTTAAAAAAGCTATGGTTTTTTATTTAACTTTTCATTTAATACGCTGTTACAGCTTAAATAACGTAAATAGCCAACTATGCTATTTTTCCAATTCTTCAAATTTTTTAAAGAACCGAGGGTGGCAACTATACGGGTTCAACAAAAATTAGTTACTGTTTCAAGCTCGTCAGTATGACACCGGTTTCGGTAATGTCGTCGTACATCGATATGTTTGTTAAATATCATGTTCTAAAGTGACTGATCCAATAGACACGGCCACTGGTTCTTCAGTAAACTTCCACATGAAACCGACAGTATATCCATGTTATACAGTAGCGCAACTCCGTAGAAATCATGCAGACAATTTGTCTCCGAAAAAATGGCCTCTCATAACCCCACGTCGGCTCCTCGGCACTAGCCGCGTGTATTGCCGTTCACGTTTTGAGCACAGAGTCGCCTTAGCAATACTGAAGAGTAATCGAATGAAGAATCGTAATTGTGTTGCATTAACTTTAATGGACGCGATATATCCCGTAAATAGAGTAAATTTTGAGAGCAGTGTCAAACTGTTGTGATAATCTTCATCGAGGTTAGGCAGTTTTCTTTGGAATTCTGAATTACAACAAATAATCGGTGTATGAAAGAAAATTGTTATTTCCGAGATAAATAGGTGGCTCTATTATTTGTAAGTAAATAACGAACATTCGTGATTTATGCATCTTTATTTTATCTTATCTTACTTAACCTTAAACATTCAAAGAAATATAAAAACTTTATAATATCTTATAATATACGAATCGATGTAGTTATCCCACAACCTTTTGAATTTACCTTCACTAATCATCATGGAAAAACCTTTATGGTACAGAAAAGTGGCAAACAGCAAAACCGATGAAAACTTGTTAGATATATATAAAAAATAATGACCAATATGTTTAGAACCACGACAAAATATACTAAACTGGTCGTTATTCTTAAAAAAAGTGCGAAACTGTTTTTTATCTAGTTTACCAAGACTACCTTTTCTTCTGTATTTGTATATTACATATGTATAGGCAACTAGCACGTATATTCTTTTTATTGTGAACTCTCCATTTAGGCATCCTTAAAATGGACCTCACTTTCTGCTTAAAATTTCATATGTCGTGAAACATCTTTTAAACGTTATGGTGCTGTGACGAAGCAGTGAGAAATTATTAGGAAAGCTAATAAATATGTGGCTGAATGTCATGCTTAAAATTTGATTTACCTTTGAGGTAAGAAGGGGATGTGATAATAATTTTGTGAAAAAAAAACTCAAAGATTGTATTCGTATAAGTTGGATATAGAAAGCCTTCGTGATTTTTCAGTTTTGATATTATTATTATATAAAAGTGGCGCAACATTTCACTTCACGCGTCCCGGTATACATATCTGCGTATCACAAAATTGCTTAATCCGGTTCTGTCAAGGACGCTACCTTCACTTTCATAGCCTGAACGCGACTGAGGCGATCGCCGTGCACCACATCTCACGAACGATGCGCGGGATGAGATGCGCGAACCTCCGTAATTCTGGAGAGTTGCGCTACTGTGTATAACATGGATATACTGTGATGAAACCTACAGTCCTCCTGGACCGATAAACCTGCCACTTGGACCTCATAAACACCACGGAAGATTTCTCTCAGTGTGACTAACTTTCCTGGGGTATTGCAGATACCTGTGGTGATGGTGGAGCGTCCACGTCCGGATACCAAACCCAACAACAACAACATCAGAAGTCCACCGAAGAAATCCGTATCTTAGAATTGACGTCGGTGGAAGTGAAGTACGAGTGTCCCCTGTGCGACGACTATGTGCTGCCATCTATCAACGCTTTGCGCAGACACATAGACGAACACTATCCCAGGGACAGTCCCGTGTGTCCCGTCAGTCAGTGCGGGAAGGTTTTTACCCACCCGAATTCGGTCAGGAATCATATGAGGCTCAAGCATTCCAAGCAATGGGAGATCATGAAACACGTCAAGTGGACCTTGTGAATGTGATTTCATGCAACATAAAAACGAAAGACTTTTATATACAGGGTGTCCCGGAAGGATGGGTTTCATGAGCAAAATTAGCATGGGCGTCGTTATTATACATTTCGGGGGGGGGGGGGGGGGGGGAGGGCAAGGACCTAGGTGACATGATATAAACATTAGGTTATATGATACATGCAGAGATAAACACAAGTTTTTTTCTGCTGGGCAATGAGAAAATAAACTCAGATTTATGAATTATGAATTTTATTGATGATATAGGTACAAAAAAGAAAAGCACTCTGTATATGCAAATATTAAAACAAGTTAAAGATACGGGTACAAAACGCGATCAAATTATGCATACAACAATAAAAACGATAATTTTTTGCTAGCCAGTTCGACAAGAAATTGAACTGAAATTTGTGAGCTATACATTTTATTTATGATATAGGTAACAAGAGCACACGGTACGTACAAATACTAATTCAAGCTAAAAAAGATACAGATACAAACGAGATCAGATTAATGCAAGATTAAAAACAATGCTTTTTTCTGCTGTGCAGTTCAACAACGAAATGAACTGGAATTTATGAAATACCTATACATTTCATTGATAATATAGGAACAAGAAACATGAGCACAGAACCAAAAACGTCTATAAATAATCGAAATAATCTCTTCTAGTCCGGGATCCCAGGCCCATTTTCACTACTTACTACTAACAAGCTAATTTTGCGTGAGTAGCTTCATTTTGATGAGACGCCCAACTTTTTCCTCTACAAAAATTCTCGATGGTAGCTAACAGGAGTAGCAGGGATGAAATATGTGAATTTGACGAGTGTCAAAAATTAATTACTAACAGTTAGTTCTCCAACTAAATCTTAAGAATGTGACCAACCTTATTAGAAAAAATGTTTGTCCTACAAAATCTATGGTTTGATCACATTGTCCCCCTCCCTCCAGCATGTACCAATAACAAAGTCATATAAATTTATTACTAACAACCTGATTTTTTCACTATTGCTTCGTTAATAGTTATACAATTCTACAGCAACATTGTCCTACGAATCACGTGGTATGTTATCCCGGTCCTACGACCAGAAGTTGTCAATACCACATTTTTTCATTACTAACTGTAAGACAAAATATCACATAATAAGTTAACTGTGTTCTCTGTCCAAAGGAAATAATGTGATTTGAACTGTTCCTCGAGCCTATTAGTTTCTAAGAAAAAACTTCCTTAAGGAATTTTACTATATGGATGACTTCCTGCGATAATAATTTCAACTTGTTTGTTATACGTATATGCATATTGTATGTTATTTTGGGTATATATATGTTTGTTATATATTTAATGTATTGATTGTACTGTAAATTGTGTATACTATTTTTGCTTCATGTCTGACCTTTTACACAATGTTATATACATTCTTCCGGATATAAACGTATTTATCTATCTAAATAATGCTGCTCTGCTCACATGTCGGAAAAAAAGCTGCTCAAGCAAATCTTTGCATGGACACACTTATGGTCAACATCAACATGGAATACATGATACACAATGCTCTGCAGTTCGTAATAAGGATCATTTCAGAGCGTAGGACCCGGATAACATACCAATCAATTTGTGGGACAATGTGGCTGTTAAATTATTTAAGTATTAACTAAGCTGCCGTGAAATATAAGTTAGTAATCATTCTTTATGACCTCCTGATTGATACGTGCTGAATTTGACAAATATTTGTTTTATAATATTGATTACTTCCTTAAGATTTGATTTAAAGGACCCACCGTTAATAATTTATTGTTGAGACTCGTTAAATAGATGTACTTTATCCCTGCTACCCCTGTCAGCTACCACAAACGAGAATTTTCGTATAGAAAATTGTTGGACGTCTCATCGCAACGAAGCTATCCACGAACATTAGACTTGATAGTAATTATTTTTACACCCGGGATTTGTACTACAACTTTTGAGCGTAGGACCAGGATAAAATACCACGTGATTTGTAGGACAGTGTTGCTATCAAATTGTATAAATATTAACGAAGCAATAGTGAAAAAATCAGGCTGTTAGTAATAAATTTGTATGACCTTGTTATTGGTACATATTGGATGGAGGGGGACAACGTGACCAAACCATAGATTTTGTAGGACAAACATTTTTTCTAATAAGGTTGATCACATTCTTAAGATTTAGTTGAAAAACTAACTGTTAGTAATTAACTTTTGACACTCGTCAAATTCACATATTTCATCCCTGCTGCCCCTGTTAGCTACCACAATCGAGAATTTTTGTAGAGGAAAAAGTTGGGCGTCTCATCGCAACGAAACTATCCACGAACATTAGACTTGATAGTAATTATTTGGACACCCGGGATTTGAACTACAACTTCTGAGCGTAGGACCAGGATAACATACCACGTGATTTGTAGGACAATGTTGCTGTCAAATTGTATAAATATTAACGAAGCAATAGTGAAAAAATCAGGCTGTTAGTAATAAATTTGTATGACCTTGTTATTAGTACATGTTGGATGGAGGGGGACAATGTGATCAAACCATAGATTTTGTAGGACAAACATTTTTTCTAATAAGGTTGATCACATTCTTAAGATTTAGTTGAAAAACTAACTGTTAGTAATTAATTTTTGACACTCGTCAAATTCACATATTTCAACCCTGCTACCCCTGTTAGCTACCACAATCGAGAATTTTTGTAGAGGAAAAAGTTGGGCGTCTCTTCAAAATAAAGCTACTCATGCAAAATTAGCTTGTTAGTAGTAAGTAGTGAAAATGGGCCTGGGATCCCGGACTATTCGTTTCGCATCATTTTGCGGTGTTCGCTCATCATGCATAGGCCGGTCAGCCCAGTTTCAGTTGTAGTAGACCATAGCCATGTTTTTACTCGTCTCAAATGTACTAAACTTTCGTTCGATCGAATAAATGGATGGTGGAAGTGTCAGAAATATCTTTAAGCGTTTCTGAATGCTCGGGTGAAGCTCCTTCCCCCTTCGTTTTCCCTCCTTAAAGATTATATTATGGTACTAGCTATCGTTTTGGCATCCATAGCAGATAGTTTTTCAAGTCGTAAGAATTCCTCGCGAATATTATTTTGCTAGTGCCTAGTGACAACTGTTCATGGCCAGAAATATCTGCATTTTCATGAGCTAAGCTTCAGAATCATCTACCTGAGAGACAGTTCTCTGGCGAGTTATGACCGCAGCAATCTCAATCAGATTATTTTGAATTTGTACACTGGTACAATAGTTTGAACATCTTCTGCCACATATGAATACGTATAATTATCGTTGAAATTTGCACAAACTTTAATATTCTTGAAAATGTAACTTTTTATAGAAACCGATTACATAGGAGAATATTATTTACAAAGAACTAAATTTGAATAGATCCACTCGCACCACGATCAACGTTACACTATCACAAATACTCAAATCGCAGTACAGTAAATTTAATAGTGTTCAAAATAATAAGCAACAGCCTGCAAAATATCCTTAAATATAACTGTTTGTGCCTGTGTCTTATGCAATTTTAAAATGCTGAGGCAACATGTCACCAAATGGAAATAAATGCGATGATTATTCGGCTATGTTCGTCAAATCTTTATACCATTCAGAGTTCTAGTGTAAGCATCAATATCTAGCGTGTCGCCAAAGCTTCGGAAACAGTCTATAAATTCGAGAGAACGTAGTTAAAGGGAAAAGGCAACCAATTTCATGAATACTAAAAGTATAATTATGCAACTTTCCGGGGGGGGGGGGGGCAAGTGCACCCCTTGCCCCACCCAAACGACGCCAATGAAAATTAGTACCATTTTACAGGACATACCATATATCCAATATACACCGTGTTCCAGGACAAATCCCGAAAACTTTAAAGGATGATTTCTGACACCGACTTATGTTATAATATGTTTGAATTTGTGTTGATTCTTAATAGCTAAAAAGTTGAAGAGCCCTTAACTAAATCGCGAAACGGTTAATGTGTGGCCGCCTTTATCATATTTGTACATTACTATGTCACGACAAAAACATCAAAAACATACCTGTTAGCGTAACCGTAATAAACGACCTTCGCACTTTTTGGCTGTAAAATCGACAGCGTTTTTACCAGAAAGTGAAATTGAAATGAGGTGGGCCACACACGTTTCAATCATCTTTACAACAAAACTTCAACCTACGTGCGATTTCTTTTTTTTAGGATTCGTCTGGAACACGGTGTATAAATAATGGCTCTAGATTTAAAATTATTATTTCACGCTATCACCGGATATGAAAATGTTTATTATAACTGGACATCATTTTTATAGCAATCTTATTTATTATATTGTTTGTTGGTTCAAATTCAATGTCAGGTTGAACATTAAGACATCCAGGAGTTTTTTCAAATAAGAAATTACGTTTAAAAGAGCTGAAGGGAAAATATTCACCAATCTAATTTGAAGACTTTGGTACATACAACTTTCTCACTCATCGATCTGAAAAATCTTGAACAGTGGCATATTTTGAAATAAAGATATTTCAAAAAGCTTACGTTTAAAATCTGGCGATTTCATATTGTTAACAAGATCGTGAGAAGAAACTTTGTTAACTTGAATTTTTTGGAAATTGGATCGGATGTAATAAGTGATACTTATAAGTCACATGGTTGTAAGCATCAAAACTGTATAAGAATGTATATTTGACCATAGGAATCTCACTATATTTCTTGAATATTGTTCTCAATAATTTTGTGAAAATAATGATTTATATGATTACGTAGGGCGCTGGTGTAAATATAAATATAGTGTCAAATAACTCTAAAATCGTTTTAATTTTTCCTGATTTAGAAGATGTATACGTTTGAAATAATAGAAGGTGGAGGCGTTTATTTGTTACTTCGTTTAAAAAATAAATCTAGACCACTTTTTACTTATTTTAATCGATAAGTGTAGAATGATTCAATATTTTGTTGCGTTGTATACAGTTTTTGCTTGACTATTCGAAGAATAATCTAATAATATACAGGGTGTTCCGTTGAGAAATGCAGCTTTGGTGCTGTATTAATAATTTTTTGACTATTTAGTAGAACCTGAGCCCTTAAAATTTTTGTTCCGCGTTTTTGGAACAGTGGTGAACTAATTAATGGTAGGTTCTGTTAGTAAAAATATTCTTTATTTGCTTTCTTAACAAATCGATAATTCGAAAATGGTTAAATTTGGGTACATTGTGTTGCATACAGTTGTTGCGTAGGTGTCATATGAGAATTATCCATTAACAAAGAGAGAGTCTGAATAAATTCATAAGGCGCTCTCACTGTGGGATTTGTTGCTTGTTTGTTCCCGGACTCGTAATCAACAAAGTTAATATTTAATCTTAAAAAAAGGAAAAAAAAAGTTGTTGACCGCGGCGAGATTTGAACCCACGCCCTTTGGGACTAGTGCCTAATGTCTTAACCACTCGGCCACGCTGCCTGTGCTTCAGGAATATCAATACACCGTACATAATACGTCGTCAGTTGCTTGTCGTAATTTGATATAATTTTTTCACGAGAAAATGTCATTAGCGTACCGTTTTCCCCCAATAATGTATTAAAGACGCATGCCAATTTTCACAAAAATATCTAGAATGATATACCAGGTAAAAAAACATGGTTATCCTGTATTTCTAAAGTTATGACGTTTAGCCGCGTACAGCCTGACAAGTGTAACAAGAGTCGTGAGAAATATGAAATAGACAAGGATAGCAAGAGACGAGAGGATATGAAATTACGTGTGCGTGTGAGACAGCGGCGAAGTTCCCCAGTCTCTTGCTACACTTGTCAGGCTGTACACATTTGATATGGTTTGAGTACACAGGAATGTACAGGGTATCCAAGATAAGGAGGGCCAGTACAGGGATCTCGGAAACTGTGAGAGATACGTGGTCAGTTGAATAGAAGCAAAGTTGCGCTCTCACGTGCCCACCAACATGCCGTTTAGAAAGTTTTAAAATTCCGAGTAGTTCCGGAGATATTCGTAAAAAACCGAAATTTCAAAAAATCGTTTTATTTATTTTCTGACTTTATTTGGCAAGGAATTTAAAAATAATTTTCACATTTACAGTGCCACTTTTTTGCTCAATCCAGTGGTGTTAATAGATTTTCGATTCGACGTTTCGTCTTTGAGTGGTCATCATAAACTTTCTTTTTTTAAATACGGTCCTGACTTTCCGATATCGGAATCCGAGAGTCTTTTTTATTCTAAATACAATGATGTATAACACATTAGGGTTAAATGGCATTTTAAGTTTTTTATAAAACCTGCAAGTTTTGAAATCCGGCCCTGTATTTCCCATATTGGATAAGAAATATTTCGTAAATGAGCAAACTTAGTAGCCATAGTTGTCGGCCGGCGGGACTAGAACTCACAACCTCCAGATTTGTACTCCGACGCTCTCGCCAGTTGAGCTGACAGGGCGACCGTAGCTCAACTGGTGAGAGCGTCGGAGCACAAATCTTGAGGTCGTGCGTTCGAGTCCCGCCGGCCGCCGACTTTTTCCGAAATTTCCTGCTACCAATTTAAACGTGTCGTTGTTGTTTCAGGAGCGGTGTCTCGTCGTTCGATGGACATGCTAAGGGTGCGCGCCACCGACCCCCGTCCCTGCCCCAAGTGCGGCAAGATCTACCGATCGGCGCACACGCTACGCACCCATCTCGAGGACAAACACACCGTCTGTCCGGGCTACAGGTGCGTGCTGTGCGGCACTGTGGCCAAGAGCAGGAACAGCCTGCATTCGCACATGTCCAGGCAACACCGGGGCATCAGCACCAAGGACCTGCCCGTCCTTCCCATGCCGGCCCCCTTCGATCCCGAACTGGCCAGCAGGTACAGGAAAGACATTTTACATTTCTTTTTATTTAGTTTTTACTTACTTATGTACAACACCTGATTACCTCATTCAAACTTAAGGACGTTCGTTTGGTACACCTCGAGTCAAAAGTCATTTATGAATAGGGAATGTGCAACGATAGAAAATACTCTAAGATCGTTTACTCACCTTGTGGAAAATATCCCAGCTTAATTCACTACTCCATGGTCTCACTTACGGAGTTATTACCGAAAATATGAAAAGGAGAACCTCTCTAGTGTCCGCCATCATGGCGGCACCCTTCGATCCCGAACTGGCCAGCAGGTACAGGAAATACATTTCTTTTTCTTTTATTTAGTTAGTTTTTACTTATTTACCTACAACACCTGATTACCTCATTCAAACTTAAGGACGTTCGTTTGGTACACCTAGAGGCAAATGGGTCCTATTCATTTATGAATAGGGAATGTGCAACGTTAGAAAATGTTCTAAGATCTATCGTTTCTTTTTGTTGGTGACATTTTCTGCAATTATCGTCTGTTATGGATGGATCTTTAATTATATATTTTTTGTAGTTTCGTGTTGCAATCACTTGGTTCTGGATAGCTAGCATGAAACTCTCCGTTTCTGTTAATGTGGTCTTGGGTGACACGGTATCCATGTTTGCCGTGCAGTGCTTTCTGCGAGCAGGTGTTTATTTTTTTTTTTTGTTTAGTTGGATATAATTGTATGTATCTGCTACGTGATCTGAACTAGAGAGATTAAGTTGTGTATAGTTTTTGTCTGCTTTTACAATTGCTTTATCTAAGTTAGTTTGTTTGGTGTGGAAAATGTCTGAGTGTTTGTATTTGTGTTGTGCGAAGTGGCTGCATGTCTATAATTCCTCTGCCGCCTGGTTTTCTGTCTATGGTAAGCCTCTCCTTGCACGCGTTCAGATGCGACATTCTGTGTTTTGTGAGTTCTGTTCGTATAAGTATATGGATGTTTTCTATGTCCGTGTGTGACCACTTGATGATGCCAAAGGAGTATGTGAGTACCGGTATCGCGTATGCATTAATGGCTTTTTTGAGATTCTTAGAGTTCAATTTTGTTTTGAATAGTTTGACGAGGCGATCTTTAAACTCTTGTGTTAGTTGTGCCTTGACTTGTGTATGGTCTATCTTAACATTCTGATTGAAGCCTAGGTACTTGTATGTTTCGTCCTTATCCATTTTGTCCAGCGTTTGGCCAGTTACTACTTCCTTTTCGGGTTGGTTTTCCCATTGGCCTTTATTGATGTGGAGCACCTTGCATTCACTCATTCTGGATTCCATCTTGACATCTGACGTACAAACTTCTGTTATTCTGAGTAGTTCTCTCAGTTGCACTTCTGTGGCGGCATATAGTTTTATATCATCCTTCTAGAGGAGATGATTGATTTTGTGTTGATCTGCTTTATGGTGTCTGATATTGAAACCATGGTTTGTGCTGTTAAGTGTATTATTATTTTTATTATTAATAATTGCAGGTTGCTGGCTAAGGCGGGCGTGAAGATCAGCGCGGCGGAGCTGAGAGCGCGCGCCTCTCCCACGGGCCCCCGCAGGTCGGACGTGAAGCTGGACGCGAAGAGTGCCTACGGGGGCGGTTCGGAGGCGGGCAGCAGCGTGTGCGGCGACAACGACCCCGAGGACCTCACCACCCCCTCCAGGTACGGCGGAGGCGGAGGCGGCTTGGACTTCGGCAGGGACTTCTCCTCGCCCCCTCTCAACCATCACCAGAACAGCAATTATGGCGGCAACAGGTAGGTGATCGTTGTAGTTTTTGCCCAGTTTTTGCTAGCAATGCGTTTCATTTTTCAATATTTCAAGGTCATTTTGGCAAACTACCAATTTATTTATGTTTTTTGTAGTATTGTAACAAAAGAGTTTTTTTCAAATAAATGGTTGATTAATGTTAGAAATTAGTAGTAGCAACATATAGACATTGGGAAGCAGTACTTAGAAAAAGTATTGGTTCGCCATCTATCTACCAAAGCCGCTACCTGAGCGTTTAATTTGAGTATCCGAGCGCTGTTTATGTGACCCGTTTAAAAGCATCAGGTAAAGAAACCTGCAGATACGACAACAAAGAGACTCTTTTTTCTGGGACACTGATTTAATACTCCCGACATTCGGTTTATGCTAAAAAGCAACTTAACTCAATTGAAGGGTAGCAATTTCATCCATTCATCCGAAACCAATCACAGGTGACATCGGTTAGCTTTTATTATTGTCGTACCCGCAGGTGTCTATACCTGCTTTTAAACGGATCACATAAACAGTGCTCAGATACTCAAATTAAACGCTCAGGTACCGGCTTTGGTGGATAGATGGCAAACCAATACTTTTTCAAAGTACTGCTTCCCAATATCTGTATGTTGCTATTACTAGTACGAGTTTTGCCAACTAGGCACTGTCTTGCAATTTCATTTATTCGTCTGATCACACTGACGAGCTTTAATAAAAGCGAAAACGTCGTCTGTGATTGGTTTCGGATGAATGAATGAAATTGCTACTCTTTAGTTAGAAATTAGTTAAAACATGTTGCTTCATTTGTGTATGAGTCGTTAACAATATAAAACATCACCAAACTATAAAAAAAGGAATTATATATAAAATGTCAAGTGCTCTGTTTTTCGGAACATATACTGAACATTGCAACTCTCCCTGTTGACGAAAATATCCATTTTTACATTTGAAAAATCTGATCTGGATTCAGAATCTATAAGTTTACGTATGACGAGTGTACCTCTGAAAAAAATCTGTATGAATGTTTCAGGTGTAACCAGGCGCTAGCAGCGAAAAGCATAGACTCGTTGCAGAGTCTGTCAAAGGAGCCTTACCCCGCTCCCCTCGCCCCACCACCCGTCTCCGCGGTGGGCGGGAATTCGACAACTGGCAGCGCCATCTTGGATACCTATATACAGTTCATCACGGAAAACAGTCTCGGAATGGCTGCTGGCATGATGACCTCTGAACAGGTAAGTTCATTTAAAGAAACATATTTTTTTGTTAAGATTTTGAAATAAGCCCGACACGTGTTTCGACACCCATTGTATAGTACCTTTAGATGAAGATATAGACTTAAATTCGTGCCAGAAAATGTCGGAAAAAATCGGCGGCCGGCGTGACTCGAACCCACGACCTCCAGATTTGTACTCCGGCGCTCTAACCAGTTGAGCTAAGGTCGCCCTGTCAGCTCAACTTCGAAAGCGCCGACTGGTACTACGCGGGAACGGGCCAGCGCCCGCCGACGACTGGGAGCGACTGAGTACAAATCTGGAGGTCGTGGTTTCGAGTCCCGACAGTCGACGAAGGCCGTTATGAAGTAGTCCAAAGTTTTTTGTATCTCGGTTCTTTTATCGACGACAATTCGGGTAGCTGTGAAAATGAGATTCGACGGCGCATTCAACAGCGCCATGACAAAGCTCACTAAAATATTGCGTGACCATAACATCACTAAAGCTACCAAAATGTCGCTGGTTCACTCTCTTGTCACATAGATGCTTTTGAAATGTATGTGCTGAGAGTCCCTTATACAGCCCTTCGAACTAACGATTCCGTACTGTGTCAACGAGAATGCTTACATTCTTCGGACATATTCACAGAAGCGATAATATGGAGAAACTTGCAGTTCAGGGTCATGCCACGAGTGGGCGGCGTCGTGGCCGTTCCCCTACACGCTGGGTGGATACGACGAAACAGTTGCTGGATATGAGTATCAAGAGCGCCACTGAACTGACAGTAAATCGCGAACGATGGCGAGCTACAGTTCTCAAAGCTATTGATAATATTCGTGTCGGCAATGCTCTACCCCCGACTTAATGCATTTTACGAGTTCACAACGTATCTGTTGAGACATTTTGACTATGATGATGATGACACCCACCAACATAGTCGCATTAGTTCAAAACCAGTAGCCCGTTGCGTGAAATTGCCCTATACCCTTTTGCAAAAAAACGTCCTAAAGTAACTGGTGTCTGTTCCGACAGCAGGCAGCGGCCGCAGCTGCGGTGCAAGCGGCGAAGCTGGCGCAGCTGAACGCGATGGGCGCCGCCATGGACAAGCAGCAACAGCAACACTTCCTGGAGAAGATGCAGCAGCTGCACCAACAGCAAAACGCCACCGTAGGCGCCGACCACCTGCTGATCAAGAGGGATGAGATCAGGCGCGGCGAGGCGGACATGGTCAACAACCAGGTACGGAGCATTTCCCTAATTATAATTATCTAGAATGCGAAGGTACTAGGATTTTTGGCATACCGGTAGTTTTTAGGATCATGAAAGTACTAACCTATAGGAAGTATTCATATAATCAACACGAAACACAGAATCACACATGGCAATACATAGTTAGATATATTTTAAGGAATTTTTATAATCTCGCCTCGTTACTCTAGTTCATTTGCATCTTTCTGTGACGTTGTTTCCTCTATCTGGTTTTTTTTATTTTTCATAGCTTGCTTATGGATAGAAAAATTGAAAAAACTAAAGACTCACCCCTAACTTTATAGCACGAAATAGCTTTTCCTACACAAATTAAGTCCTTATTTTATTTAAAATCTTGTGGTACCTATGATTTTGTACACAAACCTATTTTTTCGTAAAGCCATAAGCATAAGATAAAAAATGATTGTTTGGTTGAGTCGTAATATTTTCGTGACAAAAACAGATAAGAAAACTATTGGGCTTTTCAAGGATATTGAATGGGCGATAATACCGTGCTTTCAAAACATTTTTTTGTACTTCAACTCCTGAAACTCACCCCCAATTTTTTTTTTCAAATAGCACCCCACAGCTTTCCTACAAAAATAAGGTTATGATTTTATTTAAAATCTTGCGCCTTTGATATTATACACCAAAGATTCTTTTTCATCATTTCATAAGCACAAGATGTTTGAGGCGTAATATTTTCGTATTAAGAGATGACAAAAAAGACACTTGTTTTCGAGAAAATCAAATAAGTTTGCAGGGGAGGTTTAAGGGATGAAGTACACAAAAAATATTTTGAGGAATGGTATGATAGACTGTATGGTGCTTTTAAAAATTCCACTCAGTTATCGTTTGAACTTTTTTTTATAAGAATATCACGTGTCAAGGAAATTCAGTATTCAAGTATATGTATAAATGTCAACATTTTAGTGAAAATGTTTAAATCTTATAACCCTCTAGGCTCCCTATGTCCCTATCGTGCTCAAGTGACAGATTTTTGAAATATGATTTAGTACACGCACAGTTGACCCACTCTGTGTTATTTGATTGTACTTTTGGATCACTTTTCATGTATATATTTGTCTCGATACTGAAAATGCAAAATGTCATTCGTTTCGGCTGTTCAAATTATAGACCCAAAAAATAACAAATTTTCGAAATGTTCGATCTGGAAGCGATATCTCATCAAAATGAGAAACATGGTGAATGCACACACCTCTCAACAGTAGGCACATTCACCATTCTTTATGGTGCAAGTCGCAAGTCAAATCCGAACACCTAGAAAAAAGGGATATTTGCATTGAAACTTTGTACACAGCTTGGCAGTACCATATCTAGTACATATGTAACACTTTTTGTTCATTCAGACGCTATTCACCTTACATGGTACCTCTAAAAAACTCGAGACGTATAAAAACAAAGCATGGCTTTTTGTCGATTCAAAAACGATGATTGATATCTGTTGCAAACGTGACGAGAGACCAGATGGTTGTATGGAGATGCCCTCTAGAAGATGACAGCCCTAGTTTACGCAGTTAAGCTCCTTTAAACGTGGTCGGATTGAAGGCCAACGAGAACGTGGTGCTTCTTTCAGAGCAATGGCTGTAACCATGGAGCGTAGCGTGGCTACAGTTGTAGCAGCATGGCGCGCATGGATCGCATAAGGGCGAATGCAGCGAGCTAGATGTTCTGGAGCACGTAGAAGAACTACAGACCGGCAAGATCGTCATCTACGACTACTGGCCCTTCAAGACAGAATGCGATCCACCCGAGCTATTGCTGACGCTTGGTATGCAGCTATAGGGAGGCCGATTCGGATCCTCATGGTGTACCACATTGAGTGCAATGGGCCTAGGATCACATCGTCCGCATTTAGTGCTTCCACTTACTGCAACTCATCGCCGCCAACGGTTAGATTGGTGCCAGGAACACCGACAATGGTATGCTGTGTGGCATCAGACGGCCTTCTCCGATGAGTCCAGATTTTGTCTGAGGGCACATGATGGACGCCATCGCGTAAGACGACGACGGCATGAACGGCGTGATCTCCAGTTTGTTGTTCTGCGCCATGTTCACCGTCCTGTTGGTGTTAGAACCATTTGCCGTTCCATATGTCCGAGGCCTCGAAGAGGGTTTCTTATTGCAAGGGTATCGATGAGGTTCTTACAGGAAGCTGAGGTCAGGATACTACCCTGGCTCCACGATCACCCGATTCATTGCCAATTAAAAAAGTATGGGATTGGGTAGGCCGATGCATAGGCGATTTAGCCAATCCTGCGACCACGCTGGACGAACTGGAACATGCTGCGAGGGCAGCTTGAGAGGCTGTACCTCTAGAGTCTACCAACAACCATTTAGTCCTACCGAATTTCATCAACCGCAACCGTTTTTTTTCTCAGTGTCCAGATTTCACTTGCGTGTATTTGTTTGAGTATGCTGAAAGTGGTGTGTTGATTTCAGGACCAGGGCGAGCATAACGAAGAAGACTCTTCGGCAGGCGAAGAGGACGACTATAGCGACGATGAGATAGACCCTCCGGAACCGGTGAAGGCTAGCGGGGAGCAGTGCACATAGGGCGCTCCTTATTGGTACTTCCATCGCCATTTCCTTGCCGAAGGGACTTCCCGACGTCACTGATCGCCAGCGGACGTACTTGTAATTCCATCCAACTACCTCAAATTTTCTTACAGTAATCTCGGTGACTGGTTTCCAAGGCAAACGTGCAACACAAAAACAGCTCTTTTTGTACAAGCTGAAATCGTTATGTGTAAAAGGATAAAAAAAAACAGTAGGAAAGAATTTACTTGAGTAAATTCAAACATTGCTCTCACTGTGGAATTTTGTTGGTATAAAAATTTAATTTTTTTATTATATTGACAAAAGCGTATTTTTCCCGGACTAGTAGACTCTGCTTATAGCTGACCCTCTACGGAACCTTATTTGAGTCTGTTATAACCGATGTCCGTTATACAAGTAAGTAAACAAAAAAAAGAGTTTCTAAAAAACTTTTAATAATTGAAATACAAGGTTATATAAACTGTGAAAAAGTTGTTTAAAACGGACATAGCAAGTATAGATCTGAAAAATATATAAACAAAACTAAAAAAAATGTCACAAAAATTCGTACTGTGTATGTACGCCCTAAATTAAAGACTCTATATAAAATATTCAGAAATTGTTGCTTGCCTTTTTGCAACTGGCTTTTGAGGGTCTAAAAAGTTATAAACTTGTAACTTAACATTATAAATATTATCAGAAACGCTTTCGAGCGACTCTAAATATCGAAGCGTAAGTTTCATTGCTCGAGATGCCTCACTGCGATCTGGAATCGAGTTTTCGGGTTCCGAATCACTTCCACTACCACTGTTTTGTTCATTTTGATTCTGATGTAGGACTTCGCTAACGATTTTCATGTCTGAAGGAGTTTCCGATGTCACCCCACAACACATCATCTTCGAGTCCGTTATATCCGGTTTTAACCAGTTCGCGGCGGAAAAATGTGTCTTTTATACCTGGAGTGTCTGTTAGAGAGAGATGACACAAAAGTCTCTAAAGGCCACGCATAGGATTTTAAACGGACCACGAGATAAGTGCGTTGTAGCCGGATGTCCCTTATAACAGTGTCCGTGATAAACGGAGTCTACTGTAATAAAAAAATTTACCATTTAGTCTTTAAAAAAAAGTTGTTGATCGCGGCGAGATTCGAACCCACGCCCTTTCGGACTGGTGCCTAGCGAGTCAACCGCTCGGCCACGCTGCCTGTGCTTCAGGAATATCAATACACCGTACATAATACGTCGTCAGTTACCTGTCGTAATTTGATTCAATTTTTTTAAAACCGGAAGCGATACTGACAAAACCGGATTTTTCCCGGACTAGCTTTTTCATGCTGATTCCGAATCTGTATTTACTTTTTCTCTAGCACCTGTAGTTTTGTTTATCTTTTGTATACGGACGGACACACAGAGGCTCTGCATAAGGTCTCTTCAGTGACTTCGGTGAGTCAGTGAGAGCTAAAATCAGCATTTATCTGTCTGTTACGCAAATGTTTGAATTTGGACGGATTCATGAAATGGCAATGGTTTACTTTATCTGTGACGGTATCCCAAGTCCAGTATTAGGAAGATATGGATAAAAGAGTAATAGATCCTAAACTTAGTAACTTACTTTATACTTGCAATATTTGCATAAGTGATGTTACTGTAACAAATGTTGTATTTCTTCTAAAATTATATCTTACATACAGGGTGATCATCTTATATCCGTTATTATGGCTGAAACAAAAAAACTTTTCAAAATAGTTGTAGATAAAGCTAAGGTCTACATTTTAAAATTATTTTACAATATAGGGGGTTATTGATAAAGTAATGGCATACCAAAGTTGTGTTTTTTTTCAAATGGAACACCCTATATATTATCACGAATGTGAATAATGCTAATTATCCCTATTCCTATTTATGAGAAAATCTTAATGAATTCATCACCCTGTATCTTGAAAAATCAATAACTGGAGGCTCGATTCTCAAAGCTAGAATAATTTCCTGGTTGTCTAGTTTTGTCTAAAATTATCAATTTTCTGCTATCTCTGATTTTGTATACAGGGTGATCCAATACTTGCGACCATAATTTTCTTTGTTATTTTATATAGCATCGTTAGAAAGTTCTTAGAAACTACTTCCACTTTGATTAATCCCTGCCTAAACGTTAGAGTTATGGAGCTACTTCGATTTGAAATAGTAAAACAATATTTTTGCTAAATTTTGGTTTTTGTTAGAGTTGGCCATGGATTCTATACTTGTTATATTTGCCAAATAATCGATATTCATAATTTAGTTTTCATTCGATTTCAATTGGCTACTATAGTTGGCATTAACAAACTAAAAAGCACATGTCAATTACAAAAATTATCTGGAAATAAAACTACGGAACCTTTAGCAAGAGTATATTAGTTACTACAAGAAAAGTTAAGAGTGAACGTATGAAAAACGAGAAAATAGGTTTTGGCTAAGCATGGAAAAAAAATTATAAACCGAAGATTTTTCTAGCGGGAGTGGACTTCCTGTTAGTTCTTTCATTCTCAGCCCTTGAGTCCGTCCACCCTAGACTTTGTTCTTTTCTAAGAAAGGTCAAACATTATAACAAACACGGTAGCCATGGCCAACTCTGAAAAACATTCAGTATTTGGCAAAATGTAGTATTATTAGGAATCGTTTTACTACTTCAAATCGAAATAATTCCATAATTGTTACGTTTAAACATGGAGAATGATTAATTAAAGTGAAAGTACTTTGTAAAAACTTTCTGACGATGCTATAAAATACAGGGTGTTCCATTCAAAATAACAAAGAAAATTATGGTCGCGAGTTTTGGTTTACCCTGTATACAAAATCAAAGATAGCAAAAACTTGATATCTTTATACAAAACTAGACAATGACGAAATTATTCTAGCATTCAGAATCAAGCTTCTATTTATTGATTTTTTTAAGATACTACAGGGTGATGGATTCATTAAGATTTTCACATAAAAGTGGCCCTATCTTTGAAATTACCCTGTATAACCTGATAAAACCCTATATTTCCGGAATAAGGAGAGCTAGTACAATTCAAATTTCGGATAATATATAGGTGTTCCATTTGAAAAACCACAACTTTGGTGTGCTGTGACTGTATATTGTAAAATAATTTTAAAAGGTAGACCTTAGCTTTATCTACACTTTTTTTTCGAAAATTTTTTCTTGTATCTGCCATAATAACGGAGGAATCAAACTTCGAAGTATAAATTGATCACCTTGTATATTTATACAGTGTGGTCAACCTTCTTATAGCGATTTCCTCAATTTCGACTCCAAGAAGCATTACAGATCTCATAATGACATCACCGATTTTCAATAACGATATATTTTTTTAACAATTTCAATCAACAAGTATGGACTTTTGCCTTGAACCAGTCAGGCGCAAATATAAAAAGAAGAGAAACAATATAATATTCCATCCATCTACCTCAAATTTAGTATATGATCACAAGGTTATAAGGGTTATAAAGTGTATACGGTATATTAGTACATAATATATAGTCTAAATATAAAAAAATAACTATGTTGGACTCCGTTGCAGTTATGAGATAACTAAGAAATGGATGTGACACGATGTGTTGTTGTATAGTAATACGAATAGTAACGTATAAGTAGTGTGAGCACTAACAAATCTATTTTTTTGTTCTATTTTACCGAAGCGACGAGTCCCATTTTATTTTTTTTCACCAGAAGTCTCTATAAAGTATCAGACTAGATGTAACACTAAGGCTCGATATTATCAACACGCGCATTTTAACAAAGGCTTTGACCAATCGGAGCAGCACATTCAAGAACATGCATCTGTCAAGGTTTTCTGAAAATTACAGATTTCTCTTGAATTTTACCTAAAAAGGTCAAAAATGACATGCTTCATATACAATCGACCATTTTGAACCATCTAGTATCTTTTCCAGTCTGATTTTTCATCCTAAATGAGCGAAAAATTGCATTTTCTTGTTTAACAAAGTGTTGCTAATCTCAACCAATCAGATTCCACAAAAGCAGTACATTTGATCACTGGATTGTTGGTCTACCAATTGGTAATGATGACAAGAAAATCAAATTACTGAATCATTTGGATAAAACAATAATTTACTATCGATGATAATTATAAATACCTGCAATATACCTTTGTATTATAGTAAAAAGGGGCAAAATAACATTTTGTTGCATTTTACAAAGCTAAGCACACGATTCAACTGTTGGCCAATCTGTTTTCCAAGTGTGCATTACTGGTTACCTATCCTGAACGGCAAAGTTCGAGGGCATATAACCTTATTTTTTTTTAAACAAGGAACTCGTATAGTCAGAAAGTGAATCATGTGCTTTATATACTTTTCAGAGAAGGGGGGGAACTAGCGTGAGGGATTTTTATTCATATGCATGCATGCATAGTATTTGCGCTGCGGTGCCTTTTACCCAGTGCTGCCCCACTGCACCTTTACATCCTCTGTGAATATTTCTATAAGAGGGTTTATAACAAATATGCATCCAGTAGATGGAAGATTCTTCATAAAAGTATGTCTCTGTCTATAATCCATCTGACTGACTGAGGTGGGATTATTAATTATTAAATAAGGTTTCTGTGATTGATACTACTTTTATGATTCTGTCACAAACTATCGCAGTTTGCAATTAGTAATGATACAATAATTATAAGGCAAACACGAAAAATCTGGCATTCATTTGCAAATCAGTCGCTTTGTTCTGATTGTTGCTATGATTTCAATTCATGAATTCTAAAATATTTCAAACAAAAGTGTCACACAGCTTTGAAGTTTTGTTTCCAATACTGATAAAATACTATTGGATAGAAAGCTTTTGTTAAACAACACCCAATAGAAAAGGGTTGTCAAATAAGCCTTTGTTAAAATATGCAAGTTGATAAAATCGGGTCTACATGTTATATAAATTGTACGAAATATTATTTTCAATGTTTCGTTACAGGTATTCACAGCTAATGCAAGTGCTTCTTGGAAATTGTAACATACCTAAACATTAGTGATGCTATAGCCTAACCAGAATACAATTTTTGAAGCAATAATGTTATGTTGTGATTCTTTGAAAATGTCTCGTACGTAATTGTGTTCAAATATATACAAAAATTGGTCACATTAACATAAAGAGCGAGAAAGAAGACCCATATTGTATCTATTTCATGGCAATACCTACGATATCTAATGTTTATTTTTTGTTTACTTGGTCTTTCCAAATTAATAAACATGTTGATCATATCAATTCCTGGTAACATTTCCATACTTAAATTTTGAATTAATATAACTGATACTTTGTGGAGTTTTTACGATTTGTTTTGAAAAATGTATGCAAAAATAGAATCACATTCAAGCAATGGATGAAAAACCATTGCCTTCTGTAACAATATTTTTGTATGGATCTTCAGATAGGTGTCATGCTGTTTTCTATGAATTTTTATATAATTATTTTGAATTTGATGTTTCAGTTTTCTTAAAATGCTTCACAATTGAAAAGGTAGAAAGATAACTTTTCTGTATCATTAGTTACTTTTTCAAAATGTTTGTTTCATTCCCCAGATTTGAAATATTTTTTTAATTCAATAAATTTGGTTTAATATAGACTATTCTATTAAAACAATTTTTGAAAACTATCACAAACACAATATTCATACGAGGGTTGCTCTTTACATGTCTGAAGAACATGAAAATTCTTATGCTCTCTATCCTCGTCAGTCGACCTATGGCGCACTGATGATCGCTAATAAGCGTGAAACAGCTGTCTGCGTACTGGTGGATTGACGGAGATATAGAGCAACCCTCGTATATCGACTCTCATATGCAGTTAGCGTCTATCTGGTTAGGTGAAGCGAATGCATCTCTGCGTTCCGCCAAGGGGTCTGCTGCTTTTTAGCAGCGACTTCCTTTGGTTTGCCGTTACCTCCGGGTCCAGATGGCACACAGGCAGATATGTTCTGCCGCCTGCTCTCAAATATTCATAAATTTGTGGTAGAAAAGTAACGGATTGATATCGAAAAGTTATCTGTAATGCAGTCAAACTACAATATTGAGGTTTTGACATAAAATAGAAGTATAATGTACGAAACATTTAAATTTGTGAGGCTTATTTGCGATCTTTGTTAATATTCATCCATTTTATTTAATTTAAGAACCACATTCTCGCAGAAGGTATTTTTTTGTGTAGTAAACTGACTGCATTAGTATTCTAACAGTAATATTTAAACCGTAAACAATAAAATGTAGGGTGTAACTGTGTGTAAATAACATTTAGAAGCGGTGTTTGTAATACTCAGGTTGAAACATGAACAATATCAGCATATTAGTACAAAATGCCGTATAACATTTTCTTACTTTAATTTTTCGTACTACTGATCAGGGAATATAACTCAGATGATTGAAATAATGCAAATATTTTATACAACATAAAGTCTCAGTTTTATTATTTTTTATTTTTATACTTTTTTAGTCATGTAAATGCAGTGATAGATGATTCAGGTATACACATTATACAAATATATACGCCAGAAAACGTTTAAAGATATACATATATACAAAAGCGAGTCACTAGTATATAGTAAATAGTGCTTCTTATTAGACTTAAGAACTTCCATCACTAACTTCCAGCTCTATACTTTTTTTATGTATATTTAAATGTTGTACGTTTTTTCTGTTATATTGGAGTGAGTTTACTCACTTTGATTTTTTAAGATGCTGTATATTGAACTTATATAGTGTGATAGAACTATTTATGTTTACGTATCTCTGACTTTTGTGATCCAGTACTTAGCCGATACATGACAGAATTCGATAGGACTACAAGATCACCTTGATATGCTAAGTAAAAAAAAGTCAAGTTGCATTACTTTCATTGTTCAAAAATACTTGAAATTTGAAAAATTGTAATCCTTCTATTCATAGCGCTTCACTCGCCCATTATGTAAAACCACATCTGTCGAAGTGAACAGCATACTAACGTTTCGAATACTTCTCGCAGTAAAAAATGGTCTACAGAAGGTAACGTGGAATAATATTATCTGACCGGCGGATCTGAAGCTACAAAAGGAATGCGGACAAAAATGTTCGATCCTGCCATGTCTATTTATAAAAAAACAAAAATTAACGGTATCAGCAATTTGAGATATTTTTATAGCAACTTCAATATAGTTGTTAATATATTTTTATTTAATAACTGATATTTTTATATATATTTTTCCTTAATCTGCCTGTTATAAAATGTACATATTTTCTGAAGGTATCATCAACTTCAGGTGAATCGGCAACAAATCACGAATCCTGTCATCTAACGTCTTGTCAGGGCGCCTTATCGGTTGAGGATCTGCTACCATGCCGTTGCCATGGAGATTAAATCTTGCTATTGGCCGCACTGCCACCAACTTTATGTTCCTGTCTCTCTCTGTCTGGAAATATCGAAAACCAGTGGCGTTTTCTATATCGTGTACCAGTGGCGTTTTCTATATCGTGTTTATAATCTTTCTACAGATTATCCCAAGCTATTTGAATATCTGTTTTGTCGAGTTTATTGTCTTGTCAGCTTGTTAGGTACACTGCTTTTCGTCGTTATTATTGTTATGATCCTATTTAAAAATGAACATTTATACAAAAGTAAATACGCTTCATAGCCCTGAAGTATTCACGTGAAACCCGCACGCCCACGGCTATTTTATGAATGAAATCGGCCATGGCCATGTTTTTTTACAACTATACCCCTCTTACCGATACCTCGTAGCTTCAGAACCGTGCTGGCCAGATAATAAGTGATATTCATTAACTGATTCGTTCAACTTCATAAGTAACTTTAAGTTTCAGGAGTTGCAGGAATGCTTTCTTTTCTGTTATGTATCGCCAAATGCACTTTGAGAATGATTTACCTCATTTTGAAGATCTTCCATGATATTATGTTATACCGTAGGCTCTCAAATGAGATTTTTTATTTTCCAGAAGATATTTTTGGCATGGTCGTTCTCCATTTAGAGTATACCGATAATTGTTAACTATTTAATAAGGCTCATAGGTTAGGCTGGTTAGAAGAGTCCCCAAATTCGAGTATGAGATTCATCGCCATCAGTAAAGCTGTTGCCAGTGATGTGCTTTAATTCGTTGAAGTTTTTATTTTCGAATAACCGTACTTAAAATTTGCCCGCGACGCACTATTGTACTTCATTTTTTTTAATAATTATGGAACGTTGCCGGTCTTCGATTACTTTGTGAAATTGTTTCAAGGTCATTTAGGTATGGAGTGTTTTGTGTATTGAACAACTTATAAAAGCACGATATATACTTTCTAGTTGAAACGAAATCTATTAGAAAATGAATAACAGAAAACGTAGCATGACAGTTTTGCAATAAGGTGTCGTTTAGCTACATCGATTTTTTATAGACTCCATATTTTTAATATACAGGGTGGGGCATAAAAACCAAGTGTTCTTGGTTTGAATAGTACACATATATTAGAAATGGGAGGAGCGCGCGGTTTATTACAATCCATTCCTTGACTCAAATCATTTCACTTTCTTACTTGCCACTTACCATCATGGAGCGATAGACGCTAGAACAACGCGTGGTATATGGCGTGGCATCATTGGCCCATATTTTTTTGGAGAAAATGGGGTCACCGCTACAGTAACATCTGAACGTTACATTGATATGGTGAATACCTTTTTCATACCTGAATTGCAAAGAAGAGGTGTGAGCCAGAGAATCCATGGCTGTTCTTCGCCACCTGTTTCCAAATCGTTCAATTTCAAGGTTTGATGGCATTTCATGACCTACTCGGTCTGCCAATTTGTGATTTTTTTCCATGGGGGTAACTCAAGTCACGTGTTTAAAGGGCCAAGCCCCGTACGTTAGACGCAGAGAAGGAAGCGATTCGCCATGGAATCTCTCAAAAATCAACAGAGACATGCTAGAAACAGTAGAGTGCAATTTTGGTGAACGGCTGCATCATATGCCAAATGTCGTTTTGGCACTTAGATATTTCAAAATGGTTCATTATCAGCTATGTTCTACTACCAATCATTTTTTTAGAGTAAAAACTAATAATTTTATGATTATTTCAAAAACACTTGGTTTTTATGCCCCACCCTGTATTTATTTTACAGCCCAGTTTATAGCCTCAATACACAACGCCTCTAATTTTTTAAAACCCAACATATGGAATTTTTGTTGGTTATTTTTCGGCAAGATTCAAACCAATCTTATAACATGATATTCTAGATATTTTGTTGTAAATAATTTATTAAATCGTATTTTTCTTGTTGACGTTTTGAAAAGGACTCCTTCGTTACGTGTAAATTTTATTTAATACGCTGTATATAATATTTTGTTTTCAAAAGCAATCAAATGCAAATAAGCGTATAGGTGTAAGAAGAACAAATATAGTACAGTCAATGAACGAATTTCCACTAACACAATATTTCTTGTACACAGAAATCTATATTGACGTAGCGGAAAATGTATAATTTCTACATTGAGTAATTCTGTTAAGATACTCTATCTCCATTACAGTTGTGCTTACACTATATCAACGGAGATTTTCGTTTATACGGAATATTGTGCTGTTTTTGGAGATTTCATTAACTGTACTAAGATCACAATCTTTCTTCGAAAAGTATACGATGATTTGGTATGAAACAAGCGATATTTGAAAAGTAGAACACGTAATTATAGCAGCATTGTTTAAATAAGTGGACTTGATGTTTTTTGTTTCATATCAGTTCATAAAGTAGTATGGGGAAAACATAGTATTTTTTACAATCGATATATATGATTATTGAGAGCATATTATTGAGCAATAAAGCATTCAATTTGAAATAAATTGAAAAGCAATGATACGAAAAGCTGAAAATCAGAAAAAAAAAGAAGAACTTAAAAAAATTATTGCATGGGTTATTTATTAGTTGAGCCTTGACAAGACAACATATTATAACTAAGACTTTTTTCTTTATTGTAATCAGTACTATGTGACCCAACTATAACGTAAACAATTTTCACGTGAAATACTTTGTTATATTTTTGCTCTCTACCACTTTTATAGATATGAAAACTATTACTGTTATTGTTTTAAAATATTTTAACTCAAACCAAATAGCTATGCAAGTGAATCAACAATTTTGTGATCAGACTTTTGTTACTACGTTACATTTACCTACCTCATTTTACAGTCACAAATATAACGCGCATAAGTATCATAGACCAGGAATTTTAGGTACATGATAAACAAGTAGGAAAGGATTTACTTGAGTAAATTCAAACAGCGCTCTCACTGTGGAATTTCTTGGTATAAAAATTTAATTTTTTTATTATATTGACAAAACTGGACTTCTCCCGACTAGTAATCAACAAATTTAACATTTAATCGTAAAAAAAGAAAAAAAGCTGTTGACCGCGGTGAGATTCGAACCCATGCCCTTTCGGACCGGTGCCTAGCATCTTAACCGCTCGGCCGCGCTGTCTGTGCTTCAGGAATATCAGTACACCGTACATAATACGTCGTCAGTTACCTGATGTGGTAATTTAATTCAATTTTTTAAACCGGAAGCGATATTGACAAAACCAGATTTTTCCCGGACTAGTTTTTTCATGCTGATTCCGAATCTGTATTTAGTTTTTCTCTAACACCTGTTGTTTTATTGTTTACTCATTTAACAATTATTATTGAAGAGTAAAATTCTTGGTCCATCATGTCCCAGTGCTTACAGATCTCTGATATACCGGGTAATATGCAAATATAAAGAACAAAGTATCGAACAGATTTAAACGTAGCTAGTAATTTTTGTGTAAGTATAATAAGGAAAAGTTTGTATAGGGACTTTCAACATGGCGAGCTTAAAAAAAAGTAAATGAATGTGTATAGTGCCATATACGAAAATTTGCGAAGAATGTTTCGCCTCAAGTTTGGCGGAATGTTTTGTTTATATTGAAGACTCTAAAAGTCACATAGAGAAATGCAAATAAAACCGTGGATAGAGAAAAGCCCTAGAGATAAAAAATAGTACGATTCCTCAACAATAATCGCAGAATGAAAAACACTGTTTTGTCCATTGTTGAGGAACTGCGTGCCTTTACACAACATTGTCATGCTGAAATTCGGCTGAAGATGAACAAAAATCAAGACTATCCGTTATCAAACATATAGATATCAGTAATTTTGGGGTAAATGTTATTTTGTTAGTAGACTGAATTGACGTCAAGACAATCATTTTATCTGACAAAAATATTACCAGTAACGATTTTCCAAAAAATACTCGCCAAGGGACAAACCTGTCTAATAATGTATTTACAGTTTTTGCCTAAAGAAATATTGAGGCAGGTTCTAGATGTTCATCTTTAGCCTTTTTTTAAGTATAGCAAGTGAAAAAAGCTTGAGAGTAGTTGTCTACCAAAAGCTGATAAAAGTTCCTAACCTTCATAAGGCGATAGGTTCTGCGACAAATCCAAGCTGGCGATATTTTGGCGTTCAGTTGTTCCTGCAAAATTGTTGAAATGATTAGCGGTGGTTCTGGACTTGATGACTGATGTATCGAAGCCTTCACGGGGATAAAATACAGTATTTTTCATCGACAAATCGACCCCAATAGGTAGTTTTACTCCCACCATAATAAAATGGCAGCCATTTTATTTTTTGTTTAATTGATCCACAAGTGTTATACTAACTTAGCCATAGCTACCTAAGTAGAAGTCCTACAAACACAAAATAAGTCTCATTTGATAGCGAAACATGTAAGCCAGAAACTAGTGGTGAGCATTTTTCAAATTTCATTTCATATCAGGGCAAAACAGTTGTTAAAAGAAAATAATTATGTAGTTTTTTGCGGTTTTCTTTACAATTTTAGTTTTTCCCAAAGAATCTAAGCTGTTAACCTACAGTTTTTCTATTTCTAAGCGATAGCACCTGAATAATTTTGCTAATAATCTCGTGTGTATTTGGCAAGTCGACATAAAATTTATGTTTCATTGTACCCCACAAGAAAAAATCAAGTGGGGTCAAGTCCGGTGAACGCCATTTAAATGAACGATATTCGCCGTGGATTGGAAGCGGTGTAATAATCGCTTGGCCATCACGTTCACTGGATTTGACCCCACTTGATTTTTTAGAATTAGAAATAAAAAAAAAAGTAGGTTAACGGCTTAAATTTTTTGAAAGAACTAAAATTGTAAAAAAAAACGCAAAAAATTACATAATTATTTTCTTGCCCTGATACAAAATGAAATTTGGAAAATATTTACCACTAGTTTATGGATTACAGGTTTCGCTATAGAACGAGACTTATTTTGTGTTTGTAGAACCTCTACTTAGATAGCTATGCCTAAATTAGTACGACACTCGTGCATCAATTAAACAAAAAACTAAATGGCTGCCATTTTATTATGGTGGGAGAAAAACTACTTTTGAGGGGTGATTTGTCGATAAAAATTATGGTATTTTATCCCCCCAAAGGCTACTTGTTGATATCTTGAAACTGATCTATTAGGATACCTTCACACTATCGTCAAAACATCGCGAGCTCTGGATGAAGTACAAACCGAGCCTTATAATAACGCGAGGTGAATATAGCTTCAATATAGTTTTGCTATTTAATGCAGGTGCAGCATTTACACATACTATGTATATTGGTATAAAAATTAGATGTACGTGAATGTTATGGAGTAATCAGAAAAAAATCCCTCATGATGGATGTGTAGCGTTATTTGCATTTCTTTCTTTTAGTACTTATAAACAGATGTTTTCCTTTTATTTTATTTTATCTAAAATGTTCCTAATATTTAAGTTAGGATAAATGTTTTTTTATGTTGTTTTAGAGGTAGGTGCAATAAGATCATTGTTTAGTAATGTTATTATAAAACATATTTGCCATATTATTATATATTACATTCTTTGTGTATTGCTTGGGTATCATTTATATACAAATAAATAGAAAAACTATATACGCAACGTGTTTCAATTCATGTAGACCTAGACGAGGGCTGGCAAAGAACTGGATTGGTTAGAGACGACTGCTTTCAAGCAAAAAGGTTCAACTTGCGTCTAGCCGGACCGTGCAACTTTCCAACCCGCGGTTCCTCATGTGCATTTGTCATGGCTACCGACATTGACAGTGACAGTTCTGTGTGGTGTGCGGTTTGCAGAATTCAAAAAGTTGTGTTGTTTTGGAATAATTCCTCTTTTCGTGGTGTTTTCGTGTTTTTTTTTTGTTGTTTTAGCATTGACTCATTAACAGAAATAGAATTTTGACCAAACAGAATATTGATAAAATTGCATTGAATCTTTGTATGCATTCATAATCCAGATCCAGCAATGAATAATAAAGCGTTTTAAAAAATGTCTTCTACTATGTGTAGAAAAGTCTAGATATTCCTTTACCCAAAAGTTCCTTCTTATTGGCATTACATGACCTGCATGACCAGTATTGAACCCAGAAAATTTAGCTAGTGAGAATTGAAACTCATTTGGATAATAATTTCTGTCGCATACGTTCTTTGAGGCATTCCATTTTTTACATTAGTCTGTATATCTAATATAAAGGAAAATTGGCGCAAAAGGTAACGAGGAAAGTTATTTCTTCAGAACTGGGAACTGGGTCGACCTTCCTCATATATTGCGTTTGTCTTTAGAGTCAGTTTGGAACTTCTTCACTAATAATCCTTTACAACTAATTGAAAACACAGTGATACTTCTCCTTATACAGTAATCCCAAGGAACTAACTTTTAATGTCAAGGACGAATTATAATTTTTTGTGGTTCTTCTATATTTTTTTATAAGATAAATTTCACTATTTATTTGATGACTAAAACTTCTCTTTTGAAATTGGTTCACGAAATAGGTATATAATATTTTTCAGTCACAAATAATCTTCCACGTTTATCCCCAACACCGACTATATATATCCCCAATGTTTCAGAAAGATAGAAAACTTCTGCATTATTTAGTAAAGTGCCCTACTTCAATTTTTTACATCTTTATCTGTCAATAAAAGGCGACTTTTATCGTTTTCCCCTCGTTGAAGCGTCTTTTTAGAATGGAGAATATCCATTATCCGATATAAATTCATGTAATAAAGTCATAAATCATACATCATACAAGGAGAAGCAATAACTTTACGTTAGATTTAAATTTGGCGCCATTGCGACATCATCGGATAATAATCGGAAACCTTCGGCGGTCTTCGGGACTGCGGGTTGGAAAGTTACATTGTCCGGCTAGTAAAGGTTCATAGCGAGCCCAGAAAGTGGTAAAACACGTCCCTAGACTACACAACACACAATGTAGCACAACTTTAGGGTTCATCAGATATTTGACGCAACGGAGTTTGTCAGGAATCATATACTATTATTATGGTCCTTATGGTCTGTTTTTACAGCAATCACAAACTAGTCAGCGTCAATTTGATTGGCCAGTACTAGTCAGAAATAGTTTGACAACTGCAATGGCGAATACTGATTGGCTCTGACTGGTTTGTGAATCTCTGTAAAAACAGACCTATAGTATACTGGTCGGACATACTGACCAGGGAGGTCTACAAGGTTTGACAAAACAAATTCTGGAGGAATTTTAGTGTTAGTATTTTTCTTTCATTATTGAGGTCTTCAATTTTGAAGTCACAAAAATAAAATATACAATCAATATAACAGGTTAAAAAGTAATCAAACCAATTAAAACCAAATCTGGGTTAAAAAGACGTATCTGTTAGATCTTAAAATTTTAAAAAAATCTTCTAGTCGCACACAGAATGCGCTCATCGCGACGCGCAACGATATTTTATTTTATACCGCAAACGAGATGCGTTTAGGAAACCGCATCACCCACCGACATAAAACAGTGAACTAGACACAGTGGAGACGTAGTATGTGACTATAATAATTCGTGGACCTCGGATGGCGTTCGGCGGCGTTCAAAATGTGACCGCAGAACAGTCGCAACACTCGCATCATCACGCTGTCAAGATATTTTCATTTTAGCGTTTAGCATAGCCCTTATAGTGTTGTCTATAAAGCTCGACCAATACGTACTTTCAATATAGTTGATTTTGAGTATTTGGATACATATTCTAAAAATTTTAATTTATAATAGAAGGTCTTAATAACCTTTTTTTAAATAAAAACGCATTACAGTCATTTGAAGTGATGCGACGCATCACCCACACCAATGGAAGCTACGCCGCTGTTTAACTCTCGCCCTTTGCATGCAACTCTATCGATCGCATCATCACGAAATGGCAACTGGAGTCGGCGTTGCCCTGAAACCCGGTCAGCTCGGTCACGTTGCTAGGGATGAGCAAAAATAACAGGTGTTTGAAATAACTGGTTATAGGATATCGAATAACCGGTTAAAAACGGGTTATTTTCTACTGGCGGTTAACCGAATAACCGGTTTTCTTAGCGAATAACCGAATGTCGTTATTTTCATATTTTATACTTTATGAACACCACTAGCTTCGTAGCTTCAATGGAACGTGGAATAGTATTTTACCGTAAGCTCTTTCCTATGCCCATTGTTTTGTTCCCTTTTAGCCCCCGTTCACATCGGACGCGCCTCGCATGGAGCATCGCGCTTTGCTTACCGCCTTGCGTAAAGCGAGGGGAAACCAACCCATACGTTTATATGCAGCCGTTCACATCGAGCGCATAGCGCTACGCTTACCGCCTAGCGTAAAGCGAGGGGAACCAACCCATACGTTTAGATGCAGCCGTTCACATCGGGCGCATAGCGTAGCGCTAAGCAAAGCGCGATGCTCCAAGCGAGGCGCGTCCGATGTGAACACGGGCTTATCGTTCTATATGGTGGGCAACAGATTACAGGCGGTAATTTACCGCCCTAGAACCGTCGCAGAATCGTTCGCACTAGTTAGATGGTGTTCTGATTCTGACAGTACGCATGCCCTGCACGATTCCAGAACAGTGATGAGAAGTACCAAGGTACTGTCATGTCTCATGCCCCACGCATTCTATAGCAAAATCACCTTTTTACCTCTCATGTCCTCCAAGAAATTTTACGCTGTTTTCAC
This sequence comes from Callosobruchus maculatus, assembly GCA_951848785.1. Lineage (NCBI taxonomy): Eukaryota > Metazoa > Arthropoda > Insecta > Coleoptera > Chrysomelidae > Callosobruchus > Callosobruchus maculatus. The sequence goes on from CATOUR010000056.1 coordinate 15,187,488, forward strand.
ACTCTTTGAAAACGGATGTATGGCATAATATGTCATTATGTCTGCTAAACCTAACTCTATTCTATGAAGTAAAAAATAACCGGTTATTGGTGTAACCGGTTATTTGGTCCAGGTTAACCGCCTCAGGTTATTTTTTGCCAAAAAAACAAAAAACAACCAGTCAACCAATAACCGGTTATTTTTGAATAACCACCCATCCCTACTGGAGAGGTTTCTCCAGCTCGGTTACGTTGCACCTCTCCCACAGCCTGTAGCTTGCAACCCTTAGATTAGCTTACACGATAAATCTTGAATTGCACATACAACGCACCGCCCTTATCGCTTAGCCTAGTTGAAAAATATTCGTAGAAACCAGAGTAGGTACGATATGGGTCAGCACTTCCAAACTGTAGCAGCCATGGCTTGCATGAAAAGCCTCCTTATGGTCTTCAATTTTGTCTTTTGGGTAAGCCACACACTTCAATGTATATAGTATTTGTAAGTTTTGAAGAAAATGGTTGCCTTGGGAATTCAAGTAGGTACATATTATGTTCAACTAGTGGTTCGTATACAGAGTGTTTCCTAATTGAATTTCAATATTTATGGGAATGATTTTTGGGCCGATTTTAAGAAGAAAACTTCATATGAACGTATGCCCTAAACGTCTTAACTTTTGAAATACAGGGTGGTAAAGGTTTCAAAAATAAATAATTTATTATTAATATCTACAAAAGGGGCATTTTTTAATGTATCACTTTTTCTTAAATTTCCACCAGTGGCTTTCGTACGTAATTTGACCTGCCTATTTTGGTAGACATTGATGGTACGTCAGTTATTTCTCCTAAAATAAAGATTATTTTTGAAATCCCCACTCATTTTTAACCAAAGAGTTGAAGACCTGATTTTTTTCAATCCGATGCGCGGTTCTCGCTTAAAAAAATAAAAACTGATAGCTGATAAAACGTAGATATTTTTAGGCACATCTGCCGAACGACTGCCATACATTTTTTTTTAGATATTCCTTAGAGAAAATGCAAGTTGTCGATTTTGTTTAACTAACTTTTTGAACTTTCAGTCGTCCAGAACAACGTATATATTTAGTTAACTTACGTAGGATTTTGGTTACTAGGTTCATGGGGCATCTTAACCTGCATGAAAAAGATAAACAATAATAATAGTAAGGCGACCAATTTCAAAATATCATATTTAATTGCTAATGATTTTACGACCCTTCTTATAGATTTATTACTGCCTTTTTTTTTGTTGGATGATAGGGTCCCAAATAAACACAACTTTAGCTCAAATTTGCCAACGCTTCGAAAAATATATTTTCATCTTCAGGGCTCTAGAATACAGAAAAAAGGCAATTACGAGTATATACATTTTTTTAAACATTTTTGGTTGTTGTTGTTAATTAGAAGCATGAATGTAAAGAATCACATTAAACATATACAACGAAATATTAAAAGTATTGCTAAAATGTAAAAACAAAAAAAAATTTAAAAGTTAAACAACACAAAATTAAAAAGGAGAATAGTCAAAAACTATTACTTATCTTAACGTTACAAACAGACTGCATGGAAGGTGGAAAAATTATCTAATAGGTGTGAAGACATTCTGTTTTTTATACGTACTTTTTAGTTTGATGTTTCAAAAATATTATAGTCTAGGGAGTGGATTACGAATTTTTTTAATATGGTTGATAATATTATAGTAAGATATGCTCAGGTCTGCAATATCAGTTCTTTTATTTACAGTATTGTTATGTTTTTTTATTTCTAACATTTCTTGGAACATCCTTTTTTGTAGTTATCATGTGAACACAATATTTTATAATTTTCAAAATCAAATATATCACCCTCTGATATGACATGTTGAACTAATTGTGTGCGTCCTTCTTTCAAATGGTAGTTTTTGCAGTCTCTCTTATGTTCAGATATCCTGCTCTTTAGGTATCTTCCTGTGGTTCCTATATATATTTTTCACAATTTTTACATGGGATTTTATAAATTACGTTGGATTTTTGTTCTGCTGGTATTTTGCCTTTGAGTTGACTGAAAAAATTTTTCCGTATCGTATTTTGGCTTCTACATGTTATTGTTAGTTTTAGAGCTAAGAATTTTGACTAGTTTTTCTGACAGGTTTTTTACATATGAGATATTGAAATATTTTTTATTTACATTGCTGTTACTATTACTATTAGGTTCATTATTGATTTTATTTGTATGTATTATTTTATTGACGAGCGATGAGGGGAAGTTGTTCTTTTTTATATAATTTATGTTTTTATTATGAAATTCGGGGTCTGACAAATAAAGGGCTCTATGTTTGAGATTGTTTATTATGTTAATTTTATGCTTATGTGAGTGCTCAGACTTAAAAATGAGGAATCTCTCAGAGAACGTGGGTTTCATCAGAAACCAGTCAAATTTAAGATTATTGTCTGAATCTCGAATAATGAGTGTATCTAAGAATGGAATTTTATTGCTCACTTCAACTTCAACTGTGAATTGAATTCTATCGTGGTAGCTATTAAATATATCTAATATTTCAGTTATCTTATCATGAGGTACTGCAGTAACAATATCATCAACATATCTTTTGAAAAATGGAACTCTAAAGGACAATTTTTGTAGGCAAGTATTTTGTATAACTTCCATGACTATATCTGCACATACAGGGGACATGCAGTTTCCCATTCCCCAGCCAAAAATTTGAGAGAAGAATTGGCCATCAAACATGAAGTAGTTATTTTCTATACAGAAGTTGACGATCAAAATAACGTTGTTCAGTGACAATTGAATATGGTTAGATATGAGGTGCCATTTTGATTTGATAATCTCCAAGAGAAGGTCTGTTGGCATGTTTGTAAATAAGAATACTACATCCAAGGAAATGAGTACGTAACCATTTGGAATATTAACACTTCGTAATTGATCTACTAGCTCAAATGAGTTTTTTACATAATGTTCATCTTGATTGAATACATGTTTCAATATATCTGCTATGAAGCGGGTAAGTTTGTATAGTGGAGAACCAACAAAAGAAACAATAGGTCTAAGTGGAGTGTTATTCTTATGGATTTTTGGTTGGAAATATATTCTGGGTGGAACACCGGTCGTACATTTCAAAGTTTTGTCTAGATCCTTAGGTATTTCTTGTTTGTTTACTAACATATCTATGATGGAGTTTAATTTATTTTGTATTTTTGTCGTAGGATCCATATTGATTTTTTTGTACGTGGATATGTCGTTTAGAATTTGACTGACTTTCAACATATATTCATTTTACTTCCCACACCGATAGGTGAGGGGAGTATTGTGATCGCGAAAATTTTCGATTTCGAGATAATACGCTTTTTGGGCATGTTATGATGTCTACATAACGAAAATCCACGTCACTCATTTCCGTCGGTCTGTCTGTCTGTCTGTCTGTCTGTCGGTCTGTCGGTCTGTCGGTCTGTCGGTCTGTCGGTCTGTCGGTCTGTCGGTCTGTCGGTCTGTCGGTCTGTCGGTCTGTCGGTCTGTCGGTCTGTCGGTCTGTCGGTCTGTCGGTCTGTCGGTCTGTCGGTCTGTCGGTCTGTCGGTCTGTCGGTCTGTCTGTCGCGTTTTTCTACCCTCGTAATCTCAGTAACCGCTGCATGGATTGTGATGAAATTTGGGCAGCGGTATGCTGTGGGGTCGTAGTAGGTAATGTTCCTATAATTTTGAAAATCCGTCCATAGGCGGCGGAGTGATTAGCAAAAAACAAAAAAATTAAATATTGCTGAAACTTCGTTTTTAGGCGTTTTTGGGGTCCCTGATCATTTTCTACTTTTTTTTGGTGGGGGCGAAATTGGGGTGGTTGGGGGGTGGGGGGTTGTAAAATTGAAAAATTTGTTGTATTCATAATAGACTACCCACTGACCTGTGAAGGAAGACCTAGCGACATAAATAACTTTTTTAGGTCTATCCGAACATTGCTTTATGCCTATTACAGAAACTAAAGGACTTAGAATTTTTTCCGATGTATACATACGAGTATTGCTTTAGATCGTTCTATATTATGTAACGACGAAACTGTTCAATTGATTTTAATGAAATTTTGACACAGTATTACTACCGTGGCAAGGATGGAAAATGCGTATGGTTTTTATAAATCGTGCCAGTGGCGGCGCAGAAACAATAAAAAAAACTAAAAATATAAAAACAACTCAAACTTCGTTTTTAAGCGTTTTAGAGGTTCCTGATCATTTACTGAGTTTTTTTGAGTGGGGGTGAAATTCGGGTGGTTGAGGGTTGGGGGGTTGAAAAACTAAAAAGTTTGCTGTATTAATAATAGGTTGTCCGCTGACCTGTGAAGGAAGACCTAGCGACATAAATCACCTTTTTAGGCCCACCTGAACATTGCCTTGCCTATTACAGAAAGCAAAGGACTTAGAATTTTTTCTGATGTAAACATACGAGAGTATTGCGTGAGATCGTTGTAACGAGGAAACTGTTGAATTGATTTTAATGAAATTTTGAAAGAGCATTACTACCATGGCGAAGATGGAAAACGCATATAAAAATATAAAAACAGCTCAAACTTCGTTTTTAAGCGTTTTAGAGGTTCCTGATCATTTTCTGCGTCTTTTTGGGTGGGGGTGAAATTGGATTATTTGGTTGCAAGGGGATTTCGGACTATAGCTTCATGCAATGGAAAAACAATAAAACGAAATCATTGTTATGTGTGGGAAGTACTGAGTCAATCAACTTGACTTCATTTTTTACTTCCCACACCGATAGGTGAGGGGAGTATTGTGATCGCGAAAATTTTCGGTTTTGAGATAATACGTTTTCTGGGCGTTTTATGATGTGTACATAACGAAAATCCACGTCACTCATTTCCGTCGGTCTGTCTGTCGGTCTGTCGGTCTGTCTGTCTGTCTGTCGCGTTTTTCTACCCTCGTAATCTCAGTAACCGCTGCATGGATTGTGATGAAATTTGGGCAGCGGTATGCTGTGGGGTCGTAGTAGGTAATGTTCCTATAATTTTGAAAATCGCCTATGCACCTATGCCTATGCCTATGCATATAAATGACCAATAATTAGATTATATGGTGGGGAATCTTTACTTTTAATTTATTGTAATAGTTTTTGACTATTCTCCTTTTTAATTCTGTGTTGTTTAACTTTTAAGAATTTTTTTTTGTTTTTACATTTTAACAATACTTTTAATATTTCGTTGTATATGTATAATGTGATTGTTTACATTCATGCTCCTAATTAACAACAACAACCGATAATGTTTAAAAAAATGTATATAATTGCCTTTTTTCTGTATTCTAGAGCCCAGAAGATGAAAATATATTTTTCGAAACGTTGGCAAATTTGAGCTAAAGTTGTGTTTATTTTGGACCCTAACATCCAATAAAAAAAGGCAGTAATAAATCTATAAGAAGGGTCGTAAAATTATTACCAACTATATTGAATTTGGAGAAAATTAGACAGTACATTAGATAACAATGGGCTTTTATGAAGATATTTGCAGTAACTACGGTAGAGAAGTAGCAGCCGAAATGAAAACATGAGGAAAAGAAAACAACAAGTTTGCACATATAATTAATCATAAGCAATTTTTGTTACAATGCAGAAAACGTAAAGTAATTCCCAATCATATAATACATTCAATCAAATGCCTCGACGGTTTGTTATCACAGAACAACAGCTTTGCTAATACCGCAAATAAATTGCTAAAAAACTTTCAAAAAAAGGTACTTAATTTAGAAATTAGTTACATACACTGGGATGTTGAAAACACAAATCGTAACATTATGTGAAATTAAGGCTTCACTTCAAAAAGTACTTCCTGATCATCTATTCAAGCAATTTGAATTAAATCAACAAAAATTTATTAATAAACAGAGACTATTAATTCAACGTAAACAAACAAAGAAACTTAATATACTTATAAACAAATGCAGTAACTATAACGCAGTCAATGCAGTCGACATTAATAATAAAAGGATTAGAAATGAAACACAAACAGATATACCGCAGAATGTTCAGTACGTTCTTAGTTTAGGAGATAAATATAACTTACCATATACACATAGTAACCTACCTGTGGAGGAACTTCTTACGGATACAGACTTCATAGTAGAACAGTATGGGAAGGATGAGAAAATTATCAAAAGAAACCAATGTGTAAACATCATAACTAACTATTTAACTTCTAATGTTGGAAAGAAAAAAAGCCAACAAATTGACAGTGCCTTAACTAACAAGGATATCAATCAAACAATTTTTAAAAGCTAATAGAAATATTACTATTACTAAAGCTGACAAAGGAAACACAACAGTAGTCTTAGAAAAAAATGAATATATGTTGAAAGCCAATCAAATTCTAAATGACATATCCACGTACAAAAAAATCAAAATGGATCCTACGACAAAAATACAAAGTAAATTAAACTCCACCATAGATATATTAGTAAACAAACAAGAAATACCTAAGGATCTAGCCAAAACTTTGAAATGTACGACCGGTGTTCCACCCAGAATATATTTCCAACCAAAAATCCATAAGAATAACACTCCACTTAGACCTATTGTTTCTTTTGTTGGTTCTCCACTATACAAACTTACCCGCTTCATAGCAGATATATTGAAACATGTATTCAATCAAGATGAACATTATGTAAAAAACTCATTTGAGCTAGTAGATCAATTACGAAGTGTTAATATTCAAAATGGTTACGTACTCATTTCCTTGGATGTAGTATCCTTATTTACAAACATCCCAACAGACCTTCTCTTGGAGATTATCAAATCAAAATGGCACTTCATATCTAACCATATTCAATTGTCACTGAACAACTTTATTTTGATCGTCAACTTCTGTATAGAAAATAACTACTTCATGTTTGATGGCCAATTCTTCTCTCAAATGTTTGGCTTGGGAATGGGAAACTGCATGTCCCCTGTATGTGCAGATATGGTCATGGAAGTTATACAAAATACTTGCCTACAAAAATTGTCCTTTAGAGTTCCATTTTTCAAAAGATATGTTGATGATATTGTTACTGCAGTACCTCATGATAAGATAACTGAAATATTAGATATATTTAATAGCTACCACGCTAGAATTCAATTCACAGTTGAAGCTGAAGTAAACAATAAAATTCCATTCTTAGATACACTCATTATTCGAGATTCAGACAATAATCTTAATTTTGACTGGTATCAGAAACCCACGTTCTCTGAGAGATTCCTCAATTTTAAGTCTGAGCACTCACATAAACATATAATTAACATTATAAACAATCTCAAACATAGAGCACTTTATTCGTCAGATAAATTATATAAAAAATATAGGGTAGGTGGGGGCAAAAATCCGTGTGGGGTAAAAGTCCTCTTGCGCGTAGTGGAAGACATATCCATTGTTATATGTCGATCAAGATATATGATTCGGTCAGTGCATTGCGGAAGAGGCAGCAGTGAAAACACTTGCTCTGCGAGTCATATATTTTGGTAGAAATGAGGTAAGTTCTGAATTTGATTGTTGTAATCTAATATTTTCAGATATATAAGTGAGTATTACTTGACTTGAGAGCATCTGTTGAAAATTCTTTCATCTGTATGAATAAGCTTTGGGCCTTTTGACAACATTTCTTGTGAACAGAAGTTGGGTTGAGGTTATGTTTTTCCATACCTGACTTGTTAAAACTAAAGATTCATTTTGGGGTAAAAATCCGCATGTCTGATGGGGCAAAGATCCGCTCGGAAATTTGACTCTTTTTATGCGGATCGTTGCCCCTTCAGTGCTAATTTTGTCTAATTTTTTTCAGAACTTACAAAAGGAAGAAAGAAAACCTAAAGCCATTGACTGAGGATCTACTCACACAGGCCCAGAGCGTTAAAAGAGATAGGCATATCATTTAGGGAAATAGGAAGAACTCTTGGCTACGATGAATCTACCATTCGAAAAAGGTTGAAAATTGGCAGTGGCGTAAGCTATTCGGGGCGGTTCCGACCTGTATTCACAGCAATGCAGGAAAAACAAATAGTTGACCATTGTAAGGCATTAGGCTTGCGATTATATAGTCTTACTCTAAAATCGCTCCGTTTTCTGGCATATCAATATGCTGAAAGAAATGGCATCACAGATACATTTTGTTCATTGTTATGAAACCAAATTAGCGGGTAGAGACTGCACAAGACAATTCATGAGAAGAAATCGACTCTCTCTGCGTACGCCGCGAAAAACCAGTGTAGCTAGAACAATGGGCTTCAACAAGCAGCAATTGTCACAATATTTCCAAAACTTGAAAACCGTTCTTGAAAAATATAAGTTTCCAGCTAACAGAATTTACAATATGGATGAGAGTGGTTTTCAAACTGCTCCAAATAAACTACCAAAACACATTGCTCCCACTGGAAAAAGAGAAGTAGCCAAAAATGTGGCAGCCGAGCAGGGAAAAACTGTGACTGTTGCATGTTCTATGAGTGCAACAGGACATTATGTGCCACCGTTTTTCATTTTTGCACGCAAAAGACTAAATCCGCTATTGATAAAAGATGCTCCGACCTGTTCTGCTTTGAGCGTAACAGACTCTGGATACATGAATTCACCAAGATTTGTCGATTATTTGGAGCACTTCCGCAAATACACAAGTGCTACTGCTGAAAGCCCGAAATTGTTAATTCTGGATAACCACATTTCTCATACCAGTCTGCAAGCCATAACTTACGCAAAAAATAACAATATTCACTTGCTTAGTCTTCCACCACATAGCAGTCATCGCACACAACCTCTGGACAGAAATCTCTTTGGACCACTTAAAGCCTATTATGATGATTTATGTGATAACTGGACTACATCAAATCCTGGACAACTGGTGACCGAATACCATATCGCAGGTTTATTCAAGCTGGCGTATGAAAAAACAGCTAGTATCGAAAAAGCCGTTAACGGGTTTCAAATGACCGGGATATACCCCCTGAATGAAAACAAATTACTGAGGAAGATTTTCTGCCCTCTTCAGTAACAGATCAAGCAGATGAAACGGAAGAAATAGATGATTTAGATAAGAATGACCGAGACATGCACTTCAACATCGTGTTTGAAGAAGACAGGCCTGAGGGCAATAGCGTAGTAGAAGCAAATGAACCTACTGAAGAGGCAGATAATAACCTTCCGGATAGAGCTAATGTTTCAAATGAACAAGAATCTCCAACACCTGCACGTCTTCAAAAATGCGAATCTCAAATATCTGGATCTTCAAAAGAAAATACTGAATAGTTGTCAGTTACCTTACCTTCAGATATCATTCCTTTGCCTGTATTGACGAAGAAAAGAAAACGAACAAGAAAAGGATTGGAATCTACTCTTCTCACTTCGACCCCGAACAAAGAGGAACTGGAAAATATAGATAGAGAAAAGAAGAGAAAAGTTGAAGCGAAAAAAAGAAGGAAAAGTATCAAAAGAAATAAAACAGCAGTAAGAAACGTGTTTGGTGAAGAATATAATTCCGTAAAGAAAAATCAGTATCAATCCTCCTCTGAATCAGAGTCGCAATTTTCACTGCACGATAGCAGCAGCGATATTTTTTCCTTAGATAGTGATGCAGAGTCAGACAGTAGCCTATCTGGGTTTACTTCAGGGGATTTTGCTGTAGTAAGAGTTTGTGGGAAAACTAAGGATTCATATGTAATGCGAATAACTGCAGTATTGGACGATGGTTTCAATGGAATTTATTACAAACGAGCACCTAACGCAATGCGTTTCTTTGAAACCGATGAAGAGTTTTTTGTTAACAGATCTGACATTATCAGGAAGCTCTCCAAGCCATTGCCAAGCAGTTCTGCGAGGTTCAAGGACTTTGTTAGTTTTTCTACCGATTTAAGTGATTTGCTTTTACATTGGAAAGTTGTATTTCAATTTTTGAGAATGCTGTTATGTTTTAAAACGAAATATAATACTTCAGTGATACAACTTACAGCTCTTCATTTATTGAAAACTATTTTTACTCGAAAGGGGCAAACATTCCAAATGCGGATCTTTGCCCCTTACAATGGGGCAATGATCCGATTTGTCATATTTCAGATTTCATTCTTTGATTCATTTCCTGAGACAAATTTTGTCATACTTATATCTGTAGCCAAGGGCATTAATAGGGCTCAAGTACCGACACAACTCAAGTTCATACCGATAAGAAAATGGCCAGAAATAATTGCAAATGCGAAAATGCGGACCTTAGCCCCCACCTACCCTACTACAAAAGAACAACTACCCCTCATCGCTTGTCAATAAAATAATACATACAAATAAAATCAATAATGAACCTAATAGTAATAGTAACAGCAATGTAAACAAAAAGATTTCAAAGTCCCATAGGTAAAAAACCTGTCAGAAAAACTAGTCAAAATTCTTAGCTCTAAAACTATAACAATAACATGTAGAAGCCAAAATACGATACGGAAACATTTTTTCAGTCAACTCAAAGACAAAATACCAGCAGAACAAAAATCCAACGTAATTTATAAAATCCCATGTAAAAATTGTGAAAAAATATATATAGGAACCACAGGAAGATACCTAAAGAGCAGGATATCTGAACATAAGAGAGACTGCAAAATCTACCATTTGAAAGAAGGACACACACAATTAGTTCAACGTGTCATATCGGAGGGTCATATATTTGATTTTGAAAATTATAAAATATTGTGTTCAAATGATAACTACAAAAAAAGGGTGTTCCATAAGCAATGTTAGAAATAAAAAAACATAACAATACTCTAAATAAAAGAACTGATATTACAGACCTGAGTTTATCTTACTATAACATTATCAACCATATTAAAAAAATTCGTAATCAACTCCCTAGACTACAATATTTTTAAACATCAAACTAAAAAGTACGTATAAAAAACAGAATGCATTCACACCTATTAGATAATTTTTCCACCTTCCATGCAGTCTGTTTGTAACGTTAAGAGAAGTAACTTCTTCTGTAGTTATGTGTGCAAATATAGAGACCAAAATCTAGGACACACGCATGTACTCAATTTTAAAGAACCTGGTGACTACCACAACTTTTAACACAAAGGGTATGTTTGTTTTGTTTTTTTTTTGTGATTATCCTTTTTAGTCCTATATTTTTGCTGTGTTTCATCAATCCATTAATTATTTGCATAAATGACCAATAATTAGATTATATGGTGGGGAATCTTTACTTTTAATTTATTGTAATAGTTTTTGACTATTCTCCTTTTTAATTCTGTGTTATTTAACTTTAAACATTTTTTTTTGTTTTTACATTTTAGCAATACTTTTAATATTTCGTTGTACATGTATAATGTGATTGTTTACATGCATGCTTCTAATTAACAACAACGACCAATAATGTTTAAAAAAATGTATATAATTGCATTTTTCTGTATTCTAGAGCCCTGAAGATGAAAATATATTTTTCGAAACGTTGGCAAATTTGAGCTAAAGTTGTGTTTATTTTGGACCCTATCATCCAATAAAAAAAAAGCAGTAATAAATCATATTTAATGGCAAAAAATCGGCGTGTTTTATAAAAAAAGTTAAAAGTCGATTATCTCGAAAACGGTTAGGTTTGGGGTAGAGTATTTCATAGTGAAATCAGTCAGAAAAGATGGGTACTACACGCCCTTAACGGATTTAGGTCGACTTACCCTGTAACCCTGTATTCATCCAATATTAACAATTCACACAACAATTTGAGAGTCGCAGATTGGAAAATTTTGAAAATTATGAAGATTTTAAAAAATGTTCAATTCAGATTTTGACCACTTTGAAAACTGAAAATTTTTAAAAATATTGATTTAGGAAAACTAAACTAAATGTATACGTTCAATGTCAGGACGCCGGGCCATACGGCGATATAATATAATTTATATAATTTCAGGTATCCGGCATCGCTATCTTGGGCATAGGCATCTGGATGGAAATAGAACTTTACAAATATATGGAAATGAGCACAGAGTTCAGTGGCACCGCTCCATATGTACTCATCGGTACCGGGTCCCTGATCATTCTCATCGGTTCGTTGGCCTGCTGTTGCACTGTCAAAGGTCAACCTGTTCTTCTATATATTGTAAGTCAACCAGCCTATTTTATTCAACTATCGTATTGATGTCTTCGGTAGGTACTCAATATTGTAACGAGAATATTTCGTCGGTGCTGTATATCGGCTATATCAAGGGGAACCGTGGTATAGTTGGTAACGCGTCGTCGGCCTAGAATGCCGGAGACGCTGGTTCGAATCCAGCCGGTACAGGGTACCTTCATTTTTCCGATTTTTCTATGAACCAAATGATTAAAACGCGACTTAGTATTGACTTTTTTTCACTTTTCAATCATTTTAAATCATAGGTATTGCATCACATTCAGCTACTTCCTTCTGTTTCAGTACGGAGCATTCTTAGCGATCATCTTCGTCCTGGAAGTAGGCGCTGGAGTGTCCATCTTCGCGTATCGCACGAAACTGACCGAGGGTTTCGACAAGGGACTCACGCAAGCCATGTCCAACTACGAACCGAACACCCCCGAAGCACAGAACTTCGACCGTATGCAACAAACGGTAACGCTCGCTATCAAAATCTGTCGTTTTCATTACAGCAAAGCTGACCTTTTGAAATTTAACCTTGTGCTATACCGTGTCGCCCAACAAAATAAACTTAGCATAGGGAAATTTTAAGAAAGCGCAGTACGCTAGGTATACAAGACGAGAATTTGTAGAAAGGAGTGAATCAACTCAGAAATGAAATTTGTAACAGTTTCCGCAAACTTAACTTTCTAACGTTAACAAACTTTATTTTCAGTTGAAGTGTTGCGGAAATCACAAGGCTTCCGATTGGTCTGACTTGATGCCACCACAATCTATACCGCCATCTTGCTGCATCAAAGAAAACTGTGATACGACTGAGAGGGATCAGATATACTCCCAAGTAAGTATCAACAACACACAACCAACAAAACCTACGGGTGGCTTAGTGATGATTCGAGTCTAGGACCGATAACAGGTCCCGGGTCCAAAGCTTGTCAGAGGTAGAAATTTGTTTTGCGGTTTCTCAATCAGAAGTGAATTTCCATTATTCTTAGCTAGATCCCTCACCTGATAATTAACTGTTGGGTTTGAATTAGCAATGCTGTTCCTAAAGGGGCGCCGGGAAACAGTAATAAAGTCTACACAGCAGGTTCATGCACGGTCAGTACTGGGCGACCTTATTAGGGAGCCGATGGCCTATCGGAACCTTAGTCGGACCATCAGCAATGATGCTTTAATGCGCGGTCGGCCTTCTGGGAGAATACTAAATAAACCTTGTTGCAAGCTGCAAAGGAAGAGACAGAAAAAAGCCTCAATAACACTTGCTTTTTGTTTTTATTGGCGGCTATTTCAGCAAATTGCTGGGTTTGCTCACTTATAGCTTTAAGCCTCGTGTCTACTTGCAAGTAACTTGTGACAGTTTTTGCAGCAAGTCGTACTTACTTGTTTGCCTACATTATCTTTTAATTGTTCGCAAATTTAATCTAGAAAATTGCTTTCGCAATTTCACTTAGGCTTAATTATTCTGACTCCGTGTACACTATAGATAAGTCGTCGTATTGTCGTATGCAATTTGAATTGAATTTTTCTTCACTCTTGGTTAACTTGAGTTCTCAAATTATGTATCTTCCTTTGAATTTCCGCTGTAGAAGTATTAAATAGGTCGGCCAATTTGTGTAATGCATTCTGCTTTTTGATTCTGTCCTTAAATGCTGTAGTATGTGCATTCCATAATTCAGGATACAATTCAAAATTTTCAATTAAAAGACACGTGTCCTCTGTCGTCCAGTTGATATACATATTTGATTTACAACACTCCTTGCTGCAAGACATTCGAAACAGTCTCGAAATGTTTGTGGCAAACCAATTTCCTGAGAGTTACCGTGTACACCTCAAGCTCTCAGCAAGCCGCAAGTCCTTTATGTGCAAGTAATTTTGCTGCAATATTTCTCTAATGACGTCGTGTACACGCTAAGCAAGTGACTTGTGAGACCAACTCTAGCAATATTATTTGCTAGTAGACACGAGGCTTAAGATCCTCAGCGATACCGATTTTTTTCTAAATTGTTCTTTTCCAGGGTTGTTATACCAAAATTGTGGACTTCTTGGGCGAAAACATAGGAATAGTGGCAGGAGCAGCCGTGGGAATAGCCTTCTTTCCTCTGGTGGGAGTGATATTGTCTTGTTGCCTAGCTAGCGTCATAAATAAGGCTAAATATGAACAGATGACCTAAACAAACACTTCTTGGCCTAAAACTTAGATAAATTGACCCATTGTATTATCTGAATCTTTAGCACTTTAGCAATGATTATAATTTTTATGAATCGATGGAACATACCTACTAGATAGCTATAGATAAAAATGTCCATATATGTTTCGTTCAGTTCATGAACTATTTTCATTTTTACCGCATCTCTCCAGTTTCACTTAGGGTGCGAAATGTTTGACAAAAAGTAATTTAGAATAAGTGACTAGCTAACCCTGGATAGCAACTTTTGTTTTTCGACCCAAGGATCTTTCAAATGTTTTCCGTAATAGTTGTCATGCTCATGGGCTAATGTCTCGTTGCAAGACACATTCGAACCTCTGAAATCTGTTTGTGTTTGTCGGAAAACACAGAATAGTTCAATACTCAAGACGAGGCAAAAACGCTTTTGATTTGAGATTTAACAGCAAAGGGTTAGTCAGTAAACTGTAATCCAGCGTGATAGGACGTGCTTCAGAGAAACTTACTCTAAGCCAAGTAGTGAGTCATGAGCTATTCTAAGTTCTGTTCTTATTATCACTTATTCTAAATTAATAGTTTGGCAAATATTTTGCACTTTGTTGTAAAGCTAGCATATCGGATATTATCTGCCCAAACTTGATCTAAACTTACCTTGTCACACTACATTGGACAACAAACAAGTGTCAATTACGGATTTTACTATTCAAATCCATCTGCGTGAGAAACGTAATTCTGTGTAATGACTGATGCTGATTATGGGTAATACAATTATTATTATTATTTATTTTGTAATGTAATACAAAATAGCGCCACCTCGAAGGCCATGCCTTGTGTGAGGTATAGGCGAATAGCTATATATTATACCACAATTTGCTAGGTATATACACTCAATACTCAATTTGTCGAATATATCACCTTATCTGCAGCTAGTTTGGTTAACCTTACTTGTTGTTTTCTGTTATTTCATTCGCCCTTCTTCGTAAACCATAGACATGGACCACAACTGAAGCTGCAGCAGTATAGGAGGCTATAATTTTCCATATTTACCAATATGTGAACATTTTGTACTTAAAATTTTGACGTGATGTGACAAACGTTATGACAATGATGTCCTATATGACTTGAGGATCCATTTGCTAATGTATTTCAAATACATCTTCCTATAATTAATCTTCTTCCACTGTAAGTTAGAACCATTACCATCTAGTATAGTGAAATGGAGCATGAAGATGATCAAATATAATTTCTGCGAAAATATGCATATATTTTTCAAATTCTATAAAGCATCTGATGTTTATTCTTCCTGCATTTTGCGGGTCATAATGCAGTCATTAGTTATTTTTAAATTCAGTTTTAAATGTTTGTTATATTTCCTGATAACAAATAAGTATACGTATAATCAAGTTGAAAGAATATTTTTAAACAGGTTTCTGAGGATTGTATCCATTTATGTACATTACATTACAAAATGATCAGACGTTTTGAGACTATATCAATGTTACTCTATAAGCTTTAGAAGCACTTGAATAAAAATAGACATACAAATTGGCTTTTCAACATTTCGGTGTATAGTATGTTCATTTTATTTATAATTCATGAGTTGACTGTAATTATGATACAGTCATGGCACTACTATAAGTGATAATAAAGCGAGATTCTCAAAGAAATACAGCACTTACATACTATGCAGTTTCAAAATCTTGATGTACATGCACAGAGAATCTGTTAAATTACAATATTTTATTATAAAATTATATTATTATATATCTATCTATCTTGATATCTATATATTTATAAAAAAATATCAATATACATTCAAAGTATCTATAGAGCAGTATTATTTTCCCCACAAAAGTAGTATTTAAGTGTTTCAAAAACCCGAAAAGTAAAAAATTGAAGATATTAAAGAAAACTGATGTAATCTTCATAGGTTAAAGACCCATGAAGTGACTGAATAGAGGTAAGTTTCCACATTGAAAAAATAAAGCTGAACATTCATACAAAACTTTATTAATTGAGAAATAAATACAATTTTATAAAAAACTCTCCACAAATAAAAATAATTCTAAATAATTTAAGCACTCTGGCAAAATACAATATGTTCACATTTATTAAAATAGCTATTTTATATTTACGTACTATGGACAGCTTGAAATGCAAAATGATTTAGCCAAGGATATCACTAGCGTCATAACTATATGACTTTATTTTGTGAAACAACAAAATTAAGCTACTCAAAGAAACAAATGTTGCACATACCAAATCAAAGATAAAGAGTGACCAAAACCCCATCTAAAAACTAGATTTAGTCTTGCACTTTGTGAAAATACGTTTTTAGAGACCGCAGTAATTTGTAATGATTACACCAGCATTTCTGAAACGTTTTTCAAAACACAGCACTGTTTTATAACTCTTTATTAGCACCTTTCACCTTGGAGGATTGTAGTAGCACCCTGTGTTCAGAAAATCATATGTTTTAGAAATCTTATGTGTTTCATGAAGGAACTTTAGCAAGTAAGGTCAAAAGTTTAATAAACTAGTTGCAAAAAATTATTTTATTATTATGAAACATACAAAACTATCACTTTTAGTGTGAGATTCAAAGGAAAAGTCAGCTCCTGCCCATAAAAGGGAAGCAAATAATTCTGGAATAATAACTATTTATACGTAGAACAAATTTAATATAGAAAAAAAAATCTTTAAATTGATATTTTGGCCACCCATATATATGTCAAATTTAATAAAACACAGGCAATTCCAATGAAATGCAGTATTTAACACTACTTTTAAATGGGTTTTGAAGATCTTGAGTTGCATATGACTCTAAAATTACTAGTCTAACATTATTCACCGGAATTACCTGGAAAAGTGATTGATTATGTTTTCTTCACATAAATGCAACTTAAATATATCAAACTTCCATACATTTTACAAATCCTGAAAATAAGTAATGTTTTGCTGATTGTTAACTCGAAATTTTTACCAGAATCAGATATGATGCAATGTGACTTTTCACAATGTAACTGAAACATAATCAATCCCTATAGCATCACCCTTAAACCATGTGCAATAAAATCAAAAGTTTTTGATCAATATAAGCAATACATTTACCTGACTAAATTTATCACCAATAGTTTGGCATCTGTGTCATATAGTATTGGCCAAAACTTCAGGAACATATCTTTGTCTAGTGTCTACTAGGTCTTTGCTCAATGTAAGTGACAGTAACTGGTTATAATATATAATTTTTTTTCATTGTCTTTTATGGTAATCACTCATAGAAATAACATTTGTGTCAAACAGATAGATTTAAAAAATCCTGCAGTTGATAAAATGTTAGGCTTACAATATGTGAGTTGTTCCATTCCAAAAGTCTTCTTATCCAGTTTACCCAATTTTGGTAAATGAAGAAAATCGTTTTTTGAACATACTAATTACACTATCAGTGCATATATTTTTTTTGGTACTGATAACGTGATAGCAACAGCAACAGTGTTTTTCTTTTGAAGAAAACCGATATAAATAACAACAGTGTCAAGTTTTTGGCTTGGATTTGGCGAGTTTTGATGTATCACTAGCGGATAAAGCAAGTTTTGACGCAAAAACAACGTCACGTGAAGGCATATAAAAAGAAACAGATGATTTAATCTAAACTCAAGACTCTCTCATTCAACACAAGAAGTGTTTAAGTATCAGAAAGAAAACTAATTCTGGTTATCCAACATAAAAATAAGGAAGTTCTCAAGTAACAGAAAGCAAACTAAAACATAGGTTTTCTACTTCTTTGTGGTAAAGTATGAATCTCTGTAATATTATTTTCACTTTTAATAATAATACCCACTATACCAATTTTGTTCTAAACAAGATAACAAAACGTGATATTTATCATACAGGAACTCATTACACACTGAAACATGCAACACTGGCTACATGTCTGCCAACCATTCAAAGCGCTGTGATTGGTCAGTGAGATAAGGGAACTTTTGGCGCGACATTCAGAATGGCGAGTTTTGGAGAGATTCTCAATTTTTTCCTTCACTTTGCTATTGGTTAAGGCAAGCTCCGGAACAATATGCTCTAGTGAAAACGTACAGTTTATGGCAAAGATTCCAATTGCGAAGGTTAGTACAATTTTCATAAAAAGTGGATAAGACGACTTTTGAAATGTAACGACTCACGTAATAAATGTATATCCATATCAATAGGATATCCTGAAGTTGCTAGAGTTTTGGCCAACAAAAAAATAATTTAGTAAAATATTATGCCATCAGCATTTGTTTGATTTCATTATTTTCGGCCGATTCTAAGTAGGTTTTTCCATCGGGTGCAACCCCCTCTCTTTTAGCGCCTTTTTCCAATAACAGTTTAACACAGTCTTTATGCCCTTCCCAGATTGCTGCTAGTATCGCTGTGATACCATGTTTATCTTTGGACTGCAAAGAAATCATAAGGCAATGTTAGAAACTTTAGTGCACAGTTACTAGAATGAAACTATTTACATATCCTTTCTTTTAGTTCTCGATGAGCAAAAATGATTAACCCATTTTTGACAAAGACACAAGATAAGAAAGTTACAGATATTTTAAGACCCAATTTTATCAACTTGCATATTCTAACAAAGGCTTTGACAAAGCTTTTCTATTGGATGATGTTTAGCAAAAGCTCTCTATCGGGTATTGAGGGGTATGTTAAGCATCATCCAATAGTATTTTATCCATATTGGAAACAAAAGATCAAAGCTAGATGATACTTTTATCAAAAATATTTTAGACTTCATGGATAAAAATTATAGGAGAAAATCATAACATAGTGATTGATTTGCAAATTAATGCCAGATTTTCATGTTTAACTTATAATTATTATATTACTGTATTATAATTAATAGAAATAAATTTCTTCCATAGTAGCTATACCCTACAGCATAGTCCTTCTTAACTTTGTATTTCTATATTAATGACAAAACTATGGAAGTAATAATTGGCATTACTCCTCTAGATATTTACACCAAAGAGGTGTATGTCAATGCTAAGACTTTGCTGAGTAGTATCACATGGGCTAGCAATGGAATCACACCAATCTTTAGCTCATGCTTCAGACAAAAACAATATTGTGGCAAAATGATGGGAAGAACCAAAAGGGTGCCCATTTGCCAAGGAAACGCTTGTAGGTTTTGGCATGGAAATATCCAAGAAGTATTTGGAAATGACCAGACCAAACTTCTGTCTCATAGTAGGATTCCTGACTGGCCATCGTCAACTTAGGAAACACCTCCACACTATAGGGATAGTAACATACCAATATGTAGAATGTATGAAAGTGAAGACTCAACTGTAGAACACATCATATGTGAGTGCCCAGTGTTATCTTCTATTAGAGAGTGTGCATTCGGCGAGTCTCGGCCTATGCCCCTCCACATAAGGGCACTGTCCTCTAGTGACTTAATCACCTTCCTACAATTGGCAGGATGGCCAGAGGAAACAACTCTCTGGGAGGATGCACAATGGGCCAGTTGTGGCCTAAGTGCAGTGGGACCACTCACCCTCCCCACTCTACAGTACAGATACAGAAACAACAAAACTATTGACACCAATTTTTAAAGACAGAACAATCTAGGTATCATAAGGAATTGGCTAGAACTGCTACTGGATCCAGAATAGGTGTCTCTTTTGTTTAGTTGGCTGTGGAGCTGAGTTAAACTAATTTTTGGTAATTAAATGTTGAAGGTCTTCCCAGTCAACAACCTGTTTAACATCTAGATCTAGGTGTCATTTTCAACTTTTGAACTTACATTAACATCCGCCCCTGCGGTTATCAAATAGTCGATGACGTCCACCTGGCCATAATCAGCGGCATACAAAATCAACGGACGTCCGTCCACCTCTTCGTTCACGTTTACAGACTGGAAAATATTCATGAGTCATTCAAAACACTACCAATTATCCTAACATACGTGATTTGTCCTTACCTTCTTCTCTATAATATCTTTCACTTGTTCCAAGTCACCATTTTTGATGGCCCAAACGAAATCACTGCTCATTTTTGCATAAACTACTTGAGATCCTCAGATTTCCTGGAAAAAATATGAAAATGGAAATGAGAAATTGAGAAATGAGGATGTCAATGGGTTGTATGACAGAATGACAGATGTCATGTGTTTACATTCTCATTGGTTACCGAAAGTGCCAGAAACGATAATAGCGACACCAACGTTGATTAGTGTAACCATTGTAAAAGTATGAGGTATGCTGCCATCTATTACGAAAAAGATCCAATAAGTAATTTGACATTACAGAACCCTTTAGGTCTGTTTTTTCAGCAATCACAAACTAGTCAGCGTCAATTTGATTGGCCAGTACTAGTCAGAAATAGTTTGACAACTGCAATGGGGAATACTGATTGGCTCTGACTGGTTTGTGATTCTCTGTAAAAACAGACCTTTTGTAAGGTACCGTTTGCCTTTATAATACTCACCGACAGATGGCGCCACCCAATGCATAATGTGATGTTACCTGATTTTATAAAGACTTTCACATACTGGCGCGAATATCTCGCGACGACTGCGAATAATTCGAGTCGGTAAAAATCGCTCCATATTGTTTACGTAGCGGCATACGTGCCTGTTCAGACCTATACGATTTTTTCCGCGTCGACTACGGATCTGACAGCGTTTATTTCGCAGCGAATTCCATTTCGCCACAACTGCGTTTTGGTCGCTGCCGCTCCCGATTCGCCATGGCAAATCAAGCGAAACTAATCTAACTGGTTAAAAATTATCTTATATTATTCTACTTATCCCACGAAGATTATAGGAATGTGCAAAAAAAGATCAAATATGGGACCAACTATCAAAGAACTTGGTGTAAGCGGTAAATACCTATATAATTTAATACAAAATGACACTAAACCAGAAACAGATTTATGTAATTCTCACGTGGTATTTTAAAGGCTTTCAAGAACAGATGAAATATATGAGAAAAATATATTACTCTTAGTAATATTTTATATACTTAGAATGGCAAAACACCATTTTCAAATTCCTTTAGATTGTGACAAAACGTGCAAAAAAAAATTAAACTGATACATATGAGAGGCGCTTTGACTAACACCAATTGATATTTTCACAAAACATGATATTTTGCAACTGAAGAATATTTCGCTTCACTGCAAAATTTATACCCGTGTTTTGCTTGCCACTTCCTTCTAGCCATATTTACTAAAAATAAAATTCACAGGTTAGTATATAGCTCCACCGAAACGGAATCATTGTTTTTTCCGTGGATTTGTGTCGGGTAAAAAGCGAAATTCTTGCTGCACTCTTTGGGTCAGTCTTAACTCGTAGAAATGTCATTTCTGTGTTTTATAATCATTATATTTTTTAACAATACTTTATTTGCAACACCGTCTGCGTTATGACGCCTGAGTGTGAACTGTGAAAAAAGGCCTTTACGGAAACTATGATCGGGTTAACCCGATCGGTTGGATCACTGATCCTGACGTTCGGAAAGTGATCTGGGATCGGTCAGAAATTGGGTAGTTCACTCTTGTACAGTAAGTGATTGCGGTCGGATGATTCAGATCAGTAGCTGCTTTACTTTACCATCTGTTTTTTAATGTTAAACCAACTTTTTCGTTGTTCGATGTCCGTTATAAATTCATGGAATCACAAATGCCACTTGACAGCTGTTTGACATATAACTGATCGATCCGGATCCAGATCAGTGTTTCCGTAAAGGCCTCAAGTAAAGCTAAATTCAGATGCATACGTCATCCGACGATACGACGGTACGAAACTGTTCCTATTGGTTGAAATATTCAAAATGATGTCAAATCAAAATATTTCAACCAATAGGAAACAGTTTCGTACCGTCGTATCGTCGGATGTCGTATGCATCTGAATTTAGCTTAAGCGACTACAGCTTAAAGCTAAATTCAGATGCATACGACATCCGACGATACGACGGTACGAAACTGTTTCCTATTGGTTGAAATATTTTGATTTGACATCATTTTGAATATTTCAACCAATAGGAACAGTTTCGTACCGTCGTATCGTCGGATGTCGTATGCATCTGAATTTAGCTTAATTCAGATACACGTGGCATCCGACGATACGACGGTACTAAACTGTTCCTATCGGTTGAAATATTTTAATTTGACATCATTTTGAATATTTCAACCAATAGGAACAGTTTCGTTTACGGTCCTGCCTACCAAGACAAAATATTAGTATAATGCAAGAATTTTGCACCTTTTGAATCCTTCCTGATGTGTTCATATCTAGGCAAGGCCCTTAAACCACGTCTGCGTGGTTTAGGTGACTCAATACCAGTAGCTCAGATAGTTGTTTTCTAAGACCGAAGCATAAAAAACTCTTTGCAAGGTAAAGATTTCCTAGCGCCATGTAACACTTTTTTAAAGTTACATTAACCTGTTCATGAAATCTAAGCTTTCTGTCAATTATAAGACCCAAACTTTTGATAGATTCACTTGGCTCAATCCTAACCCCATTCACAAATATATTTAGACTACTGTCTGAAACATTGCCAAAATGAATCAGCTTTGTTTTACTTGGGTTGATTTTCAATCCATGCTTACAGGAGTAATTGTAGATATTAGCAAGTGCGTTATTGATACTCAAACAAACCCGATCTGCTTCATTTTTTGAATAACATTTATATATTTGAGTATCGTCTGCAAATTGGTGGATTGCACAATCCACTACTGTTTTAAAAAAAAGAGTCAGAAGACAGGACAGTCAGAAGAATAGGATAACACTATAAAATTCAAACACGATTCTCAAGAAGCACCACTCTTCGAAGTCTACTAACGAAAACAAAACAGGAATGAACATCAAGAAACAAAAAACTGCATCTACGAAGTACCATGTGAATGTGGCAGAGTACACATTGGTGGAACGAAAAGACCCCTGGAAGCGAGAATTAAGGAGCACAGACTCAACACCCAGAGAGCAGAGACAGGAAAGTCCGGAATAGCAGATCACGCTTGGACCGAGCATCATAAAGTTATTTGGGAAGATGCAAGGGTTATTGACAAAGAACCTCAATGGTATCGCCGGAAATTCAAGGAAGCAGCTTATATCACTAGCAACAAAAACGTGTACAGCAAGCCTAGTGTGGAAATTAGACCAATATGGCAGCCCCTCATAAGAACTATAAAAAAGCTAAAATTGGGCAAAACAAACTTGGACACAAACGTGGGACTCAGTGACAATCAACGGCCACGTCATCCTCAGCAAGAAGCGAGACGTCACTGATGCACCCAACAGAACGCGCAGCAACCAATCAGGACAAGCCACGAAAAACGACACGTCAGCTAGACCAGAATAAATAGCAATGAAAGAAACATGTTCGCCAGTTTACCTGAAGACGATTGAAGATACCACATCAATCGAAACGTTGTAATCCAAAATTATATAGACAATGGAAGTCCGAAGAAGACCTTTTGAAACATCTACCTTGTCTACAAATTTCAAACAACCACTACTGTTTGCTTCATATCACTTGTATACATAAGGAAGAGTAGTGGACCTAAGATTGAGCCTTGCGGAACACCATTTATGACTGGACGATAACTCGATGTTTCACCTTCTATACAAACATATTGACATCTATTGGACAGATAATATTCAATCAAGTCAATACATTGTTTGGAAAATCCATAGTAATGTAGCTTTGCCACAAGCAGTTCCTTTCCTATAGTATCAAAAGTCTTACTGAAATCAAGTAAAACTAATGATGCTACGTTTCCTCTATCGACAGCAGTTATAATGTCATCCATGATATTAGTTAGAGCAGTAGTAGTGCTGTATGCTTTCCGAAATCCTGATTGGTTATCAGAAAGTAACTTATTAGTCATGATGTAATCAGTCATTTGTTCATAAATCAGCTTTTCCACTATTTTGGATAATACTGGCAATTTACTAATAGGCCTGAAATCAGAAAGCTGTTTAGGATCACCCGATTTAGGTATAGGAGTGACAACAGCATTTCTCCAAGACACTGGAAAATAACCTTCTATTATGCAACAATTATATAAGTGTGTCATATAGGGGATAATGTATGGGCAACATATCTTCAGCATACTCAACGTTAGTCCGTCAAAACCGGCTACATTGGGCTTTATAGAATCTACTGCACTTTTTACCTGACTTTCTGAGACCACTTGTAGAGTGCATTCAGGCTGGTTAGATTTTTTGAGATTTTTGTATGTTTGAACTAAGTCAGAATCAACTTGGCATCCTAAGGAATTTATTGAATCAATGAAAAATTGGTTTGTTTTTTCTGGATCCGACAATGCTGGCGGAATTGAATTTTTACACCAAATATATTTATAGTCATGTCTTTTTAAACTTCTAGCTTCTTTGAACAGCTCTCTAGTTCTGTTGGTCAGATCTTTATTAATGTATATAGTTGTTTTGTTACCTCCAATGCCACAACCTGCGCTGTCCAGCTTCACCCGCTTCTTTGCATCCAGCACTTTGGCTCTAATTTCCGTATTATTAAACTTAACTAAGACTGGATTTGTAGTTGAGTTACTATTGAGCTTCGATCTGGAGCTTGTATTGACTTTCATCAACATCGATGTCCAGTTTCCGAAACACCTTTTGAACTTCATCATTCACGTCTTGCCCAGAAAGCCCAACTATGATAATATTGTTTTTCTTCTGCTCCACCTCTTCCCTCTCCATAACATGATCAAAACGTTGCAACGTTTTCCAACTTCCCTTCTAGATCTTGTATTCTGGCCTTCAAATGTTTCTGCTCTTTTTTCAGTGCTGCATTCTCCTTAATAATTGTTTTCAGCAATTTCTGGATATCATCCATTATGTTACTAGTGAACTTGACAGATTCTTCTAGATCGGAAAATCTTTTGGTAATAATGTCTAGTAGTTCTTTGTTTGAAGGATCATCACTATTCATTAGCTTTGGACTTTTTACTGTTTTTGAAATCGATTTCCTTCCAACAGTTCTAACCAAGCTTGGTGGAGTATTACTATCAGTGTCAGAGGATACTTCTGCATCAGACGAGCTTACTTGCACACAATTATTACAGATCCATCTTCTATTCGTCTTCTTATTTGCAAATGCAGCATATTCGTCCTTACTTAGCTTAGAGCAATTTTGATGGAACCACGCTAAGCAGTCTGTGCATTGCAATGAACCTTGTGATTTGGCAATAGTAGTCTGACAACCACCGCATTTAGTTGCATTATAGACATATTACAAACTTATTTGCCAGCCCTCGTATATATGACAGCAACGAAAAATTGTATTCGTAATATTTTGTGATGGTAAAATATCGCTTCGCTACGCAACTAACGCGAAACTTCTGCAACTAAGGCGAATTCGCGTTAGGCACGAATACCGAATAGTATAGTTCGCGCCAGTTTGTGAAAGTCTTAAGACGAAATGAGATAATGAGAATGAGGTTACGTTTATGTCATCAGCTGAGAGATTCAACAAACAATCAGCAATATCAGCATCAAAATGAATGAAAATTACAAAAATTTTTAACTCCATTTGCATCCATGGAGTTTTAAAAATAATGACCTTCTACCTAAAACCACCTAAAGGTGTTATCAATTTACACACACTTGAAGAATGTCTGAAACAGAGGCTGGCTTTTTACAATAACCTAGCTGAAGACACAACAAACTTTGATGAAAACTGCCTCCAATATATGATAGAAGATAGCATGTTGGATAGGGCAGGACACTTCTTGTTAAGACTGATTGCTTTCAAAAGTGAAGTATTCTACATTGAATTCTTGAAGAACGAAACATATTTATTAAAACTACGTTTAGAGCACTATGGTCCTGAGGACTTGAAGAAATTCATGCAAAGGCTTCAAAGACAGTCCAAAGAATGCTTGAAAGAAGGTGTAGTTGATTCGTTGAAAGATATAATTAATTTTATTGTATATGTTGCAAATCATGTTCTGTGCAAAAATTATTTATTACACATTTTTGGAAACCTGCACAAAGAAAGTGTGTGTGAAATGTACAGTATTGATGGTAAGTGCTTAGAGAAACTATCTTTTCATCTTTCCTGACTACTGGTTTGAAAATAACAGTTCAAGGGCGCTTCCAAGGGGGGGGGGTAGAGGGGGTAATTACCCCCCAGAACACGGAACAAAACTGATTCATTAAAAATAAGATGCATTGAAATTTAACTGTTTATGTTTATTGCTTTAACTATATTTTTCTGTTTACATTATTATTGTTTTGTTATATGTGTTTTGTTAATTTTCCTTATAATAAAAAATGAAAAATACTTGTGTAATCAGTAGCGTGCCAAGGTTTTTTTTCACGGGGCGCCCCCTTCTATATAAAAAATAATATTTCAGGTCGATTTATATTATATGGCCACTATGAAAGCAACAAATATATCAACTATTTTGTCTAAGTCTATGCCTTCTGCCCGTTCATTTTCTATGGAAATAAATACCAAAGAACTTAGGCGCGATTCACCCATTATCGATCTAGCCAAATTTATTAGATTTAGTTTTAGAAATGAGCTTGCTTGAGCCGATGTAACAGGCAGCACTAAACAATTGAAATGCAGTGCACATCTCAGGTACACTACTAATAAACAATTGATTTTTTTTGAAAATAAAATCAGAAAATTCCCTAACACTGTTCAAATTTTTCAGGTTACATATTATGGAAGATTTTTTTATTTGAATTAGTTCCGACGCAAGATTTTGTGAAATTGTCTGGATATTTTTCAACCAGTTTTTTTACTTTATTAATAATTTCCACTTCTTGCACTTCATTGAGTGTTTTGGGGTGTAAAACATCGAATTTTGAATAGACATTTGTGAATGCCTCACATCTATTTTTTAGTTGTACTAAAATAGTTCTAGGCATGTGTTGGATACTAAACGGTTTTTAGGGTCTTCAATTGGTTAATCAACCGCCATTTCATTAAAAAACTTTTTAGTAGTACGAATTATTTTGTCTGTAAATTGTGGCACAATACCCCATTGTTACTGCAGTTTCATAGATATTTTCAAAATTAGTTCTTAAATTCCCTAATTAATCTGAAACATATGCAATTAAATCTGTGGCTTGTCCAATATCTATATCCTTTTTTTGCAAACATTTTGAAGGTAAATTGACGTTTTGAAATATTTTTCCTTGAAACATTAATAAAAAACAAATTCAAAATTTTCTATTTAATTTTTGTAAGACCTTTGCCTCATCCCTATCAGATTTTTTCTTTGCTATTATATCTAGATTCGACAATATTTAACAAGGACTAATACTAGTTACTTTTTAATGAAATTATCGATTCGACCCTGGATGACCATCTGGTGGGACATAGCTTTTAAATGTGGATCCCGCAGTTTTACTGTTTTTTAATTCAGTGTTTAAGGCTTGCCAAGTTGCCAACGAGGCACACTTTCAAAAGAAAATATAAAGTGCGCACCCTGCAGGTCCTTTCGGCACGCCACTGTGTGTAATTTTTAATTTGATATTTGCGGCTGAAAAAGTCTAATTTCATAAATATTCATCTCTTACCGTATTATATCTTCATTTGACAAGATGTTTATTCTCCACCCCCCCCCCTCTCCTTGGCGGCGCCCACTATATTATCCATAAAGTAATTACCCCCCCCAGACAAACTTCCTAGAAGCGCCACTGTAACAGTTCAATGCACAAAGTAAAATGAATACTCTTTCAGGAATCAAATATCATTCAGGAAAATTTTGAATGCTTGAAAAAGTGGAACATCTATAAGTGCTTAGCGTTCTTATACTCTCATATGCTTTTTAAAATTTACAATGTCTACACCTTTTTACACTTAAATAGGTATTTTCCATTTCTGACCTTGCTTGTAACTTTCTTTTTTTTTTAGTGCCATTCTGCTATTGTCCCTCATTAATCCAAAATAGACAGTTCTGTTTGAAGAAAGGGTATGTGGAAGTTGACTGTAAGAACTGGCAGCACTTGTTGCTTTCTCTATACCACAGCTATTTGAGGATTTTTCTTAGAGAAATGGAGTTTCGACAAAGCAGCATTACTGTAGCTGATGATATCAGGATACAAGATTTAATCAAAACATACTATTATTCTGCTAGCTTGGAAAGCAACCCCAACACCAAATTTAATTTTTCACAGATACATCTAGAGTCTAAATATTTTCCTTTGTGTATGTTAAATCTATATAAAATCTTGGAGAGTACAAACAGGCTGGCGCACAGTGAAAGGTAATGTGGTATTTCATCATGTATACTTTGATAAAAAGTTAGGCACCTATATTGATTTGCGGTTAGTCCCAAATTTTCTAGTTTTTCATGTTAGTTTCGGCAATGTGCCACTAGTTAGGTAGTAGTACTTTTTAAAATAACTAGTGACACTATGCTGCATGTAGTTTTTGCCTTAGAACTCTAAAAGTCAATTATATAAAGGGACCACGACTTTATGTCCAAACTGGTATAATTATTTTTTTGACTGATTGGCAGACACTTAGGCCCAGTTTCACAATTGTTTGTTAACTAGTGGTCAAAAGAAAACTAGTGGTTAACGAGAATATTCCATTTCATATTCGACAGTTTACATCAAAAGCTCTGGTCAACCAGTAGTTATGTTAACCCAAGGACAAGGTATGGGCCATGGGTTATCTTTACTTTTGTTTGTAGTCAACCGATGACCGCTTTGGGGGTTATAAAAGCTTGGATTTTGACACTGACGTTTAAGACGTTGACGGATTTTGATTATACTCTGTAATGACACAAATGAAAAATATGAAAAGAAAGGTTAGGTTTCTTTGTCAAAGGTTTCGGTTGTATTCACGGAACACCATTATGGCAGTGCTCTGAGACCAATATGTGGTGCCAACATAAAGATAAATAAGCTTTACTATTGGTTTCCCTTGTGAAACAGAGCTCCCCGATAACTACTAGTTAACTTCCATCTGTCGGTTGAGTGACTACCAGAGAGGTTACCAATGATGTGTGTGTGGGCCTTAGACCCCTAAAACATTTATGTTTTTACTTTCTGCCAGAGATGTATATGGTATACAATACTTTATTAATGTCATTTTTGACCTTTCAAAGGATAGGGTTTAAGTACATTATATTACACTTTTGATCAATATCTAGGAAAAAATTGCAATATCAAATGATATATGAGTTATTTATTAAAAATGCAACTTTCGAACCTCAGAACTTTGTCACTAACACTGTATAATTAAAAATTTCACTGTTTTCGATACCTCAAATACCTAATTTAATATCTAATTATTGTGAGAAATTTGTATAAAACTCGGTATATTGGCTAGCTATAAAATGTAATGTGTCTACACTTAAAAAAACCATTCCACTCTTGGTAACTAATTGAAAAATAGGTACTGGAGACACATTAAATTACTATGCGTCAATTTTTAGAATACACGATAAAATCTATAATTTACATAAAATTGAAGCTCGTATTTGGATAAAAAAAACTGGAAAGTATCAACACAGCATAGTAAAAACCAGCAGAATATCTCTAGGAATTTCCTATATAAAAATAGTTCCCACAGAATTTGACCTTGGGATGATTTTACGAGCGTGAATTCTGGGTAGAGATGCGAAAATAAAAATATCGATACTCGTACCAATTCGATATTTTTTAGCCAAGTTTAGAGCTGTACACCCCAATGGAGGCACGTTTTTGTAATTATTTTCGATACCGATACCGCTACAAAAGTAGCGATACCAGCTTGGAATCGCTCAAAAAGTATCTAAGAAAAAAATTTCGATATTAGTGCCGAAGTATCGATGCATTTCAAGTATCGAAATATCGTTAGCATCCCTACAAATAGTCCTCCAAAAAGGGGGATGCGCGTGTAATTGCCGCCAACCTGAGATATTGTGCTGATTGTTTACTATGCTGTAGTATCAAGTTGCTGCTTCCCAATATCTATATGTTGCTACAGGAGCGATTAAAAGGTACCATGCATTCCATCACGTCTTTGGTTGGTGCACCCACCTGATAACGCAGCTGTTTCATTTTGGCTATCCGATATAGCCGAGAAAATTTTGCTGCAAATGTACCTTATTCACTTTTTATTCTTGAACTCTGAAGAATATATAAATATGTATAGGTACATATGAATAATTTCATTTGGAATGATTTTTATAAAAATCTATATATCCCCCGTGATTATCGAAATATCCTTAATATTATTAAATAAAACATAAGTGCAAAATAATTAATTTAATAATTAATAAGAAATGATCTCTCAGAGTTATAAGAGTAGTAAAAGTGAGAAACCAACAAATCTATTTTGGAACAACAATTCTGTCTGATACTCCAAAAAGGAACATCGAAAGACTACAATGTTTGGTATCCAGGGGTATATCTTTTGAAAAAAAAAACATGAAATGGTTAATGTAAATATGGTTTCACTTTTTGTTGATTTTACTGTTTGAAACTCCAAACAGGCTGAATATCAATTTTCTATTTATACAGACCTCGTGAATGAGATACCAGAGATAATGCATTATTTTTTTGTAAAAAAAATGCACTCACTAGATTTGCAAGATCTATTGCAAGAGTAATAGGTAATTACTTTTTCTTCCATTTTATATGCGCTAGAAACCCCATAAGACGTTTTTGTACGTTTTTCCACTAATTCCTTCCAAGCAGAAAAACTTCAAACAAAGAAAACTTTTCATTCCAAATGATGACATAAGGAATAAAATTCAGGTTAAATACTCGTACTACTCATATTTACCTTGCAATTCCGAAAATTCTAAAACTTCCTCTTCATATTCTAAACCGTGAACACATTTCAGGTGATTTAAAAGATTCACGTTATGTTGAAATGAATTATTACAATCTTTTGAAGTTCCACTTAGATTTATCGTAACTTATTTCTTGAGATTTGACTTTATGAACTCTTTTTCCTATGCTTGTTGAGATTGAATTGTATTGAAAATAACTTTTCACAAAGAAGACACACAAAGGACATTATGAATGATCTTGATAAGAACAAATAACAGAAACAGAAGCAAGAAGCAACACAGGCGAACACCAAAACCAAGACCAGAGTTAGCTTGGTTCTGACTTTCCCGCCATTGTGTAACAGCCAATGATATGGCTGAAACGCATCACCCAATGGCGTGATTGAATGCATGGTGCGTTTTAATCTTAGACAAGGAAAGAGAGAGGACGGAACCAGCGACTGACATTTCTGATACCAAATGGCACCAAAGCGCTATTCCCAGTGGCGTAACTAATGGGATTAACGTTCTGGTTGAGCTATTTGTAGAAATAATCTTTTTCAAATAAAATTTAATGAAATATTGTTATTCAGGGTTTCTATATGGCCAATTTCGCCATCCACAATTAAAACTTAAGTGACTAACATTACCGTAACCGTGATTTTCATTCGACTGCTGTTTTGTGGCCAATAATATATAAAAATTGATAATGTATATATTTTATTCAGTCATGAACATGTTATGTTCATTTGCAGTATATGACTGATGGAAGACACGATTGTACTTCTACCCAGAAAGAAAAAAACTGCTTGTAGTTTGTAGTAAATCAATTTTTTATTATTAAAGAACACATAATACCTATAGTATATTTATATTTATTGACATTATGTTTATATATAAAATACTGTCTATTACATACTGTAAACAGAAGCAGCAATAAAACATTTTTGTTATTATAGATTAGCTTACGAGATTGAGGAATTTGATGCCTTCAATCTCGGAGTCCCCATATGCAGTAAAAAAATCTACTTGCTGTTACGCTTTTACTTGCTGTTTGTAGTGTGTAATGAAGAGCAGTATTTTTAATTACTCCAACGAGGCTTTTTTATACATAACTTCTTTTTGCGACGGTGGCAATAATTAATGAAAAAGCTGGGGGGTTAAACATAAAAATTATCTCAGACATGAAATAAAGTAAGTTTTGGGCTAGAAATACAAAGGTCCTTTAATCTTATCCAAAATCAAAACATTTACAAAATTAGAAAATGACTCCTAGATTAGCTAGTAGTAAATAAAAACGAACAATTCATTCAATATAGGTGAGGTCCTATAACTTACATAGAAATTACAACTCTATTTTATCACTTAACCCCTTGCTTCCAGTAAGTTCTAATTTATTGCAGTTATGTATTTACTTATGGGGAAGTTTGGGTGAAACTCAGTATTGTGTGCTTCAACAAAAATAATTTTTTTGTAGGAACGTGGCATTTCGCTTGCTCCTACAATTGATGGCAGTCAATATTACAGTCACGAAGGTCAAAAACTACCAATATTTTACTGCCCTTTAAACAGAATCATTTTTGTTAATTGGCTCCGAACTGGATTGTCCTGTTGTGATCGAGATTTTACAATAAAATGGATTCTGATATTTAAGTATTTTGTGCATACAGCTTTTATTAAAAAATATATATGATTTACATCATTTTCTAATACGTGACGTTCTAAGCAGCTGAAAATAGGGGTGCCTAGAAAACTTGATATTATTTTGCTTATCAGCAAAGGTACAAAATGTTTGGTGTGAATACAATTTTCATTAACTCTCAGAAAATGTTCCGATTTCAAACATATCTTGATAACATCATTTGATGGGTAAGTCAGACCGCCGTGGCTTTTAAATTCAATTAGGGAATTGAGAAACCGATCTCTAGTACCAATCAATGCTGTGACACATGTTTCACATTTTATTGTTTTTTGTAATTGGTGCGAAACATAACCAGCAATATATTGCACAATTTGGGATGAACATTCACTTATCACAGGTGCATTCATGATGTAGTCATGATCCTTCCAAATAGTTTCTAGATCATCAGAAGGCTCATTTATGTCTATTAAACTATGGTTAGATAAACTACTATTAATTACATCTTCAGACCTTACATTTTTTGTAGAACTACTTAGAATAGGGATTTGATCTAATGGAATACAGTTACCCATACCGCCCTCTCTAATTTCTGCTCGAACCAGAAGCCTTTTGTAAGCAGCTAGAAACTGTCGAGCGGTTGGGTTATTATTCCAGCCACCTCTTGATCTAATTGACGAAAAGAATAATTCTAAATGATCTTGACTAATCTTATACAACGGAAGGTACAGTAATGTTTTTCTCTCAGAAACAAGTTCTTTGTACAATCCTAAAGAACTTGATAATGAAATTATTAATCCAATAAACCCAGTTTTTCTGTTAGACATGATTACTTGCTCATTATTAGATAATTTCAACTTTGAAAGATAAAAAATTGCACTATTGAAAAATTCCGCAGATCGATCTATATTTTTTTGACATAATGCTTTTTTATAACCTGGTGCTACTAGGGTTCTGCTGTTTAAAATATCGAAAATGCTATTTACAATTCTAATAAATTTAACTGTTGCCTGACTACCTTTAAAATCCTCAAGATTCAGCTTTTTTTCGCAATACTCAATAGCATCGGCTACTGATGCACTAAGTAACTGAACTGCAAGCCGAACCTTCATTTTTTGTTTGAAAAAAATAATATGAGCGCGACGTAACTTATTCCCTAAATGTAAGCCCTCGCTAGTTTGCAGCTTCTCTAGAAGCGCTATGTATTTCCATTGAATAAAATTGTTATCACAATCAATTAGGATTTTCTTTTCACCAAATGCATTGCGAACAAGTTTTATCATATGACATGGATCATAAAAAATATATACATTGTGATCTGTAACTCTGAAACTTGTCTGTATATTTGAAATGTTAAATAAGAATCCAAAGTTATGACACATAGCGGTATTAGATGGAGCACCATCGAATGTGATTGACATAACTTTGGCTCCCGTATCTTCAATCAGATGGATGAATTGAGATACAATTGAATGTTTTTGACTGCCATTCAAAGAATCTGTAAGAAAGTAACCGACAGGTAATTTCCAAGTTCCATTGATGCAAACCAACATTATAACAAAAGCTTCTTTGGCTAAAGCATTAGAGTCATCGTTTAAATTTGTACCACAGTTCACATAACCATGGAATTTTTTTCCATCCCATTCTAAATGTTTCCGTATGGCTATTTCATCGATAATTAATGAACAAATTATTGGTCTGTCAGATGATTGAACCTTATTTCTTAAGGTATTTATTGATTCCTTGGTAAAACCAGGCTCAGCATCCACATTCTGAAACCATTTAGCAATAGTTTTGCTATGCGGGAGACAAGTGTCAAAAACATCTCTCACATAGTTGTATGCCTTTGGTGAAAAAAAATTTAATGTCAGGGCAAATTTCCTAAGTTCAGGTGAATATTGAACATTTCTCCCCATTTTTCTGTTCAATATTTCTATGTTAACCTTGCTCATATTTTGAACTAAAACTAAATTTTCTTGAGATAGTAAATTTTGTCGCTCTAATTCCTCAGCAATTATTTTTAAAGAGGCTACTTTTTTGTGTGCTCTTTTCAGTGATTGACCAAGGGCACGGATTTTTTTCGTTTTTTCCTTATTCTTATCTTTTTGCAGCAGCAGTTCTCTTCTAAGTTTCTTTTTCCGGGGAGAGTCGTCCTGTGCAGCCAGAGCTGAGGTTGATGGCGATGGTTCTGGATGAACATCACGTTCACGGGGTCTTTTTCTTTCTTTTGCCTAAAATAACAGAGCTGTATATTAGACAATGTTTGAAACATTATTTCCGAAAGAAAGACAGAACAAATTAATTTATGATTTAAGTAG
Organism: Callosobruchus maculatus; assembly: GCA_951848785.1. Lineage (NCBI taxonomy): Eukaryota > Metazoa > Arthropoda > Insecta > Coleoptera > Chrysomelidae > Callosobruchus > Callosobruchus maculatus. Next base: position 15,222,426 of record CATOUR010000056.1, read on the forward strand.
ATGTGAATGAGTGACTGAATCTTATAGGAAAAGTGACAGTAACATTTTGTTTTGATTTCGTATCGAGTAAACACACCTAAATATAGTTGTTTAATAATGTAACTGTAACACAAGAAATTATTACATTTTTGAGGTTAGCTGCCTTTTGATTTTCATAGCTATCAATTTTTAAATGGTTATTCAGCCATTTGTAATCGTATTTCTCCTTACTTTATTGCACTGTTTATTTTGGAAACGTCATCACTAATACTCAAATATAAAACCAAATTTGAGACCATAAATATAGAATATAGGCATAAGGCATAAGAATGATTTTAAATTAATATCACACCCAAATCATAACTCATTAGTGATCCAATTATATACAATGGAGTGAAGATTTATAACAAACTTCCTCCTCACAGGTTTTAGTGAATATCCCAAAAGTTTTGTTTGTTATTATATAGCTTTGTCAATAAGAATCTTGTAAATTCTTAGACTATAAAGTATATCGATCTATCTATCTATCCATCTATCCATCTATCCAACTATCCAACTATCCATCTATCCATCTATCCATCTATCCATCTATCCATCTATCCATCTATCCATCTATCCATCTATCCATCTATCCATCTATCCAGCTATCCATCTATCCATCTATCCATCTATCCATCTATCCATCTATCCATCTATCCATCTATCATAATCCTAGAATGTTTATTATTTTAATATTGATTAAGCGTAGACAATGTAAGCTAGGAATTATAACTTACAATTTTTGGACGTAAGTATTCCGGAAGCTCGTCAAATATGGTGGGGACTGCTCCTTTCAGAAGATATACTTTTTGATTTGTTTGATGAAGGAAATTCTGTTCAAAATGCTTAGAACAAAGCCTATCGTTGCTTGTAGGCTTCCAACCTTCGATCCTCATATTTTTGATCCATAAATCATGTCTAGGAAGATCTTTAGGAAACCTGTCGAGGAAGAAAGAAAATTAATTTTATTATTCATACAACTACAAATAAAGGCCACCCTTGAAATGCACACCTTGTATAAGGGTATTGGTATATTATATATTACAATGCAAAGTCATAATATTTCTATTCAAAATGTAAGCTATAATAGATACGCCACTGGAAAACTGATTGTATTTGAACCAAAAAATCCCTTAAAAACATAATTTTTAGACTTTACGTGCTCAAAAACATTATGATTCGCATGTTAGTGGTACATTCCAAATTATATTTCGGATACACATATATCTTTGAACTAGATATCGAGATATTTGCATGAATTTCGGATACACCAAAAAAATAAGATCATAAATTTACCTGTGAAAAGTGATTCCTGGCTCCTTCCTGCTGCTGTGGCTTTTACAACGGTAAGCTGCACACCCCACCATTACGCTCACCACAATATTTCACAATTATTGGTCTTAAAAACGTTAAATATCGCAAAAAACACCACCTTGACACTACCGTCAGTTTTCCACCAGCATTTTGACAGCTATTCATTTTCGGTATCAGCTAATCCATATAGCATCAAATGGGCGTACGGTATCCCCTCTCTTTCCTTATCTAAGGTTTTAATCGCTTCTGTTGCTACTTGTTATGTATTAGTTTGGTCAAGAAAAGCAACCTCATCTGCACATATGTGCTTTACGGGTTGCCTATATTTAGATTATAACACCAAGCGTTTGGAGGAAATCATGAAATAGGTCTTTTCAGGTTCGATTTTAGCCTTTATCTCAAAGATATTGGACTTTCCTTACAAGACGCTTTGAAATTTTGGGAGATGATGTATTCTAAAGAGCACGCTTCATGCTCCCGATGCACACATAGTTGGCAGCAGAGTTCTAAGCGATATATTTATGGCATCAGGCATCTGTATGGCTTAGAAGGTGCTAGGAAGAACTATAAAGCAAGACCTTGTAGTTATTATCAGGTAATAGGACACAACAGATCTTAGAAAAATTGCAGATGTATTAAAAAGTATCGCTTAAATTATTTGTCGCCAAACCATCTTCTACTTTGAGAAGTACTACATAGGTAGCTGATTTTTTTTATTTGTAACTGTTACTGTTGTACAAACTGTGGTCACCCTTGAAGGATATACCACAGCATACCAAACAACCAGCAGAATATCTCTGAGGATTTCCTATATAATAATGGTTCCCACAGAATTTGACCTTGGGATGATTTTGCGGGTCTGAAGTCTGGGTAGAGATGCGAAAATGAAAATACCGATACCGGTACCAATTCGATATTCTTCAGTCAAGTATAGAGCTGTACACGCCAATGAAGGCGCGTTTGGTTTGTACAGAGAATTTTGTGCAATTGCTTACACACCTCAATAATTATATCATTCATTTTAGATACCGATACCGCTCAAAAAGTATCTAAGATAAAAATACTCGATATTAGTGCAGAAGTATCGATACATTTCAAGTATCGAAGTATCGTTAGCATCGCTACAAATCATCCAAAAGTGGGGGATGCGCGTGTAATTGCCACCAACCTGAGATATTGTGCCGATTGTTTACTATGCTGTGGATATACCTTGTATAATATATTTGTTTACTCTTCATTTCAACGGTTATTTGGTTTTATTTTTTGACCATCAGCGAAGCATTGCTGATTAGAAAGACGAGTTTTTATGATTTATTATTTGCATTTATTATTTTGTCTTACACTTTTTTTTGCAGAGTTTGACGTTGGGTCCAGCAGAAAACGGAGGCTGTCCATTCAAACACTTTTCAGATACAAATTTGAGGAAGGCTTTGAATGTAATTTTTCCCAATCAAGATGAACATTTTGACGTTATTATTCGCGAAAGGCATAGAGATCCCTCAGCAGCTTGTAAACTGTTTTACAAAGCCTCTTGCAACATTCTTCAGAACGTTAACGTAGAAAATTCTGATTTTTCCTCTCCAGTTGAGTATTACCTGTCATTTAAAGCGGATGTGGGTAAATTGGGTAGCGAAACAACGGAGATCTAACATTGTGAGACGGTGCTATTTTGGTGGATGACTATGGGTGTGAAGTCTGGGTAAAGATACGAAGATAAAAATATCGATACCGGTACCAATTCGATATTTTTTTGTACACATCGCTATAAAGTGGATGACAACCACGTTAATAACTGCCTGAATATCTGAATTTAAAATATTATTAGAGACGGAGTTCAATTGAAAGACCAAATTACGTATTTTTTTTTATTAACTTTTTATTTACTATGAGATACACTTTATAAGGCTATTGCCAAAATATCACTGATTAAAGTTACTTTTGTACATGATCTTTGTATATAGCAAAATTATTTTTAACAGATGGTATAATCTAATATTAGAATGTATTTTATATATCGACAATGGAATATCACTGTAAGGATGATTAAAAATATTAGAAAAAGTGATTGTATTTTGCTTATTTGGTAAATGCAGAGAGCAAAAGGTCATTCTTAAGCTGAAATACTGGTTCTTGGGCGCCGACACGACAAACTTCTGGGAATTGCCGAACAGGTAGCAGCTTCTGAGGGTGCCGTCCACTCGTAGGCGTCCAAAAACCAGTAGCACAGTAGATCCATGTTATTCATAGTGGCGCAACTTTCCAGAATTACGGAGGTTCGCGCATCTCATCCCGCGCATCGTTCGCGAGATGTGGGGTGCACGGCGATCGCCTCAGTCGCGTTCAGGCTATGAGAGTAAAGGTAGTGACTGACAGAACTGGATTGGATTTTGATGATACGCAGATATGGATACCGGGGCGTGTGCCTTGCTTTTATATGATAATATAATACCAAAACTAAATAAGTTACGATGGGTTTTTCTATATCCAACTCGTACGATACACTTTTTGAGTTTTTTTTACACAAAATTATTATCACATCCCCGTCTTAGCTCAAATATAAGTTAAATTTTAAGCATGACATACAGCCACTTATGATTAGCTTCCCTAATGATTTCTCACTGTTTTCTCACAGCACCACAACGTTACATATAACAAAATTAATGTGATTATGCATTCCAACATTATGAAATTTTAAGCAGAAAGTGAAATCCATTTTGATGGATCCTCAAATAGAGAGTTCACGATAAAAACAGTCGATGTGCCAGTTTCAAAAATATATCATTTTCCTCTATAAACATGGATTCTTTTTTCAATATGCCTATACATATGTAATCTACATATACAGAAGGAAGGGTAGTTTTGGTTCACTAGGTAAAAAACAGTTTTGCAATTTTTTCATGAATAACGACCAGTTTTGTATATTCTGTCGTTGTTATAAACATACTGATGTTTATGTTTTATGTATACCTAATAAGCTTTCATCGGTTTTGCTGCTTGCCACGTTTTCACACCTTAAACGTTTTACTATGATGATTGTTGAAGGTAAATTTGAAGGTTGTGGGATAACTACACATAAATGTTATTTTCGACGCTACGTCGCGTCGTTACAATTACCCATATTTGAATCATATAAGATATTTTAAAGTTTTTTTATTCATTGAAATGTTTAAGGTTGAGTAAGGCAAGATAAAATTAAGTTGGATAAATCTCGCATTTCTGTAATTTACTTACAAATAATGAAGCCGCCAATTTTCTCGGAGATAAGAATCTTCTTTCGTACGCCGACTATTTCTTGTTTTGCATCTAAAAAACAGTTTACACCCCAACTATATGCAGAGCATCCGCGACGAATCTGTGCAAAACATTTTCACGGCCAATAACATCGAATGGATGGATATAACATACAAATTGTAATTCAGAATTGCGAAGACAACTGCCTAACCTCGATGAAGAATATCACAACATTATTACACTGCTCTCAAAATTTACTCGATTTACGATATCGCGTCCATTAAAGCTATTGCAACACAATTACGCTTCGTCATTCGATTACTCATAGTGTTGCTAAGCCGACCCTGTGCTTAAAATGTGAACGGCAATACTCGCGGCTAGTGCTGAAGAGCCGACGCGACGTGAGGTTATGAGAGGTGATTTTTTCGGAGACAAATTGTCTGCATGATTTCTACGGAGTTGCGCTACTGTGTAACATGGATATACTGTGGCAGTAGTTTATTGGACCATGATCGCGAAAGTCGTACTTAAGCACCGATCATCTTCTTCACCGTATAACCAGGTACCGAGTATACGAAAAGGAGAATTATTATTGCTAAACCCAGGATAATGAACAGCTTCAAGATCGTCCACTTGTAGTTGTGCCACACGATGTACCTGATCGACTTCAAAGGGTTCATGAACCACATGAAGGAAGAGTCTGGACGACTGAAAAGTAGAAGAGGCCACAGTTATTGTTGAGCAATAATAAGCTTCACAATAATTAATACATTAAAATAAAAAAAACTTAAAAGAGCTTATATTCAAATGCTCTAAATAGAAGAAATTAAATTTTCCTTTAAAATGTTCCTATCAACTTATAGCCTCATTATACACAATTTATACGATCCTAAAAGCTTCTCGCGCGATTATCACTTGTTTAATTGAACTAGTACCTATTTAATTGACTAACTTAATCTGCTAAGTTTAATTGTGTTAACATTTCGGTTTAATTAACTACTTAAGGTACTTACGTAAACCTCGCGACAAGCTTTGATTCATTTTTTATTTTTTAGTCATCAACTTTCATTTATATTCTCCATACAATAGGAAAGCATAAAAAACTTCAAAACTCCGCCATATTGGATTAAGGGTGATGTTAAAATATTTTTTTAATTATCCACCACAAGCCGTTTTATTTGATACCCGTATTGCAGAAGTGCATAAAAAATAACTTCCGCCATCTTGGATGGTCTGCCATGTTGGATTTAGAATGACGTGACACTATTTTTTGAGTTACTCCCAACAAGCCCTTACATTTGGTACCCATATCGTAGAAATGCATTAAAAATAACTGTTCCGCCATCTTGAATGGCTCGCCATAATTGGATTTAAAATGACGTCACAACATTTTTCCACCTACTCTCAACAAGGTCTTTTATTTGATACCCATATTGTAAAAGTGCATAAAAAATAACTATTTCGCCATCTTTGATTTAGAATGACGTCACGTTACTCTCAAAAAGCCCATTCATTTGATACCCATATTGCAGAAGTGCATTAAAAATAATTACTCCGCCATCTTGGATGGTCCGCCATATTGGATGTACATAGAATGACGCCACATTTGTTTTTGAGTTACCCTAAAAAAGCCCTTTCATTTGATAACCCATATTGCAGAAGTGCATTAAAAATAACTACTCCGCCATCTGGGATGGTCCGCCATCTTGGCTTTAGAATGACGTCACATTTGTTTTCGGGTTACTCTCAAAAAGCCCTTCCATCTGATACCCATATTGTAGAAGTGCATTAAAAATAAGCACTCCGCCATCTTGGAAGATCCGCCATGTTGGATTTAGAATGACGTCACATTTGTTTTCGAGTTACCTTAAAAAAGCCCTTTCATTATTTATTACCCATATTGCATAAAATATAACTATACCGCCATATTGGATTTAGAACGACGCCACACAGCTTCTCATGCAATGTGATCCAAACTAAATGTGCATACTAAAAACTCAAAAAAAAAAAACAGTGATAGTGCCTAAAAATCAACCTACTTGGGTTTTTCTAAAGGATCCGGCTCATTCCTACCCAGTCCTGCAGGCACTTTTTCCGCCTCCTCTTTGGTCAGTAAATGGAACTCTGCTTCCACCTTCCCGGTGAGCTCCATTTCTTCGTTGTCTTTCTTCACGAAGAAAGGCCACCACCCTTTGACCCGTTTCTGCTTGAAGATATTCACCGTCGGCACGGAACCGTCAGATTTCAGCATGTCCAACGTGCACAGTTTTGAAGATTTCGCTCCTCGAGGGAATCTGTTCAGGTCTAACGTTATCGCACCTGCAGAGATAAAATATATGTTTAGTAGGACGTTGTTTTGAGTTTCAGTCTCAGATAAAGGAGACAAAAAATGTTCAGGCCCTCAGATCTTCAAGTTCGCCCTAAACATTTAAATCGTTATCTGGCTTCCTATCAGGACGGAAACTCGTATGGTGTATAGTTTGAAGGTGCCACTTTCAAATCCGGCTGTCGTTTTGAGTTTCAGCCTCAGGTAAAGAAGATAAAAAATGTTCAGACCCTCAAATCCTCAAGTTCACCCTAAACATCTAAAATCGTTATCTGGCTCCCTATCAGGACGGAAACTCGTATAGTGTATAGTTTGAGGGTGCTACTTTCAAATCCAGCCGTTGTTTTGAGTTTCAGCCTCAGGTAAAGAAGATAAAAAAATGTTCAGACCCTCAGATCCTCAAGTTCACCCTAAACATCTAAAATCGTTATCTGGCTCCCTATCAGGACGGAAACTCGTATGGTGTATAGTTTGAGGGTGCCACTTTCAAATCCAGCCGTTGTTTTGAGTTTCAGCCTCAGGTAATGAAGATAAAAAATGTTCAGACCCTCGAATCCTCAAGTTCACCCTAAACATCTAAAATCGTTATCTGGCTCCCTATCAGGAGGACGGAAAATCGTATGGTGTATAGTTTGAGGGTGCCACCTTCAAATCCAGCCGCTGTTTTGAGTTTCAGCCTCAGGTAAAGAGGATAAAAAATGTTCAGACCCTCAGATCCTCAAGTTCACCCTAAACATCTAAAATCGTTATCTGGCTCCCTATCAGGAGGACGGAAAATCGTATGGTGTATAGTTTGAGGGTGCCACCTTCAAATCCAGCCGCTGTTTTGAGTTTCAGCCTCAGGTAAAGAAGATAAAAAATGTTCAGACCCTCAGATCCTCAAGTTCACCCTAAACATCTAAAATCGTTATCTGGCTCCTTGTCAGAACGGAAACTCGTATGGTGTATATGTGCCACTTTCAAATCCGGCCGTTGTTTTGAGTTTCAGCCTCAGATAAAGAAGATCTACGATATCTACAATCCAGATTTGTGGTATTTATTTTTGTTTTGAAGCTGTACATACAAAATAGAGAGTTTTTGGACGTCCGTTTCCTGACGTTATTGCACGTTAACGGCTATTTGTGGCATGCGCAGTTCTTCCGAAATAACCGAATCGGCGAATAACCAATAAGTTGTACGTTAGCTACGGTAGTTTACGGTACGATATGATTACGTGCGGTATTGCCAGGTCTAAACCAATATGCGACAATGAGAAAAGAACCGTGATGATTTTGATAGCAACAATACTTATTTTGTGGTTTATCATTATACAAAAGGGTCAGGTTTTCTTCCGTCAATTTTGATTTGACAGTATTATTCTCCGGCAACAGCGTGTGATCATCACGGGACTGTACTAACGTCATGCTTCGGGGATCCTGCATAACCTATTTTTTATTTTACTTGTGATGTGATCGATTTTCTGCTTGTGGTGTTTACTTGTTGCAGGTAACATTTCTTGTACATTTCCGACCAAATCATCATAATATTGTGAGGATAAGTTAAAATAACATAGGTCCAATAATTGTTAATGTCAATTGTCAAATAAAGCAACGATACACGTCACAGATTGCGGTTACAAAACCTGTACACAAGGCACACGCTTATCCGTTAATCGAAACATACTGCGCATGCTCAGAATAATGTTTTACGGATAGCGTCGTCCCAATCTTTTGTGACTAAAAATCTCTCTACTATTGTAGAAAGCGTAGCGTCTAGACCATGCGTCTAGTCTAGACCAATCGTTACACCACACTGGACCAGTTTGACAACTAACTGTCTGTGTTCTACACAATCAAACGTTTATTTGCTCAAATCCCAGAAGATACCGACTTGTTTGAGTCAACAGAACTTAATAATGTTTGAATACTCCTTACCTAGAAAATCATCTGCTGAAAAATGATCAGCATCCCAAACTTGTAGTTCCAACCTTGCAGGGATCTTACATTCGGTTTCGTCCCAAGAGAAAAGAGATTCCTTCCTCGATATAACTATTTTCTGTTCTGCCACAAGATATTCGAAGGGAAAAATAAACCTCCAATTGAAGTTTCCTTCACCGGTCAGAGATCTGTAATGGATATCTGTACACTGGCAGTCTTCTGGTCCTTTCAACCATCTGAAATTAAATTGATTATTGCTATGAGGATATGACATCTAACAGGTCGAAGAGAGAACACTATATCCCCTACCTCACACCTTCCATTCTTTAAAACACGCGTTCCGCAGAGTTGCCAGGTGCGGCGATTTTGTGGCAAAGTGGCGATTACAAAACAGAGTTAGCGACCAAAAGTCGTAGCTAGGCGATTAGCGACTTTTGGTGCGCAAAACACAGTGAGTTTGAGACTTTTGACTATTTCTAACTTCTGTTTCATTGGTTGTAACGCCACTGATGTTGACTTACCCGAAAATAAACGAGGCGTCAACACGTCACAACTCATCCGGCTAGCGCCAGACGTTTAACATGAGAAAAAGGTGTGGGTGAGGCCCTGTCGTATTTTCACATTCAGGCATGGGTAAGGTTTTCCATGTCAGAAGTATGAAGGCATCAGTAAAGTTACACAACCCTAACTATATCTGAGTTGATCGAACACGAATCGACACGATTTAATAGTCTTAGAAATGCAATAACTTTACTTTTTAGCGGACTTGAGTGTAACGACTGTACTGCAGGAAGTGGTGATGGAAAATAAACAAATATAAAGTTTCAATATTTACTAAACTTATTGCAAATGACGAAAAATTAAATATGTTTATGAATGGTAATGGTGATGGTAATTACTGATTGAAACTAACATGTAGAGTAAAAAAAAATAACGAATTTATTTAAATTGTGCGCAGCAGTTTGAAGAAAAGTTCAAAACTTTTAATAAATTTACAATTACAAAAATTGAAAGAAGAAGAAAGACACCAGGTCTAAAAATGCTCCCAAGATAATGGAGAAAGTGAGGCCTCCAAGACATTAGAGACACTCCTAAGAGGCTACTAATCCACTGCTAAGACATGTATTATCCGTTTATTGTACCGAGATTCAGCCAAAAAACGACCTGACAGGTACGATGGCCGTCTACCTACCAATAAGCAAATAGCTGGGCAATAAAAAGAGAAGTATGGCTGCCGTAGTACACGCCTTGGTCAAAATCAGTGGCGTGTCTACCAGTTTTATGCTGTAAGCTATAAACTAATAGGTATTTGTACAAGTCAGAAACATACGAGTATGTTTACATTTTTTCCGAGCAAGGTAAAAAATCCAGAAAAACTGAAGACCCGCAATCGGCAAAGCAGTCAACAGTCAAAATGAGATCAATAGTTTTTTATTGTACGCCTATAAAATACCGAGGAATCTATCGCCACTACTGATTTGCGAACCATGCCCGGTGACTCACGTTCCACGACTGAGGCAGGTAGCAGGCAGGCGGACCCAGACGACCCAGGGGGAAATGATTTATGGCTTTTAAATCTTGGTAGAGTAACACGTCTGTAAGACACTGCCCAAGATTCGTCCTAAGACACTAAGATTCTTCCTAAGAAGATACTTCCTAAGACACTCTTAAGACACAGCCTGAAAAAACAGACAGGGTTAATCTGAATCACACTGTATTATTATTATTATCCTTAAAGAAACGACGTATAGCCAAGTAGACAAAAAATGACTATCGCCAAAAAATTATATCTTACTGCAAGACAAAACTAAATAAAATCAAAAGAAGTTACTTAGATGTTTACACCATTACCTGCGGTAAAACGGAATTCAGATTATATTGCAAGTAAAGGTAAACTAATAGCTAATAGTGTAATATGAACAGAATAGAATTAACAAAAAAATGAATTAAATTGGGCCAAAAATAAACAATCAAGGAATGTGCAACGATGGAAAAAATATTCTACTCACCATGTGGAAAATATCCCACCCTAACGCACTACTCCCACAGTACAACTTAATAAATTCTCACTTAAAAATGTAGCGAGAACCGCTTTAGTGGTTGCCATGATGGCGCACTGAACGACGACCTCCCCCAATGTCCTCAAGGAAAGGGACGGCGCCGGCGTGTCTGTTCATTGGTGGAAAGTCAACTTGAGCGGTGCATCTCTACTCATTCGCAATTGCTGAAGGCCGGCAGCCGCCTTAGGTAACCAGCATAATATCATACCACCATATCAGAGGCAGTTTCAGAAATAACCATGGGCGTACCATACAGGGTGGGCCAATAGTGCGTGGACGGAGGATTGTGGGCTTACTAAAAAATATTTCAAAAATCTGCCACTTGATCATGGTATGGACCCTTGAGGGCTATAACGTAAAAATATTTTCACTTAAATTTTGACGTTTATACAGGGTGATTCATATCAAACTTACATTTTTTTGAATGGAAACCCCTATATATTATTGCATATTTGGATTCCTTGGTCAATTCTAGTGTGGCTTTATGTATCACACATGGAACTTTAAACGAACCGTTTAGGCGCAAATCACCATTTTTGGTATAAGTAGGTATCAGAAAAAAATTGAATATCGCAGCGATTATAAAACTTAGAAGGCCGTGACTTTGCGGTATGACTAAGCATGAAATGCGTCATCTTAGGTCAGACGGCTAAATTTGAATTCTTTTTGTACTTGGAGAAATCAGAGGATAAATTAAAGAAACTTCAATCACAGATAACTTGATTTTTTCAAATGAGAATGCCTATTTTGGTTTAAAGAATCAAATCTAAAATTTGATTACCTTTCTAACGATATAGCATTCTTGATATCAATCTTTTTTGGTTTTCATTTTATTTCAAATTTTCAGTAAAATCGGTGTTTTTCAATTTTCCTGCGTGCAAGCACCTAGCAGGCTATGAAAAATAAACAAAAGCTCATTAATATGGAAGAAAGCAACTAACTTGGTAGAAAAATGCAAACAAACTAAAGCAGCGAGGCAAGATTACGGAAATTCCTTACAACATATTAGCTCTAACCAGAAACAATAGCGGTAACAAGAACGCTCATTTTTCACAGCCTACTAGCTATTAGCCAATTTCCAAGGTCAGTAAAAAGATATCTAATCAAAGGAAAACTACTAGTGATTGTTGCTGGCAGTAGAATATCTATGTCTTCTGAATAAATTTGAATAAATTTTCACATTTAGTGCTATAAAAAAGTAGCTATTTCCGTAAGTCAGAAGTAATGATACCTCTGACTGGAACCCTTCAAATTCTTCAGTAGGTACTTCTACTTATTAGCAAAAACCGCGTGAAACTTGAATTGCAGTCTGTTTGAATTTGAAAACATAAATTAGTTTGCAGAAAACTATATGAAATAATCACAATTACAACATAGCGTAATTAAAAAATTCTAGCAATTATTTTAATAGATGTTCAGAATGCTCCAGTTGGAGATATTTTTACTTTTGACTTAACTAAACGGAAATGACTATTTTTCTTATCCCATTAAATGTGAAATTTCATTCTAAACATGTTAGACTGTAAGCAAAAATCGCTGATAGTTTTCCTTTTGTTACAAAATTTTTAATCGTTTTGGAAAGTTGTTAAGATCTAGTAGACCTCAATAGCTAGTAGGCTGTGAAGAACAAACACTTCTGTTATACCCCAGCTACTCATCGACATTAGATATCTTGCCGCTGTTGTATCCGGTTGGAGCTGATGTGTTGTAAGAAATTTTCATAATCTTGCCTCGTTAATCTAGTTAGTTTGCATCTTTCTACTAAGTTAGTTGGTTTCTTCCATATTAACGGGCTTTTGTTTATTTTTCATGGCCTGCTAGGTTGCTTGCACGCAGGAAAATTGAAAAACACCGATTTAACTGAAAATTTGAAATAAAATGAAAACCAAAAAAGACTGATATCAAGAATGCTATATCGTTAGAAAGGTAATCAAATTTTACATTTGATTCTTTAAACCAAAATAGGCATTCCCATTTGAAAAAATCAAGTTATCTGTGATTGAGGTTTCCTTAATTAATCTAGTGATTTCTCCAAGTACAAAAAGAATTCAAATTTAGCCGTCTGACCTTAGGTGAGGCATTTCATGCTTAGTCGTACCGCAAAGTCACGGCCTGCTAAGTTTTATAATCGCTGCGATAGTCAATTTTTTTCTGATACCTACTTATACCAAAAGTGGTGATTTGCGCCTAAACGGTGCGTTTAAAGTTCCATGTATGATACATAAAGTCACATTAGAATTGACCAAGGAATCCAAATATGCAATAATATATAGAGGGTTCCATTCAAAAAAATGTAAGTTTGATATGAATCACCCTGTATAAACGTCAAAATTTAAGTGAAAATATTTTTAGGTTATAGCCCTCAAGGGTCCCAACCATGATCAAGTGACAGATTTTTGAAATATTTCTTAGTAAGCCCACAATCCTCCGTCCACGCACTATTGGCCCACCCTGTATATATGTAAGTGTACTAGTAAGGGACCAAAGGTCCGTTACATGGTTTTTGGTATTCCCCTCAAAATTCATATAGTGCGTTGAGGCAGAAGAAACAGCTAAGCATGTTATCTTCGGCTGTCCTGCGTTGAGTGAAAGCAGAAACTCCAACTTGGATGTAGGTCAGACGGAAGACAGGAGAGCATAGTCCAATGCATCTTAAAGTTCGCAAAGAACTTAGGGTAATCCTTTTGATCGAGGGTGCACGAGAAGTCTTAAGGCTGAGTGGCACCAATTAGTACAACTGAACTCTAACCATCTCACTACTAAAGAAACTCCAAGCCTGTAAGCTCACCCTTTGACGTAGATATCCGACATCTTCTCTCCGGTGAAAAAAGCGTCGTCCTCCAGGACTACGTCATCTGTATTCCAGATGATCACCCGCATCTCGTAGCTTTTCGGTTTCCTGGGCGAGATGTCCACAGGAGGTCCAGGAAGCGGCATGTCCATGGGGAAAATGTCCACCCACATCTCCAGCTTGCCTCTCTCCACTCCCGGTTTGTCAGGGTTGTACAGAGGACGAGATTCTACGTGTTCGGGCACCAGATGGCAGCCTATGCGGGGAAACTCGTGCCACCTGTAGAAACATTGGAATGCTAGTTAATATTCTGTAATAATCTGAGGCATGACTGGGTCCGCAAAATTCCGGTAGTCTGGAAGTTCAGAGCTTAATTTCGTGTCCAGGCGGAATTTCAAAAATCATCAAATTTGACCCCTAATCGAAAATATTTGGCACAATATACAGCAAAATAAATTCAAAGAATCAATGGATTGTCAAAAGTTGGCACTACCGCCTGACGCCATCTGTCTCTCACTTTCTATTAACCTCGGTATGCCCCTCTTGCCCAGAAATGGTCTATGAAGTATACTACTCGCAAGCAAAATCCGAACACCTAAAAAAAGGGATATTTGCATTGAAACTTTGTACACAGCTTAGCAGTACCATCTCTAGTACACATGTGTTCATTCAGACGCTATTTATCTACATGGCACCTCTAAAGAAGAGGGTTTCTTCCAACAAGATAATGCCCGTCCTCATATTGCAAAGGTATCGATGAGGTTCCTACAAGAAGCTGAGGTCAGGGTACTCCCCTAGCTTTCACCATCACTCGATTTATCGCTAATTGAAAAAGTATGGGATTGGATATATAGGCAATTTACCCAATCCTCCGACCATGCTGGACAAAATGGATCATGATGTGAGGGCAGCTTGGGAGGCTGTACCTCTAGAGGTTATCAACACCCAGATTATGAGCATGCCGCGTAGGCTATAGGCTTACATTCGTCAACATGGACATATGTAAACTAATGCTGGCGAATGAGTTCGTCTATTATTGTGTTTAGTCCTACCGCATTTCATCAACCGCCACCCTTTTTTCTCAGTATTCGGATGTCACTTGCGAGTAGTAAATGTATATGGTCACCCTAGGCATGGCCACCTCTAACTTACCTTTGTAGAACTGCCAGAGCCATATGCTCTTCAGCTTCTTTCGCTCTATAAAAATCCAGATCTTCGTTTTGTACGGAGAATAACTGTTTGCCTATCTTCACCATGCCGTCAGCGTATATTGGAGGATCGATCTTGGCGTCTTTGCAGACTTTTGCCAATAACTGGGTTGGCTTCATCGCATCTCTCCAAGCGTTGTAGCCTTGCCTGGAAAACAATTAATTTAATAATAATAATAATAATCGTAGACATCTTACTACTTCAGATAGGCAACACCTAGCTAAAGCTATTTTTACACCTAACCATTCGCTACATCCTAAAAAGGTGTTTAGTCTGAATAGTTAGGCGTTAACATTACAGAAAATCTGATCTGGCACGAACACGTTGCGTCAATTGCAATAGCTGCTGGTAAAAAGCTTGGGTACCTATTTAGAATCAGAAGGTGCTTTTCACCAAGTCACCATGCATGCATGCAGGCATCATGAACAATAGACCGATCTCTGTGGTCGAGCTGGAACGCAGAAGACTGGCAGTGGCCATTACCGCTTGGGGGATTAAGAATATGGTTAAATTTAATGCCTCCAAGACCCAGTATTGTACGCTATCAAACAAGAAGTGCCCAAGCCAACACCAGGTTCTAATGAACAACCAGGCTCTGCCAAGGAGCTACTCATTCAAGCTGTTAGGAGTCAAGATTACAGAAAATCTGATCTGGCACGAACACATTGCGTCAATTGCAAAAGCTGCTGGTAAAAAGCTTGGGTACCTATTTAGAATCAGAAGGTGCTTTTCACCAAGTCACCATGCATGCAGGCATCATGAGCAATAGACCGATCTCTGTGGTCGAGCTGGAACGCAGAAGACTGGCAGTGGCCATTACCGCTTGGGGGATTAAGAATATGGTTAAATTTAATGCCTCCAAGACCCAGTATTGTACGCTATCAAACAAGAAGTGCCCAAGCCGACACCAGATTTTAATGAACAACTGGGCTGTGCCAAGGAGCCACTCATTCAAGCTGTTAGGAGTCAAGATTACAGAAAATCTGATCTGGCACGAACACGTTGCGTCAATTGCAAAAGCTGCTGGTAAAAAGCTTGGGTACCTATTTAGAATCAGAAGGTGCTTCTCACCAAGTCACCACCTCACGCTATATAAAGCCCAGATAAGATCGGGCCTGGAGTATTGCTCTCATGTCTGGGGAGCTGCTGCCTCGACCACCCTGTCTATATTAGATGCCGTCCAGAGAAGGGCAGTTCGACTAATTGGCGACCCGGCCTTAACGCGCTACCTCCAGCCACTTTTTCACCCGCGTGCCGTTGGTGACCTCTCGCTCTTCTACCGATATTCAAACGGAATCTCTGAGCTATCCTCTATCGTTCCACCGCTCACCGCTCCTATCAGATGCACCCGCGCGACCGCTGCATCTCATCCTAAGGCGGTCGTTCTTCATACATCAAGAACCGAGCGGTACAACCGCACATTCATTCCCAGGGTGTCCAAGGATTGGAATGGACTGCCAGGAGATGTATTTATTGGGCCTGCGGGTATTGGCCTACTCAAATCCCGCGTTAACAAACTTCCCCTAACATAACCCTTTCACAGCAGCCGCGGTACTCTGGTTTTAGGCTCTGCCTACGCGGTCTTCCAAGTTATAAAAGTTATATACTGCATATAATCGAATATCAAATGCAAATTATGGTAACCTAAAACAGCGGTAACTTAAAACTAGGGTCAATTGATTTAGTTATATAAATTTAAAAAAATGGAAAATAAAAAAAAGCATACAAGGTGTCACTTAATGATAGGTCGTAATTCAAAATGTGCATTTCTGATCCAAATTCAACCAAAACAGTTCATATAATAAACATCTACCATAAAGAGTCTGGCTTTCACGATACTGGGTGTCTAAACTTTGACACCCTGTATCTTGAAAGTTGCTTATACGGAACTGAATCAACTTGATTTAAATTTGTACCAGAAAATGTCGGCGGCCGTCGGGACTCGAACCCACGACCTCCAGATTTGTACTCCGGCGCTCTCACCAGTTGAGCTACGGCCGACCCCTCAGCTCAACTTCGAAAGCTCCGACTAGTATTACGCGGGAACGGGCCAACGCCCGCCGACGACCCTCTCGCGCCATCTCCTGGTACCACCAGCGGCCCACATCTGTGGTGAGAGCGCCGGAGTACAAATCTGGTGGTCATGGGTTCGAGTCCTGTCGGCCGCCGACTTTTTCCGACATTTTCTGGTACGAATTTAAATTGAGAAATCCACATACGGATGTAAGCATGATAGTAAAAACAATTCAACACCCCCCGTACACAGATGACCTATACCCGAGTGACATCTGGATCGACGCGACCGGAGATCCAATACCTGTCCGACAGATCACTTGATGCATGGCCGACTTTACACTAGGCCGGAGCCTTCGATGTGGCAACGTGGCTTAGCTGTCAAATAGTGGGCCTATAGTTTCAGAATAATTATTACATTTTATATGTATTAGAGTTCATCTGGGTTAATAAATTAAGAAAAAAATGCTTTTTAGAACTACTACTACTAATACCACTTACATCTGATGTCTGGTTCATCATAGTCAGACACTACAAAATAAAAATAAAGCAACCTGTTTCCTGCTGCCACTTCACTTCCACTTGAATGAACACTCAATTTACTTTGTAAATTGTCACTTGAGCTAGAAAAATTCACTATTAGTTCACTGTGAAGCCATTCTTGCTAGTCTTGATTCCTTTTCACTATAAAATCTTTTCATAGGTATGCCCAGATGCATGCCTTCGTTGGCTTGCCCAGATGAGTTCTATTAACTGTATTTTTCTGTGATATTTGGGAGGTCCAGAAAACGTTGTAGGTACCACATTGTGCAAAATACCTTTTAGAACTACTACTACTAATACCACTTACATCTGATGTCTGGTTCATCGTAGTCAGACACTACAAAATAAAAATAAACGGAACCTGTTTCCTGCTGCCACTTCCACTTAAATGAACGCTCAATTTACTTTGTAAATTGTCACTTGAGCTAGAAAAATTCACTATTAGGTCACTGTGAAGCCATTCTGGCTGGTGTTGATTCCCTTCCAATATCAAGGTATGCCCAGATGCATGCCCAGATGAGCTCTATTAACTGTCTTTTTCTGTGATATTTGGGAGGTCCAGATAACATTGTAGGTACCACATTGTGGTTTAAAATAGGTCTTATCCTTTGAAATGTTTGTAATTATTGTCTTTATTCTTATAAATATAACCAGCCCTTATGAGGAATACCTTTTACCCACTTCTGTTTATGTCCTTCTTTGGAAGCCCCAATTGCTATTGCAACCTGGTACTACACACTTTGCAGACATCTTGTTATCTTTATAGTTTCGTTTGTGCAGGTAAATGATTAGAAACATTAAAATTCACCTTCTAATCTTATTTTTCACTCTGGAAGATTACACTAATGCCATGACTAATCACTTAACAACAAACAAAATGACGGCCCGTAGATACAGTGTTGCCATATTTCATGCTCTGGCCTAGTGAGTAGAGACGGCCATGCTTGATGTCACAGATGCGGGCCGCTGGTGGTACCAAGAGATGGCGCGAGAGGGTCGTCGGCGGGCGTTGGCCCGTTCCCGCGTAATACCAGTTGCCGCTTTTGAAGTTGAGCTGACGCGACGGGTCGGCCGTAGCTCAACTGGTGAGAGCGCCGGAGTAGAAATCTGGAGGTCGTGGCCCACATAACACTATATGGATATGTACATCCACAGAATGTACATTAGATATTCCAGTTTGAACATGGATATTTTGAATATTCATAGGACGTTAAATGTACATATGAAAAATGATATACACTAGTGTAATATACTATGTATATTCACGTAGGTATATATACATATGTGAATATACATAAGATGTTGGTTTATGTATCATATATACATCCAGTAGTTTTCGCCTGCGCGAAGGACAGCTAGTGCCGCCATTGCTGATTTCTACCCATTCGTCGTAGTTAGCGTGTGTGTGTTGGTGCTGGTTGTGCCTGATTACTTGATCGAGTGAAATATTGTGCAATGTTACTTATCTTCTGTCGTAAGTCGTAAGCAGAACAAACCACCTACAAAATTTTAAAACCTTGATTTCTTTGTGGCTTTAGATAAGGCGTTAAAACGAAAGAGATGAGAATCATAGTAATCGATTTTGCCAAGTATTATTATTGTAACTAGAAATTGAATTGATAACAATACATAATGAAAGTATAAAGTTTGTTTACCTTTCTGCCTCTACATTGAACCTTTATACACTATGCACGTGCATTAAAAGTACATGAATGTACATTTAATGGATATACCACGGATGTGTAAATTAGCGACAAACGTACATGAAATGTAAATTTGTTTATGTCTATTTTACATCCATTAGACGTTTATGCTCCATTTGTGCATATACATATTCACTGTATGTACACTGTATATACTTTGGTAAGTAAGTATATACATGGTATATATTATGAATATACATTTCCATACCTGGACTATGCTACATATACTATGCATGTACATTAGACGTACATATGTACATTCTATGGATATGCCATGGATGTGAAAGTTCGCGACAAACGTACATGAAATGTATATTCTTTTGATGTCTATTAGACATCCATTGGACATTCTTGCTCCATTTGTGGATATACATATCCACCCCCAGGGTCCTTAGCTTTATAAATTTAGTGCGTAGTTCTTCGATGTCTCGCAAGATATATCTGGTTGTAAAAAAATTCAAAAAGCTTTAGCTGGATGTTGCTAAGATACACACCCCCAAAGGGGGTACATAAAATTTGTTTAACAATTTTTCTCACAAGCACTAAAAAGTGACAATATTGAAATTAGTCACAAATAATACCGAAATAGTTAGTTGTGAGCTGACATTGCTATCAAATATGTTAAAAAATAAGGGCGGTTAATTTCAACCTTATGTAAAAAAATATATAAATGCGCTAATATTGTTGGGGTGCTTTTAAAAGCTTCTCTACATATTACTGTTTACACTGATATCACCAATATCCAGTAACTTGTAAAAATTAATGACATTACAGATAATTCCACTCAAGACAAGAATTTATCATTTTATTTTTGTAATTGCAAATAATTTTTTTTTTATAATTTTTCTTCAAAGTGATGCGCTCCTCTGCTTCTAAAAAAATGCAGAAGTGAAAATATCCGTTTTAATAAACTCTTGAAAATATTACAAAATCAATAATATAAGAAAATGAGAGACTTTTAGGGCACAAGTCTATTAAAATAAAACACGAGGTAAAACATTATCGAAATAATCTTATCTATAGGCCCACGGAGTTTGACTAATTTTCTTAATACCTATGTATTATTGACAGGATTTTTTTGTAATTTGATAGTGTTGTTCAGTGCTAAGTCAGCACTGACTTGAAGATATATTTATCATTTGCAGTGGCGTTACGGGGGGCAGGCCCACCATTAATATTAGCAAAAAATTGCATATTAATTGTTTTTCAGATTAAATAGATAATAACACAACTTTTTTGTTTTCGAGGAAAAAATAAAAACCACTTCACAGTCCTATTTGTTCGACAGTTTAGGAAGTGATTTCTGTTGTTTTCCTCTAAACCAGACAGATTTGATGAGACATCAAACACAAAAAAGTACTGCTCTCATCTGTTTGATCTGAAAAACAACATTAACTTTTTTAAGGGCACTGGCGTATCTTCAATTTTTTTCCGAAATTTGACACCATGTATTTTAAAAACCGGACTAGTAAGAACATATGTTTACAGAGTGAATATTAAGTATAGAACGCCTCAATATTCTTTGAAATAATTTGCACGATTTCCATGAATTTTTGGGATAGGGGTTCGATGCCTCAAACGAGTTTGAGTTTATAAACAGATTTTTTTGTGATCGGCGCCCACGTTGCCAAGTTACATTTCATTTTTAGTGAATATACAGGGCGTTTGGCAGAGGATTAGCCAAACTTTTTGAACGTATAGATAAGCCCATTTCAAAGATATTTTAGATTTTTTTATACCATTGCTTTTGTAATATTTTTAAGAATTTACAAAAATGGACATTTTCTCTTCTGTATTTATTTTTCACTGCCTTTTCAACTTATTTTGTGGGTGTTTTTGGTTTACAGAGTCTCTTCTTTCAGATGAAGTGACAGTAAGTTACAAATACTACCAAAATAGTTAGTTGTGAGCTGAGATTGCTATCAAATATGTTAAAAAATAAGTGAGGTTAATTTCAACCTTATATAAAAAAATAAATAAATGAACTAATGTTGTTCAAGTGAGTTTGAAAGTTTCTCTACATACCTATTACTGTTTACACTGATATGCATTACCAACATCCAGTATTACAACGTCTACTTTTTCGGCGGGCTAGAAGGTGGTTTTGATGTTTTTCCTCGAACACAAACTGAGATTCGATGAGATATCAAACACAAAAAATATGTTTTCATCTGTTTAATCTCAAAAACCACATTTTTTTTAAGGGCACCGAAATTTGACATCATGTAGGTATCATCTTAAAAACCGGACTATTTAGAACACACGTTTACAGAGTGAATCTTAAGTATAAAACCCTTCAATTATCTCGGAAATGATTTGCACGACTCCCATGAATTTTTGGGATAGGGGTTCGATGCCTCAAATCTTGCAATATTTAGGTATATGTATACAGGGGCTCACAGAAAAGCAGTGTGATGATCAACTTTCAGATACGTTAACCCTGATAACTACAATTATTTTTCTAGTGACATCAACTCTAATAATTATTATTGTTGTCTATTGTTGATGTCGTTGAGTAATTTAGATTACACTTTTCTTCACGACGTTTCTGTACCATAGATTTAAACCATCAGCAGGTGTAAGATTAGATAAGATATCTATTACATCGCCAAACCTACTCTTTGACATCGCTGTATATTTTTTATGAAACAGGTTCCGAGGATTGAATTCCATTCCATAAAAAGCATACAGCAATGTAACCAACATCTTAACCAATAACATCTGACCGAGCACCTGATGATGCTTTAAACATAAACGTCGTGAGGAAAAGTGTAGTTTCGATTACTGGCTGACATCCCCAATAAGCAGCAGCAACCCAACACTTTGGTTGTTATCTTTTTTAGGATTAGGTTGGAATTCAAACAAAATCTTATGCTTCTTTATGAATCGTTTCTGCTAATACGTAGTCATCATCAGGCATGTCTTCATGCCAGCTTCCTGTTTGTTGTTGCCCAGTTCTTCATAAACATCATTGTTTCTTCTCCAAACTTCATTCTAAGTTTAGTAGCTAGCTCTATAAAAATATCCACTATCAACTTGAGAAAAAAATTCGATGAACTTTTTTACTAAATATTATTTATATCAACACTTATCTAAAATTTTCAAGAAAAACTTCTAGTTTTGGCGCTATCGCTAAGTTGTATTCATTTCGTTTGATACATTACGGAGCGACATTGGGCAGTGACTTTTTTAACAGGGTTGAAGGATTAGTACCGTATCAAAAAATCAGCCACTTCAATTAAAAAAAAAGATTATATCAAACTTCTCGTCGAACTTACTCCTCGTATTTCTCAGGTAATCCACAGCACGCTCGATGTCTACTGTAGAATCTGTTCTCGAGATCAATTTTTGTTTCTCCCACCATATCATCAGAGCCTACCAAGTCCCAATCGAAAATTTGAACTGTAAGCATTGAGTCTTGTGGGAAAGTCGCCTCGATTTCAAAGCACCTGAAATTGAAAAAAAACAAGGTGGTAATGTTCTGAAATTAAAAAAAAAACAAGGTGTTAATCTTTCTAGGCCTTCCGTTCAGATTTTAGATCGATCAGATTTTCACTTGTAGTGTACAGCATGTTTCCTAACCTTTCTGACAAAAAGAAAGAGGGAATACTCACTCAATTTTAAGGCAAAAATGAGGAATAATTTTTTTCCGTTAGGTAACTATCCTCTGGTCGGTGAGCAACACTGCCAAATTACAAAAAAAATCGGTTCAATGATCGATAAAATATTAATGAAAAATCAATTTCTTTCCAAAGTTTGATACCCTGTATTTTGGAACCCACACTCTAGGACACCTGATTATATGAACTTTTACTTTCCACACCGATAGGTGGGGGGAATATTGTGATCGCGAAAATTTACGATTTTGAGATAATACGCTTTTTGGGTGCTTTATGATGTCTACATAACGCAAACCCACGTCATTCGTTTCAATCGGTCTGTCTGTCTGTTTTTCTAGCCTCGTAATCTCAGTAACCGCTGCATCGATTGTGATGAAATTTGGGCAACGATATGCTGTGGGGTTGTAATAGGCAATGTTCCTGTTCCTGTTCCTTGAAAATCGGTGCATGAGCGGTGGAGTAATTAGCATAAAACAAAAAAAAAGAAGTATTGCTCAAACTTCGTTTTTAGGCGTTTTAGGGTTTCCTGATCATTTTTTACTTCTTTTTTTCAAAAACTACAAATATAAAAACAGTTCAAAGTTCGTTTTTAAACGTTTTAGAGGTTCTTGAGGTTCATTTTTACGTTTTTTTTTTGGGTGGGGTGAAATTTGGGTGGTTGGGGGGTGGGGGGTTGAAAAACTGAAAAATTTGTTCGATTCAGAATAGGCTATCCAGTGACTTGTGAAGGAAGACCTAGCGACATAAATCACATTTTTAGGTCCATTCGAACATTGCCTTGCCTACTACCGAAACTGAGGGACTTTCTGGAATTTTCTGTGTACATACGTGCGAGTATTTATTGCTTTAGATCGTTTTGTATTTTGTAATGTGGAAACTATTAAATCGATTCTAATGGAATGTTGACACAGTATTATCACCGTAGTAAAGATTGAAAACGCGTATGGTTGTTAGAAATCATGTCAGTGGCGACGTAGCAATAATTAAAAAACTAAAAATATGAAAACATCTCAAACTTCTTTTTTAGGTATTTTAGAGGTTCCTGATTATTTTCTACCTTTTTTGGGTGGGGGTGAAATTGGGGTAGTTTGGGGGGTGGGGGGTTGTAAAACTGCCGTTGGCGATGACGTTCGTAGCACAAGGCTGCTATTCATAAACTCGACGTTCGCGTCGTTAACCTAGCTTTCCCATCGTGTTTGTAAACATGTTCTATTGCGATTTACCATCAGTGTTTTTGGCTTTGTGACAGATCTTTGAATTTTCCTGGTGAAAATGGACATAGTCAGAACCAATAATCAATACCGAAGACTTGAGAAAACCCAGAAACCTTTTGACAGCTAGACGTCACATGAGCGGTAACCGACGACTATGATTGGCTTATACGCCGGCTACGACGGTGGCTACGAACGGCAGACGGCAAAAGTTGAAAGATAGTTATGTCGAACGGCGCGCCCAACGGGATCGCCAACGGCGGACGTCGAATATAAATGGTCTTATGCATTTCCATGTATTTATGTTGCAACGGCCAACGGCAACGGCAACGGCAGCGCCAGCGTCGAGTTTATGAATTGGCCTTAAAGCTTCATGTTATGGGAAAATAATAAACTGGTATCACCGTAATTTGTGGAAAGTACTGAGTCAATCAGGTTGACTTAATTTTTTTACTTGAATTTGGGTCAAAAAGTAACAGGCTGTATATAAAATTTGAAGTACTACGCCTGGAATGGAACTTCTAAATACACGTTTCGCTTACTTTCCAAATATGGGATTGAGCTGCTTCGATATATAATTTTCCTTGTCGCTAATCCTCTTCGATCCCAATTGGAGTACCACGTAAGGATCCGCTTTCCCGTTCAGATCCATCGGATGCAGATCGTTGGCTTTGACTATATACACCCGTACCAGCACCCTGATCGGGTCGTTTGAGGGCAGACCTTGGAAAAACCCGTTCTGGGGATCGTAGCCCATTATGGTTTTGTCTTCTATGTCCTTCGGTAGCGGCCATTTGTACACTTTTATAGCTCCCTGCGTGAAAAAACTCAGAATGTGTTTGATTGAATAATTAGGATTAAACAAATAAATCGTCTTTATTAACAGCCACTCTCTCTCTTTCTTTCTCTCCATCTCTCTCCATCTCTCTCTCTCTCTCTCTCTCTCTCTCTCTCTCTCTCTCTCTCTCCATCTCTCTCTCTCTCTCTATCTCTCTCTCTCTCTATCTCTCTCTCTCTCTCTCTCTCTCTCTCTCTCTCCATCTCTCTCTCTCTCTATCTCTCTCTCTCTCTCTCTATATCTCTCTCTCTCTCTCTCTCTCTCCATCTCTCTCTCTCTCTCTCCATCTCTCTCTCTCTCTCTCTCCATCTCTCTCTCTCTCTCTCTCTCCCTCTCTCTCTCTCTCTATTAACATTATGTACATCACTCGTAAAGATTAGGGCGCGTTCTCACGGGTCAACTTTACTTTACCGACTGTAGTTGATCAACAAAAGTGGAATAAGAACTGACCGATTGTTTCAGTTGATTGGCAAACCAGTACAGGTTCTTTTTTATACATTGATAAATTTATTTTTATTCTTCACATGATGTAAGGCCAGAGGTATATATTTCCTTGACAGTACAGCTCAGAGGCTTTTCTCGAGCATCTTTCTTATTTAATTATCTGTTCGGTGATTCCAAAGGCAATCATGCTTATAATACAGTTCCAAAAATTTCCTCATAACACTTTTCGACCATTTGACGCTCATCATTTTATTAAACTATTTGACAATCTTTTGTAGGAAAATACACACGAGTACATGTGCCGCGGAATGTATTAAGCTGTTTAGAAACGTTGAACGCCAGTCTGACTGGGTCAAGCTTTTGTTGATCAACAAAAAGTTGATCAATTCTATTGAAATTAAGGTTCTCACAATAGTTTTCATTGAACTTTCGTTGATCTACTACTGTCGGTCAACTAAAGTTGACTCGTAAGAACATTTTCTCCCTTAAAAATGTTAGATATTTATATGAAAGAAACTAAAACTTTTTTAGGTTCTATAGGCAAAGCAAAATTGAACTCTTTAATTGCAACATTATGATGGATCACATAAGTTTTCGAGGAACTGTATAAATAGCGCGGTGTTTTGTGAAAAAAAATTAATTTATAAAACGTTAAAAAGCAGGCTTTATTAGACCTACTGCTATTGGTAACAGGATGAACTAAAATTTTACCTTGAAATATCCTACTACTCTATTTTCGTCTTCAGAATCTTCACCAGTCTTTTTGCCTCTATAAAGTTCAAAAGTTTGCAACCATTCTTTGAATTCCTCAAATTCTGGTCTTGCTTCCAGTTCTGAAGGGTATACCTAAAACATTATTATTATAAACAGAACATAAAGTGATTGAGGTATTTTTAAAACATTTTTTTGACGTCTATCATGTCTTTTAAAGCACGTCTTCGAAAACTTCTTGTGGAGCAATGTTTTTATTCGATAGACGACTTTTTTGGCGCATAACTTTTAGTTTCATGTTTTAGAATGTAGCTTACGTTGCTTTTATTACTGCTTTTATTTTTGTTTCTATCTGTTTTTTTCTCTGTTCCACAGATGTGCATTTACTGTACTGTCTATTTATCTGTTCGCATTGTTTGTTTCATTTTTATCTGTTTGTGTTATTTAAGTTTTTAATTTTTAATTTATTTATGACTAGTCTTATATCATACATGTATGATCACAAGATAATAAATACAATACAATACAATACAATACAATGCAATACAATACAATACAATACAATACAATACAATACAAATAGTCCGACTACAATCACCACTACATGATACGAAGCTATAATTTATAGTATTATTTACCTTACATAACGCAGGTTTGTACTTAGTCCTTTTCCTTTGACTTTTAGGACTAATTCTAGCAGCCAGTTTTGAGGCAGTGGCTGCGGTTTTGAACCCGAACCTTTTTTTCTGTTGGTCAATTCCAGGACTTCGATCTGAGCTGTTACCTGAATGGGGATTGCTTTCATCTTCGTATACCTGGAGGTTTCCGTTTTGGGTTTGAGCTTTTTTCGCCTCTTTCGACTCCTCTATCATTCGTTCTACAGAGGCGAAGTATTTGGTCCACCTAGAGTGACATGAGACAGCTGCTAAGGGTATAGCGCGCGAAATTGAGAATCCAAGAAAATACGTATTCCCGTGTTAGCGAGGAGGCGTGGCCGCCTGTTCCCTTTCTCCAGTGTGTATGTCTAAGATGAGGGAAGATAAGTCCAAAAATCCAAAGGTAATGTCAAAAGGTCCAAAGGTCACCATAAAAATGAATTTCGCATTTCGAAGCTCCTGACGTTACCTTTAAACTTACAGTTATGATTCATTAAGGTCTTAACTATCACCTTCTAAAATGCTGTGTATGTAGTTTCAAAAACAAATGAGTTCTGTTGGGAAATGGGAATCCGTGTTTTACATGGCAAATACATATGTATAGCTTAACATTCCAGTGTTCAGTGAACATAGCCAGGTGATAAAAAGGGCGACGGTGTGAGGTGTAATGGAGTTAATACCCTAAGAATAATGATTAATAAATAGTTATTTACTCTTGAATTCACTATGTTTCAGTTCAAAATCTTTGTATTTATTCAGCATAGACGTTTATGACGAATTGTTTGTCTAAAGAAGTTTTGTTTTCCTTCGAATTTTAATATTACGTTGCTTGAAGGTTCTGTTACAATCATATATTTAAATCAAATGGGAGGAGATCGAAAAAATTCCGAAAAAACGGGACAAATGGGAAACACTATTTAATCATTGTGATTCTGCAATGATGATAATTAAAACGGTTTTCCATAATTTTTCAAAATTCTACAAAATGTTAAAATAGTTCAAAATAATGGTGAAGGCGTATATAAAGTGAAAACATCGAATATAGAACTTTATGGCCCAAAAAGTAAAAATAGTTTAGTCTAGAATATCTGTAACATAAATTAAAGTATTAAAATGTGTTTTTGTTTTATGTATGAATACTTACCAGTCTTTGCTATCATCTTCGTCATCAACATCATCTTCGTAACTAACTTTTCGTTTTCTGTTGCTTTCGTTTTTTGATTTTTTGCTACTATCTTGCGTGCCATACCCTACAAGAATTTTTGATGGTTACATTAAGTTAGCCTGTTCTGCAGCTAATGAATATTGGAATAAAAAAATAATTTTTTTTTAATCATAGAGAAATGTTTAGGGAGTTATCATTTTATTAGTAGGTCACCATTCTTCCAGAAAGTCAAAATATAATTTCATATGGTTTTACTTGAGGATTATCTGTACTAAAAAACGTTGAGACTTTTGTGACGGAAGCTATATCCCTATAGGGCACCAATTGTTTCTGAAACTCAGCACACCTGTCATAATACTTGTTTTATTGATACCTCCAGTTGAAAAAACGCTACTAATTTAAATTTTGTGGTGGCTTTTTAAGAACTTTTTCCTCTACTGAACTATGTTAAAAATATACATGGTCTTAGAATAAATGGTATAGTATAGTATATAGTATAGTATACTTTATTGATGCTATATAAATAAATAAATGTTAGTCAAAAATTAAATAAACAAAAAACAGTAAAAAACAAGTAAAGTAAAAATATTTACAATAACACAGGACACGAACAATCTAAGTACAGAAAATACTGTAAATGTTAATTGAAGCTATTTAGATCCTCATCAAATGTATAAAAGGCTTTTTATATCAAGTACGACTTTATTGTTCTTTTAAAACTTGACGCCTCTAAATTCTTTATGCACTCTGGAAGGACATTATAAAAAACGATACCATAACAATTTGAGGCATTTCTGGTTTTCTGTAGGCGATTATATGGAGACTAGTGCATTCTTGTTACGTGTATCGTAAGTATGTACCTACGTTATTGTGCGCAGTGTTTTGTTTTATAAACAATAAACACTCCAGTATGTATATACGTGCAATGTGCATAGTACTTACGGTTACAAAAATTACCTATTTGGATGGAAATGTCTTTGGGCAGTAACGGACTCCTTTCTTTATCCCCGTTACCACCAGGATGTTTGGTCGGTGACACTTGATTGCTGGTTCCTGAATTGCAGTCGTTTGCTCTCAACAGATTCGCGGATTTCTTTCTCTCTTCGGCTTCCCTGTCCTTCTTCGTCATCGGACTGTACATGTATTTGTGGATTGAGTTGATCATATGCGTCCCTACCAAGGTGTATCTGCCGAAACTCCTACAGTCTACTGCCCTGATTGTCAAAGGGGGCCTATAAATCGATGACATGGCATGACAGAAGTCAAAAAATAAAGCTTAACAATAAACTATATCAGGAAACTGAAGTTATACAAGGTGTGCCTCAAGGCTCTGTGCTTGGTCCATCATTTTTCAATGTCTTTGCCGACGATTTCATAATTTATTTGGAGATTAGCATAAATATTCACATAACTTGTTATGCTGATGACACCACCGTATTAATAACAGAAGATAACTTATCAGAGCTAAAATCAGTGGCAGAGGACACATACAAAAAATTAGTTATGTGGTCTGAGCAAAATAATCTTATACTAAACCATGACAAAACAGTAATCACACTTTTCAAGCAACATAAAAGTACATCCTTTGACTTAGTCTTTATAATGACAAAAAGATATGTGTATCTGAAAAAGTCAAGTTGTTAGGCATTCCTTTTGATTACCAGCTGCAATGGACAAGTCATATCGACAAAATCTGTTCTAAATTACAAAGTAGTTGCTATAGACTTAAATGTATGTCAAGCCAATGCAGTCCTAATTTCCTCCTGCATATATATTGTGCAACATTTCATTCATTGAAATTGTAAAAACAGTTTAAACTTCGTTTTTAGGCATTTTAGGGGTTCCTGATCATTACCTCTGTTTCTTGGGAGGTACTGAAATTGGGGTAGTTAGGAGGCGGAGGTTGTAAACTTCATGCTATGGGAAAATGATAAACTGGTATCACGGTAATGTGTGGGACGTACTGAGTTAATCAACTTGACCTCATTTTTTCGAGAAAACATTCTTTGAGTTTTTGAAACTCCCAATAAACTTTACTCCATTTTCTTAATATCATGACATATTTGTAAGAAATTTGGAAAACGCATAAAAAAGAAACCAACAACATATTAGCATAGCTCAAAACTACAAAGAATTCTTTATAAATAACAAAGTAATACTTTATTTTACCTGTACAGCTCTTGTTCTGGAAGATCAACGTCCATGTATTTGACAGGGTTGCTGAAATTCGGATTTTTCTTGGCATTCTGTATAATACTGGAGTATAAGATATTTCCTGAACACTCTATATCTACCCTGGGTTTATCCACAGTCAAAAGATGTATCCTTTTTACATCTCTCAGACCCCAAAATAGTACCTAGAACATACACATTCACTAGTGACGTAAAGAATGATAAAATTTAATAATAACAATAATAACTTATTTTCCTATTAAAATAACCATTGAAGTATTTCTTTCAAAACTGCATTAAACATGTAATTATCGAGGTCACGAGATTTCGTTTTGATAAAAAGGCAAATAAATATATTTTATTTTTCAGATGAACTGAGTGATATGCCTGGTGATATGAGTATTTTGATTTTCGTTAAACGAGGCTCAAATTCCTAACAGCAGTTAGATTTGTAATCAGCACCCTCAAATTATCAGAAACACGAGATTTCATTCTAATTGAAAGCCAAATAAGGATTTTCGATTTCTCAGGCAAACCTGAAAATCTCAAAGATCTCAAATTTTTGATTTTCGTCAATCGAGACTGAAACCGAAAACTGCTACCAGATAGTAATCAGCACCCTCAAATTATCAGAAACACGAGGTTTGATTTTAACAGCAAGCCAGATAAGGATTTTCGATTATTTAGGCAAACCTGAAAATCTCAAAGATCCCACATTTTTGATTTCCGTCAAACGAGACTGAAACTTAAAACACTGTCCGGATTTGTAATCAGTACCTTCAAACTATCAGAAATATGAGGTTTCATCTCAATAGAAAGCCAAATAAAGATTTTCGATTTTTTAGGTAAACCTGAAAATCTCAAAGTTCTCAAATTTTTGATTTTCGTCAAGCGAGATTGAAACTCAAAACTGCTACCAGATAGTAATCAGCACCCTCAAATTATCAGAAACACGAGGTTTAATTTTGATAGAAAGCCAGATAAGGATTTTCGATTATTTAGGCAAACCTGAAAATCTCAAAGATCTCAAATTTTTGATTTTCGTCAAACGAGACTGAAACTTAAAACACTGGCCGGATTTGAAATCAGCACCTTCAAACTATCAGAAATACGAGGTTTCATCTCAATAGAAAGCCAAATAAAGATTTTCGATTTTTTTGGGAAACCTGAAAATTTCAAAGATCTCAAATTTTT
The DNA here is from genome assembly GCA_951848785.1 of Callosobruchus maculatus. Classification (NCBI taxonomy): domain Eukaryota; kingdom Metazoa; phylum Arthropoda; class Insecta; order Coleoptera; family Chrysomelidae; genus Callosobruchus; species Callosobruchus maculatus. The sequence continues at coordinate 15,253,561 of CATOUR010000056.1, forward strand.
GATTTTCGTCAAGCGAGACTGAAACTCAAAACTGCTACCGGATTTGTAATCAACACCCTCAAACTATCAGAAATGCGAGGTGTCATCTCAATGGAAATCCAAATAAAGATTTTCGATTTTTTAGGCAAACCTGAAAATCTCAAAGGTCTCAAATTTTTTATTTTCGTCAAACGAGACTGAAACTCAAAACGGCTAGCGGATATGTAATCAGCACCCTCAAACTATCCGAAATGCGAGGTTTCATCTCAATAGAAAGCCAAATAAAGATTTTCGATTTTTTAGGCAAATCTGAAATCCCAAAGATCTCAAATTTTTAATTTTCGTCAAACGAGACTGAAACCGAAAACTGCTACCAGATAGTAATCAGCACCCTCAAATTATCACAAACACGAGGTTTCATTTTAATAGAAAGCCAGATAAGGATTTTCGATTTTTTAGGCAAACCTGAAAATCTCAAAGATCTCAAATTTTTGATTTTCGTCAAACCAGAGTGAAACTTAAAACTGCTACCGGATTTGTTATCAGCACCTTCAAATTATCAAAAACATGAGGTTCCATTTTAATAGAAAGCCAGATACGGATTTTCAATTTTTTAGGCATACCTGAAAATCTCAAAGATCTCAACACTTTGATTTTTGTCAAACCAGAGTGAAACTTAAAACTGCTACCGGATTTGTTATCAGCACCTTCAAATTATCAAAAACATGAGGTTCCATTTTAATAGAAAGCCAGATAAGGATTTTCGATTTTTTAGGCAAACCTGAAAATCTCAAAGATCTCAAATTTTTGATTTTCGTCGAACCAGAGTGAAACTTAAAACTGCTACCGGGTTTGTTATCAGCACCTTCAAATTATCAAAAACACGAGGTTTCATTTTAATAGAAAGCCAGATAAGGATGTTCGATTGTTTTAGGCAAACCTGAAATTCTCAAAGATCTCAAAGTTTTGATTTTCGTCAAACCAGAGTGAATCTTGAAACTTCTACCAGATTTGTCGTCAGCACCCTCAAACCATAAGAAACACAAGGTTTCATCTTAAATGAAAACCAAATAAAGATGTTCGATTTTTTAGGTAAACCTGAAAATCTGAGAGATCTGAAATTTTTGATTTTCGTCAAACGAGAGTGAAACTCAAAACAACTGCAGGATTTGTAATAAGCACCTTCAATTTATCAGAAACACGAGGTTTCATCTTAGTAGCAAGCCAAATAAAGATTTTCTATTTTTCGGGTGAACCTGAAGATCCGAGGGATATGAAAATCATGGTTTTCGTTAAACGAGGCTGAAACTCAAAAACAACGATCAAATTTTTATATAACCTAAGAAAATGGTGTGCTTCATAATCATTTTATACTTTTACATACATTTTTTTGGTGAGTTACCTCAGCAATCACCCTAAATGTAATCTTCTACTTACTTCAATTCTGTACCTAGCTAGGGTCGGTCTTATACCCCTAGGGACCGGGAGCAAGGGGCCAATATCCTTAGGATCAGTCTCGTGGTACATGGGAATGTCTTTGGGGTGAGGCAAGGATGGCAGAGAACCTTCAGTCAAAATTTCTAATAACTCGAAAGCAGCTAGCAGTTCCCCTGCCCGGTCAGCGCCCCTTGTAACTGAATACCTACAACAAATAATATAGAATAGAATAATAATTTATTGTCATAAGGTTTACATTTAAATGAACATTGACACATCAGAAACACATAGATCAACTAAGTAAAACAACTTAAACACATTAAAATGAAGTAAAATCACATATAAAAGCTATCCGTTTAGTTATCAAAGTGCTCTTGTAGGGTGTAAAACGCCTTATCTAGTAAGTATGCTTTCAAAGTTTTTTTGAAACCAGCAATTTGCAAAATGTCTTTTATATGACTTGGTAAAGCGTTGAAAATGTGTATGCCATTGTAGTACGGGCTTTTTTCGTATAGTTTGGTTTTATGGCTTGGCATGCTTAAATCATTACAGTTTCTAACAAGCATGTTCTTGTAAAAGTTACTGTTTGTCCTAAATTTACCGAGATTTACCTTACTATCAACAGCTATGCTAAAAATATATAGGCAGGGCACTGTCAGTATCTTTAAATTCTCGAAATGATCTCTGCGCGATGTTGATCTGGGCAGTTTCAGAGCTGTACGTATAATTTTTTTCTGGCACGCAAAAACTTCATGGCATTTCGGTAGGTGGAACCAAAACACAAAACTCTAGTCTATTACAGATTGCACGTAAGCATATTAAACCATTTTTAAAACGTCAACACTCACCTGATCCCTGATACATCTTATTAAGTAAGAAGCTGAACTCAAATTGGATAAAACAGTTGTTATTTGTTCATTCCACTTCAGCCAATAATCTGGTGAATATGATCGATTTGTATTTTGTAACGTGGAAACTACTAAATTGATTCTAATGGAACTTTGTCACGGTATTATTACTGTGGTGAGAATGGAATACGCGTATGGTTGTTAGAAATCGTGTCAGTGGCAGCGTAGCAATAATAAAAAAAAGAAAACAGCTCAAACTTCGTTTTTAGATATTTTAGGGGTTCTTGATCATTTTCTGCCTTTTTTGAATAGGGGTGAAATAGGGGTGGGGGTTGTAAAGGTGAAAATTTGTTGTATGCATAATAGACTGTCCATTGCCTGTGAAAGAAAGACCTCGCGGCATAATACACTTTTCAGGTCCTTCCTAACGTTTTCTTGCCTATTATAGAAACTAAGGGACTTAGAATTCGCTAATGTATAAACATACGAGCATTGCTTTAGATCGTTTTGTATTGTGTAACCTGGAAAGACAGAATCAATTTTAATGAAATTTTAACACAGCGAGGATGGAAAACACGTATGGTTTTTAGAAATTGCGTCAATGGTGGCGCTGCAATAATCAAAACACTAAAAATATGGAGCGGGGTTTGTAAAACTGAAAAAAGTTTGTTGTATTAATGTCCAGCGGCATAACACAATTTGGGAGGGGGGGGGGAGATGGGGCTGGCAATGATTTGGATGCAAGGTTATCTAAGGCTATAGCTCCATGCTATGGGAAAACAATAAACTGGTATCACAGTAATGTGTGAGAAGTACTGGGTCAATCAACTTGACTTCATTTTTTCAATATCATTGTCAAGGATGCAAGTTTAAGTGCAGTAGGAAATTCACCAGCAATTACATATATATTCATTAATGAAATCAGGGAGTACTGGGGAAAATATATCAGAGTTTTGTTTTACTAAATATGCTGGAATTTCATCCGGACCTGTAGATTTTTTGTTTGGAATGTTACTCACCATTCTAAATGAGGAGGGAATTTTGGCTTGGCATAAGGATCTTCTTTGAGCTTCACCACAGGTTTGGCTAAGGTCCTTCCAATAAATTCGCTCTTTCCAACCTTATCTTGGTCAAATATCTCGACCACTATTGGCGAGGGGTCTTTGTTGATCTCTTCGCCATCTCCATAGATAAGGATTTCTTCAAAGATAAGTAGTTCGTCCCAAGTGGGGCTCAAGGTCTCGTCTATCACCTGAAAATATGCACTAATCAGTATATAGTGTATTGTGTAATTAGTATATAATTGTGCTCATTTTCCTTATTCCGTAAATATAGGTTCTATCAGGTTATAGAGGGTATTTTCACATATGGCCACTTTTATGTAAAAACCTTAATGAAACCATGGTATGTTAAAAAATCATTAGCTGGAGGCTTGATTCTCAATGCTAGAATAATTTCGTGGTTGTCTAGTTTTGTCTAAAATTATCAAGTTTCTGATATCTTTAATTTTGTATACAGGGTGAACCGAAACGCATGACCATAACTTTCTTTGTTATTTTAAATGGAACACCCTGTATTTTATAGCATCTTCAGAACGTTCTTACAAAATACTTCCACTTTTATAAGCGTTTCCTGTACCTAAATGTAACAGCTACGGAGTTATTTTGATTTGAAGAAGTAAAACAATATTCTGGTTTTTGCCATGGATGCTACGATTATATTTGTTAAATAATTGAAATTAATATAGTTTTGATTCAGTTTCAATTTGCTGTTACAGCTGGCAATTAACAAATTGAAAAGCACATGTCAATCGCAAAAATTATCTGAAAATAAAACCACAGAATCTTCAACAAGACCATTTTAGTTATTACAAGAAGGTTTGTGTGCGAAAGTATCAAAACCGAGAAAATAGATTTTAGCTAAGCATGCAAAAGTGATTGACTCTTGTCTTATAAACCGCAGATTTTTCTTGCGGAAGCTACAAATGTTTAATTGTGAGTCCTTCCATCCTCGACTTAGTTCTTTTCTAAGAAAGGTGAAACAGTATAACAAACACGGTAGCCATGACCATTTGGCCAACTCCGAGAAAATTTCAGTATTTGGCAAAAATGTAGGATTAGGAATCGTTTTAGTACTTCAAATCGAAATAGCTCCATAACTGTTACGTTTAGGCATGGGGAATGACTAATGAAAGTGGAAGTATTTTGTATGAACTTTCTGACGATGCTATAAACTACAGGGTGTTCTATTTAAATAACAAAGAAAATTATGATGGCGAGTTTTGGTCCACTCTGTATACAAAATGAAAGATAGAAACTTGATAATTTTTGAACAAAACTAGACAACACGAAATTATTCTAGAATTGAGAACTAAGCTTCCAGTTATTGATTTTTTAAGATACAGGGTTATGATTTCAAGTTATCCCCATAAAAATTGCTATATCTCTGAAATTTCCCCGTACAACCTGATAAAACCCTATATTTCCGGAATAGGGAAAGCGAGCACAATTCAAATTTGGGATAATCTATAGAGTGTTCAATTGACAAAACATTACTTTGGTATGCCGTGACGTTCTCAATAACCCTGTATATTGTAAAATGATTTTAAAATGTTGACCTTAGCTTTATCTACGATGAATGAGGTTTGCAGCTCAAAACGAAGTATTCGATTGAAATGAATATATTTTGAGTAATTGAAATTAGATCACCAAAACCAGTAATAAGGTACCTAAATGTTTTGTTTCCGAAACGCCGTAGTGGTGCAGTGTATTAGAGTCTGTCAATCTGTATTCGTATGAACGAGGTGTTGGTTCGAAACCCAGGCCTTGCAAGCTTTTTTTTTTTTTGCACTAAAAAAATGTATTGGTATGCTGTTAGTTGCATTGAAGATTTCGCACTCTAGATTCAATCTTTCCAGTGGTATATGGAGATATTAGGCTTCATAGATAGATTCAGTTCGTGAAACCTTTACCCTTAGATAAGGAAAGAGAGAGGATACTGCGCGCCAATCTGTTGCTATATGAATTAGCTGTGACAAAAAACGATCAGCTGTCAAAATTTTGGTAGGAAACAAATAATTTGGTACGGTAGTATTTTTTTGTGATATTTAGCGTTTTTAAGACCAATCATTGTGAAATATTGTGGTGTGCATAATGGTAGGGTGTGCACTGTCCAGCTAACGGTTGTAAAAGCGACATCAGTAGGAAGGAGCCAGGAATCACTTTTCACAGGTAAATTTATGTTCATATTTTTTGGTACATTCGATGTTTATGCAAATATCTCGATATCTAGTTCAGAGATATATATATGTAACTAAAATATAATTTCAAATGTACCGCCAACATGGGAATCATAATATTTTTGAGCATGTAAAGTGTAAAAATTATATTTTTTAAGGCATGTTTTGGTTCAGATAGAATCATTTTTTCAGTTATAGCTGTTATAGCTTACATTTTGCAAGACAAGATATCGGTCAAATGGAAGTTCACGGTTAAGTTAATGTTAATTACCTGAATTTGAACTGTGGATGGTGAAATTGGCTATACAGAACTCGTGAATAACAATATTTTAATAAATTTTAATTGAAAATATTGATTATATATGATTATTTCTCCAAATAGCTTAACCATAACGTTAATCTCATTAGCTACGCTACTGGAATTAGCGCTTTGGTACTTTTTGGCAACAGAGATGTCAGCCCCGCGTTCTGTCCTCTCTTTCCTTGTCTAAGGCTTTACCTGTGTGGTTTTGTTGAATTCTCCAGCCACGATCCTGGCGAAGGGATCGGAAAGTCCAGAAGCGTCGCTGCCAATCAAAGACCTAGCTTGGTATATGTGCGCTCGAAGCTGGAAAGTCTGCAAGAAAATTGGTAATATTGGATATAATTAATTTCCGAGTCATTAGCTGGCAACGAATCGTTCGCAGAAACTTTTAGAAACTGCCGAGTGTGCCATTTTATTTGCTCGTCTGAAGTTTATTGGCTTAGCCTTTAATTATAGCATCGTTATTTTCCGTTAACAGAGCGTATTGTGGAAATATGCTTGGTCAGCAGTATTGTATCCATTAGTTCTACGAGGGTGTATCAGGAAACACCGATCTTCCGCAGTTCAAAAATGGTGAATGCGGTAGGTACGTCGTTTATTTTTGAGAAATGGTGAAAGGGCTTAACAAATTATCAAACCTTAATCATGGTGTTTCTGGTTTAGATATTCATACATATACAAAGTTTGAGAGGCTTGTGGGCAACCTTTGAAGCTCTGTCAATGTCTCAAACAAATGTCATCTTTTTCTTTCTTCCAATGCACCCGATAGATTTTGTTCAACCTTTTTCGTTCAAAAACTCACCGTTCTCGCGTTATTGGGCTGTCTCAAGTTAAAGACCACCCGGTATAAACTAAAAAAAGCAGGACACAAGTCTATAGTGTAATCATAAAATAGGGTTTATAATCTACGCGCCACACAAGAAATTATAGGTTGTTTATTGTACAAACTATTCTTCTAAAAACGCATCTGCCATTTCTCGAGCAGACAAAAATTTAATACTGCATTAGAAATAAAAAAGGTTCCACTACTCTCTTAAGACGCCGGAGTCGCGGCTACAATAAAGACTAATTATGTAGGGCAGGTTTTATGTTTACATAGGTAGAATGATAATGGACGTTTTAGCATATCTCGGCGTAATGGTGAAAGTTTAGATAGCGCCCTTACAGCAAGGTTTGGCAAAGCACAAAGGGAACGAAGGGACGAGAGGCGAAGTTAATTATATCTTGTAGAATTTCTCTTTATGTAATTTATCCTCAACCATGTGGAGGTACAAACAAAAATTATGCCGCCTTGTGCATATAAAAAGTAACGCTTTTTTAATACCCTTTTATATTAGCTCCACCTGCATGTTTGTATGTTTGTTTGTAACGGACTCCTTTGGACTCGATTTTGACCCACTTTAAATGAACAGGTTCAATTTAAATTTTGTACACTTATCAAGGCACGATGACAATGCTGTAATTTAATAAGTTTGCCTCGTTATCCTAATCAGGATTGCCAGAATTGAATTATTTAAGGGTGAACTTTATTCGAATATTCGATATAGTGGTGAAGGTGCCAGTTAAACAACCTGCATCACCTGTTTAAGAAATGGTGGATGAGATACATATCAATTTAGCGCCACTATTGATGATGCTCGTCAGAGCAGGGTAATGATGGAAACAAACAGATTTAATTTACACTTTTTTTATATAAATGAGCAGACCGCTTAGGCAGAGCCTAAATACCACAGTACCGCGGCTGCTGTGAAAGGGTTGTGTCAGGGGAAGCCTGTTAACGCGAGATTTGAACGGGCAAACACCCGTAGGACCAATAAATACATCTCCTGGCAGTCCATTCCAAGCCTTGGACGCCCTGAGATAAATCTGCGGTTGTACCGCTCGGTTCTTGATGTATGAAGAACGATCGGCTTAGAATGAGGTGCAGCGGTCGCGCGGGTGCATGTGATAGGAGCGGTGAGCGGCGGAACGATAGAGGATAGCTCAGAGGAGCAGATTCCATTTGAAAATTGGTAGAAGAGCGAGAAGTCACCAACAACACGCCGGTGAGAAATTTACTGGAGGTGGCGCATTAAGGCCGGGTCACCAATTAGTCGAGTTGCCCTTCTTTGGACGGCATCTAGTATAGACAAGATAGTAGGGGCAGCAGCTCCCCAGACATGAGAGCAATACTCCAGGCCGGTCTTATCTGGGCTTTATCTAGCGCGAGGAGGTTACATGTTGAGAAGTACTTTCTGGCTCTAAATAAGTACCCAAGATTTTTACTAACAGCTGTTGTAATTGACGCAACGTATTCGTGCAAGATCAGATTTTCTGTAATGTTGACTCCTAACAGCTTGAATGGGGGATTCCTTGGAGGAACCTGGTTGTTCATTAGAACGGGGTATTGGCTTGGGCCTCGGCTTGGGCACTTCTTATTTTATAGCGTGCAATATTGGGTCTTGGAACCATTAAATTTTACCATAATTTTGAGCGATAAAGCGGTAATGGTATCGAGATCCTTTGAAAGTGAAGCTGCCATTACCAGTCTTCTGCGTTCCAGCTCGAGCTTGGTATACTTATCAAGAATCGATGACAATACTAAAGAGAAAATATGTAAAATCTTTGTTAAAAAAGAAACTTAAAGCTGCAGCTTTATTGAAAATCTTCAGAATTTCAAAACGGATGTATACTCACGTGTTTTTCAATATAGTGTATGACAGAGGGCGGTAAAGCCCTAGGACGTTCAGCATTCCTTATTTCAGGTGTTATTTCGTATCCTTTGGGGATGCCATCTACGAAGCACTTTTTATGTTTGACCAGCCCTAGCCACAGGTAAATCTGAAGTTTGGCCGGAATGGACCATCCGCTTGATCCCATCGCTTTTTTCCCAGGAAGCTGCAAACACAAATCAGAAATAATTCTCAAATCTGAGACTGACTAAAAATAAATAGCTTTATATGGAGTTGTTAGAGAGACGTAGGATTACTTAAACCCTGGAAGAGACTATGTTAAAGAGCAGCAAATTTTCCAAGAAAGAAAGTAATCGTAAACAATGATCTGTGAGTGGTAAACATGTGATCGCGATTTAAATTCGTACCAGAAAATATCGGAAAAAGTCAGCGGCCGGCGGGACTCGAACTCACGACCTCCAGATTTGTACTCCGGCGCTCTGACCAGTTGAGCTACGGCCGACCCGTCAGCTCACCTTCGAAAGCGTCGACTGGTGCTACGCGGAAACGGGCCAGTGCCCGCTGATGACCCTCCTGCGCCACCTCCTGGTACCACCAGTGGCCGGCATCTGTGACATCAAGTGATCTGTCGGACAGGTATTGGATCTTCGGCGCGAGAGTGTCATCGGCGAGCGCTGGCCCGTTCCCGCGTAATACCAGTCGGTGCTTTCGAAGTTGAGCTGACCGGGTCAGCCGTAGCTCAACTAGTGAGAGCGCCGGAGTACAAATCTGGAAGTCGTGGGTTCGAGTTCCGCCGGCCGCCGACATTTTCTGGAACGAATTTAAATTGAGAAATCCACATGGGGATGTAAGCATGATAGTAAAAATAATGTGATCGCGACTCGTGCCGTCATATAACAACTGGCCTTCAATCACGTGTTATATTTCTGAAGCTGTTCCGGTTTATTTTCTTTCTTGAATGAATAGACTAAACTCCACATTTAGCTCGACTTTCAAATTGCAGATGAAAAAGAGTCCAAAAGCTTGAATGTTTACAAGGTTCAAAAGTGGAGTTTTGAATTTTCCAAATTCACTGAGAACGTAAAACTTTTTGATCACTCCTTCAGTCTCAACTAGATTTAAATAAACACAGGGCACTTATAAAGAAAGCCAATAATGTACATTTGTTTCTTTGTTTGGCGGTCTTTTTCTAAATTTTTGTCTATCTAGGTTATACTTAATTTACCTACCTACCTACCTTGAGAAACATAGTCTGTACTTTTCCGCATTCCTTCCCGCTCTCTTCTTCTACTGGTGAATAAATGATGTCCCTAGCGGGAATACGTTGGTACGCCTGCCTTTTCCCGCCACTTATTATCCACAGAAACACGTCTGGAAGAGCATGCTGAGGCTGGAAATACAAGGCGGAAAGGAAAGGTAATACTACTGTGTCAAAATTTCATTAACATCAATTCAATAATTTCCCCGTTGCACAATACAGAGCGATCTCAAGCAATACTCTTATCGTCGCCTTCCATACAAAAAGGCTTATCTCAAAAAATGGCTGAGGTGAGTTAGGCCATGGTGTGGCATCAACATGGTAACCTGCAGCTACCCTCCTAAGGGCGAATCTCAAATATGGATAGTCTCATACCTAGATATAAAGTTGTCAGGATTTGTCATGCAAAGAACCTGAAAAAGTGGCTCAATATATGCAATACATATTTAACAATCAAATTCAACTCCCTAATACCTGTACTGTATTCAAATTCTACAATTGACTATCTTTTGATTGTAGTAGCATCCCAAATATTTGCAATATACTTGTTTCCGCTCTCCTGAAAAATCACTAAATCACTAAAATTGAGATATGCTCGTTTGCAAGGAAAGTGACGGTATGGCTTCTGTAATAAGCAAGACAATGTTCTGATGGACCTAAAAACGTGTATTATAGTGTTAGGTCTTTCTTTCACAGGTCAATGGACCTCCTATTATGAATACAACCAAAATACAACAAATCTTTCAGTTTGAAAACCACTCGCACCGCCCCCTCCCCCAATCGCCTCATTTTCACCCCTATCCGAAAACAGTATAAAATAATCAGGAACCCCTAAAACGTCTAAAAACGAGGTTTGAGAAATATTTGTTTTTTTTTTTGTTTTTTGATAATATTTGCTCCACCGCGCCGCCCATGCATCGCTTTCCAAAATTATAGCAGCCACAGAGTTAAAATCTATAGAGGGAGCCTAATTTGAATATTGGCCAGCCAACATCTATAGCGCTATTGCCACTCTTCTTCGTCCGCTTCCAGTTTGTTCAAAATCTGGCAGTTTCCGCAGTTTGAACACAAAGTATTTAACTGGGTATTTAACTATACATTCCAATATGCTTGCAATGTAACTGATTTACGTGAAGATAATTTGTATTGATTTGATGAAATCTCAAAAATGGTAAATTTCATAGCGGAATGTCGCAATAACTTCTAATATGTCGTAAATCTGGCAACCTACAAACGGCGTGCCCTCAAGCTGTCATGTGGCTGTCATTGTAGTTGTGGTTATTGCGTGTGTCGAGATTTTTGTGATTTTAGTGTAAACTTGACTGACTTTGTGACTATTTGTGGTGTGAATTAAATTATTTATGAACAATATTGTCATAATTGTCATAAAAGTCACTTCAAGTTAAAGTGTCAAATATCCCACGTCAAAATTTAGAGTTTCAACCGGTCAAATAGTCGAATAATATTGATAAAACAAACCTATTATCAGCTGCTGCAGCCTCGTTGTGCATGAAGAAAGATAAACAAGAACGAATGATGACCGGATCCAATGCCACAGGAAGAATGCCAAGTAGCTGGAATACTAGGTTATATTGTCAAAATTTAATGTGAATGTCATAATTATTATTATGCCGATACGCTCTTACAAGGGATAACCTTCGAGGGTGGCAATATTTGTAATACAGTTTTACAAATAAATGAAATGAAAAAAAGTGGATAGTTTGCTGTAATAGCGACGAATCGGTGAACACTTTTTATCATAGGTGAGTATAGGTTCTATTTTAGTTTTCAGTAGCGTAATATATGGGGATAACTGTGAACAAAAGTAACTTCACTCCAGTTTGAGGAATAATAATGGTTGTTTAATGTATGTTTTGTGCACGTATTACATTCATGTCAATCAAAACGAATTTTCCAAATTCCATTTTTGAGGACGTAAAATGCAAAAATGTATGCCAGATTTACTTACAGAAAATCTATCTATGAGAATTTTATAGAACTAGATATTATCTAATGCAATTATTATATTTTATTATTGAAGTAAAAATACGATGCAGCCATTCCAACAGGCTACCTTTCAGAACACTGTTAGATATGTTTTGAAAAACATTTCATGGTAATAATAAATTATCAACTGTTACAATGAAATTATAATAAGAGTAACTCTCTAAGTATAGCTAAATACTAATACAACTTATTGGTATCAGTTTGTAACATCACAGTAATAATTGAATCTATTAATGAACATCCAATTTTAATATAAAGTCGCACGCCACTGGTAATGCCCTCAAGCTGTCAAAATTTCCGTTATAAGTTGGCTGGTCAGCGACCTGTGCATTTTGTTGTTTACACTCCCTCTATAGATGTTAACTCTGTGATAGCAGCATTACCTACTATGACCCCCCAGAATATTGCTACTCCAGTTTTATCACGATCCAAGCAGATGTTACTGAAATTACGAGGCTAGACAGAACGACAGACAGACAGACCGACGGAAATGAATGACGTAGACTTTCGTTATATAGATATTATAAAATGCTAAAAGCGTATTGTCTTGAAATGGGAAATTTTCGCACACTTACTTCGCACATCTTACTTTCCCACACCTATCGCTGTGGGAAGTAAGATGAAGTCACCACAAATCTAAGAGCACCTTGTATGCGATATGATGGTTGGTTATAGCCTTAGTTACATCCGACTTTGAGTCTTCTCCATAGATTCTAACTTTTAAATTTACAATAATCAGTGTAATAAGTTATTAGTCTCAAAAAGCGAGCTTAAATAAGTTAACATCCATTTTTTTGAGTTGCGACTCACCAATCATTGTCATGGTATACTTACATCCTCTGTAAGAAACTTCAGCTTGTTGAGATACCCTTGAGCTGTCTTCACCCTTTCCTTAAAAGAACTTCGGGTAACCAAGGCTCTAAGATTTTTTGCGCTGCTACCAATATGCTCCTGAAAAAAGTTCTAAAGTAGATTGACTCTGCAGTTAAACTCCATCCCTACCTTAAAAAAGTGAGTGCTTTTGCAAATATTTTGTAGGACATTCAAGGACCACCTACATTGGATGTGTATTCGATAATAACGAAGAAACATGGACAGTAAGATAGATGACTTACTATTTCCCTGATGCAAAGTTTGAGATGCTCCTTGTCAAGCTTGGTCTTTCCAGTCCCAGGACCAGTCATTGATGACTTGGCAACGCTCACATACTTCACACAGCTTGCTGAAAGGTCTTCTAACACTTGCTTCAGATGAATCTCAGCATTCGATGTGTCCTTCTCAACTGCGTGTTGCACCTCAACGAGACCGTCTTCCTGAAATTAGGTTTCCATACAATAGCATGGGTTTTTGCTTTTTCTGTTTTGATATAATTGCACAGGGACGGAATTAGAAATGAGGATTTCATTATCGGTCAATATCTAGATATCCCTAAACATTTGGTTTATATGTTACAGGGAAAAATCACTTCTTTTGGCGAGTATTATATGCCCTATGAAGAAGAATCCCAACTTAGGAAAGACCCTGTCTAGTAGAGGTCTTAGTGGTACTTACGAATTTGTCGGCGATCTTGGCAATGATGTTAGAGTTGTACATCCTCCTTCTATAATCCGCCCACACCGATCTGACGTGCATGCATGGCTTGTTGTCCCAGTATGGCAAGAAATAGTACAATTTGTCATGCGTCATTGGTTTGGCGGGGGTTGTTGTGCTCTGCCATGACGCGCTGTCACAGCTTACGGACTCTAGAATAATTATTTATTCTTATTTACTAATAATAACTATGACTCGTCCTCGAACTCGTCTTTATTAAAAAAGTCATGTCGTCATGTCATGGCGAAGTTAAGCAAAGTGCTATTCTTACACGTAACTACTGGTGCCTCACATTAATTAGAGGTTAAAATAAACAGACATCAAACAAAACATAAAACCAAATGAACTGTTTTATTACAGTACAACAAAAATAATGCTTGATTATAATAGTTTGACGTAGTTTCCCAGCTGTTACGAAGAGCCATTGCGCTATTAAGGACTAAACATTAAGGTCTTGACTTTTTTTCGGGCAATATTCAACGACATTTCTTTATACTGGGCACTAAGTGAGTTGTAAGGAGTAGCAGCCTTGTACGGGAAGCTACGTTGAAAAAGTGTGGTAACGTGGTAGGGTATTATTAGACTGGAACCATGTCTTATGTTTAGGTTGTGTGCATCTGCCCGTAGTTAACAACTCTTCCCTCAGATACAGTGGTTTTGAGGTTATAATAATGCTATATCTTTATAAACACCTTATATACGTAAATGCAAGCTACAAGTAAAGGCAAGGGAGAGACTTTAAGCTATTGAGATTCACAAAACTAGAAGTTCAAGATCACCTCAAGTATCTAAAATTGTTATCTGACTTCATATCAGGATTAAAATCCGAATGATAGTATAGTTTGAGGGTGTCAATTTCAAATACGGCCGTTATTTTGCGTTTCAACCTCAGGTAAAGAAAATCAAAAATTTTTAGGCGCTCAGATACTCTAGTTCACCCCAAATTTCTGAAATCATTATCTGACTTCCTATCAGGACGAAAACTTGTGTGTTGTATAGTTTGAGGATGCCAATTCCAAATCCGGCCGTTGTTGTAAGTTTCAGCCTCAAGTAAAAATAAAAAAATTCAGACCATCGGATCTTCAAGTTCACCCTAAATATCTAAAATCGTTATCTGGCTTTGTATCAGGACGAACACTCGCAACGTGTTTAGCTTGAGGGTACCAATTTCAAATCCGACCATTGTTTTGAGTTTCAGTTCCAGATAAAGAAGATCAAAAATGTTCAGACTATCAGATCTTCAAGTCCACCCTAAATATCTAAAGTCGTTATCTAACTTCAGGTAAAGAAGATCCGAAATGTTCAGACCATCGGACCTTCAGGTCCACCCTCAGGTCCACCCTACATATCGAAAATCTTCATCTGACATCCTATCAGGACGAAAAAACTCGTATGGTGTACAGTTTGAGAGTTCCAATTAAAAATCCGCCGATTTTTTGAGTTTCAGCTTCAGGTAAAGAAGATCCAAAATTTTCAGACCATCAGATCTTCACGTGCAGCCTAAATATCAAAAATCGCTGTCTGACTTCCTATCAGGACGAAAACTCGTATGATGTATAGTTTGAGGATGCCGATAAAAATCCGTTGTTTTGAGTTTCAGCCTCAGGTAAAGATGATCAGAGCCTCAATCAATAGTATGAGTCTATTAAATCATATTTGTGTTGTTTTTGTTTGCATAAAAAAACTGGAAAACGCATGTGAAGTCTCACACAATACACTACTGGACACTATTTTTCAGCGAAACTGTAATTTGGCTCCAGATAAATTATTCTAGGTCATTCAAAATAGCAATGTTCTTACCATCTATTCATAAAAGAAAAGTCTGTATAGGGATTTGCGCTAAGACATTTTCCCATTAATCTAAATGTCACAGTCGGGAGCAGTAAAACCGTAAAACGTCGGGTTGCCTCATACATAAATAACAAAAGGAAAACAAATAAAAATAATAATCCATGTCATTTGTTTGCTCCAGACCTTCTGAAGAAGTACATAAAATTTGATGGTTGTGAGAGGGATACGAAAACTTTGTGTTTTATTAGGGGTTTATTCCTATTTATCTCTGATACATCCTATATTCCACAAACCAGGTCATCTTGTCAGGCGTATGTCAGGGGTCGTTATTTGTGCTTCAACAATTTTATTCATTTGGCAAATATAACAAGGGCTACTTCTAAAACGTGATTTTAGCAAGACTACCGTTTTGGTATAATGAAGTACATATACAGGGTGGTCCACTAAGGGCGCGGTGCTCCCTAGCGGCCATACCATTTAAATTAGACGAAAATGTTTTAAATAAAAAACGTTTCTTTTCAAATGCTCTACATTTAGAAAATAATTTCAAAGATGGCGGACTTCCGGTTATACCGGAAGTAGGCATCAACTTCCTTATTTTAAATGGAACACCCTGTATATTATTACGTTTTTCAATTCAGCATCGATTTTTAGGTCCAGTTTGTTAACCATTGTTTATGTCTACGAAGCGTATTTTCGGAGTTATTCAGCAATTTTTACAAAATTTGACGTTTGTAGTACTTTACAAGAAACGTTAATATCTCGGAAACTAAACGCGATATAAAGATGCGGTTTCCGGTTTTGAAACAAGCGAGGAACGTATTTGTGTATCATTAAGATCGTTCTTTCAAAAGAACATTAATTCAATAGACTAGCAATTTTCAAATTTGAAGAACTAAAAACGTTAAAAACTTTTATTTTTCAAATGGGATGGTATCATAAGTTTCACATCGGTGGATGCGAAATTAAATTCTCTTTCACTTTTATCTAGGCACATGTGGTTCTATCTTTTATGGTTTGCAAGATATTTACGGTTTTGTAATTATGGCGTAGGAATTAGAAAAATCGTAGGTGGCGTGACTCGCAGACGAAACAAATGGCAGCAAACCTTTCGTCCAAAGTGTTTCGGTCTCTAATACTAAAATGTGCTTTCGCTCCATCTACCTATAACCGCATTATTCTTAAAAACTCCAGTGGTAAATTTTCCAACAGGTTTTCCAGATTTTCATTTAGAAAATTTTAGAAAACCTTAGTTAAATATGCGGTTTCCAATAATACCACCCCAAATGCTTAGACTCGATGCTGGTTGTCAACAAACCTCTCAAAATTTGGATTTACGTCGGTATAGAAATGTAAATTATGCCAGTTTACATGGCCGTTAATGATAACGCTGTAGCTACATTTCATAAAAAGGAAAATGAAAGAATTTCATAAGAAATGTAGCTTCATTCGTAAACAACACACTTTTCGAAAGGAGTGCATCTTCTTGGATTCGAGCATGACTCCAGTTACAGAAATTCATCCAGTTTTCAAAGTCAGGTCTATCAACTGCTTGATTTAGCTGCACGTGATAAAGATGCTATATGTACTCCGTTAAGATCATGTTCACAGATGTTTGACCAATGCCCAAGTAGCGACTAATTTCTGCTGTAGCACTGCTATGCGGATCTTTAACTACAATTGCGAGAATGTCGAACTCACTATCTTCATGTATTACTACTACATGTTTCCATCTCTCATATTTTACGCTCACGTAAATCCAAATTTTGAGGAGTTTGTTGTCACCCAGCATGAAGTCTAAGCATTTGGGGTGGTATTATTGGAAACCGCATAATAAACTAATGTTTTCCAAAATTTTCTACATGAAAATTTGGAAAACCTGTTGAAAAATTCACCAGTGGAGTTTTTAAGAATAATGTGGTTACAGTTAGATGGAGCAAAAGCACATTTTAGTATTAGAGGTCTAAACACTTGGGATGAAAGGTTTCCTGCCAATTGTTTCGTCTGCGAGCCACGCCACCTACGATTTTTCTAATTCCTACGCAATAATTACAAAACCGTAAATATCTTGAAAACCATCAAAAATAGCACCACATGCGCCTAGACAAAAGTGAAAGAGAATTTAATTTTGCATCCACCGATATGAAACTTATGATACCATCCCATTTGAAAAATAAAAGTTTTTAACGTTTCTAACTTTTCAAATTTGAAAATTTCTAGTCTATTGATTTAATGTTCTTTTAAAACAACGATCTCACTGAAACACAAATACGTTTCTTGCTTCTCTCAAAACCGAAAACCGCATCTTTCTATCGCGTTTAGTTTCCGAGATATTAACGTTTCTTGTAAAGTACTACAAACGTCAAATTTTGTAAAAATTGCTGAATAACTCCGAAAATACGCTTCGTGGACATTAACAATGGTTTACAAACTGGACCTAAAAATTGATGCTGAATTCAAAAACGTAATAATATACAGGGTGTTCCATTTAAAATAAGGAAGTTGATGCCTACTTCCGGTATATCTGGAAGTCCGCCATCTTTGAAATTATTTTCTGAATGTAGAGCATTTGAAAAGAAACGTTTTTCATCTAAAACATTTTCCTCTTATTTAAACGGTATGGCCGCTAGGGAGCACTGCGCGCTTATTGGACCACCCTGTATACCTTTTTTATTCAAAAACTCAATGACAGACACTTATTGCGGTTCCTAATGTTTTAGAAGCCACTTTTGACGCTGTTTAGTTAGCACGACAGAGAGACATCGTAGCGTCTGCCAGTATGTTGAAACCCACTTGGTTATCTGCAATTCAATAACTACATTTATAATAATAATGTGAATAACCTATATCATTAAAATAACGCGTTTTCATAAAATTTTCAACTTTTGAAATTTTATTAAACACATTACAGTAGAGTAGAGTAATTTGTTGACCATTAACTGTACAATGTACATCTTAGCAAGTCAGTCAGACAAAAAATATAAATAATAAAAGTTCACACATATGATGTACGATGAACAGATAATAACAAGAAAAATACAGTAAAAAGACAGAATAGCACAAGTGCGTCTGTTATACGAAATCATTTTCTAGGTATTCTTGAGCTGAATAAAAATATTATGATACTAAAAACCTTTTTATAGAGATTTTGATTTTTTTATTAGATAGTTTCTTCAATGACTAATCTATTGTATAAATTGTAATTTAGTGAATTTATTATACTTTATACATTAGAAACTGGACTAGGTGTCTGTCATTGGGTTTTTGTTGAAAGGTATTGTGCCAGTCCGGCCCTGTCTCTTACGTAGACAGGTAATCTAGATCTTTCAGAAGCTGTTCGCGGACGACGGGAACGCCGAGAACTTTTCGCGGCGTCGGCAGGCATCCATATAAGGCGCATGAGAATTCACGGAGACAGTCAACAGAGTGCAGTGCAGTGAAAAGTAATACGCGATATACCGGTGCCGCGCGAAAATAAATATACTGTGACATAAATTAGTGAGGTGAAGGACAATATAAATTAGTGTAGTGACTCAGTGGCTGTAAATAAATTAAACTGTTAAGTATTAGGTTAGGCGTAGTGTGCATAGTTAGTGCAAATAAACAGTTAAAACCGTACCAAGCGTTTTCTTGCCCAATCGAACAAAAGACTTGCATCAGTATATATACTACAATATATTAAAACGGCAGACTTGCTAAAATGATGTAATACAATAGAAGAACCCACTTTTTGGCGCTTCTGGGCGCCCAAACCAACCGTCGCTGGGGATAGTTAATCCCCATTTCGCTATGTTATGTGCATATCTAGCATCAATAAGAAGTTTGCTAAAATACCGTAAGTCTGCCCATCACTGGCTATTAATCTATAAGTTGCAGCACTAGACAGTGCATTCCTAAACTCATTGGATCTATGAAGAATCTGCGGCCAAAGTCAAGAATGGACACCTGGTTCCTCAATCAAGATTTGAATGCTTGGTACAATAGACCCGAGGATAGACCCTCTAAAGTACCTTCACAATTACAATTCAAACCTACTTAACTTAATTTCAGATGTCGGTTACATTTCTGTAAACATTTTTTGTTTGTGAAGCAGCCTCTACGGGTTGACCCTTCTATTTAATTGTTTTTTTGCATTTTTATTCTTATTTGTATACAGATCATTTCCTATTCATTTACAGATACCTGAAGATGGTTTAGATTAAAATAAACCGAAACGTAGTGGAGGAAAGTTATAGTTTCAATCGTTGACCGAAACCCATGAAAAACAACCACAATCTATAGTCGCGGTCACTAGAAAAATAAGCATTTGAAATCTGTGACAAAGAAATTAATCGAAAATAAATTATAACTTGGCAACGTCACAACCGAACCCAGAAATGTCTTGTGATGTTACTATATGGGCCACTTAAGGTAGCAGGGCTCAGTTAAATATGTCCAATATAATGTTTAAAGACATATATATTTTAGAAACTGTAAAATGTAAATACTACAAAAAATGCAACGTAAGGTAATATCGCTTACTCATTAGAAGTACGTCATACTAAACTATAGACGAGAATATTCCATCCGGTTATCTCACTAGCTGAATACGCGGTACAATGACCAGGAAACTGTATCAGACATCGGAAATCATCGTCTACACTTTTGCGTTTTTTGTTACGAAAATATCAGGTGCCAAGCAAATTCTGGGACACCCGGTATATGTAATTGGGACGTACTATATCAGTGTCGTAGCTAGGTAACCAAGGGCCCTGGGGCAAAATAAAAAAATGGGGCCCCACTGTTATGTAAACTGATTAGGTTTTATACGAGGTTTTATCAAATAAAAATATGAAATATACAAATACTTTAAAAATGCTAAGCTACTTGAGCTCTGTTATATGCACCGCAAGGCAGGCAATATTAAACATCAGCAGCATAAATTATAATTAATACTTGGTGTAGGTTTGGCTAATAAAACGAAGTAGTGAAGATTCAAGGGATTATTATATATAAAGGTCGGGTCTACCAACTAACTAAATAACACTATTTACAAGTTTTTCCTAGATTTAGTTTTCGCAAAAGTATCAATGACTTCGTTTAAATCCAGGCTTGATGCGGTTTTATTTTCAATTGCTGTTAGCAGTAAATGTCGGAGTCAAGTTTGGCCTATATCATGTGCTAAATATTTTTTTTGTTGTTTTCAATTTGCTAAATGACCTTTCAGCGACTGCAGAAGTGACAGGAATTGTGAGGAATAATAACATTGCTGTAAATACTTCCGTTAAAGTGGGGTAACAACCTGTCACATTTATTCTGAAAATGGGAGAAATTTCCAAAAGTTCAGTTCGATCGAGAGCATAGCCCCTAGTTGGCTACGCCATTGCATCAGATACCCAATACTACAGTCACATACAACCTGAGAGCACCTGAATCCTCAAAATCACTTTACATTGAACATCTCTCTTATGTTCCTTCCTATGAGACCCAGCAAACACAGACAAATATTTGACCTTATCGGGCAAGGCCAATCGTATTCTAACCGGTTTTATTTTCCTTCGTGAGTAAAGTACAATTGGAGTAGACAAACAGGAGCCACGGTGCTTTATCTTTATCTGTGTCTCCCCGAACTCCCCAGTTCGATCCGTGAAAATTTGATTCCATTATTGCGGAAAGGCGCTTCAGAAATCAAACTAACAACTTTATATGTTTATGTAGCTTGCCTTTTCAAGAACGCTGAATTGAATAATGTAAGATTTCCTGATGGCCATCTGCACCGTTGGTTTAATTGTGGTTGCATAACCACGACTTCACGAAAACTCAACTATGAATTATACATATTATACTACTCCCAAGTGAAATCCGAACACTGAGAAAAAAAGGGTTGCGGTTGAAAAATGCGGTAGGACTAAATACAGTAATAAAGAGACATCCGTGATGCAAATACTATAACGCGCTATTTTCGCCTATGTTAATTTGACAGTTGCGATATGCGCGTGTCGATTTTTAGCGCCATGCCCTAAGTAACGTTACCGCATTACGTAATTTGCGGACGAGTAAGGTAAAGTGCTATTTGCCAAATAACGTGAATGGACATGCGCAGTACATACAACTTTTTTTTGAGAAGGGGATATGTTCGGTGCTTTAGTGACGGCACCTGGTAAAGTGATGGTAAATGTAGGAGTATTTATTAGGTTTTCTTGAGATATCTCAAAATATCAAAATTAGTGGTGAAGGGCTGAAAAGATTAAGGTTAAGGCGATGACAAATCAGCAATGTGAACCCCTTGGAGGATGCGGAAAAGTTAAAGATATCCACATCGACGTTTTATTAACCTGCTCAATTTGATTGCAAACTGAAGTAAAGCATAATACAAGTTACGTCCTAATTATGTACATAGTTCAATCACTTGTCGATATTAACCGTAAATCTGTGTATATATGTGAAAATAGATAAGAAAATTAATTAACAATTCTGATGGGTACACCAAACAAAATAAAAATAAGCTAACCAATAAATGAGTAAACCCACCGAGTAAACCCAAACGATTGTCATTTGTCAAAGAATGAAATTTGTTTTAACGTAACGTTAAAATATTTTCCGATAAGTGGCATTAGTGGAAAGATACCGCATTACGTTAGGGACGATAACACCTAACGTTGTTACCGCTAGTAGGCGCTATTTGGTGTGCCGATATCTCTCTAATGAACGAACTCATTTGCCATAATTAGTTTATAGAACAAATACAACAGATCAATAATGGATGGACCCTCCATGTTGACGAATGCACTCCTCTAGCTTACGCCGCTAGCTCGTAATCTGGTTGTTGATAAACTCTGGAGGTACAGCCTCCCAAGCTGCCCTCACGGCATAATCCAGTTCGTCAAGCGTGGTCAGAGGATTGGATAAATCGCCTATGTGTCGACCCAACCAATCCCATACTTCTTCAATTGGCGATAAATCGGGTGATCGTGGTGGCCAGGGGAGTACCCTGACCTCAGCCTCCTGTAGGTAGCTCATCGATACCCTTGCAATATGAGGACGTGCATTATCTTGCTGGAAGAAACCCTCTTTAAGGGTAAAGGTAACTTACTGTGGAATGCATTGGCACCCCGAACCATCAAACCAATAGGATTGTTGTGGCTAGTGCTTGGTGAATGGCTTTTGCTGCAGAGTTATGTTTGGCTGAGTACTCGGTTCCAGCGTTAGTTTGGTCTGCGTTTGTTATGTGTTTCTTTCTGTTGTGCAATCATCGTCAATTATTTATTTTATTATTATCTAAAATTGTAAGAGGACGTATGAGTATAAAGTCTTACCCAGTTCATCACTGTCTGAATCGTAATGATCCTTGCTGGACTCGTTGTGTCCATCTATGGCATTTCCAGCGTTGCCAATGCTGATCTCGAAGTAGACTGGCTTGTCTCCCAACTTCTTGTCTATCATAGACGCTTCTAGGATGGTAGCAAACAGAAAGAATTCCTCGTTTTTCGCATACGAGGCTTCGTTCACGGGAATAGTTGGTTCCAACTCCACTGCTGACGGTGCTAAGTCAATGTTGTCTGTGATTTCGGTTCGTATGGAAACCAGAAGTCTGGCTCGGTACGAGACGCCTAGAAAAATACCATTTATAACAGGAACAAGAAATGCATAGCGTGTGATGCATCGGTTTTACGAGTATTAATAATAATGATAGTAACAAATCTATATTGCTAAATAAACCTGCAAAATACATAATTAGGTCGAATAGTGTCAAAAGTAAAGGAAGGGAAACCAAAAGTAGAAAATAAGTCAATTAAAGTGGTTTTCAAGAAAATAGGATGATAATATACTGCTCGCAAATTAAATTCGAACACTGAGAAAGAAAAGTTTGCAGTTGATGAAATGCAGTAGGACTAAATATAATATTGAGTGAACTCATTTGCCATTATTAGTTTATAAAAAAATACAACAGATCCATAATGGGTGGGCCCTCCATGTTGACGAATGCACTCATCTAGCCTACGCGGTATGCTCGTAATCTGGTTGTTGATAAACTCTAGAGGTACAGACTCCCAGTCTGCCCTCACAGCATGTTCCAGTTCATCCAGCGTGGTCGGAGGATTGGGTAAATCGTCTATGTATCGACCCATCCAATCCCATACTTTTCCAATTGGCGATAAATCGGGTAATCGTGAAGGCCAGGGAGTAACCTGACCTCAGCTTCCTGTAGGAACCTCATCGATACGCTTGTAATATGAGGACGTGCACTATCTTGCTGGAAGGAACCCTTTTCTCGGCTTCGGACATATGGAATGACAATTGCTTCTAATACCTCATTCACATAACGTTGCGTAGTCATTGTGTAATCTGTGGCTGTCGTCTTCTAGGGGGCATCTTTGCACAACCAATTAGTTTCTTAGCATATTTGCAAGAGATATCATCTTTTTGAATCAACAAAAAGCCGTGCTCTGTTTTTACGTGTCTAGAGTTTTTTGGAGCATCTGAATGAACAGAAAGTGTTACATGTGTACTAGAGTTGGAACTGCCAAGCGTACAAATTTTCAACGGAAATAGCCCTTTTTTCTAGGTGTTCGGATTTGATATTCGAGTAGTATATGTATGTATGTATATTTTTTTGAGTTATCGAATTAATCAGAATTTTAAAAACCCAACGGCAGATGATTGAAGAGTTGTATGCAACTGTATTCTGGATTCTTCTCAGCTAAGGTGAGGTGATGAACTGCATACGATGATAATAAAAATTTCTTGTACGGTAATAGCTTATAGGCTAACATTTTTCGAAAACTTTGAACACCAAAAATGACAAACTTTCTTGGATATACGCAACATTTATTACTAACATATTATTGAAAGCAAGATTCTCTCTTATTTGTAGCATACATAGGAATGCTCTTTTCTGGGCTATGAAAAGGCACTGTAATAAACAATTTTGGTCATATAACATAATTCCTAATCTAGCTATAGATTTAAAGTTGGAATAATACATTATTTTCAGGCTTCTAAAATATAAATGGGCCATATTCATTAGCTAACAATTGTAGTAATAGCTGCGATGTATCTAGCGATCGTAAATCTCATATTGTAAATTGTTACCTCAATACTATACAACCCTAGTGATTTTTATTGCTCGTATAGTATGTGTTTTAGTGACTTCTTATTATTTGTGTATTCATGGATAATTCCTATACTTGGGTGTGCACCTGTCGGAAATAAATACATATTATTATAAGCAGTCATTTCAGCAGTCTAGAGCTGTGCGCTAGTTTGTGCAGTTTTTCTGCGGGCCCTGATATTGATTTAAACTCTATTGGTTCTAGCGGGGGTTCTAGCCTGGCTTTCCCAAAGTGTTGTTGTTTCTTGTGGTCTGATGCTTCACATTCACAAAGTACATGGAGGGTTTCTTTGTTCTTCTCCCACTTTATTTTTCCCATGCCTACATCGAGGCATCAAATCAAATTTGAAGTCTCACCCATTTCTTGACCAAGTATCTCATTGTGCACTTGGGCATTCCCAACGCAGATTCTCGTCCAAGGCAGGTGATTAATTTTCTTGCAAACTCAACCGCCTCTTTAGTTATACCTGGGTAATCTGGCACCCACTCCAGTCTTACTTTGTTGTGTTCCGCCAGGTTACCCAGTTTTTGCTAGCATTCCCAGACTAGTGCAGACGTCACTCTGGGATTTTCTAGTGCCATAGCGAACACTTGCAAAAGCAAAGCTGTGCCTTGTACATTTTTCTAATCTTAAGAAGCTAGGCTTTTAATATTATACACAGCAAGCGACACATAATTTCGAAACTTAATGGTACTCTATATATGATACTACTTTACTTTTATATCAACTAGAACTCTTCCTTTGTTTTTGGATTATAGGGTCAAAGAAGCAACTTTAAATCGATTTTCCTGACCTTGTTTTCTTTCTGACACTATAATCAAAAGGCAAAGCAACAGCAATTTGAAAATACGGGTCATGGAACGACTAACATCTTACTTTTATGAGCATGTATTTGATCAATTCTAAAGGAATCTACTACATTAAGGCAAAGCATCCTCACCTAATTTTTTATGGTTAGGTAAGAAGAATGCTGTGGTAGGAAAAAATCGGTATTAGTATTCTGAGCTTATGTGTAGAAACCTAGATATTACGCATTTCACTGTAGCATAAAAGATAGTATTAAAAAATGGTATTTAATATAGTCGTTACAAAAAACGGCTTCCTGTAACTGAGAGGAAAAAATGGCTTGAAGTGTCTTGACTCACTACCTCCCACACATTATTGTTGCTAACAAAAAATTTGGAGTTCCTCTATTCCCACACAATCCTCATTAAAAAGCAGCCATTGATCAGTGACCTTTGAAACACGTAAAGCCGAAGTTATTTCTGCGCCGCCACTGACATAGGTAGTAATACTGTGAGTAATACTTAAACAAAATCAATCTAATAGTTTCCACAACGATCTAAAGCAATAGTACTATGTACACATCAGAAAATTGTCCCTTGGTTTCTGTAATAGGCAAGGTAATATTCTGATGTACCTAAAAAAGGATATTATACCGCTATGTCTTTCTTTCATAGGCCTATTATGAACTAAGAAACTTTCAGTTTTACAACCCAAGCACCCCAATTTCACCCCCACCCAAGAAAGTAGAAACTGATGAGAAACCTTTAAAATTTTTGCTGTTTGCTGTTTAAAATTTTTTGTTTTCTCTATTTACACTCATTTTCAAGATTATAGCAGCATTACCTACTAAGACCCCACAGCATACCGCTACCCAAATTTTATGACAATACATGCAGCGGTTTCTGAGATTACGAGGCCAGAAAACGCTAACAGACAGACAGACCGACAGAAATGAGTGACGTGGATTTTCGTTACATAGACATCATGAAACGTCCAAAAAGCGTATTATCTGAAAATCTAAAATTTTCGCGATCACAATATTCCCCCCACCTATCAGTGTGGGAAGTAATAATAGTTTATAATAGTAAATTGATTATGATTATCTTAACTAAAATAAAAACTAAATTTGTTTTTTTTATGTGTGCCAATAACTTAAATTTATTTCATAATTTGGGCTAATAACAAAGAAAGGTAAACTATACGCAGCTCCGCAAATTTCTTGTGGAGCAATGTTTCTACTCCATAGATGTCGTTTTTGGCACTAACTTTTAGTTTCCTCTTTTAGAACACAGCGCACGTTGCTTTCTTATGTTCGTATGTTTTTATAATATGTTTTTTTGCTATACTTTTCTGTTCCAGCGCTTTTTTATTTCTTTTTTATCTTTTCTTTTTTATCTGTTAAGCCGGCGCCACATATGCGGGTACTTGCCGAGTATCAGTACTCGCCGTTTTTCAACCTTACTCGCCGAGTAGCGAGCACGTATCGCCCTACATGTGCGTAGTTGGCTATGTTTAGTTTCGAGAAGAAAGGGAATGGGAAAGCCCGAATATTCACAGCAAATTGAAACTTATTTATTATTAAGCCGGCGCCACATATGCGGGTATTTGCCGAGTATCAATACTTGCCGTTTTTCAACCTTGCTCGCCGAATAGCGAGCACGTATCGCCCTACATGTGCGTAGTTGGCTATGTTTGGTTTCGAGAAGAAAGGGAATGGGAAAGCCCGAATATTCGTAGCAAATTGAAACTTATTTATTATTAAAATTTATCGACAGTAGAATCAACGTCATCATCAATGGAAAATAATAATGATATAGTCGTGGCAGCAAGTGCTTGTTTTGTTATGTGTAGTGCTTATATGTTAATAAGGAAAAGAAAAATCAACCAAGCAGGAGGCGATGGTGGATGGTCTCATTAAATAGAAGCCGAGAGAGGTAATAAAATAATTAGCAATAACATCAAACCACAATGTTAAACACATTTTCAGGTATGGCGGACCACACCTAGTTGCCGATTTATTAAAGGAACCGTCTGGATTTTTTGAAAATTTTTGCAGAATGTCTTCCGAAGATTTTGAATATCTACTCAGCAAAACAGGACCACTGATATCAAAAAGAGACACAAAATGGAGAAAAGCTGTTCCTGCTAAAGAACGAATAGCTCTGGCGCTTCGATTTCTAGCGACCGGCGACAGTTATCAAAGCCTTCAATATCTATTCAAAATATCACATCAACTCATAATGTCACTTCAAAATATTACGGTCAAAATCATCAGTGAAAAAAAGGCTACAAATTGAAATTAGACATTATGGAATGCTAAGAGGTTCTACGTATATCCTGCAGATATCTTGACATATAAAATGAAGCAACTCAAACACCAGTGACAGATGGAATGAGGCGAAGTAGGAGCATGTAGGTTAGAGACATAAATTTCAGTTGTATATAATTTCAGCCAATAGTCTACACAAGGCGTAGCCTTCAGAGTGGCACTATTTGTATAGACCAATACGAATAAAGTAATAATAATAATTCATTTCTGAAATCGTTCCCGAAGTTTGTGAAGCTCTCACCAAAGTTTTGCATATCCTAAAAATATTCTGAAATATACAGGGTGTTTCGGGAAAGTAGGATAGTGATCAACTTGATTTTTTTATATGGTACTATTACTTTTTTTTAAAATTCTTCTAGTTTCCATCATTGATCTCTATTAAACCCTGAAATATTATTGCGATCTTGCAAGTTATAATTTATTTTCTATTAATTTCCGGATTTGCAAGGTCGCAAGTGATACCTCCAAATTGATATATTCCTTTAACTTTTCTCAAAAATATTATACAGCGAGTTACTTAAATATTAAATAAATATTATTTTGGATGACACCAGCAACGTGCAGTTGTGTTATTGGTAGAATTTTAAATTACGGTAATTTGAAGGTCATTTTACTTTGTTTTTTCTAAATGTAACACCCTGTACGTTTTATTTTAAATCGAAATATCTACTAATACCCTATCTCGCCTTGCAATTTTTTTCGCGTTTGCGACATTGCTAAGTTATAAATTATTTTTCTAAATTTACAAACAAATATCCCCGATTTTTATTAATAGAACACACTGCATATTTTATTTAATATAGAAGTATTCCCTAATAATGGTTTACAGCATGAACAAGTTTCAACTGGTGTTTCTCACCGCCTTCTCAGTAAGCAGTACCGGAAGGCTTAAATATTTCCAAAACTGTCACAGCTGGGGCGGTGAAATTCAATACTTGGGGGTTTTTGAACACACAGAATTCAAAAATGCTAACATGCTAACAAATAAACAATGCGAATAAAGTTTTTAATTATCTAGTCCGGCCCTGTTCCTGTTTCTGTGTCAGTATTCGGGTACTTATTTGTGTTCGGCAAATTCCGACCATTCGCACAAACTACTCCAGCCACACAGTAGGCGTTTGCCGAATTGCGAATATTCGCTGTTCGTTGTTCCCTAAATGCCACATGTGTAGCGCCGGCTATGGCGCCGGCTGAATGCTCGGTGCTCGGCATATGGCGAGTACTCGGGTAAAACCCTGCAGCCACATAGCCGAGTAGCAATTAATCGGGGTTCGTTACTCGCCGAGTACCGCATATGTGGCGCCGGCTTTACACAGCCACGCAATTTCTGAACTGTATCTGTTCGTTTTGTTTCGTTACTGGTTTGTCTATCCACTAGTTTGTAATATTAAATTTTACTTTTATTGTTATGACTAGTCTTATATCATACGTGATGATCAAAAGACAATACCATACCAATACCTATACCGAGACCTATACATTCAACATCTTTTTACCTGTGATTTGAAAGTCTGCCTATGTGAATGCTTGAAGAGAGAGTACCGAGTCAAGTTACTTGACACAATTTTTCGTTTCTTATAATTAAGTCTGAACTTGCTTCTGCTATAAAAAGACTCACTTCATCAGACATATACGTTTTATCTTCTTTATTTCCTCAGAAAATCTGTCTGAATACCACGAGCAAAAGGCCAAGGCAATTAAGCTGAATTTTAGGTAGTTAGCAGGTAATTCCGACTGAATTTGACGTAAATTGGTACGAAGTGCTTTTCTGAGGCATGTAAATTTTGTATATGATACACCGGTTCAAGCATTACAAATTCATGGTTTGTGTGTACTCGGGGTGGAACTCTAACTCTCGCCCTTTAATGACGCCCCGCTTCTCTTATTCTCACATCCCTGGGGTAGTTTTCTGTGCATGGGGGTGCGAAGCGAAATGCCCGTGGGAGCTACCCTGACCTCGCTACGAGGATGTATGAGATAACAAAGAAACTGGTGCTATATTTGTTTAAAACTCTTTTAACAACTGTCTTTCAAAGTACTCTCTGATCTGTTCACACTCTCCTTCTCTATTGGAATATAGGCTGTGCCTCTCGTATTCACGATATACAGGGGCCTAATACAGGGGTCGGCAACCCTTTAAGACGAAAGTGCCAAATTAGTTAATAATTTACAAAATTTCTCAGCCTTTAAACAGCCACTAAATTTTTTATTTCGATATTACATTTGATTAGGTAAATAAATTTAATTTTTGATTCAAAATAAATACCTGTAAATATGAAATAATATCTTTTCGTATGAAAATACACAAATGCTTTCCACAAAACATAAAATATTTTAGCTAGCTCTCCTCGAAAAATAAGATTAATAATCAAATAAAAGATTTTCAAACGGAGGTACAAAAGCTTAGCAACAGTGCAAAAATTATGGGCTGAACATCAACCTACAGAAAACCAAATTCATGGTTTTCACAAAAAAAAAACAATCGAAAATCCTGCAATAATAGATAATACGTCAATGGACTAGTATCATGGGTTTGAAAACAATGACTTAATCATTATAACCCCTTAGTGTATACGAAAATGGGTGAACTGTTGCATTTCGTTACTCTCTATATCGTTTTGTTCACTAGTAATTCCATTTTAAAGTTGGAAAAAGGAATTTAAATTTATCCATTCGGTGCGATGCGCGCCATACAACAGCAGTGTATTGTTGCCTCGTCAACTTCCAAATCGCGATATTGACACAATTTTCACGGGGTCGAAAATGAATGCCCGTGCGCTCGGTACAATTCAATTCAGATACCCACCCATGCGCTAACCACGCACAAGGCTGCTGCTGCTGCCCCACTATCGAAGGCAGGCGCTGTTCAACGCGCAGTAACGTGGGTTTCCTTTTTTGTTACTTAGGCAGGCTCTCAAAATCTTTGGTCACGGATCTGGACCAGCTAACATAGATATTTTTTCTCATCAACATTGGCGAAAGTCTACATTAAAAAATCCAGCCTCAGTTCTTCGCAGCAGAGATATAAATTCAAAACTTAGGGCCGATCTTATCAACAGGCGCATTTTGGCAAAGACTGTGGCCAATCAGAGCAGCCCATTCAAGAACACGCATCTGTCAAAGTTCTCTGAAAACTATTGATTTCTCTTGAAGTTTACCTCAAAAAGGTTAAAAATGACATGCTTTATATACCTACAATCGACCATTATGAACCATCTAGTATCTTTTCCTGTCTGATTTTCCATCCTAAATGGGTAAAAAATTGCATTTTCTTCTCACCAAAGAGTTCAGCAATTGCTAATTTCAACCAATCAGATTCCGAAAAACTGTACATTTGATCGCTAGTTTTTTCTTCTGCTAAATGATAATGATGACAGAAAGCTAGGGTTTTTAATAATTTTTTTGTGATAAATGGAGAGATCAAATATAAGTTTTGCTGTTTTTGTTTTCTGTTTTCGCAACAATTCAAAAGTTATATCAAAATAAAAATGGGTTTTTGAATCCAGTACGTACCGAAAACACGCGGACGGCTCCCGAACCCGTGTTACGTGCTTAAAAATACTGATAACAGTTGTGACTAAAATGCATATTTGTTGCATCATAGGCGATGAATGAAGTTTGCAGCTCGAGTCGAAGTCAACGATCAAAATCAATGTCTTTTTGAATGTTTGAAATTGAAATTAGATCACAAATTCACAAAACCCAGTAATAAAGTACCTAATCGAATATGTTTCGTTGAGGCGATCGCCTCGGAGAGACGGTGGGTGGCCGAGCGGTATAGTGGTCACACCGAATCTCTCTGTCTTCGAGGCGAGCGTTGGTTCGAGACCCAGCCCGTGCAACTACCTTTTTTTTATTTTTTTCTATCCAAAATATTCATTGATATACTTTTTACTCATGTTAGACACATTTTTTTGTAACATCGACATAAATGTGTTTTTGAACCAAATTTTATTACTAGTACAACAAAAATTACGAATAATTTTACTTTTTTGGAATATTTTATTTTGATACCGCTATCAGAGCAATTGGCGATTGATATTGCCGGACAAACTTCACTTCCACTGACTGAATTCTCCACCGCCCCCGGTACTTAGCTATTGCAATATGTCAAGTAAAATGTCTAAAAAAAATTGATTCAAAAACGTATTTATGTCGATGGTACAAAAAAATGTGTGTAACATGAGTAAAAAGCATATCAACGAATATTTTTGACAAAAAAAATGTAAAAAAGTAGTTGTACTCTGGCTGGGTCTCGAACCAACACTCGCCTCGGACACACAGAGATTCGGTGCGATCACTATACCGCTCGGCCACCCACCATCTTGCCGAGGCGATCGCTTCAACGGAACATATTTGATTTGGGATTAGATACTTTTTTACTGAGATTTGTGATCTAATTTCAGCCATTCAAAAATATATTTATTTCGATCGTAGGCTTTGTCTCGAACTGCAAACTTCATTCATTGCCTATGTTGCAACAAATATACACTTGTTACAACAATAGTTTTGTTATAAAACTTATATACCTACGATTATGATGAAAGGTGTCATCCAGCTTTGACGTTTTGTTTTCAATATTGATAAAATACTGTTGGATGATATTTATTAACATAGCCCTTAATACTCAATAGAAAGCTTTTGCTAAATAACATCCAATAGAAAAGCTTTGTCAAATTCTTTATTAAATATGCATGTTTAGGGCCTATTTTATCAACAAGCGCATTTTAACAAAAGCTTTGACCAATCAGAGCAACCCGTTCAAGAACATGCATCTGTCAAAGTACTCTCAAAACTATTGATTTCTCTTGAAGTTTCCCTCAAAAAGGTTAAAAATGACATGCTTTGTATACAATCGACCATTATGAACCATCTAGTATCTTTTCCAGTCTGATTTTTCATCCTAAATGGGTGAAAAAATGCATTTTCTTGTTTAACAAAAAGTTCAGCAATGGTTAATTTCAACCAATCAGATTCCGCAAAAACTGTACATTTGATCGCTGGTTTTTTCTTCTGCTAAATGATAATGATGACAAAAAATTAGGGTTTTGAATAATTTTTTTTGTGATAAATGGAGAGATCAGATATAAATTTTACAACAAAACTGTTTTTCTTTGTTTTTTTGTTTTTATTCGCAATCATTCAAAAGTTATATCAAAATAAAAATGAGTTTTTGAATCCAGAACCGAAAACACGCCGACTGCTCCCGAACCCGTGTGACGTACTTCGAGAAAATACTTGTAACAGTTGTAACTAAAATGTATATTTATTGCAACATAGGCGATGAATGAAGTTTGCAGCTCGAGGTGAAGTCAACGATCCAAATAAATATCTTTTTGAATGGTTGAAATTAGATCACAAATCCCAGTAAAAAAGTACCTAACCCAAAATCAAATATGTACCGTTGAGGCGATCCCCTCTGCAAGACGGCGGGTGGCTGAGTGGTATGGTGTTCGACAACGCTTCCTAGTTTTCGTGGGTGGTGTTGGTGGGTGTTGGTTCGAGGCCCAGCCCGTGCAGCTACTTTTTTATTTTTTTTATCCAAAATATTCATTGATATGCTTTTTACTTATGTTACATACATTTTTTGTACCATCGCCATAAATGTGTTTTTGAATCAAATTTTATTAGATGTTTTACTAGTACAACAAACATTCCGAATAATTTCACTTTTTTGGAATAATTTCATCTTGATACCGCTATCAGAGCAATTGGCGATTGATATTGACAGATAAACTTCACTTCCGCTGACTGAATTCTCCACCACCACCGGTACTTAGCTTTTGCAATATGTCAAGTAAAATGTCTAATAAAATTTTATTCAAAAATACATTTATGCCGATGGTACAAAAAATGTGTTTAATATGAGTTAAACGTATATCAATGAATATTTTGAAAAAAAAAATAAAAAAAAGTAATTGCACGGGCTGGGTCTCGAACCCATCAACACCACCCACGATAACAGGGAAGCGTTGTCGAACACCATACCACTCGGCCACCCGCCATCTTGCCCAAGGGATCGCCTCAACGGTACATATTTGATTTGGGATTAGGTATTTTTCTACTGGGATTTGTGATCTAATTTCAACCATTCAAAAAGATATTCATTTCGATCGTTGACTTCGTCTCGAGCTGCAAACTTCATTCGTCGCCCATGTTGCAACAAATATACACTTGTTACAACAATAGCTTTGTTACAAAACTTATATACGATATGATGAAAAGTGTCATCCAGCTTTGACGTTTTGTTTTCAATATTGATAAAATACTATTGGACGATATTTATTAACCTAGCCCGCAATACCCAATAGAAAGCTTTTGCTAAATAACATCCAATAGAAAAGCTTTGTCAAATTCTTTGTTAAATATGCATGTTGATAAAATCGGGCCTAAAAGTACGAAATGCTGAGGTGTTGTATTTTTCGACTCTGTTATATAGTTCCGAGTCTTGGATGTTTAAGAAGGCGAAAATGGATAGACTGGAGGCTTTCGAAAGATGGGTTATCAAAGAATTCTGAGGATCACATTTGGAACAACAATAAACAGCACAAAAACGGGAAGAATTGCTTATGTTCCAAATTATCATGTTAATGCTATATTACTACCTTACTCTGCGGTTTTCTCAATAATTATAAACGTTTTTCTTTGTTCTTTTTGCTTATATCAGCAAAATTTGAATACACTTTTTGCACCCCATTGAAAAATCGAAACCCACCGCGCCTGATTCGGCTAAAAGGAGACACCCTATTAGAGACGCCAATGCAAGTGCTGACGTAGACACCTCATCCAATAACCATCAACGGTAGCAGAGAGCACCCGGAGAGTGAGAGCCACAGCTGGGTATACCTCTGAGGCTAATTTTCACTCGCTACAAACACATACACACACACTGAACACATTCTATCTAGGTATACGATGTATATATCCTACCTTCTCCTAATCCCGTATTCAGGCTGGAATGTTCGTCGATGAGGCTGTAATCCCGTGTAGATCCGTACAGGTGGATGAACGAAGGCCCGAAAGTCGGCAAGAAGCCTGCGGATCGATACAAAAGTACACTTAATCATCTTCAAGCTTTTCAGGTGTCGGATTACTGTATCTAATAGTCTTTCAAGGTACAGATACAGAATGTATCGACGTTAAAAAAGCGAAAAGGTCTGTTGGTGGAAAGTACACTTCTGGACAAAATTATCGCGCCACTGCTTATTTTTGTAAGAACTTTTTAACAAAAATAAATATTAAGGGTCTAGGTTGTACAGTGCGAAATTGAGAATGCAAGAAAATACGTATTCTCGTGTTAGCGAGAAGGCGTGGCAGCCTGTTCTCTTTCTCCATTGTGTGTGTCTAGGATAAGGGAAGATAAAGGTAAGGTGAAAAAGTCTAAAGGTAAGAGCCAAAGGTCACCATAAAAATGAATTTCGCATTTCTAAGCTCCCGACGTTACCTTTAAACTTACAGTAATTATTCGAAAAGCACACTGAAGAAGAAAGCTTGCGCTTTGTCACTGTTTTGGTCTTTTTTTGATATCGTGGTTGGTTATTAAATTTTAAACATTTGAAGAATGCATGATGTTGCATTGCGAGTCCTTTGCACACTAAAAAACTTTTTTGAAGAAATTGTTCTTAGATGTCTTCTATTAAGGCCTTAACTGTCACCTTCTGAAATACTGTGTATGTAGTTTGAAAAACAATTGAAATGGGAAATGGGAATCCGTGTTTTGCGTCGCAAATACATATAGTATGTATAACTGTGTACCCAGGTCCCTTAAAACAGCTATTTATCTTTGCTGGTAAGAAAATCAGAACTGGACAAGAACAGCATTAACACTTTATCTTGGTGAAACTTCTTCTGAATTATTGAAATTCCTTATTTTGCATTTTCGGTTTCAGTCGTACTTCGTACAATTTAAGGTGATATTACAGCTGTGAAACATAAACCATTGTCGCGACTGAGTACGGATAGACGTCACGACATCTAACTGAAAACGAAGCGGTCCAAGATATAGGGAGACCGGAACTTACACGAGAAGTCCAGGACAAGAACGACACAGGGCTACTTCTCAAAGAGGTGGTGATTTTGTGCGCCTCAATGCTCTAAGGAACAGAACATCTACCAGCCGTAGTATAAACGATTTGTTTAGGGACTATATTTCAGATCGTACAGTTAGGAGACGCCTCCATGCAGCGAATCATAAGTACATAAGTAACAGAAGGCCCGCAACTGGACCTCGCCTCACCAGACAACACCGTGTCGTTTAATATTTCTGCAACGCAATACTAGGGATGGACTGTAAATGACTGGAGGTGCGTCTTGTTTTCGGACGAGACGAGAATTGGTTTATGGTCATCAGACGGTCGTTATAGAGTATGTAGAAGAGCCGGTGAATGATTTGCCCAAGCATGCGTATCTCCAAGGGAGCCATTTGCTGAAGAAAATCTTATGTTTTGAGGAGGCTTCGCCCACGATTCCTATATGGAGTTGGTGCCTCTACCTAGACCTGCCCTTAATGCAGGATATGTATTGGAGGTCCTTGAAGAAGTAGTTCCATTTGCGCCATTCATAGGAGCGGATTTCTTACTAATGTATAATAATGCTCGGCTTCACGTGGCTTTGGAGGTTATTCAATATCTTCATGAAATGGGAATTACCACTTTAGACTGGGCCCCATGCAGCTCTGACATGAATCCAATAGAACATGACATATTCGGCTAAGAAATCCTCCTCCATTGGCTGAACTGGAACCGGCTGCGCGTGAGGAGTCTTCAAAATTTGATAAGAGGAATGCCGCGAAGACTTCAAGCGGTTACTTCAGCTCGAGGTGGCAACACGCGATATTAATAATGCATTATGGTTGTTCTTGGGGCTATTTTTTTATTTATGTGTCGAAGTTGAAATTGATAAAAATTGATTTTTTCCCACAAATGAATTTACTTAGTTAAATCTTATCGTGTTGAATAGAATATGACTATTTTTTGCTAATAAACAACGCACACTCAACAATGTTGAATTTTTCTATTTTTTTATTAAAAAAAATGTAGTCAAGTTGATTGACCCAGTACTTCCCACACATTCCTATGATTCCAGTTTTATTATTTTCCCACATCATGAAACTATAGTCTAGATGCCCCTGCAACCAAATCATTGCTCGCCCGATCGCAAAAAAGTGTTTTATTCTACTAGGTGCTTTTTTCACAGGTCAATGGACAATCTATTATGAATACAACATATTTTGAGATTTACAAACCCCCAACCCCAAACCACCCCAATTTCACCCCCAACCAAAAAAAAATTTTGAATGATCAGGAACCATTAAAACGTCTAAAACGAAGTTTGAGGTGTTTTTTATATTTTTAGTTTTTTTATTATTGCCGCACCGCCACTGAAATGATTTCCAAAAACCATACGCGCTTTCCATACTCGTCGCAGTAATAAATCTGTGTCAAAATGTCGTTAAAGTCAATTCAGAAGTTTCCAGGTACACAATCCAGAACGATCCAATGTAATCTCGTATGTATTTTGTATGCATCAGAAAGTTTAAGTCCCTTGGTTTCTGTAATCGGCAAGGCAATGTTCCGATGGACCTAAAACAGTTTATTATGCCGCTTTCACAGGTCAATGGGCAGCCTATTATGAATACAAAGAAATTCAGTTTTACTACCCCCACCCCTTAATCATCCCCAATTCACTTCCACTCCAAAAAAAAGCAGAAAATGATCAGGAACCTCTAAAATGCCTAAAAACGAAGTTTGAGCTGTTTTCATATATTTTTTTTAATATTGCTGCTCCACCAAGCAGACTCGTTTTCCATCCGCGCCAAAGTAGTAATACTGTGCCGAATTTTCATTAACATCAATTCAGTAATTTCCACATTATAAAATACAAAACGATCTAAAGCATGTATCTATTGTGCCAGGCCGGCCCTGTAATGCCATCTCGTGAGATCTAGAAAACCTACTTCTCGATCCCTGTTCTATGGCCGCGAGCTCCCGAGAACAATCGAGAGAGGGCACACCTAGTATAAAAGCGGCGCGTCGGCAACTAGTGAGGCAGTCAGTTACAGACAGTGCAACCGAGCAGTCGAAGACGCGATAGCCAGTGGCGTGCGCGAAAGAAATGAACTGTGACATAAATTAGTGAAGTTAAGGAACAATATAAATTAGTGTAGTGACTTTAGATAAATTAGACTGTTAAGTATTAGGCTAGGTTAAGTGTACAGAGTTAGTGAAAATAAATAGTCCGTACCAAGTGTTTTCGTGCCCAATCGGACTAAAGACTTGTAACAGTATGTATACATCGGAAAATTCTCTAAGTCCCTTGGTTCCTGTAATACACAAGGCAATGTTCGGATGGACCTGCATGGATTGTGATGAAATTTGGGCAGCGATATGCTGTGGAGTCGTAGTAGGTAATTTTGCTACAATTTTGAAAATGGTGCATTGGAGGCGGAGTAATTAGCAAAAAACCAAAAATTTCAGATATGCCTCAAACTTTGTTTTTAGGGATTTTAGGAG
This sequence comes from Callosobruchus maculatus, assembly GCA_951848785.1. Lineage (NCBI taxonomy): Eukaryota > Metazoa > Arthropoda > Insecta > Coleoptera > Chrysomelidae > Callosobruchus > Callosobruchus maculatus. Next base: position 15,291,403 of record CATOUR010000056.1, read on the forward strand.
TTCCTAATACCTAACCTAACCTTTTGATGGGGATATAACTAGGGTGGTTGGGGGGGGGGGGGGGGTTAGCGCTGTCCATTGCACTGTGAAAGAAAGACCCATCAGCATAATACACGTTTTTAGATCCATCCGAACATTACCTTGCTTATTACAGAAACCCATGGACACATACGAGTGTTGCTTCAGAGGTTCTATATTGTGTAACGTGGAAACCCCTGTGGAAACTGTTGAATTGATTTTAATATCATTTTAATAACGATAAGCAGTTCAAACTTTAGTTTTAGGCGTTTTAGGGGTTCGTGGTAATTCCTAATAAGTCAGGCTTGTTACTTGTGGGACCACTCTCGTACTTCGTCCGCGTATTAGCTTGAAAAGTTGCAAAACGCTATGTTGATTAAAGACCTATTTCATATAGAGCCGACTCCCAACTAATAAGAGAATTAGCTTCTGTGCCGTTCAGTGTTTATAGTCTCCCTCCAAATAGAGTGTGATTGCTCCAAAGCCCAGGCTTCGATTCGGTTAATTGAGCAACTGCATCAGTCGGAATATAAATTAACGCAACGAGTACCGTTAATTAAAATAAAATATCCCCGTTCCGGAATACCCGCTCTGTTTGAACAACTTCCGAGTACATGGTTAAAGTTATACAGCTTCTCTCACGGGCGTTCCTTATCTGCAGGTGATAAAAGTATGCTTAATTTCCCAGAAGGCAGGCGCCCTTAGAATATAACGTCGTGGAATCTAAGAAACTATGCAGGGTATTTCCCAAGTTGGGAATTTTCTTCGAAGGGCGTATAGTACTCGCCAAAAACAGTGATTTTTGCCAATCACATATAGGGTGAGTTTTTGGTACCGGATCGGTCGATAATTCCACTACTGTGGAAGACAGCAAGAAAAGTTGTATATAAAAGTTGTAGCCAAGGACGTGGTCCTTGCTCAGAAAAGATTTTGATTTATACAGGGTGATTCATAACTACGTGGTGTTTCAAACATGCATTTTTAAATAAGACACCCTATATATTATTACACGTTTAGATTCTACTAATGATTTGTATTGTAATATACAGGGTATTTCAAAAGTTATGACTAATTTTATATCCAAATGGATATCAAATGAACGTACTGTATATTGAAAATTAACGAATCAAAAACTATTTTTTTACATGGAAAGATAAAAAATATGATCTAGTCTCAACACAGGCAGACAGTGAGGCAGAATACAAAAACTAGATTTTATCTTTTGTTACTTTTGTAACCCCCCTATTCTATCATACCAAAAAATGTCTTTCAATAAGCTCTTTCATATTTCATATCATCTCATATACCTGCGTTCACCCATTTCCAAAATATTTTGATTTTTCTGCAAATTTTATATATACTTTATATTTGTGTACTCAAATTAATTTTATTTTATCTTGTCTTACTTAAAATTAAACATTTAAATACATAAAAAATTTTATGTGATTCAAATATGGGTAACTGTAACGACGTAGTGCAAAAATAACATTTATACGTAGTTTTCCCACAACCTTTAAATTTACTTCCACCAATAATCATAGAAAAACGTTTAAGGTACGAAAACGTGGCAGACAGCAAAACCCATGAAAACTTGTTAGGTATACAAAAAAAATAATGATCAATATGTTTATAACAAAATATAGGTACTAAACTGGTCACTATTCATAAAAAAAAAGCAAAACTGTTTTTTATCTAGTCTACCAAGACTACCCATCCTTCTGTATTTGTATATTACACGTTGTTGTGCTGTGAGAAAATAGTGAGAAATTATTAGGAAAGCAAGTAATAAGTGGCTGTATGTCATGCTTAAAATTTAATTTGTCTTTGAGATAAAAATGGGATGAGATAATAGTTTTGTGTAAAAAAACTCAAAGATTGCATTCCTATAAGTTGGATGTAGTAAGCCATCGTAAGGTATTCAGTTTTAATATTATATTATTATTATATAAAGGCGGCGCAACATTTGACTCCACGCGTCCCGGTATCCATATCTGCGTATGACAAGATTTCCTTCATCTGGTTCTGTCAAAGACACTACCTTCAGTCTCATAGCCTGAACGCGACTGAGGACTGAGGCAATCGCCGTGCACCATATCTCATGAGTGATGCTCGGGATGAGATGCGCGAACCCCCATAATTCTGGAGAGTTGCCCTACTGTATGTAACATGAATATACTGCGAGACAGTCTCCCTTTTCGTCATACCATATAAACGTTTACAAACATTTAGTAAACAAAGCGTGATCTATCAGTGGGACATCCTTGGGGCAGGCGCTTCAGCACACATTTTAACAGACCATTCGGTTCTCCACAGTGCAAGTTGGGGAACTGTGTTAGCCCTCCCGCAATTGGGGTAATGTGCCGCCCGTCGTGTCTATTATGGATTCGTATGGGGGTTACAGCAGGGTTGTATGGCGGGGTAGCAAATATACAGGGTGTAACTAAATCAGTGTAAAAATCTAAGGGGGTGATTCCTTATTGAAAGAAAGATAGGATCTTCCTTATAAAGAAACTTCATTGGAGCATCCCTTGTTATAAGATACAGCCCCCTAAATGGCGTACAGAGAATTTGTTTAACAATTTTTTTCGCATCAAGCACTAAAAAAGCTACAATAGTGAAATGAACCTGACATCTTCTACTACCAAAAAGACACTAAGCCAGTAATTTATTTGGTTTACCCCCTGGTTGTAAGGGGTGGAAAACGCAACCCCTAAAATTTATTTCCAATGCAACTTTTTGTCTTATTATTTATTTTCCATCTAAAATTTTGTTTCCGATAGCCTGCTTCTGAGTAAAAAATGTCCAAAACAAAAAAGTTCGCAGCAAAAATAATGTGGGTGTCCCACAACGATTAAGACAAGCAATATATCGGAACTGGGCAGTAGTAGCGAATTATAATTTTAAGGGTGTAGGTTAGAGCAAATGTAGTATCTGTTCCTATGATTGTGTCACCTAATAAGGTATTTGTTTTTGGTCAAGTGATGTCCGATTAAAATTTTTTTAATGGGACGCCTTGTATATTTGTTACTTTTTGTGTTCCTCCTGATAAAACAATTCCAACAAATTAGCACACTTGGGGTCTAAAGTGATTATTTCAAGAGTAATTCAAGAGCTACAGGTACTTACAGGATGCTACCACTACCATTGATTATAGCATGTACTCCTACCAGTTAAATTATTTTGGTGGTGTTTCATAATGGTAGTCGTACAGTCCTGTAGCTCTTGAATTAATGTTTAGACCCCAAGTGTGCTACTTTGTTGGAATTGTTTTATCGGGAGGAACACAAAAAGTCACATATATTCAGGGTGTCCTATTAAAAATTTTGAATCGGACGTCAGGTGACCAAAAACAAATACCTCATTGGGTGACACAATAATAAGAAAAGATACTACATTTGCTCTAATTTAAACCCTCAAAATCATAATTCGCTATTGCTGCCCAGTTCCGATATATTGCTTGTCTTAATCGTCGTGGGACACCCTGTACGATTACCATTTACAAATTTATTTCCGATAGCCTGTTTCATTCTAAAGAAAACTCTCTCTTCAACTTTTTGCCCAAAATAAACCAGTTCGCAGCAAAACATTATTTTACGGACAAGATACATATCGCCATAAAACGAAAATATTTTTGCTACGAACTGGTTTATTTCGGGCAAAAAATTCAAGAGACATTTTTTGTTTAGGATGAAATAGGCTATCGGAAATAATTTTTTAAATGGTATACAAATAAAATGACAAAAGCAACAACAAATAAATTTTAGGGGTTGCATTTTCCACCTATTACAACCATGGGGTAAACCAAATAAACTACTGGCTAAGTTTCTTTTTGGTAGTAGACAATGTAAGGTTAATTTCAATATTTTAACTTTTTTAGTGCTGTGAAAAAAATTGTTAAACAAGTGTTATGTACCCCCTTTAAGGGGCTGTATCTTAACAAGGGATGCTTCAATGAAGTTTCTTTATATGGAAGATTCTATCTTTTTTTCGATGAGGAATCACCCCCTTAAATGTTTTACACTTATTTAGTTACACCCCGTATATGTACAAATGTGCATTATGTAACGTATGCATGTGGAACGGGGGTCAGCGTCAGCGTAATTGAAACTGCGTCGGAATGTATTCCGATATGAAGGTATGTTTTGAACACTGTTTCCGCTGGAATTACTCCAAACGGCTCATGTCCAAAAGGATGTTGAGTAGTTGAATGGCGGATGTTTTCGTTGGGATAGCTTTGTTTGGTAATTTTGCGAAGTGGGTGTGCAGAAACAAAACTCGCTGAAACTAGGCCACAATTTATCGAAAAAGAAATATATATGAAAAATGCGTGGCTTCTCGAATTTTGTCGTGATGGATAGCTTATTAAATATCATGATAACGAGTAGCTTATTGCATTTCGTCGTGGTGGAGAATTTGTTGCTTTTTGCTATGATGGGTTAATTGTTGTATTTCGTGATGTATGGTAGATTCGAGTGGAGTATTCTGCCATGATATGTGGAATGTTGTATTCACCATTGGTGGGTAGATTGGGGCATTTCGATATACAGGGTGAGTCAAGCTCAACGCCTCGGACCCTTGTGACCAAGCGATACCACTTTTCGAAAAATTGACTTTGCAAGTGTATGTAGGTCGAGTTGGACTACATTTTAAAAATAATGACTTTTATACAGGGTGTCTAATAAAAGCGTGACATGTCAAAGTTATGTTTTTTTAATGGAATACCCTGTACATTATTACATATTTAGATTCCCGGGTGCATTTTAGTGTGACTTTATGTATCACACATGGGACTTTAAGCGAACCGTTTAGGTGCAAATCACAATTTTGGGTATAGGTAGATGTCAGAAAAAAATTGAATATCACAGCTATTATAAATCTTAGAGGGCTGTGACTTTGCCGTATTACTAAGCATGAAATTGTGTCAGCTTAGTTTAGACGGTCGAGTTCGAATTACATTTGTACTTGGAGAAATCGGTAGATCAATTAAGGAAACTTCAATCAAAGGTAACTTGATTTTTTCAAATGGGAATGCATAATTTTTTTATACGATCAAATGTGCAATTTGATAAGCTTTCTAATGATATGTGGTTGTAAATATCAATCTCTGGTAGTTTTGATTTAATTTCGAATTTTCGGTAAAACCGGTGTTTTTCAATTTTGCTACCTATAAGCAGCTTAGCAGGCCGTGAAATATAAACAAAAAACTGTTCAGATGGAACAGAAGAACTAACTTAGCAGATAGTTACGGACGAACTAGAGTAAAGGGACAAAATTATCAAAATGACTTACAACAAATCAATTCTAACCAGAAATAGCAGACATAACACATCTAAGGTCAAAAAGCAGCTGGAGTCCGACAGAAATGGGTATTTTTCACAGCATACCGGCTACTACAATATTCTAAAGATTGACGATTCACAAAACCATTGTGAATTTTGAAATGAAAAAAAATCTACCACGTAATGGCTCGCAGTTTAACAGCTTCAGAATAAAATTTTCACATTTCATGATTTAAAAAAATAGTAACCGATACCTCTGACTGGAGTTCTGCAAATTCTTCAATACTCATAAGCAAGATCGCCGAAAATGAAGAATACATTAAAAATCTGCTCAAATTATTAAACATAATTTATTTGGTAGAAAATTAAAATATGATTTGTCAGTATTCCTTTTCTTGCGACCATGCTAATAGATGCTGAAAAATTTAAGGGACGACAGTGAGAGGTATCATTATGTTTGACTTTGACGGAAATGACTACTGTTTTATACCATTAAATGTGAAATTGCGTTCTGAGGATATTAGACTGACGGCAACGATCGCTGAAAGTTTTTCTTTCATTTCAAAGTGTTTAGTGATTTTGGAAATTTTTAATCTCTAGTACATTGCAGTCGCTAGTAGGCTATAAAAATTATCCATTTCTGTCGTACTCCAGCTTCTCTTTAACCTTAGACATGTTACCGCCGTTGTTTCTGGTTAGAGTTGATTTGTTGTAGGGAATTTTTATAATCTTGTTCTTTTTCTCTAGTTCTGCTGGATCTTTTTGCTAAGTTAGTTGTTTTCTTCCATCTGAATACGATTTTGTTTATATTTCATGCCCTGCTAGTTTGTTTATAGGTAGGGAAATTGAAAAACACTGATTTGACTGAAATCTCGAAATTTAATAAAAACTACCATAGATTGATATTCACAACCTGATATAATTAGAAAGCCTATCAAATTGCACATTTGATCGTATAAAAAAAATTATGCATTCCCATTTGAAAACATCAAGTTACCTTTGATTGAAGTTTCCTTAATTGATCTACCGATTTCTCCAAGTACAAATGTAATTCGAACTCGACCGTCTAGACTAAGCTGACACATTTAATGCTTAGTAACACGGCAAAGCCACAGCCCTCTAAGATTTATAATAGCTGCGATATTCAATTTTTTTCTGACATCTACCTATACCCAAAATTGTGATTTGCACCTGAACGGTTCGCTTAAAGTCCCATGTGTGATACATAAAGTCACACTAAAATGCACCCAGGAATCTAAATATGTAATAATATACAGGGTGTTCCATTTAAAAAAACATAACTTTGATATGTCACGTTTTTATTAGACACCCTGTATAAAAGTCATTACTTTTTAGATGTAGCCCTACTCGACCTACATACACTCGAAAAGTCGATTTTTCGAAAAGAGGTATCGTTTGGTCACAAGAGTCCGAGGCGTTGAGCTTGACTCACCCTGTATGTAGATTGTTGTATTTCGTCATTGTGGGTGGCTTATTGAATTTCGTGATTAGCTTTTTACATTTCGTCATGATGGGTAGGTTGTTGTATTTCGTCGTGGTGGGCAGCTTATTGAATTTTTTGATAACGGGTAGATTGTCGCATTTCGTTATGATGGGCAGGTTGTTGTATTTCGTCGTGGTGGGTAGCTTATTGAATTTCGTGATAACGGGTGGCTTGTCGCATTTCGTTATGGTGGGTTGACTGGTGCATTTTGACATGATAGATCGATTGTTGTATTACGTCATGGTGGGTAGCTTATTGTATTTCGGGATATTGGTTAGTTTGACGGATTTCGTCATGATGCGTAAATTGTTGCATTACAGCTTGATTGTATCGATCATTATATTTCGCCATAGTGGGTAGTTTTTTGTATTTCAACGAGGTGGCTAGGTTATGTTAAATAGTAACGATGATTGTAACGTGTAAATGATCCTAATTTCCGCACCGGCGGCGTCTCACCCTTCTCCCCGTCGTTCGAGATGGTCTTCAGGTCCACGAAGTGGGTTCCGATCACGGTCGGCTTCACCGGGTCGTCGTCCCTCAATTGGATCTTGATCCTTTGGCAGAGCGGGGGGAACATCTCGCTGAACACCAGCTGCTCGTTCCACACGGGCGCGTAGCTGTGCTTTTTCACGCTCGTTTTACCCTAAAACAGAAAAATATACAATCAGTTCTATAGCAAAGAGTAGCAGTTAACGATTTAGTACTTGATGCGTCACTCTTTTGTCTTTCAAACAAATTGAGTCCATTTTATTATTTTCCCATTGCATGAGCTATAGTTTGAAGTCCCCTTGCAATCAAACAATCGCCCTACCGCCTGCAAAAAAGCATGAAGCTATAGCCTGAAATACCCTTGCAACCAGATCATCGCCCACTCGCCCGCAAAAGAAATCCAACACAAAAACTCTCGTAAATAGTTGCTTGTGTCTCTCTCCTTAGGATCTAGGAGCAGATTTTATATTCTAAGCTTTTTTATCATTACTATGCTGCCACTGAAACGATTTTTCAAAAATAGACACGTTTTCCCGAGCCTTTTCCATTCTCGCCGCGGCAGTAAATTCTGTATCAAAATTTTGTTAAAATTAGTTCAATAACTTTCGCTTTACGCAATATACATAGAACGAAATAAAGCAAAACTCGTATGTATACATATGTATACATCATAAAATTGGTTCGGTAGTAGACAAGACAATGTTCAGATGGACCTAAAAAGTGCCGCTAGGTATTTCTTCCACAGGTCAATGGACAAACTATTATGAATACAACATATTTTTCAGTTTTACAACACCCCACCCCCCTACCGCCCCAGTTTCACTCCCAACCAAACAAAAGTAGAAAATAATCAGGAACCCCTAAAACGCCTAAAAATACAGTTTGATTTGTTTTTATATTTTTAGTTTTTTTTATTATTATAGTGCCGCCAAGTTAAGTCCCTTGGTTTCTACAATAAGCAAGGCAATGTTTAGATCACCGACGATAAACCGAGTACTCGGTTTATCGTCGGTGGTTTAGATGGACCTGAAAAAGTGTATTATGCCGCTAGGTTTTTCTTTCTTGCATTGTAGGAGTTTTTTTAAGAGAAAGGTTATAAAAATATAGGAGTTTCTTTTGAGGCATGGTTATAAGCTACTTATATTAATGACAAAATCATGATTTTTAATAAAAATTCTCGAATTTGGATTTTTTCGAATAAAAGTCGAATATTTTCAAAACCTGAAAGTGGAATATGCTGAGAAAAAACACGCATTTTTCTGTTGTCTTTGTTACGTCAGTTTTTTTTGGACCATGACCATTTACCCTTACCACAATCCAATAATACCATAATCTAGAATAAGTGTTTCTGATGCAAAATTGAAGGTGCTTACTGTCAGACCCGCAAAAGATACTTGGACGTAAGGGTTGACCAAGTCACTCAGTTCTCCTGTGAATGCTTTCTTGACATTCGCCATCAGAGAAGAATTCATCTTTGGCAGACCATCCGCTCTGTAGATCTTCACGATGAATCTGGCCCTTTGTCTGTCTGTTGGTACACCGTCAGGCAACAGCAGATTTCTGGAAGAGTAACATACACTTACTCAAATATTAAATTTAAAAACAACGAAAATATGCAATTTTCGAAAATAATTCCATGCCTTGATCTGATTGAAATTCTGTAATACTTCACCATTAATATATTGGCGTGTTGTAAGAGAGTGAGATCTACCGAACGTTATTTTAAAACACCATCGCACCAATGTGAATGGAAAAGTCCTTTTGTAACAATTTGGCATCAGACATCAACTCAAAAACAACTATAAAAATCTTCACATCATCTGCAAATATAAAAATTCCACTATCGACTGCACTCGCTAGATCGTAAATCAATACGTTAACCAATAACGGGCCTAAATGAGAGCCTTGCGGTACTCCGGAGGATACGATGATATTGCCTGATGTATATCCAGCATGTTTGACCATATGAGAACTGTCAGCGTTGTCGGAGGATTGGGTAAATAATAATAATAATAATAATAATATTTATTCTCTAAAGGACAATTTTTACAAATCATATTAGAGTAGTCATAAAATTTTAAAGTGGACAAAACAACAAAACAAACAATACAACAATATTATTCCTATCAAGTATGAAATTTTAGCGGTCTAAGAATTCTTCAATAGTGTAGAAACAATGTTCTAATAAAAAAGACTTTACAAATTTAACAAATAAATTCAGGTTACGGCTTGATTTACAACTCGCAGGTAATGCATTATATAATTTTATCCCTAGACAATCAGGTGCATTATTTCCTATTTTGTATTTCCGATATGGTACGTATATATTGTTTTTTTGCCGCGTATTCTGATTATGGATATCACTGATTGTATTATACTTCCCTATATTTTTAAAGACATACACACACATTTCTAAAATTAACAAACAAGGCAATGGTAAAATAGAGAATTTCTTAAATGTATTTCTGCAGGACTGGCTTCGAGATAAACCTATCATACATCGTAGTATCCTTTTCTGAGCCACGAATACATCATTTGACAATGCACTCATACCCCAGAAACACACACCATATCGCAACCTGCTTCCTACATGGGCGTGATAAATAAATCGCCTATGTATCGACTCATCCAATCCTATACTTTTTCAGTTGGCGATAAATCGGGTGATCGTGCAGGCCACGGGAGTAACCTGACCTCAGCTTCCTGTAGGAACCTCATCGATACCCTTGAAATATGAGGACGTGCTGGAAGAAACCCTCTCCGAGGCCTCGGACATAATGGAACGGCACCTGATTCACATAATATTGTGCAGTCATTGAGCCACGAATCACAAGTAAAGGTAAACTTGCTATTGACAAACTATCAAACCAATAGAACGGTGTACACGGCGCTCAACAGCAAACTGGAGATCACGTCGTTCACCCCGTCATCGTCTTACGCATTGGCGTCCGTCATGTGCCCCCAGACAAAACTTGAACTCGTCGGAGAAGGCCGTCTGATGCCACTCGGCATGCCATTGCCGGCGTTCTTGGCATCAATCTAACCGTTGGCGACACCATGCGGACGAGCCTCCCTGTGGCTGCACCTCAAGTGTCAGCAACAGCTTGAGTGGATTGCATTCTGTCTCGAAGGGTAGTACTCGTAGATGATCTTGCCGGTCTGCAGTTCTTCTACGTGCTCCAGAACCTCTAGCTCGCTGCATTCGCCCTTCTACGGTCCATGTGCGCCATGCTGCTACAGCTGTAACCACCCTACATCCCATGGTTACAGCAATTGCTCTGAAACAAGTACCACGTTCTCGTTGGCCTAGATTGTGACCCCGTTCAAAGGGTTTAACTGCGTAAACTGGGTCTTCTAAGCTGCATCTTTACACAACCAATTCATCTCTTTTACACGACCAACTGGCCTCTCGCCACATTTGCAATCGATATCATCTTTTTTGAATCGACAAAAAGCCATGCTTTGTTTTTACATGCCTCGAGTTTTTTAGATGTGCCATATAGGTAAATAGCGACTGAATAAACAAAAATTGTTACATTTGTACCAGAGATGGTACTGCCAACCTGTGTACAAAGTTTGAATGCAAATATCCCTTTTACTTCCCACACCGATAGGTGAGGGGAGTATTGAAATCGCGAAAATGTTCGATTTTGAGATAATACACTTTTTGGGCGATTTATGATGTCTACATACGAAAATCCACGTCACTCATTTCCGTCGGTCTGTCTGTCGGTCTGTCTGTACGCGTTTTTCTAGCCTCGTAATCTTAGTAACCGCTGCATGGATTGTGATGAAATTTGGGTAGTGATATGTTGTCGTAGTAGGTAATGTTCCTATAATTTTGAAAATCGGTGCATGAGCGGCGGAGTAATTAGCAAAAAACAAAAAAAATTAAATATTTCTTAAACTTCGTTTTTAGGCCTTTTAGGGGTTCTTGATCATTTTCTACTTTTTTTTTGGGTGGGGGTGAAATTGGGGTGGATGGGGGTGGGGGGTTGAAAAGCTGAAAAATTTGTTGTATTCATAATGGGCTATCCAATGACCTGTGAAGGAAGATGTAGCGACATAAATAACTTTTTTAGGTCCATCCGAACGTTGCCTTGCCGACTACAGAAACCAAAGGACTTAGAATTTTTTCTGGTGTAAACATACGAGTATTGCTTTAGATCCTTCTGAATTATGTAACGAGGCAACTATTGAAGATTTTAATGAAATTTTGACACAGTATTACTACCGTGGTGAGGTTGGAAATTGCGTATGGTTTTTATAAATCGTGCCAGTGGCGGCGCAGCAAAAATATGAAAACAGCTCAGATTTCGTTTTTAAGCGTTTTAGAGGTTCCTGGTCATTTTCTACCTTTTTGGGTGGAAGTGAAATTGGGGTGGTTGGAGAGGGGTGTTGCATTCATAATAGGAGGTCCACTAATCTGTGAAAGAAAGACCTAGCGTCCTAATACACTTTTTTAGGTCCATCCGAACATTGTCTTGCTTACTACAGAAGCCAAGGGAATTTTTTGATGTACGCATAGAACTATTGCTTCTAATTGTTCTGTATTGTGTAACATGGAAACTATTGAACTGATTTTAATGGAATTTTTACACAGTGTGGAAAACGTTTATGATTTTTAGAAATCGTGTCAGTGGCGGCGCAGCAATAATAAAAAATCTAAAAATATAAAAACTTCGTTTTTAGGCCGTTTAGAGGCTCCTGATCGTGTTTAATTTTTTTTGAGTGGGAGTGGAATTTGGGTGGTTGGGGGGTGTTGTGTCTCAGACTATAGGTTCATGCTATGGATAAATAATAAGGTGGTAACACTGTAATGTGTGGGAAGAAGGGAGTCAATAAACTTGACTCCATTTTTTTCTAGGTGTTCGAATTTCACTTGCGAGTAGTATATAAAGAATTAGAAGCTTGACGTGCTTTGAAATTGAAACGGTTTTGTCCCTCATTTGCTCTGTTCATTCTTCAAACGACCCAAAGTCATGGACGTTACAGCTACAAATATATCTATTGATAAGCATTCAAACCAGATACTGATATCTCTCAAAAACGAAACTCGCTTCTGCTACCATAAACTAGACAGATACACCTCAATCATATACGCATACGTACAAAGTTATAATCGATGCCATATAACAATAGAAACAAAACCTATTGTTTTGCGCTCAGCACCTTCTGATAGATGCGTCAAGCCTTATCAGATAACATATTATATGTGCCTGTTCTATCTACCTGAAACAAACACAACTTCTCCAAAGTTGAATCAGATGGACAAACTACCTTGTACAATATGTATAATAGGCAAAGTTTCTAGCTTGTCATAATCGTCCTTAGCGATGAAGGCAAGGCGCTCCTGAGAAGCTAGAATTCGATGCTAGGCTGCTATACATTAAGGGATTAGAAAGTAGACACGACGTTCTCAAGTTGCTTCTTAGCGAAGTTGGTGTCTGAGGGTATTAAGAAGCTGTTCGCAATTATAGTACGAGTCTCCTTCTCTCTTGAAGGATACACCATAGTATTCCAAGCAGAAATAAACGTGAGTTCAGCTTTACGAAATATAGGGGTGAAATATGTGGAACAGGTGTTAATGTGAGGTTAGGATTTTGATTCTCACGCAGAACACGAAACCTGTCTACTATAACGATAACTTTTAGGACCAAAACAAACGTAACTTCACTTATGTTACGTATAGATTATGACCAGTTATGAACCGTAATGACGGATCAGCCAATATATTATTTTGGTACAACATATAGTAAACATTTTGTAGATACAGAATCGCGTATATTAGAAAATATAATGCTGTAACATCCTGCATATAACATTGCTTATTTGTATTGTTGTTGATGTTTCGTTGAAAATGTTAGGTTAGATTTTTGATGTGTAAACGTCATCGGATCATCTGGAATTTTCGAGACTGACGGATGGGTACTCTAGAACACTCTAGAGTGTCATCTGAATGTCACGAATTTTCTAGATGGTTCGATGAAGTATATAAGGCGCCACGAGTAGCGTGGCAGTAGTTCAGTTGAGTTCTAGTTGAGATAAGGTTAAGAGATATTGTATTGAGTTGTGAAGTAAAACATTGAAAGTTACGTCCAGTTTGATTCCCTGGGTGAAGAAAAAGAGGCCGTCGTGACACTACTAAAGAGTTCTTTGGCACTCGATTATATAAATAAATTTGCTCCCGAATATGCACTTATCTCAAAAATGGTATTTTTGCAGTTACGTTACTACGTTACGTTACTACGTTATGTTGACTCGGCATAAAATGGACTGCGGCATAGGCAGCCCAATTGAGTAGAAAACAGAACACTCATTATTAATGAATATTATACAACAATTTACTTCTCACGCCGATTGGTGAGGGAAGTATAGTGATCGCGAAAATTTTCTATAGGCTCTTTTGGCGTTTTATATCTATAGAGGCTCTGAGAGGCAGGCTGCATTGAAAGCATTGAGTGCGTGTAGGTTCTCATCAAGGCTCGTTCTGTAATGTAGAAAGGTCTTGGATGACATTTCGGGAAGACATCAGATGTCACTTATGTGGCTGAAATTTGCGGTAATGAAACGGCGGAAGCGATTGCAAAGCGCAGGTCTAAGAATAATTCCCTGAATCCTAGATCAGCTATGCGGCTGGCAGCAGGTACCATTAGAAGGCAAACAGAGATGTAGTTGCAAAATCAACATCTTATGAGATGGAGAGGAATCTGTGGATATCTCCGTCAAACTAGACAACTTATTTAAGGACTTCTGGCCAAGGTGGGGCAGTTCTGTCTCATACTGGCTAAGTTACTTGTAGGCCTGCCACCGACCAGACGTTATCCATGAGAGTTCGTCTAAAATTAACTACTAGGTACTTTCAACATATTTTGAACTTATTCACTCTTGCTGTAGTAGCAAAGCACATTCATAATTTTCCATTGATGCTTGGCTCTAGGTCTCTTCTTCAAGCATTTAAGTTTGTTTTAGCAGTAATAAACAGTTGACAGTCAGAAAAAGTAAAACAATGCTTTTGTGACAGGTTGGAAGAAATTCAAAGGTACTTTCACCACTTTCAAAAATTATCCACTCCACTCTAGGATACAGAGCTGAAACAAATCCTTTTCAAAAATATTTAAATCATAAATCACAAATCATTATAATTTCGAAAAACTCTATAAATCTTAAGTCCTTTTGAGGAGAGAAATTGACTTAAATCAGAAATGATAATATGGATTTAACCTTTTTGACTTGATTTAAATCATTTATTATGATTTAAATCGTTTTGGAATTGTAAATTATTTTGATGATTCAAAATCCTTCCGCAAACATCATTCCCTACTAGTCCTTCTAGACGAGCTTGAGAATAAATTATAACTGAAGACAAAACATTATTCTACAAATAAGTTATAGCGAAGTAAAACTAACAAAACATAAATAAATAACCAAAGTAACACCATTTAAAAAATATAGGTCAGGTAACATTGCCATAACAGGTAACAGATAGGTAACAACTTGGTACTAAGTAAGTACTTACTACCTATACCCAGTAAAATGATTTTAAAACATAAAGAGATTTAAATCAGCAAGTACTTTTAAATAATGAGCAAATTCTTTTAAATCAATAAAATATTTAAAATCATTTGGAAATTATTTAAAATCATAAAATGCTTTAAAATCGTTTATACTGAATAGCGAATTATTTTAAATCTATTTGTCAAATCTCTTTGTTGAAAAATATTTAAATCACAAATCATAAATCACTAAGCTGGAAAAAAATTTTAAATCGAATGAATTAAATAAAAAAATGATCTAAATCAAAAAAAGATTTAAATCATTGTTAAAGTTTTAGCTTTGCTAGGATAGCAAAGCACATTAATATTTTTCATTTATGTTTGGCTCTAGGTTTCTTCTCAAAGCTTCGCAAATTTAAATTTGTTTTAGCGGTAATAGACAGTTGGTAAAAAAATAAAACCACACTTTTGTGTCAGGTTGATAGAAAATTTGATAAAAGTTCAAATTTTCTATCCCTTTGTCGAGTTAGTGAAGATATATTTTCTTATTTATTTCTTTGTTTGCGAGTTTACTATTTAGGATTCATCAATTCACGATTCATATTGATTGATCTGCCATCTACGTTCACCATTTCTCAAAAGAAGGTGCTCTCTCACCATTTTTTAGATTCCTCACTCCTGGCTATTCCAAAGCACATGGCCATAATTTCTTACATAACATAATTGTAGATGTAGAGAGTTATTGCACTAGTGGTACATGTATATCTTTTTTGAAAGCCTATGACGCGCTGTAGAAGCGCTATGAGAGGAATAGTGTCGGTGCACGTTAGATTTGAAACGCTGCAGGTTTGTAGCCGTCGGGAAACAAATTCCCCGGCAACTCATTCCAAGTCCAAGTTCTCCAAACAAACGAATGCTGGAAGAGACTGGTTCGTGGAGGCGGGACCTCGATCTGGTAAGGATGAGGTCGCAGAGCTTCTGTAGTAATCCTCGTTCGGACGGTGTTATTGTCTGGGGAGCTCACTGAAACATCTTCCGTGATAGATTCTGTAAAACAGGGACAGGTCAGCCACCCTTCTTCGATGTACGAGGCTGCGGAGGTTCTTTATGAGGCACACGTATCGATTAGTCCAATTGCTCTCTTCTGAGTAGTGTCCAGAGGCTTCAGAGGGTGCTTCGGACCGCATCTACACACATGGGAGCAATACTCCAATGATGGCCGGATCTGCGTCTTGTAGAGCAGCAGTAGTTGCTCTGGTGTATACAGCTTTCTGCAGCCGAACAAAACTCCAAGCTTCTGGTATGCCGTTTTGGCAATACTGACGACGTGGCCGTGCTAGGACATGTTATTGTTGATGTTGATCCTCAAAAGCTTGATGATGATGGTGACTCGAGTATTGGGTGACTCTCAATTTCCACAGTTGGTAAGCCAACGTGAGGCTTCTTCGTCAGTATTCAGTATGCTCTGCCTATGGCAGATATCTTCCAGACTAATATGCAATTGAAACTTTTCATTCGGCATATTCTCGATTGATCGGATACCAATTTCGTTAAATTGGAAACCGTTTTAAAGGGCGGAAAGTCAAATACGTGATTCAAAAACGAATGAAAAATGAGACGTACCAGACAAGTTGGGATTTTTATATGGTATATTATCAGAAAAGACATTTGTATCGTTACTACTTTTTGACATATCAATTACAGTAATGGCGGTCTGGCGCCTGGAATATTGACAACGGGAAAGACTGATTGAGCTAAGCAAGTACGTGGTATTGTGTACTTTGTGTCGAGTTCAAAATCGATTCTAATCAAACAGACAGCATTGCCAACGGTTTATTTAAAGTACCGCAGAGATTTTTTTCGTAACTGAGTAGTTGCAAAGGAAGGCCTAAGTACCAGACTGCTATGAGGAGGTTGGGTTAGGGAAAATTTGTTGGCGCTGGACCAACAATAAATCGATAATAATAAGTAACAATACAATAAATGCATCTCCTGGAAGTCTGTTCCAAGACTGGACATCGAGAAAGTATTCAAGTTCACCGTAAATACCTAAAATCGTTATCTGGCTACCTATCAGGATGAAAACTCGTATCGTGTATAGTTTGAAGGTGCTAATTTGCCGTTGTTGTGAGTTTTAGCCTCGAGTAAATAGGATCAAAAATTTGCAGGCCCTCAGATATTGAAGGTCAGCCTAACTACCTAAAATCGTTATTTTGCTTCCTATCAGGACAAAAACTCGTCTCGTCCATAGTTTGAGGGTGCTAACTTCAAATCCTGCTGTTGCATTGAGTCTCAGCCTCAGGTAAAGAAGATCAAAAATGTTCAGACAATCGGATGTTCAAGTTCACTCTAAATACCTAAAATCGTTATTTGGCTTCCTATCAAGACGAAAACTCGTATGGTTTATAGTTTGAAGTTGCGGCCGTTGTTTTAAGGTTAAGCCTCAGGTAAAGGAGATCAAAAACTCTTCAAGTTCACCCTAAATATCTAAAATCGTTATCTCACTTCCTATCAGGACTTTTTTAAGTATATAACTGGAAGTTAGTGATCATAAGATCGCAGTGTTCTTTAAGATACAGACATTAGTCTATTAGGAGCCCTATACTAGTTTAATGATCTTAGAAGTCGTAAAAAAAGATAAACTTTCAGTTTTATGGTGAGAGTTGGAACTTTCGAAAATTGTCGAATCTGAATGCTTGATGAGTACCTATTTTATCATTAAGGTAAAAATGCTCATTCGTGAGCCGTGATTATTCATGATT
This sequence comes from Callosobruchus maculatus, assembly GCA_951848785.1. Taxonomy (NCBI): domain Eukaryota; kingdom Metazoa; phylum Arthropoda; class Insecta; order Coleoptera; family Chrysomelidae; genus Callosobruchus; species Callosobruchus maculatus. The sequence goes on from CATOUR010000056.1 coordinate 15,308,951, forward strand.
GTGTTGGGTACTTACGCTTCGATGTCGTCTTCATCCTTTTCGCTTTTGGGTGGTACCTTAACCGTATCTCCTTTTCCTATCACACTAATATCACATTTCAAATAGCCCTTGGGTCCTCCAGCGATGTCGTCTGGATCTGTCAGCAGAGCCCATTTGTGGTAGAACTGGTGGTCTAAAGAGAAATAAATTTTACTCGGAGCCTTTTATAATGTCTCTACTCATAAACTAACGCCAGTTCTTCGCATCTTATCATATGAATAAAAAGGACAAATAACTACCAACATCAAAATCGTTGATAAAAAATACAGTAATATAATATTCCAAAACGAATCCGTAAAACTCTAAAGAATGAATGCTGGCTTCGAATTATAAATATAAAAGGTTCTTGGTCTTTTCATTTTTCATGTGCGACCAATAGCTTCCACTCTACAGTGCGCCAAAGTTAGGGGATGATTAGTAATTTTCACCAAAATCAACTTTTGATAGCGTTTCTCCACTTAATCTGCGATAAAATTCTGATATTAGTAAAAATCACAAACCAACCTCTAACTTTGGCGCACTGTGGAATGAATCTCACAAAATTTCATTTCTTTCCCACCTTTTGCGCTCAAAAGCCTTATTTAGGACATAACGATTGGCCAAAAGGTGGACCACATGTTTCAATTATTATTCTCTCTAAAAAACTTCAAGCGTAGATTTCTCTGTAACAAATGCGAATTTAAGAATAATTCTTTTTGATATCGATTCCACATTCTGAAGCCTAACAGCGATTTCTTTTTTTCGCGGTTCATCCTGGGACATTTTGTAAATATCTATGATAGTCTGGCTAGGACTAAAATTTTTTAGTATGACTGCTGTGTCATCTTTTTTCTAAACCCTGACGACAACGTGGCGTTTGTTCATAAATGTTGCTATGATTAGTGGATACCTCCTTGTTAACCAAATTCTGGCTACGAAAAACATATATGGATATCCAGGAAATTATAAGTACAATAACTGGCATATACAGGGTGAGTTTTTAGTACCGGCTCTGTCGATAAACTCCACTACTATAGAGGATAGCGAAAAAAAGTTGTACATAATAGTTGTAGCCACGGATATGTTCCTTGCTTAGAAAACATTTTGATTTATACAGGGTGATCCATAACTACGTGGTGATGGAAATATGCATTTTTTTAAATGGGACGCCCTATATATTACTCCTTATTCAAATTCTGCTAATGATTTCCGTTCTTCCAATATTGGGCATTGTTACATTATACAGTGTATTTCAAAAGTTATGATCATTTTTATATCCAAATCGCTGTTAAACGAAAACGTACTGTATATCAAAGAGTAATTAATAAAACATGATTTTTTACATGAAACGATTAAAAATATCCTCTAGTTTCAAAATCGGCTGTAAAAAAGCCCGCGAAGCATATTCGTATACAGGGTGATGTAGAATGCAAAATCCAGATTTTCTCTTTTTTTTAGATGTAACCCCGGGTGTAACCACTCCGGTAACCCCAAATATTTTATTATACCAAAGAATTGCTTTTAATATGGTCTTTCTTCTTTATATAGCACTTGTTATGGCTGCGAACAACTAAATTATAAGGTCATGATAGTATTTGATGAAGTCAAAACCCTAAATCATCGAGATAATAAAGTCAAGTATGCTGAGGAAACAATTTTGTAGGCGTGATGCATAATTATCAAGCAGATTTATCAGGTAGGCTTTCAAAAATTGACGGCTCCTGCTCAATAATTCCGTACAGTGTGAAAAACTAGCTTTAAAAATCAATTTTCCATTGAGGGTATTCAGGAGAATCTTTGAGAAATTGCCTACTTGCCTCTAGAATATATCAACTATGAACAGCAATATCCAGAACGGAGGTACTTTAAAACCAATGCGCTTGAAAGATTGAGGAATCGTTTTATTTGGACTATGTCGTTTAATATTTCATAGCCTACCTGATAGATCTGCTTGATAATTATACATGACGTCTATAAAATTGTTTCCTCGGCACACTTGACCTACATTATCTAGTTAATTCAGCGTTTTAACTTGATCAAGTGCTATTATGGCTTTATATTTTAGTTGTTTGTTAAGCAAAAATAAAATCTGATAATATTTTCTCAAAATAAGTAAATTTTAGTAAACAAATAGAAGGTATATTTGAAATCTGCAGAAAAATCGAAATATCTCAGAAACTAATGAATGCAGCCATAACAAGTGCTACACAAAGATGAAAGAGCATATTAAGAGCAAATCTGTGGTATAATAAAATATTGGGGGTTACGTTTAAAAAAAGAGAGAAAACCTAGATTTGGCATCTACATCACCCTGTAAACAAATATGCGTCGCGGGCTTTTTTTATAGCCGATTTTAAGACTAGAGAACATTTTTATTCATCCGTGTAAAGAAATGATTTTTGATTCATCACTTTTTGATATACAGTACGTTCATTTGACAGCGATCTGGATTTAAAAATGGTCATAACTCTTGAAATACTCTGTATAATGTAACAATACCTATATTGTAAGAACGGAAATCATTAGTAGAATTTGAATAAGGAATAATATGTAGAGTCTCTCATTTAGAAAAATGCATGTTTGCATCACCACGTAGTTATGGATCTCCCTCTATAAATCTAAACATTTTCTGAGCAAGGAGCATATCCGTGGCTACAACTTTTATATACAACTTTTTTCGCTAATTCCTACAGTGGTGAATTTTCGACCGTGCTACTAAAAACTCACCCTATATTTAAAAAGGAGTAATTTTTGTGCACTTAGAACTCCTGTTTTTTATGGCCAGCCTCCCGCAAAAGCTGAAAGCCTATATAGCGGCGTAGAAGCGCTGCGAAAGATAAGTATCGGTACACGTTAGATTTGAAACGCTGCAAGTTGTAGCTGTCGAGAAACAAATTCCCCGGCAGCTCATTCCACAGCGGCAAAGTTCTGCTAAAGAAGCAATGCTGGGGGAGACTGGTTCGGGGAGTAAGAACCTCGACCTGGTAAGGATGAGCTCGCAGAGCCCCTTTAGTGTTCCTCGTTCGGACGGCCTTCGGTGTTATTATCTAGGAGAACTCACTCAAACGTCTTAAGTGATAGATTCTGTAAAACAGGGACAGGTCAGCCACCCTTCTTTGATGTTCAAGGCTGTGGAGGTCCTTTGTGAGGTTTGACGTATCGACTAGTCTAACTGCTCTCTTCTGGATGGTGTCCAGAAGCTTTATAGAGTGCTTCGGAGCACATCCCCACACATGAGAGCAATAGTCCAGCGATGGTCGGATCTGTGTCTTGTAGAGCAGCAGTAGTTGCTCTGCTGTATACAGCTTCCTACAGCGGAACAAAACTCCAAGCTTCTGTGATGCCGTATTGTGACTGAACATGTTATTGTTGATGTTGACCCCCTAGAGCTTGACGGAAGGTTACTCGACTATTGGATGACCTTCCACTTTCCACAGTTTGTAAGCCAACGTGAGACTTCTTTGTCAGCGTTGTTGCCTGAGTTTTCTGTACGTTAAACTGTACTTTATTTACTAATCCCCACTCGACAATTGTTTTGATATCTACGTTGTATTATTTTTATGCATTTAACATTTAATTATTACTTCATCATTTCCTGTTTATAGTACACATACATTTCAGCTAGATCCACTTACATAACCTGCATTTGATTAACACAATTGGTTCTTATATTTTTTTAATTGAACTACAATAATGTAGGTCGCATGCAAAAGAATCAGCTGAAGGACGGCTGTAGCGTTTAGATGCAGCGATAAGCTTTGTATTTGCATACCTAATGTGCACAATTTACCCCACTAAGCAGTTTTTGATTGTCGTTGTGTAACGTGAAAGGGGGTAATATGTAACAAAAAAAAAATACGTGCAACAGATGTAGATAAGCATTTCCGATGCTAAGTAGCTAGCCCCACCTTATACTAACGTGCGTTATGTCATTAAATTTTCAAGACACCTTTTTCATTTGATTGCGTAAACTTGACATTACGAATTACGCAGTACACAAGACAGAAAACGTGGTATGGTATTTTGCTTAATGTGTGCTGAACATGAAGATTTTTCAAATGGATGTAAAGTGATACACAAACAGTATTAAACACTATACAGGGTGTCCCTGAATTTGATTGACCGTGATATTCGCGTAACAAAAAAAAATCAAACGAAAACTGAGTGGAACTTTTAAAAGTACTATAGGCTCTATTATTCCATGCTTTTAAAGCGTTATTTTTGTACTTCAATTTAACTTTTGTTTTTATTATAGCACCAAATAGTTTTTGCTTGCATTACCTTTGATTTTATATGCAACCTTTTTTCGTAAAATCATAATCATAACATAAAATAAGAATCTGCTTGACGCAAAAAACGGATAAAAATAAAACTTTTGGGTTTTTAAGGGTACTGAATGACCTATAATACATGCTTTCGAAGACAAATTTTTATTTGTATGCTATTTTATTACGAAAATATTATACGCCTCAAACAAATGCTCATTTTGTTTACCTTATGAACGAAAAAGATGGGTATTTGGAAAAAAGTGGGGGGTACGTTTTAAGGGTTGAAGTAAAAAAATGTTCCGAAAGCATAGTATGGTAGGTAATTCGGTACCCTTGCAAGACCCATTTAGTTTTCTTCTTTATCTGTTTTTCTTACGAAAATATTACGCCTCAATCATTTATTGCATGCTTACGGCATAATTTTTGTAGTACTTCATTGTCCAAAATACTTATTCACAAGAAAAACATCAATTTTTAATTAATTTCCAACACTAGTCAACCGTTTATTTCGAAAACTAAACTAGATTTAATAGGAAAAATGAAAATGAAGATTGTATAATTGTATCACTCAAAACTGCACAGTTAGCCAATATTGTTTTTAATAAATCTGACAGACGTTTGTCAAAATTTTGCTGTATTTAGTGGTTTACAAGTTTTGCTGCGTTTATTTGAGCTAAAAATGCCTGCTGTTAGTTGTTCCCAAACAGCGGCCACTATGGTAGCGTTGATTCAAAACGGAAGAAGTGAGCGATATGTTGCCCAACGTTATCATCCTGTATCAAATAGCATTCTGCACCGTATTTATACACGTTTTTGGGAAACTGGATGTTACAGTAGATGACTTGGCACTGGCCCCCAACGAAGGACTAAGGTCGGTTGCACACACGGCGGACAAGTGACCGTCAACGCCAATTCTGCAGTGGCGCTTTAAAGTAGATGAGAGCTTACACATTAGACGAAAAAAAAAACGATCGGTAAATTTGCCGTTGGCGGTAGCGGTGCTACCGCCAACTGCCACTGGAGCCGACGTTATTTTACCGTCGATGTCCACATAGTGGCCCACGTAGCCAATTGAACGATTGCACACACAGCGTTTATTCTACCGTCAGCTTAGTTTATTTCGCTGTGGTTAGAAGATTTGACTTTGACTGAAAAATAAAGAGATCGTTTTTAGTTAAAATAAATAGCAGCACGATGAGTGACCTGGATATAGATGATAATGATATTTTAATTTCATTAGTCGAAGAAAAACCTGCCTTGTGGGAAAAACGCTTAACACATTCAAAGACCGAGATGCCACGAGAAACGCTTGGCGTGAAGTTTGTCAAAGCTTGCGCAATAAATTTGGTGAATTGGCTAAAAAAGAGAGAATAACTGCGTTTGGTAAGTACCTAGAGTTTTCGGCTCCGCCTTTTCACAGTAACATAACCTCGTAAAACTTTTGTGTCGACTTGATCATTAGGGTAGGTCGAAATGTTTTTTTATACAATCAATACACCTTAGCGCGTGAAAGCTGTGTACCTGCTTTATGAAATAAACTCAAAAAAAAAGCTGAGGTCGGTACTCAAATATGCCACCGGGCCTCAGGACTCCTCAACAAACCAAAAAAATCAAAATACCTCTGTCAAATTTCTTTTTGCTCATTTCATCTGCTGGAACGTGTTATAAGTTGAAAATCAGTTGGAATTACTATTTTCATATAAACAACGCACAACGGCGTGTACAGAGGCGAGGACCGCCGTGTCTGCAAGCCAAGGAAATTCTATGGACGGCGACGGTCAATGGGCCTATACCGTGATCTCAAATTGATCAATTTATTTACTGCGGTATTATTTTTGATGATACTTAGGACCGTTTACTGTAAAAAGTCAGCAGAAAACTTGATCCAAATGAGAATAACACTAAAAAGAAAATTGTACTGTAATTTGAAATAGCCTATGATGACGTCACCTGTAGGGAACCAATGAGAAGCGTCCTTTCTGTAGGGAACCAATGAGAAGCGTCCTTTCGTGGTCCGATGACTATGAGCGGATACTATTGTTTTGTACCAGTGAGCTCTTATTGCTTCCCTACAGGTGACGTCACGACCTGTGCGGGAAGTGTATTAAGAGCAATTTTGTTCGGTTATAAATACGATAGAAAAATTTTGCAAAATTATTTATGGCACCTTCGTGGTGTCAGGGTTCGTTTAAGCCAATAAACCAAAAATGTGGTATAGGCCCATTGTCCGCCGCGGTAAAATCCGCCGTGTGTGCCATTAGCCTGACGCTCGTGACGATCGCTTTATCATCTTACAAAGTCTACTACCACATCACGCCCGAAATACTAATGTGAAGCCAATGCTGGTAGTCATAAACCCGCCAGGTCCAGAGCTTCTTAGACGTCATCGTGTAGCGTGACTTCGATTTGCAAGATATCATGAACACTGGGGTGAAAATGAATGGGGGTGTATTTTGTTTTGCAGAATGTACCTTTAGTCCTAGGGTAGGCTACCAAGGGGGTTCACTTATGGTGTGAGCTGGAGGCACGCACGGTAGTACATCATTCCAAGAGGGTCAGGTACATTGATGAAATTCTGAGATTATGTTGTTCCTTGTGTTGATTTTATTGGAAATAATTTAATTCTGATGCATGATAGTGCCAGACCCTACACCGCGAGAATTACTCAACAATACTTAAACGATGTAGACATTGATGTCTTGGAGTCGCCAGCGTCATTTGATTTTAGGCATGCTAAGAAGAATGCAAGCAATCCTTCGGGCACGTAGAGACAATACTCGTTATTAAAAATGCCTCTGTCCATTTTTTTTAGCAATACGTTTCATTTTTCAATAATTTAAGGTCGTTTTAGCAAACTACCAATTTATGTTTTTTCTTATTATTGTAACACAAGGGTTTGTTTTCAAATAAATGGTTGATTAATGTTAGAAACTACTTAAAACATACTGATTCTTTTTATTTATAAGCTATTAAAGCAATAAAACATCATCAAACAATAAAAAAAGAATTATATATATGAAATGTCAAGTACTCTGTTTTTCGTGTCGGTGAGAGTAGATAGCCTTTTTACTGTATTCTTTAATTATGTATATTCTGCCATATTCTCTAATTGCGGCTGTTTCTGCTTGGAGAACGGTAGCCAGGACGGAACTATTTTTTTATAACTGAGCAGACCGCGTAGGCAGAGCCTAAATACCAGAGTACCGCGGCTGCTGTGAAAAGGTTATGTTAGAGGAAGTTTGTTAACGCGGGATTTGAATGGGCCAATACCCGCAGGACCAATAAATCTCCTGACAGTTCATTCCAAACCTTGGACATCCTGGGAATGAATGTATGGTTGTACCGCTCGGTTCTTGATGTATGAAGAATGACCGCCTTAGGATGAGATGCAGCGGTTGCGCGAGTGTATCTGATAGGAGCGGTGAGCGGCGGAACGATAGAGGATAGCTCAGAGGAGCAGATTCCGTTTGAATATCGGTAGGAGAGCGAGAAGTCACCAAGAATACGCCGGCGAGAAAGTGGCGCGTTAAGGCCGGGTCGCCAATTAGTAATTGAAGATAATGTTTTTGTATCCTAGGTAATATTTATTAGAAGGCCAGTGAGACACTTTAGACGTGAGTAGGTATATGTTTCATTTGTTTATGTTAAGTATTACTCTTATGGCACTGTGCATAATTTAGACCTAGATAGTTGTTTTTTTCTGGTACACTGTTATGTATATTGTTGTTTATTTATTGTTGTTGATTTTAGGTGTTAGCTTGCCTTTACATGTAGTTACCAGTAAGGTGTTTGTAAAGTGTACCGTTGAAAAAATAAATAAATAAAGTGTATTTGCAAAGTTCAACAAATTGTTCTTGCCCTAGTTCCCTCCTCACGGCATTGTGATACCGTCCATGGTTGCGTAGATACAAAAGCAGCTTTGCCGGTTTCAGTTTTCTAAAAGTAGCCGGAAAGCATCGCTTGCTCCACTTGGGTGCTGGAAATACGTATGGCCGCAAAAAACTGGATACACAAAGGATAAAGGGACAAAAAAAAGATTGCTGTGGGTTTATTACGCCATAATAATAGCAGAGTTAGCCGCGTGGACACATTTTATCATAATTAAAAGTTGGGCGGCTTATTTCTACGTGTTACTAGTGAGTTTTTGGGTGCCTGTATGCTGAAAACGATAGACGATTTCAATTCTTTCGATGTTCGTTTTGGAGGGACTGAGGGTGGGATCATGTAAGTAAATTTAATTTTAACTTTCTCCGTAACCATAGGGCTTGCTTTGTCCTTTTTACTTCCCACACCGATAGGTGAGGGGCGATATGCTGTGGGGTCGTGGTAGGTAGTGTTCCTATAATTTTGAAAATCGGTGCATGAGCGGCGGAGTAATTAGCAAAGAACAAAAAAATAAATATTGCTCCAACTTTTTATGCGTTTTAGGGGTTCCTGATCATTTTTTACTTGTGTTTTGGGTGGGGGTGAAATTGGGGTGGTTGGCGGGTGGGGGGTTGTAAAACTGAAAAGTTTATTGCTTTCATAATAGACTGTCCACTGACCTGTGACCTTGCCTATTACAGAGACCAAAGGACTTTTCTGGTGTAAACATACGGGTATTGCTTTAGATCGTTTCATATTGCGTAACGAGGAAACTGTTGAATTGATTTTAATGGAATTTTGACACAGTATTACCACCGTGGCGAGGATGGAAAGCGTATGGTTTTCAGAAATCGTGCTAGTGGCGGCCCAGACATAAAAAAATCTAAACTTCGTTTTCAGATGTTTTATGGGTTCCTGATCATTTTCTACCTTTTTTGGGTGGGGATGAAATTGGGGTGGTTGTAGGGTTGGGGGTTGTAAAACTGAAAAATCTGTAGTAGTGATAATAGGCTGTCCATTGACCTGTGAGGGAAAGACATAAGGCATAAGACAATTTTAGGGGGGGGAGGCTGCCGATGATTTGGTTGCAAGGGGACCTCAGACTAAAGCTTCATGCTATGTAAAATAGTAAACTGGTATCACCTTAATGTGTGGGAAGTACTGAGTCAATCAACTTGAATTCTTTTTTCACTTTGGTTAACCACATCGAGTGATGTGGTCATTAGACTCGTGCTTTGTCTAGGCTTTGTTGCTGTTTCCCGGCGCCACTCCAGGAACAGAACTGTTAATTAGAAGCCAACAGTGAATGCTTAGGTGTGAGTAGTATAGATATGCCGATTCTGATCCTCCCGAGGTCATTTGAAGGTCATTTAAATGGGGTGTGGATAACCTTGAGATGTGACGTGGGCTTTTCTTATAGGTGCCGATTCTGATCCTCCCTGAAGTTCATTTTGTAACGTTGTGTTTTCAAATGTGATCGTATCTGAAGGGCTTGTTTCAGTGGGGTGTTGGGTAACATTGAGTTTTTTTTGTGTTAGTGTATAGCTGCTTATTTTGAACGTCCTTGAATGTGACTATTGACTGGATTACCTTGAGATTTGACGTGGTGGATAACCTAGAGATTTGACGTGAGGCCAATTGCAATCCTCCCTGAAGGTCACTGATATAGGGTGTGGATAGCCTTGAGATCAGTTGTATATTTTTCTTATGAGGCTTGATAGTGATGCTCCCTTAAAGTAATTCAACTGGGGTGGGAATAGCCTTGAGCTTGACCTCACAGAAGAACGTGTTCTGCTAACGTCAGACCTTGCCACCATAAGCAAGCAACCGGAGGTGGGGGTACGATGCCCTTGAGGATCTAGCTATAAATCGAGGAGGTTCGAGCATCGATGCTACAGTTGCCTGACTCACAGTGACTAACATATACTCTAATAAAATGCATACATGTAGTGATTGTGGTAAACTTTTTACGCGTTCGGACAATTTGCGTCGGCATAAGAGAAATATTTGCAGTGTGAATCCCACAAATGGACCACCAGCTAAAAAAATTAAATTGGATAGTACACCTCCGAATATGATATGTCCTTGCTGCAATGTTTCGCTTCCGAACAATCGAATGGCTGCTCATGCAAGGACATTACAACATAGAACAAATTCATCGATCCCGATCAGTGATGGTGTGAGACTTATTAAAAGTGCATTCAAATGTAGAATTGCCAGCTATAGATTTAGCACATCAGAATTGTACACCGACTTTAAAGAGTTTTTCGAAAATATTAAGCAAAATACGCTAGATGTAATAGAAGAGAAACTTCGAGTGCACAGAGCTCTGAAAGTGAACATGGAAGTATTCGGGAAGTACGTATTACAGACGAGTGATGTAGCAGATATCAAATCCTTCAATACGGTTAATAAAGTAATAGACGAAAGCACAGAGCTGTCTGATGTTTATCAACAATTTGCTGATGAAATTACATCCCAGTCATCTGAGTTTGAGGAGAAGGATTCTGGTATGTTAAATATTTAGAGAAGTGCATAAATTAAGATAGTAACCTTTGTTGTTTTTTTCAGGGTGGGCGATTGAATGTATCCTTTATGCTGAAGTGAACATTAACAAGTTTTCACCATTGGGTGGATCATCTTATATAAAGTTACCATACTTTATAGAGAAGAAGAAGGCAGTGATAAATGTGCGAAATCAAGACCAGTGTTGTTTCGCTTGGGCCGTCACATCAGCGCTACTACCAGCAAGCACCCGAGTAGTGGAAGTGTCGTCCTACCCGCATTTTTCAACCATTTTGAATGTCCATGGTATGAACTTTCCCGTTACTCTTAAAGATATCTCATTGTTCGAGAGAAATAATAATATCTCTATAAATGTGTATGGGATTGAAAAAATAATCAAAGATGGTAACGTCACATATGAAATAGTTGGTCCATTGAGATATGCTCAGAAGAAATTAGCTTTACATGTCAATCTGCTCTATTTAACGGATGATAAAGGGAATGGTCACTATTGTTGGATAAGAGATCTTTCGCGATTAGTTGCAAATCAGTTAAGTTCAAACGGACATAAGCGGTACTTTTGTGATGGTTGTTTGTTATATTTTTCAACTAAGGCATATCTAGATATTCACCAAAGGAACGATTGCAATCATATATTCACAATAACACCCACAGAGAAACTACGAACTGATAAGTTTGGTAATCAGGTTCCAGAAAACATACTTAAATTCGAGAATTTTGAAAAGCAAATGCCGGTCCCCTTTGTGGTGTATGCGGATTTTGAGTCATTATTAAAACCAATCGATAGTTGTGAACCCAACCCAGAATATTCGTATACAAACGAAACCCACACACATGAACCATATTCATTTTCATATTTTATTAAATCTTCATTTGATTCTGACTTATCCAAATTCGTCTTGTATCGAGGTAAAGACGCGGCGAAAGAATTCGTGACAAGGCTAGAAGCTGATCTTAAAGAACTATATTTCAAATATTTGAAAGATGTAACTCCCATGATCCCTTTAACGCCGGAAGAGCAGATTGAGTTTGACACTTCAACGAAATGTAACATCTGTGAGAAGCCATTTTCAGGATCCGATATTAAAGTTCGCGATCACTGCCACATAACTGGTAAAGTTAGATTTGGGGCTGCACATTCGAAATGTAATTTAAATTTCAAATTACCAAATTTTATACCAATTATAACGCACAATTTAAGTGGGTACGATTGTCACCTATTTATCAAACAACTATCTTCTCATGGAGATAAGATAGACGTGGTAGCCCAGAATAAGGAAAAATACATTTCATTTACAAAAAGTCTATATATGCATGACTATGTGGACCGAACCGGTAGAATAAGGAGGAAGTTTTTACAAATGAGATTTATCGATAGTTGTCGTTTTCTACCTGGATCTTTGCAAGCATTATCAGACAGTATGACTAATAGGGATTTTCTGGAGAGTAAAAAGTATTTTTCAGATCCTAGAGTCTTTAATTTAATTAGACAGAAAGGTGTATTTCCCTACAATTATGTGGATGATGTAAAGAAACTGGACCAGGAATATTTACCATCAAAGGCAGAGTTTTATGATAAGTTAAATGAGAAAGATATATCTGAGGAGGAATACGCGAGGGCAATAACTGTATGGAGATTGTTTAACTGTAGGAATCTGGGTGAATATTCTGATATTTATTTACGGACCGATGTTCTTCTCTTGAGTGATGTCTTTGAAAGGTTCAGGAGGAATAGTATGAATATTTACAAATTGGATCCAGCACACTACTACACAACCCCTGGATTGTCTTGGGATGCGATGTTAAAGTATACCAAAATTAGCCTTGAGCTCCTTACGGACATAGATATGATTGGGTTCTTTAAGAATGGTATTCGCGGGGGGATAAGTCAATGCAGCGATAGAATGCACGAAGCAAATAATAAATATTTACCAAATTATGATCCATCTAAAGAGTCAACATTTATATCATATCTCGACGCCACGAATCTTTACGGGCATGCTATGTCATCACCTCTTCCAACTGGGGGTTTCGAATGGATGGGGGATTCGGAAATATCTACATTCGATTTAGAAAATGCCAAAATAGACGGTGAGAATGGCTATGCCTTGGAGGTTGATGTGCGATATCCTGAAGGGTTACACGATTCACATAGCGACCTTCCGTTTTTGGTGGAAAGTATTATCCCACCAAACGCCAAGACAAAGATTCCGAAACTAATCCCAAATCTGTACGACAAGAAAAAATATATTGTACATTATCGCGTCCTTCAACAAGCTGTAAGGTATGGTTTGCAAGTAACCAAGGTTCACAGGATCCTTAAGTTCAAACAATCGTTCTGGTTGAAGGAGTATATCGATCTCAATACGACAATGCGTAATAAAGCAAATAATAAATTTGAAAGGGACTTCTATAAGCTTCTAAACAATGCAATCTTTGGAAAAACTATGGAAAATGTAGATAATAGAAGAGATATAAAGTTGGTCACACATTGGGAAAATCATCGTAATAGCATCGGTGTGGGAGCACTAGTAGCTCGTCCAAATTTCAAGAGTTGTTCCATATTTAACGAAAATCTTGCAGCTATCCATTTAGGAAAAGTTAGGGTACATTATTTCAAGCCAATATACGTGGGATTCTGTATACTAGACATATCTAAAATAGTAATGTATGATTTTTTTTATGGTTTTCTTAAAAAGCAGTTCAACGATAAAGTATCTATGCTTTACTGTGATACAGATTCGCAAATTTTGAAAACTCATACAGACGACTTCTATGAATTTATGAGAAATAATATCAGCGAGTTTGATACTTCAAATTATAAACAAAACAATGAGTTCAAAATTCCAGTCAATGACTCTATTCTGGGTAAAATGAAAGACGAATTTCCAGAAGACCCTATAATAAGTTTTTACGGAACAGGTGCGAAAGCATACTATATCAAGTCAGTTAAGGGAGAAATGAAAAAAGCAAAGGGTGTTAAAAAAGCAGTAATACAAAATCAGTTATGTGGTAATGATTATAAGCATATAATAGAGAATGGTGGTCTGATTTTAAGAAAAATGAATACATTCAAAAGTAGGCTGCATGATGTATATACAGAAGTCAAAAATAAAGTAGCTTTAGCACACAACGATGATAAAAGGTTTATAATTCCAAATACAACAAAAACTTTACCCTGGGGGCACTCTGACATTGAATTTTACCAAACAGACCCCACAACGAATGTAAAATATGCTATCGATGCTATTAATGAGATGACAACGCGCGAAGCTCCTGAAGATGGTAATTTAGATCTACTTATACAATTAATGTTAGCCGAAGTTTCTAGATATTAGATTTAAGTTACTGTACGCTTGTAAAGTAGGATAGTATTGAATAAATGCTTGAAGAATAAAGTTGGCCATTTTATTTCAACTTTTGCGCCTAAACTGACACTACTCATCACCAACATCATATTCAGTGGCAAACGACATGACTACAGTTGTTGTAGATATTCAAGGATATCATATCGAATCAAAATTTGTTCCAAAAGAGATAGCATTTAAGAAAGATGGAATATTGTACCATTACATTGTTAAACCTATGGTTCACTTCAGTAGACTGAACGTGAAAGACCAGAGAACTGTTAAGTTTGTGGAAAAGTATAATCATGGTATTAGATACAAAGCAGGAAATACAGATGGTAACCAAATAATGAAAATAATCAAGCATCACGTTAACAACGGTGATATAGTCTTTCTGAAGGGCCATCAAAAATATATCTATCTACTCAAATCTGTTGCTGAGCTGAGCTTAGAAAACGTGGAGATAGTGAATTTGGAGACCGACAATGATATCCAGCTTAACGTGAACTTGAACAGAGAATCAATATGTGATGATGTAATAAGGTGTAATTATCACTCCCAAAACAGAAACGGTAGGTGTGCCTTGAGTGTTTGCACGATGATTGATTTGTGGATAAGGAGATACCGTTCAACCATCAAAGAGCAGAAAGGAAATCTTCATTTACTACAAGACGACCAATATTTTTGAATTCCAAGTTACATTACTAATGTTATTTTGTTGAATAGGTTGTATTAGTATTCCAATATATTCATCAGAAAAATATCAGACTGTTTCATTTAATACATACCACGATACATGCCAAAGTGTATAGGGTGGCTCATATTGAAGTTTTGTTAGCAAAATTAATTCATTTCTCGAAGTATAAAAATTAACCTTATTCAAGAAATGTTGTTACAGCCAGACGTGTAAGAAACACAGGGATTACCGAAAACGTCTGGCAACATGGCAGTAGATATGGCAGGGTTTTGGGGGCTGTCCCTCATTCCCTCCACTCAAGCGATTCGACCTATTAAAGTAGTGGGCGGATACCTCTATCCCACTCTTCCTTCTAACCAATCAAAAATGGGGAGAGGGCGATCAGCAAGCGATTAGGGTAGGAGTTTAAGGCATAAAACTGCTGGTCGGAACCAGGAGAGGTCATTCTGTTTAGCTTTCGATAACAGACAAGCAGCTACAGCCACCTTCCAGCAACAAGCGACTAATTCGAGGATGTCTGCAAAGATGAATGTAAGTATAAATAATTTGGGTATAATTTGAGGGACTGCTCTGCCAACTGTTGGCAATGATATACGTTTCTAAGCATTTTTTTCTTTTATTGTTACAGATGACCACCGATGCCCTGTACCATTCCGACGATGACGACTTCCAACCTTCACCAGCTAAGCGACCAGCACCGCAACCATCCGCCTCCGTGGCGGGGCCAAGCCCGACCACTAGGAAAAGGACGGCGCCGGTGAAGGTAACGACTGGCACAAAACGCCAGAAGAAGGAAGGTAGCGCTTCCGAAAATAAATTGGTTGCGAAGCAATCAAAGCCTTTGAGGAAGACGAAGGAAAGCCGACCGTCGACTTCGATGCCGCAAAAGAAGCGAAAAGAGGGTGCTAGAATGAAGTCGTGTAAGTCAGCATACAAGACTTACGCGGCTCAATACCAGCAATATGAGCCCTTCCTTTTCACTTCAGTTGCTGCACCGGAGTCGACAGTGGATTTCTCGTTTCTTAACGAGGCCCCGATTACGACGGATCCAAGTTGTTTTCGCAAGTCACCTATCCGGGTGTTGGCTGGACTTGAGGAGCCTGGTGTGGTGTCGTCGTCGATAACTCCACCGGAACGGTGTCAAGCAAAAATTGTGGTTCATGAAAATTTGCTAGTCACCGCTCCAGTAGAATTATCAACGAAGGCACCTTCAGAGCCCGATGAAAGACCGTCAACCCCGGAGCGGTATCGTACACCCTCACCGACGCCATCCCGTAAGCTGCCAGCTACACCGAGGACACCGAAGATACTAGCGACCGAACCGTCCCAGGAGTCGCTAGCATCTTCGGCATCTAAGGAGAGCGGCAGCTCTAGCAGTAGTGGTTGTAGTGGTAGTAGTAGTAGTAGCAGCAGTAGCAGTGAGAAAGCTACTACGAATGAAACCGCTATGCTTGGCCCACTAGTGTCCTTCTATGCTGGCCAACTGCAAAAGGTCGAAAGGGACCTGCAGAAGGCGGAGGCGGAAAAAATGCAGTTATCCGAAGAAGTGCAGTCGCTGCAGACGCTCGTTGACTTAAAACGAACCGTCGTCGAGGAAAGGCAGCGACTGCAGGAGCGTCTCCAGCAGTTGGACCAGCGTTTGGCAGAGATGGATGGTGCGGAGCAAGCTGGTGAAAATATGAAGGAACGGGAGCGGATCGTTGGGGAAAGGGTAGCGCGGCTGAAAGGAAAAAAGGAAAAACTGGTGGGACGGATGGCTACGGTCATAGCTTATGAAGATGACCCTATCTGTCTGTCCCAATCCCAGTAGTTTTTTTATGTATATATTTTTTCCTTTGTTTTTCCTTTGTTAACTTGTAGATATTTAGAGTTAGTTGTATGTATGTATATATTTTTCCATTTAGAATTAGCATTATGTATTTATTTTTATTTAGTTTGATATTTTTCATAGTTAATAAATTAAAATGTATATTTGTAGAAAAATAAAACAAAAAAAAACAATTTAGATTTTAAAAAAAAATTGTAAAAAATGTTGAAATTTAGGTATTTATTTGTATATAGGGGTTAAAGATTTGTGTACATTTTTATATAATAGTAGTAATGTACAAATGTATTTTTATGTATATCTTATAATTGAGAAAATATATAAAACAAGTTTTAGTTGATGAAAAAGTATTTGTGAAAAAAAGTGTCTTTTAAATTTTGTATTCATTTGTATGTAGTTAGGTATTTGTGTTAGATATTTGTGTAAATTTTTCTAGAATAGTAGTAATATACAAATGTATTTTTTGATCATAATAACTTTTATGTATCTTATAATTCAAAAATAAAGAAATTGAAATAGATATATATCGATTCTGAAATCTAGTTTATTTCTGATTAATAAATGAGAAAAAAATATGCAAAAAAAAAAAATTGTTTATGAAAATAAAAATATTTGTGAAAAAAAGTTCGTAAGTATTTGACAAAAACAAATAGGTTAGTTTATGAAAAATATTTGTGAAAAAAATTATAGGTTGGTTTCTAAGACAACAGGTTAGTGCGTAGTCTCCAATTACACATAGTGCTTACTGGGTCGTGCTAAGTTTCGGTAAAGGTGGAGGTTAGGTCGACTGCTGCGCCGTCGACTAACATCGACACGGGCGGTGGGTCGACGGCTCCGCCGTCGACCCACCTTATCTCGCCGCGCATACAAAGGCTCGGCGGAGGCCCATTTTGACGCATTTTGAGGGGCAAATGTGATCTTCAAGGGTCCTTCAAAACGGTAGTTTTTTCAGAAAAAAGACTGAAAAAAAAACGTTAGAAGCATGAAAAAATCGAGATAGACAAAATTGTAAGACTGATAAAAAAGTACACCACTAAATAAAATTTTTAGAAAGATCCTTCATTGGTGAAGCCGCCCACGCTCGATGAATTTTTTTCTGTCACGGTGGTAAGGTTTTTGAATAAAGTACGATTTAAAAAAAAAACAAGTTTATTGGTTGATACAAACAAAAAATCTCTTTATAATTCACAAAAATAGCGCCTCATATCTCCTCCTCGCTATCTACAGGAAAAGGTAATTCCACTCTCTGGTTTTCTGGACCATCCGGACGATCAGGATCATCATCGTCGCTGTTATCAGATGAGCTGTCAATTGTAAACAGCAGGAACCCCAGTGGCTGTCTTGTGGAGTCGCACGGTCCATCGTCCATCGGTGACCTCGCCACCGCCCAATGTGATTGGTCGGGTAACTCACCATCAGGAACCGCAGTCTCGATACTCCATATGCTGGAGTTATCATTGTCGTCATCTAACCAAGACGTTGAGTCGCAAGGTCCGTTTGACTCTGTAGTCATTTCGCTGCTAAATGTGTTAATTCGTCACTTGATTGTACAGTATGATTTTCATTGACAAGAACTCTCGTTTTTATGTTTCTAGTTCCCCACACTAAAGCCCCCTCCATACCTCCTCCCCTCTTCATCTATACATCTTTAGAAGTAAACTTAGTGTGTTATTGGATGGAACGTCGATGGCATTGGTGGGTGGGTACTTATATGCGTGCCCCAAACCAAGACACAATAATCTCACAAACGCTCAAGGCGCATTTACCGTTTCTGTTAGCACACTGGCACTCATGCTTCATACTATTTTCAAGTATCACCAATTACTAAGTTACTGAGCGCTTATTGATAGAACAAGTAATTGTATTATTATATGAGGGGATGGATATAGAAAGGAAAAAATATTGCTTCTTTTTTATTTCATTCATTATTTATTTTATTCAAGATGAACATTACTTTATACATCGAAAAAAGATAAAACAGTTTCTTTTTCTTCATTCAATTTTGTCCTTTTCTGTTCAGATTTCATACTAAGAGTATCAATCCTCTTCTGACAATCATCTAACTGTCGCTTCCTTTTATTTCTGCACTCCTTGACACGTTTTCTTTCTTCATCTAACTGCTTTATTCTTTCATCATCCGCTGCCTGGGCTGCCTGAAGCTTGTCACAATGGGCCATCTCCTCTGCCAATTTCTTTTCTGCACTTATTATTTCAGCTTTAATTCGCTGAATACTACTTCTCAACGCATCCCTCTTCTCGTCGAAGTCGTCCATTGGAGGTTGCTTCGATTTAAGTAGTGTTTCTCTTAAAATGTTGCTAACTGGTTTGGATGCTGCCTGTTTCGACTTTCTCACTGCTGGCACTGTTGACGCTGTACCCGTTGATGTTCTCGCTCCATCTCCAACTACTGGCGGCATCGATGCTGCACTTGTTGATGCTATCGCTGCATCTGTTGATGCTCTTGGTACATCCATATCTATTTCTACCACCGCATTAGCATCCTCCGCGATTCTCCGGTCTGGCTGCTCCACATGAATAAACTCGTGAAGTTCATCCTGGACTTCTACTGCCAACTGTGTAAACTGCACCCCGTCACTCTGCAGTTCCTCCAGAATGGCTTGCAAGCAATCGCCACTAATAGCGTCTTCGTTCTTTGTTGGTTGGTTGGCCATGATGATGTACGTAATATGTAGTGTTTTCTACGGAACAGTATGATTCTTTGAAGACTGTAGAACTGATAAACCATTGAAAGTAGACTTGTATTTATACAGAAAACACTCTACACGACAGTAGTAAAATCTAAGAGGGGGAACATTGAAATACTGATATGGGTGGTGTACGTGCAGCTGTTTAACGATGTACACTATAATAGACCAATGAGAGGACTGGTTGAAATGTATCACAACCAATAAGCGTTTATGGGCGGATTCACTTACAGTTCGGTCAATAACGATGTCCGTTAGAAGCCACCGATATCGATGCTACATGGCAGTAGTAAAATCTGAGAGGGGACCATTGAAATATCAATATGGGTGGTGTAAGTGCAGCTGTTTAACGATGTACACTGTAATAGACCAATGAGAGGACTGGTTGAAATGTATCACAACCAATAAGCGTTTACGGGTGGATTCACTCACAGTTCGGTCAATCACGATGCGCGTTCGAAGTGGCTGATATCAATGCGCGCATGCGTTGTCGGCGCGTATAGCGAAATGTTCTCTATTTCCACTAATAATCTTACGTACACCAGCTGGCAAGTAGGCGGATCTTCTTTTTTTTTGCTTTCTTTAACGATATACACTGATGGGGGAAGACAGTAGAGGAGGGAGGCTTACCTACCTGGAACTGTATAAATATGATGGTGAAATGAGAGTTCTTCAGTGCAGTTCTGCTACCGCTACTACTACTACTACTATACTACCGCTACTACTACTATTTTGAAAATGGAGTATTCGAAGAAGTTGATCCCCTGCCCCTACGATGGTGAACATGAGGTGCGGCGTGGGACAATTGGGGACCATTTGCTGGTTTGCCGTTTCCGGGGTTGTGGTCCGGTGAATTGGCCACAATATATTGCTACCTATCTGAGTAAAGGTAAGTTTCCTCATTTCACTATATATCCCTACACGAGCAAGCTATCAAATGACAACTAGTTTATAACAGAATAATCCAAAAGTTACAGTTGTTCTACAAAATATCTCTTTATTTGCAGAGCCATCCACCCAGACAGGAAGCCATAAGGAAGCCGAGGCCAGCAACCCCACCACGCCACCGCAGGACCCATCGAAGTACGGACTAGTGCAATGTCCACGTGTTGCAGCGCATTGGGTCAAACCTACGTCGATGGGAATGCACCTCCTGCGGTGTGCCAAGAACGTGCTGCCTACCAAGAACGTGCCTACCACGCCACCACAGCATCACCTCGCAAGCCGGAGAGATGTGGAGGTTCAGCCTGAAGGTACATAATTCGTTTCTGCGACAAAAACTTTTTTTCTTTTTTCATATACCTTGCACATCTTTATCCTAGAAGTCACAGAAAATTGATCTCTACTAAACATCATTGTATTAATTTTGCACTGATACAATCATATTGTATAACTCTAAATTTTAAATAAATCAAGCCACACAAAAATTCTTCAGTACATCCACATAGATTTTCAACCTTCTGAATCTTACCCACATTCACATAAATTACAAAACCATATTTTCTATTGTTTCAGAAAACTGGGATAATGATGATTATCCCACGTATAGGCCGAATCTCCAGAACAGAGAAGTAATCCGGGATCCTCCCCCTTGCCTCTCCAAGAGGGAGAGAAAGCTGTGGAGGAGAAGCGAGGTGGTGCGCTTCAACAATATAACTAAATAATTTTTACTTAGGTTAGGTGTATTTTATGTATTAGAGATTAGGGTAGAATTAAATAATAAAAGTAAATTGAAAAAACTGCTATTTTATTTCCAAAAGTATCGAAACAAATATACACATTGAAATTATTACTGCTAAACATAGTCTGCGCTCCGTCATATCAATCATCACAGTACATCTGCTGCGTCTATCCAGGAATTCTTGTTCTTTTGGAAACCTAACCATTTTACAAAGAGCTTGTTTCCTCTCCTTTTTAAGACTTTTTCAATCAAATACTCATTTGGAAACTGTGTTTTTCTTAGCTCAGCTTCATAGAAACAACCGCTTATTGGTCGCCGATCCATATCTTCTAGCATATATGTGACCGGATCTGTAATATTAACTTTGCGTATTTTGAAGAGCTCCGTGGAATAATTCGGAGTGTAACCTTTTTCAAATACACCTTTATATCTGCTTATTCTCACAACGTCTCCAAGATTAAGTTTGCTTTTGCCAGCAACCTTTGGATTGCGATACGCACTCAATCGAGTGTGAACATTAATTTCAATAGGGGCCAATCCAGTTGTTCGATGTATTCTATTGTTATATACGTTAGTGATATCATCCAAAATAGTGATCCATGTGTAACTTCCTCTTGCGGAAAATTCTTTGAACAGAAGGTGCTTTAGCGAACGGATAGCCCTTTCAGCAATTGCGGCCTTCTTTGTACTGTATGTGGAATAATGGTTAATTCCATACTTGTTCATGAGAGAAGAAAATTTTCTGTTGTAAAATTCGGTTCCATTATCTGTTTGTAGATTAATTGGATAATATCCTGCGTCCCTTATGATATCGCCCATTGCTGTCGTTACCGTTACCATATCTTTCTTCTTGATTGGTCTACACCATAGGAACTTAGAATAGCAGTCAATGACTACCAATATGTATCTATATCCATTATTTTCTTTATGGAAAGGTTGCATTTCCGCTAAATCAGCTTGCCATAAGTCAGCGAAACCTTTTATGATAGTTTTTCGACGGCGAAAGTTCTTCCGAACTGCCCTGTGTAACTCTTCTGCTATGCCACGTTTTGTTGCGCTGTTAACTGACATATCTACATGTAGAGGTCTGACTCAGGTGATTGTAGAACAGAAACTGATCATTAATCATGAAAAATCTACTGATCTATGGTCTGAGTTGATTTAAAGTGTAGCCTGCAAGCCACGCTGGTAAAACAGGGCCACCTTCAACATCGAATTCCCTTTTGACTTCACTAGCTAATTTCTGGCAAAAATTATATACAACCTCTAGTTGCTCTAAAATGGATATCAAATTGGTTGTTAATACATCAATCTTTTTCTCAAGGCCATCACTCAATTCTAGCGTTTTGCTATTCACCATACTTTCAAGCATATCAGTGGTACTTTTTAGTTTTTTTTCAACATACTTTATATGAACAGAGTCATTTTCATCTGTAGGATCACCAACATTCTTTAACTGCTTTCCATTGATATCATAATTTCCAGTTTGTGTAAGTTTAAAACCAATACCTGGAATACCACGTACAGTCGTATGCTTAGAACTGCGACGACCAAACTTATCTATCGTATTGTGCATCGCTATGAAAGCGTTATACTATTAGTGGGATCTTTCAACTTGCAAATATATACCCCAAAATTAGCGTATTACGCCCTCTTCACGCAATTCTTCTATTATAGATAAAATTTCGTTATCGTGGTTTGTGTGACCAGCCGATTTTGAGCTGTATAGCAATTTCAATCGATCAACCAGCTCGTTGATGTCGTTCCAATACACAAAGTCGCGTTTATTAGTGTTAAATATCTTATACTTAGGTATCTTCATTTGTGTATGCCCCCTACCAACTCTGGCTCTCAAATGCATGGGGGATGATGTAGATAGGATATTAAATAATTTATTGAAATACTCAGATCCGTCGACATTGTAAATATTAAGAGGTCTGTAATCTTTGCGAAGTACATTAGTTAGATTCAATATGGACCTGAATGTGTGTAGAGTTTTCGAGTCGGAGTTTCGTGTATCTCCTACAAACATCATATCTAGTAAGTGTGGGGATATTTTGAATTTACTAGTCTTATCACCCGATGATAAATGAACCGCCTTATCATCAAATTCCACTTCATGTACACCCATTAACAGCTTCTGTGATTGTGGGTCGATCCTTACATTATAAACACTTCCATAGGCCGGATGTCCTGCTCTCAAATTATCTATATGACTTTTCAACACCTCAGCAACTGCCTCTCTATCCACACTTGAATTAGCTGTAGATACATACTGAGTGACTGAATCTCTTTCCCTCTCATTAATTGATGATGGTGTATCAGGTAACTCCTTTATTGGTGTTATACCGGAAAAAGCAGCGGAAGTCAAATCTTCGAATCTCGGCCCTTTTGGTGTGCTAGTAGAGGGAAGGGTTTGATTTGGATATGTAGATGGTGGTTTTTTAGGAGTGCTCGTAGGACCAACATTTTGAATTGGCTGTTTCGGTAGCGTAGGATTGGATGCATTTGCTATTGTCTTCAACTGTTTTGTAATAGGCTCATATATCTGTTCCAATGAAGTGTTACCGATTTCGCGGGCTTTCCTTACATAGTTGAATTTTCTCCGCACTGACTCTGTTGCATTAACTAATTCTTTTTTTAGAGCTACCTCATCATTGCTCTGTTGTTGTTTCATTCTGGTATATGTAATGTTGCCACTGTGATGTATGCTGATTGCAGTCTCACATTCAATTGATGATATTATTAGTCTTGCAGTGGATTTATGAAGCTATCGAATCCCTTCCGGTACCTGCCGTTTCTTATTTCTCTATCTTTGTCGATAACTAGGAATCCATATTTATCCCTCCAACATATTGCACACATATCTTGAAATTGCTTAAAAGTTACATCGGGAGCCACATGGTCAGAGAAAACATGTGATAAATTTGTATTATCGACCTTAAACAAAACTATCAGGTTTGCGTTGTCTCTAATCACTCTTTTCGGTACCCAACTGTAACTTTGCACACAGTAAAAGCAATCCACACCTTTGTGTCGCCCCATACTGAAGTATTCTCGTATAGCATTTTGATTCTCACATATCACATCATCAAAGATAAAAACTGAGTTTGGTTTGGCTTCTGACGGTGGTGGAACTTCGGAATTATTAGCAAATGCATAATATCCTAGTCCATCTATCGAACTCATTACTTTTTCAATGAATGCGTACTTGGGTTGGTTGAGCGATTTTGAAAAAATATATAAGTTCTCAAAAAACAGCCCATTCGGATGTAACAGGAGAGATACTAGTACATTGGTTTTTCCACAGTTTGATGGTCCAACTATAATACATCGAATTGTTGATGGTAGTAGTACCCCATGTCGACGACGAGAAGTATTATTTTCCGGATCAGTAACATTGACATCTATATTGCTAATGTCTAATTCCTGGTCCTGTTTTGTCACCTTCATTGTTCAACGACTTGACCATATATAAGCTGCAGTTGTTTATATGTGTTTTATTTAAATGCCGCTACTTCTTGAGAGAAGGTGTAGTAGCATCTCCAAAACTGGTGGTGGAATTGTTAATAAGTTGATAAATAAGCTGCCATTCGAAGCACATTTGCCTTTTTATCAGTATTGCGGCCCGGGTACTCGATTGGAAGAAAGGATCGCACTAGGCCAAAAAGGAATAAATAGATTAGACGCGGCCTGCTTACAACACGACCTTGCATACCGCAAATCCGATTTAGCTACAAGACATAAAGCTGACTACCAACTTGAGCAAGAAGCTTGGAAACGAGTCAAATCAGCTGACGCGAACCTTGGAGAAAAAGCAGCTGCTTGGTTAATTACAAATATTATGAAGGTCAAACGACGCACTGGAATGGGTCTTGCAACACTACGTGGACGGAATAAGAAGAAATGCATGCGTGAAAAATCGAGGAAATTAGTAGGTGTAAAACATCGTGCAGGAATGGGTTATGCATCACGACGACGAGGGCAGAATAAAAATAATATACGTAGGAAAATGAGGAAGGCTATAAAGAAGGTGCACTTTGGTTCAGGAATACTAAACAGAGTTCGCAAAAATATGAAACATTTTTCGAACCACAAGCAAGATAACAGTGTGCTAAGAAAAGCAACATCTGCTGCATTATTAGCTACCCGGAAGTATATCAAGTCCATTGGGGGCAAACGGCATATTCGTCTTCCGCGAGTTATACCTATCCCCAAAGTAGGTGGAATTCTTCCTTTGATTCCAATTTTTGCCGGTCTCTCAGCATTAGGTAATCTCGCTGGGGGTATTGCAAATATTGTTAGGTCCTCTAAAGCAGTTAATTCAGCACGACAAAGGAATACAACTGATTCAACATCTACTTCTGGTATAAGTAAAATTGGAAACGGTATATATTTGAAACCATACCGCAAAGGATTTGGTTTGTTTGTTAAACCTAGGACTTCAAAAAACTTTTAAAAACCCTACCCCAACGACCGCTTACAGATAATGACCTTGTGTATTACGCTAAAAAGCTAGAAATACCATATTTCAGAGGGATTTTTATGCGCGATGATCTGCCTAAGCAAGGTCCACTGAGGAATGAGTCAGCCATCATTAATTTAGACAGCAAGAGTGGGGATGGGTCACACTGGGTTTCATATATAAAACGCGGAGTGGTGGTATATTATTATGACAGTTTCGGCAACCTACCGCCAACCAGCGAACTGGTGAAATATTTCCTCAAAAAATCTAAGAAGATTCAGATCCTGTATAATCACAGACGACAGC
Organism: Callosobruchus maculatus; assembly: GCA_951848785.1. Lineage (NCBI taxonomy): Eukaryota > Metazoa > Arthropoda > Insecta > Coleoptera > Chrysomelidae > Callosobruchus > Callosobruchus maculatus. The sequence continues at coordinate 15,334,653 of CATOUR010000056.1, forward strand.
AGAACTTCAATACCTTTTGGTGCGGGCACCTGTGTCTACGATTTCTTTCTGAAGAGAAGCAAAAATCTGTGAAAAATGGATCGTGAAACACTTAAAAAGATGAGCAATTCCCTTAAAGCATTTTCAAGAGAAAGAAGCCTGTTGAACATGACACAAGAAGAACTTGCCCACATACCCAAAGAAGTACTGATGGTATGTACACCTAACGAAATAGCACTTGTTTGGAACAAACTGCCATTGCATTTGAAGGAAGATGTGGATATACAACGATTCCAGTTCTGTTGGGAGCACTATAATACACACCAGAACGGAGATGAAGCAGACGGGCCGCCACCAAGAAAAATATTTTGTTGTTACTGTAATTTGCAAGATATCTCTATGACAAGCAGTAATGAGTCAAACAAGTGTTGTAATCAATAAAATTTTGAATATATAAAAGTGTTATTTTTTTGTATCACCGCAGTCATGTCTTATACATTTACCTTGACGGGTTATGACAGTGTGCTGTCTGCTAGTTTTTATCCGCCAATAGAGCTGGATACCAATGCGCAGTACGGATTGGGGCTAATAGGTTTTTACTCCTACAACTCAATATTCAATGTTCATGAGGGTAATAATCTAATTGTGTTTAAACAACCTTCAGATGATTCTCAGATGAATATTACATATATTCCACCAGGCACCTACGAAATCGATGAACTCAACATATATCTACAAAAGATAATAAAGTCCATAGTTCGATACAAACATAATGTTACAACTGACGAGCTGTTTTGTCTGAAGGCCAACAACAATACAATGAAATGTGAATTATATTCAATATATGATGTTGATTTATCTTTCCCTAACTCAATTGCATCTTTGATTGGATTTGAGCCGGAGGTTTTCGAATGCAACAAAAAACATATATCAACCTTACCAGTTAATATAACGACAGTCAGACTAATAAAGGTCGACTGCGGATTGATATCTGGCGCCTACCACAATGGAAGTGAAATGCACACTCTGTATGAATTCGACATAGACGTTGAGCCTGGATTCAAATTAACAAAGGAGCCACAGAATGTAATATATATGAGCGTTATGCCTAGTGGTCGTCAGTTTATCGATAACATCACACTGAAAATTTTGGATGACGAGGGAAATCTGATTAACTTCCGTGGTGAAAAAATTATCGTTAAATTGGAATTGCGTCGGTTAGCTTGAGCAAACTCCACAATTGAATAGGATGGGTTTTCTATACAACATAGGTGCACAACAATTGAAAAAAGTCGATAAAGCCCTTACAAACAACCATAAAATACGAAGAACACATAGGAATAACCTTATTCGTCATTCGTCAGCTGCCAAAGGCACAACGTCGAAGCTATCACTACAAAATCGTAAGTTTCTGGAGTCTATAGGACTAAAGCTAACTGAAAAATATGGTTCTTCACGTATCAAGTGAGAAGCTGGATGTTTTTGAGGAACCGATTTTGGATCACTCCTTAGCAAGTTTACATGAATACACATACAAGCCGTATGGTTCACCATATTTCAAGAATTCTGACATTGTTCATATACCAATCAACTTCCAAGATCTCATTTTAAATATTGCTGACAGTTACATTTTCATCGAAGGAACGTTTACTCCAAGTGATGCCACGAAGTCCTGCTATCTATCTAACAATGCTCTGTCTTTTCTGTTTGATGAAATTTCTCTACATATGGGTGGTGAAAAAGTTGTCATTGTACGAAATCCTGGAATAACGTCAACAATGAAAACAATGATCTCTCATGGTAAAAGTGCCGCCCATTCACTATTATGTACAGGATGGGGCTTAAATGAAGACAATTCAGCGATATGGGATTCAACTAGTAAGGTCTTCAGTGGTAGAATACCTCTAAAACATATAATGGGATTTGCTGAGGACTATAAAAAAGGAATTCTAAACATAAAACAAGAGCTTGTATTAGTCATTGCAAGATCCTTTAAGAACTGCTTTGTCGGTGAATGTGACGCAGAGCTATCAATATCAAAGATTGAATGGAAAGTCCAACAGATTGTTCCTGAAGACCGCTACAAGGTCAAACTTCTACAGAGACTGAACAAAAGCAGTTTGAGTTCAAGGATTAAGGTGGCATTTCGCTCTTGGGATTTGTATGAACTACCATCACTTCGCTCAACATCAACAGACGTCTGGGCAATTCGAACAACCAACAAGCTAGAGAGGCCTTTGTTTGTTATCGTTGGATTTCAAGACTCAAAATTAGCAGAAGATCCTAAGAAGGACATCACTAAGTTCATTCATGCCAACATAAACTCGATTCGATTGAAGCTGAATAACCAGGTATACCCATATGAAAGGTGGAACCTGGATTTTGAGAAGAAGCTAAACACTGCGGCTTACTATGCATTTGAGAGCTTCCAAAGTGCGTATTACAACAAGGGAATGGCAGAACCATTATTCAATATTAAGGAGTTCAATGATAACCCACTATTTGTAATCGACTGCAGTCATCAACCTGATAACCTTCAGCTGTCAACTGTGGATATATCGTTGGAATTTGAAACCAGAAAATCTTCTTTCCCAGCTAACACTAAAGTGTATGCATTAATCATTCACGATTCTTGTATTAGTTACAACGCTTTTGATGGATCTATTCAGAATGGACTTATTCATTCATATTAAATGTATTTTGATTTTTATTATAGCTGTCATGGCAAAAATAAAACACTTTTAATACATTTGTTTTTTTATTTATGCATAAATGATACAGAAGTGAGCCGGATGCGTACAAATGTCATTCTTTATCTACGAAACTATATTTGGTAATTATATGTTGAGGTAAATATTCCTCTATTGCATACAAAAATGGTTTGAGTTCATTACTAATCATCCCATCACATAGTTGATCGATGGTACATTCTTCACGTAAATATTGTCTGCATAACTTTTCCCCTTCTTCATATTTCCTGATTAGCATCCTCTTCCGTTCGACCTCTTCATCATCCCAGCAGATACTCAAGTCATAGACCGTGGAATGTTCCTCATCGAAAATCAAATCTACCAATTGACATGCAATTCTCTGGATGGCTGTACGTAGATCTTTTGCTTCAGGCCACCCCATTGCTGAATACTGCATCCACATTGTATAATGGGAATGAAAAGTTAGTCTGCTTCTGAAACAAACAGAACGTCTAATACCAACTAGGTGCAAATAAATGTTTTTATCTCGAATTTACCTTCTACATATCGCGGGTCCAATACATGGGAGTAACCATTATATTATTTATACCCAACACAATCTGTACTACCTCATCATCAAATATATTATTGTTGAATATAATCAAATTTCATCAAACATTTGGAGCGCGCGCCTGGTGTTTTAGGTGAACTTTGACCAATATATGTTAGTGAATATTTATTTTGAGATTCATTTATCTCTTTAATCACTGCTTCAGACATATGCTCCGATACTCTTTTAGGTAACCATACTTTGAACTCATTAGCAGCATCTTCTGATAGTGTTGCTACTAGACATTCACCAAATTTTGATTTGACGGGTGACAGATTCTTAATTGTATGGGCTTTGTTTACAGTTAGTGAAGATAAAGTTCTGAAAAGTATTTTGTTATCGAGTTCACAGTTGATTTTATTGTTAATTTCATGCAATTCAGAGGTAGCGACAGACATTGTTTAAAGAAAAAACAAATAATGTTACTGTTGGATAAATAATATAAAAAGGGTGCTCACCAAGTTATATCTGTACACAATATACTTCGGGACTATACTCTGATCGTCTCTCGACTTTTACTGATCACTAGCCCGTTATTACACTATTTATACAGATACCTTCAAGGTCAAAATACGTCACCGTGCATTCTTCTCAAAACCATCAAGCCTCGTAAGAAAATCATACAACTGATCTCAAGGCTATCCACACCCTATCTGAGTGACCTTCAGGGAGGATTGCAATTGGCCCCACGTCAAATCTCGAGGTTATCCACCACGTCAAATCTCAAGGTTATCCAGTCAATAGTCACATTCAAGGACGTTCAAAATAAGCAGCTATACACTAACACAAAAAAAATTCAAGGTTACACAAACAACCAATTCAAACACTAACAACAAATATTTCAAAATCGTTATCTATAGGCACATTGTAAACCGAAAAAACTCAAGGTTACCCAACACCCCACTGAAACAAGCCCTTCAGATACGATCACATTTGAAAACACAACGTTACAAAATGAACTTCAGGGAGGATCAGAATCGGCACCTATAAGAAAAGCCCACGTCACATCTCAAGGTTATCCACACCCCATTTAAATGACCTTCAAATGACCTCGGGAGGATCAGAATCGGCATATCTATACTACTGGTGTGGATTCTCGCTGAGCTTGTATTCATGGAATTGAACCCGGAACCTTCCGGTCACTGAGCCAAACCACCCACCCCCCCTTTCTTCGTTTTATTGCTCACTTGCTCGAATTATAAATTCCGCCATTGGAATGCAGTATTGGGTATTTGTCTACATTCCCCACTTTCTGCATGGGAAATACTAAATAAATAATAGAATAGCCAGAAGGGAGACAATTTCGCAATGCGTAAAAATAAATAAGTAATGAAGGGACGGCGCACAAAACGCAAAGGTTCGTAGTATTGGTAGGCACCCTCAGATAGCACTTACACTCCAAGCGAGTTAATAAAAAAAATGACGTCGGTAAAATATACTGGTACCTATAATATATGTAGTAGAATCTGGTACTAAAATACCGTATGTCTGCCGATCACTGGCCCTTAGTCTAGTATGGACGCCGGTCGAATACCCCAAAAACTAAAGCTTAATGTTTACTGCGCAGTAAAGAAAATAGTAATTCCGAAATAATAACCCCACATGTAACCAGTTACAACATTTTAACATGCTAACATAGAGCAGAAAGGTTCTAACTACAGGGTGCTCTCAAAATTGGTTCATCAGACAGCGCAGCGTACATACAGTGCTTCGGAGAGTAAACATTTGAAGAACATACATTTCTGTTCACAAATAAGCACTGTGTATGTATTTTTTTTACTTTTCGCACTAATGGTTCAGGGAGTAACAAAATTATGATATTTTTTGATTTGCGATGCATTTTAGGGTTTATTGACCACTTAGGGCCAGTTGTACAAATGCGAGTTTAACACAAGCTTTGTTAAACCTAAGCTTAGCTAAGCTCAGGCTTAAAGTCGACATCAGTTGTACAATCGTCGGCTTAGTTAAACCTTGTTGATAATGAAATTCACCGCGGTTGGCACCTATGAAGCAATACGTTCTGACATAATCATCTGAAAAATTAACTTTTTTGGTTAGTCACTTGTGACAGTTTGTGCCAAATTCGGGCAATGGCCGTTTCTGTCTCTGTTCTTTTATTTGCCCTCTTTATTAAACAAGACACAAAATCTTTCCAAAAATATAACCTAATAGAGTTAAAAGCAATTTGAAGGTTCCTCCTTGACACATCATGTCATTTGTATCAGGTTAGGTTTTAACCTCAGCTAAGCTCGCGTTGGCCTTCGGCTTACGTAAGCTCGTGTTAAGCTTGGAGTGGGGGGCTAAGCCAATATTGTACAACGGGCGTTTTGCAACTGACGTGGTTTAACGTCGGCTTACTTTAAGCCGAAGGTTAAGCTTGCACTGTACAACCGACCCTTAGGCAACTAGGTCTTTGATGGTGGTGATATATTATGTAACTATATATTAGAGACCTATCCGAACCCAGTAATTCTGCTTTTAACTAGACTGTGTCTGTGAAATTTTACGACCCCTTACTACCATGGTAGAGACGGAAACAGTGTGTAGTTCATAGGAATCGATACATTGGCAGCAAGTAATTACCAACAAAAAAAAAATCCAGGACTCTCAAAATTTAGTTTCAGGCATTTTAAGGGTCATTTTTAGTTTTTCTTTGAGGGGTGGTAACAAGGGTAGGGCATTGGTAGAGATAGCAAGAGCAAGGATGGATCTTGTCTAGATGCTGTTTACTGCACATAATTGTATTGTGCCCCAGTTTTGAGAGCACCGTGTACATTTAGGTGAAAAGCGTGTTACCTGGCTGGGCCCAGACAGTAGCGATGTCTAATTTAAAGTTTCCCAGCAATTTGTTACCCCTGAGTATGTTGCGAGACTGTAGCACCTGCGGCAAGCAGCGGTGGTGCGGCGGTGGCCAGAAAGATGAAAAACAGATAAAAGATAGCGAGGATAATAGTTGTAATTAATTCGAGAAAATTAGATAGGCTTGGCATCCAGATGCTAACACTGTTGCAAAACTCAGAGGAATGGGCGCTTCGTATTCTTAACTGTAACTTATAAGAATAATAATACTGTTCATTAATAATACTACTCACAAGCAAAATCCGAACACAGAAAAAAGGGTTGCGGTTGATGCAATACTGTAGGACTAACTACAATAATAAACGAACTCATTTGCCATAATTAGTTTATAAAAAAATACAACAGATCAATAATGGGTGGGCCCTCCATGTTGACGAATGCACTCTTCTAGCCTACGCGGCATACTCGTAATCTGGTTGTTGATAAACTCTAGAAGTACAGCCTCTCAAGCTGCCCTCACAACATGCTCCAGCGTGGTCGGAGCATTGGGTCATCGATACCCTTGCAATATGGGGACGTGCATTATCTTGCTTGAAGAAACCCTTTTCGAGGCATGGGACGTCTTTTTTTTTATGGAACGACAATTGGTTCTAACACCTCATACATATATAACGTTGCGCAGTCATCATGCCACGAATCACAAGTGAAGGTGACTTACTGTTAAATACAATAGCACCCCAAACCATCAAACCAATAGGACGGTGGACATGGTGCTCAACAGCAAACTGGAGATCGCATCGGTCACTCCGTAGTCGTCTCAACGCCTTGGCATCCGTCATGTCATTGTGCCCTCAGACAAAACCTGGACTCGTCGGAGAAGTCTGATGCCACTCAGCATGCCACTGTCGGTGTTCTTGGCACTAAGCGAACCGCTGGCGACGATGATTTGTAGTGAATGGAAGCACTAGATGCAGACAATCTGATCCAGTCCATTTCACTCAATCTGTGGTACACCGTGCGGATTCGAATGGGCCTCCCTATAGCTGCATACTAAGCGTCAGCAACAGCTCGAGTAGATCGCATTCTGTCTCGAAGGGCCAGTAGTCGTAGATGACGATCTTGCAGGTCTGTAGTTCTTCTACGTGCTCCAGAACATCTACCCGCTACATTCGCCCTTCTGCGATCCATGCGCGCCATGCTACTACAACTGTAGCCACATGGTTACAGCAATTGCTCGGAAAGAAGCACCACGTTCTCGTTGACCTAGAACGCGACCCCGTTCAACGGAATTTAACTGCGTAAACCGGGGTTGTCGTCTTCTAGGGGGCATCTTTACCCAACAAATTCATCTCTTTTACACAACTAACTGGTATCTCACCACATTTGCATCGACAAAAAGCCATGCTTTGTTTTTACACGTCTAGAGCTTTTAGAGGTCCATGTAGGTAAATAGCGTTTGAATGAACAAAAAGTGTTACATGAGTACTCTAGAGATAGTTCTGCCAAGCTGTGTACAAATTTTCAATGCAAATATCCCTTTTTTCTAGGTGTTCGGATTTCACTTGCGAGTAGTATATTAAATAAACAGGTACTTAAGTAGCGATGTATTTGGAGATTGACTGTATTAGCTACGTGAGAAGTAATAAACCGACTTGGAATTCTTGTTTGTCGTTGTTGTTACAGAGCAATCCATTCCTCTAGTTATACTTAGCAGCGAAGGTCAGTGCAAAAGGGTGCTAAAATTGTGGTGAAAACTCAGATCCGTACTATGACACTTTTGATGACAGGACCCAGGCTGACATACACTAGTAAAAGAAGTGTTAGCATTGATATATTGAGCACAGGACTATGTTCATCTGATTGAAAGATAAGACAAATTGAATTTGCGTTCATTGGTTAATCCATTCCCATGCTAAAAATTCGCCAGCCGCAACTGCCTACTTGAAAGTCCTAAATCCTAAAATTTTAGTTTGAAGCTTCTTTCTGTACGCACCAGTAAATATGTTTCTACCTAGTACGAGCTTGAAAGCGTTTTAATATTTTTCTCATAGTGCCAAATAGTGCCAAACTGCCAAAACATTATAAAACACTTTCATTTGCTAGATATTTCAACTTCAATGTCAACCAATATATTTGAAGTTCGATTTGAAATATTTTTATCCTATCAGTAACAAAAATCTTGATTGAACTTTGGCAAGGAGTTACGTAGTTCTGTTCAGTTAGTTTTGAACAGTTACACGATCTGAGCTTTTCACCACATTTCGGAAAAATCCTTATCTAAAGTCGAGCTGTGCATTTTTGAGAAAATAATGAACAGCGTTCAAAAAAATTGTTGTACCACGGGCATCGTAAACTGTCTTCACGTCTATCTTGAAATATCCGATGAGCTTTCCGGATCCTAAAAGTCTTCTAGAGTGGTACGCCTATAACATAAGTTTACTTTGTATGCTAGGGCCCAGGGTATCTGAAATTGGTGCTGAGAGTATTGATATCTCGGAAAATATAAAAGGTGCAAAGAGGATTAAATGGGAAATGTTTTAGGCCATAGTATTACCATAGCATAGTAAACAACCAGCAGAATATCTCTGAGGATTTCCTATATACAAATGGTTCCCACAGAATTTGACGGGTGTGAAGTCTGCGTAGAGATGAAAAAATAAAAATATCGATACCGGTACCAATTCGATATTTTTCAGCCAAGTATAGAGCTGTACACGCGAATGAAGGCCCGTTTCGTTCGTACAGAGAATTTTGTGCAATTGATTACACCCCTCAATAGTTATATAATTGTTTTCGATACCGATACCGCTACAAAAGAAGCGATACCAGCTTGGAATCGCTCAAAAAGTATCTAAGATAATCATGATAGTCATCCAAAAGGGGAGATGTGCGTGTAATTGCCGCCAACCTGAGATATTGTGCTGATTGTTTACTATGCTGTGGCATTACTTTGTAGATTATGGCTAGATGTAGAGCGACTTTGTTTCTTTTCGGTTTTGAGATATTTTTGAAAAATCAAAATGACGCGTTTCAACATTTCACAGATGTGTGAAGATAATTTTCGTCACATTAACCGCAAAAATTGTTATTCTTTATCTGATTTGGCTTTAGGTGTGACGGCTATTTTGTGCTTTAAAATATTGGAACATTGTCTGGAATAATATTTTTGTGATCTTTAGTTTATACTGTTCAAAACCTTCGTCCTGGTGAGTTTGAAGATCTCAAGATCTGAAAATTTTTTATCTTCTCTATCTGAGACTAAACTCAAAACAACGGCCGGATCTGAAATTGACACCCTCAAGCTATACACAAAATGAGTTTTCGTTCTGGTAGAAAGCCAGATAAGGATGTCAGACATTTAGGGTGAACGCATGAAGATCTGAAGGTCTCAAATTTTTGATTTTATCTATCTGAGACTGAAACTCAAAACAACGGCCGGATTTGAAATCGGCACCTTCAAACTATACAAGATACGAGTTTTCGTCCTGAAAAAAGACAACAATTTCAGATATTTAGGATGAATTTGAAGATTTGAGGGTCCTAGATTGTTTGATCTCCTTAACATGTGTGAAACTCAAAACAATGGATGAATTTCAAATTGGCACCCTCAAACTATACAGGATACGAGTTTTCGTTCGGATAGGAAGCCAGATAACGATTTCAGATATTTAGGGCGAACGCGTGAAGATCTAAGGGTCAGCAAATTTTTTATTTTCTTTATCTGAGACTGACTGAGATGTGTCGTCATTCTAATAATATAAAATTAAGCACTTTTTGACGAGTAAATAATCCAATATGGCGGCAACAAGAAAAAAGGAAATTGACGTTTCAAGAAAACGAATCTTTGCGTCCAATATATGATAAAGTAGGCTTATTCTACGTAAAAAAGTGCTGTGAAAATCTCTTAACACATTCGTGAAATGCTGAGAGATAAGAAAGTTACAGGAGATCCAGAAAAACGTATTACCATTTTGGTTTTTCAAAAATTGTTCAAAAACGAAAAGAAAAATACCGTTTTTGAACCTTTCATAGTTTTCTAGATACTCACACTGTCGGCATCAATTTCTGATACCCTGTATAACATTTGTTTACATTCTTTTGCGGTATACCAAATCGGCCAGTGTTAGCCCCTAGACTGAAAAAAAAACTGGAACACTATCCTGTAAATTCGATACCATCAAAATATTCAAAATAGGTATACGCAGTTACTGATATTATCAATAGACAAACCGTCATTCAGCGGCTAAATTGATAAACGAATTTTCAGGTTATCTCGTTAGTTTAGTTTGTGCTAGTAATCATTGTGATATGTGTGCATTGTTGAACAATAACATTTAAATGGAACGAATTTCATATCCCCAGGGTTAAGCTTGAAAAACGGCTCGGTTCAGGAAAATAAATTGTCCAGCGGTTAGCTAGGTGAAACATTAATAATAGAAAAATTATGGTGGAATTTTAAAATCGATACTGTGCTTTCAGGGACATTTGAATGATGTTTGTTGTGGTACATGAGCTTTGTTAAATAGCTCAGTATTTCACGAATTCACTTATACATAATAATAACAAGATTTGGAAGCTTTTGAAGATTTCGAAGATAACGATGATTAGGAAGGATTCGAATAATTTTAACACTTCGAAGATTTTGAAGATATGCTTGACGGTACCAAGGGTTTTCTCGAGGATTTCGAAGATTTTCTTGAAGATTTCTAAGTGTCAAGGCGTTAGCAAACTTCGAAGAATTCGAAGATTTTAGAGACAATGGATGTTTTCTTGAAGATTTCGCAATTTTCGAAAAAGTTTTTAACGATTTCGAAGATTTTCTTGATTATTTAGATTTCGAAGACTTCAAGAATTACGCAGACTTCGAAGATTTTGAAGACTTTGAATTTATTGATGATTTCCAAGGTTTTCTCAATAATGTCAAAGATTTTCATGGAGATTTCGAAGTTCTAAAGGGTTCGAAGACTTCAAATAGTTCGCAGACTTCGAAGATTTCGAAGATCTCATACATTTTGAAGATTTCGAAGGTTTTTAGAGATTCTGAAATATTTCTTGAAGACTTGGAAGAATTTTTTTGATAATCTTGATGATTTTCCTTATGATTTACATTTCAAAGAGTCGAAAGCTTCGCAGTCAGTTCTTACATATTGCAATTACCTCGAAGATTTTGAACGTTTTCTTGTAGTTTTTGAATTTGTTTAAATATTTAAGATTTTGAATACTTACTTGAAGATTTAGAAGATTTTCTTGGATGATCGATAGATTTTTCCGAAGGTTTTGAAGATTTTCTTAAGGATTTCGAAGATCTTTTTGAACATTGTGAAGATTTTTTTTTGAAATTTCGGGAATAGCGAAGATATTTTAGAGATAAGGAATATTTTTGGGGATATTGAAGATTTAGAAGTCTTTTTTGATGATTTTGAGAGCCTTTGGAGATTTTATAAGGACTTTGTAGACTTTTTTTAAGATTTTGAAGATTTCGATAAAATTTTTAAACTTTTCTTCATCTCGTCCTTAGGCGTATTATTTATATCATTTAAAAGTACCTGAAGGGTACAGACCATTTGAAGTAATTGTTTTAGATACACGATGCGTTACAAAACGAGCAAGGACTACTTAGAGTGGGGATCTACATGGGGATAATAAACTCTCAAAATATTTTTTTAGATGCCGTTCCACATGTTATTTTGTCTGAATATATTTCAGTTTATTTTTATGGCAACTTCCCTTGTACACGTAGAATGGCGGCCTTAACCAAACCGCGTATTATTTTCATATGATATTCATAAATTTTCCGACACAATGGTGTTCTATGGATTACAAAATTACATGAAAATTTAACGACGTTAATTAACATCGTCATAACATATTAAATTCGTACGTGGTTATTACGGTTTCACCTCATAAAGTTGCGATATTAATTTAGTCGACTCTGTTTTCTATTTCGCCCTACTAATATTCACTGTCAATGGGAATGGTCATGACAGACATACCAGCTGGCTTTATTAGTAGACTGTGTTTATCAGGATCACTCGTACTAAGCCTGTCTATACACAGATCGATCAGTGAGTTAACCTATTCTGCTTCTCATGCAAACGATTGGATCACCACAAATGGGTCGATTATTGGTTGCCTAAAAACGCAGGTCCTTGCGTCTCCTAATCAAAATAGCATGCGATCAGAATGGATGTGATAGCATTTCTTGGCGTTATGCTGTCATGTCAGTCCTGATTTTGTAACTATATTATAGTACTATGATGTCATTACAAGCTTTTGAGGTCCAGGCGTTTCAAGTTTAATATTTAAGTAATAGATCAGTCTAGGGCAAACTGAAAAAATTCTTGACAGTCACATAGGTTCAACATGTTTGGGAATTATTGCACGAAAAACACATCTTCTTTTTCGTCTAATATTGTAGGAAGTGATGCGAAAATATACTCACCGAGAGCTGTATAATTTTATCAAACAGCATGATTGGAGGCATGTGGAAATCGAAGACGAAGTACTGAAACAAAAAACAAAAGCCAATAAGTACGACTGAAAGATAGGCTAACAAAAGTTTCAGCTTAAAACCATGTTAAGGTGTTCCACAAGGGTCTGTATTGGGTTCATTGTTATACGTTATTCATGATAATGAACTTTCATTTACGACTGGAATTAATTCCATAATATATGCTAATAATATTTTATTTGTCATACCTCTAAATGTGCACTGTGTACTACAGTTCTAGCGTTCTTTAGCTACTGCTTCAAGGTATTTAAGTGTAAGCTCTTGGGTGCAGCTCGACAGAAAAAATACCTGAATCTCGGCGATAGATGATTGAATTAGATTAGCCTTAGAAGGTTGGGGGTGGGATATAACTTCTCTGGTCTCGAAGTTTGTACAGTTCTCTCCGTGGCTAGCCTAAAGCTCCATTTTGGGAGATTTGCTGTACACCCCATAGCTGGATAAACCGTCTAAAAAAGAGCCATTTGTGTACATAAAGAGGCATCCTTTATTTGAGAAAGGTTTTACCCGTTCCCTCCACTGAACTATCCTCTATCGTTCCGCCGCTCACCGCTCCTATCAGATGCGCCCGCGCGACCGCTGCGTCTCATCCTAAGATGATCGTTCTTCATACATCAAGAACCGAGCAGTACAGCCGCACATATATTCCAAGGGTGTCGAAGACTTAGAATGGACTGCCAGGAGATATATTTATTGGGCCTGTGGGTGTTAGCCCATTCAAATTCCGCGTTAACAAACTTTCTCTAACATAACCCTTTCAGAGCAGCCGCGGTACTCTGATATTTAGGCTCTGCCTACGCGGTCTGCTCAGTTACAGATGAAAAAACTGTTCCCTGGAATGGAGGAGGACTGTAATATTCCTGTGGAAGAGCACCTCCTTGTTTGAAGACAAACTACATTACTGTCAATATAGCGTCTACTTTTGTCGTCAAAGCGAGCTAATAAACTGCGATACAAGAGCAGATTGGCGATTAGCGATGAAGCAATTTCAATTGTACCGGCCTTTTTCGAACTGCATTGATTTCCCCAGGCACTAAACCGGATACCGGAGTTTGAGCTCACTTTTTATACTCAGCCGAAATCTGAAACAGTGCTCAAAGGCATTGTTTCCACCAGAGATTTCCACAAATTACCATACCGTAATTGAAAAATAGCAATCCCTGTTTACCGCGGAAATTAAAAGAAGCACGGTATCAGTGGCATTCTGTGCTTCGACTTAGTTCAGTTCAATCGTATTTGTACCTTTTATACGGGGCGTTTTATCATCATCATCAGAGTCACAATGTCTTAACAGACATGTTGCGAAGGCGTAAAATGCATTAAGTCGGATCTAGGGTATTGCCGACACGAATATCATCGACAGTTTCGAGAGCTGTAGCTCGCGATCGTTCGCGATTTACTGTCAGTTCAGGGCGCTCTTGATACTCATATCCAGCAAATGTTCCGTCGTATCCACCCAGCTTGTAAGGGAACGGCCACGGCGCCGCCCACTCGGGGCATGACCCTGAACTGCAAGTTTCTCCATAATAACGTTTCTGTGGATATGTCCGAAGAATGTAAGCACTCGGCAGTTTTCGATAAAACCGTGGTGGGAAGTTTTGAAATGAATGCAAAGGTGACCTGAACAGATTTTCCTGACAGCTATACGTTTACGTGTATTCCGCCCTCAGACTAAGTCGGAGCAACTGCAACACCCTATACGAATGTATGTATGTGTATGACCTACATGCGTATATGAACGTTCATTTTACAGTTGACCTCTTTTTCATTGATGAAGAAATAAACTGTATGTCGAGAAAATAGGGCTTCGACAAAAACACCGATAACATCAACCATTTAGCTAATATACTACTCGCAAGTGAAATCCGAACCCCTAGAAAAAAAAAGGATATTTGCATTGAAAATTTGTACACAGCTTGGCAGTACCATTTTTAGTACACATGTAACGCAATTTGTTCATTTAGACGCTATTTACCTACATGGCACCTCTAAAAAACTCTAGACGTGTAAAAACAAAGCATGGATTTTTGTCGATTCAAAAATGGTGATATCTGTTGCAAATGTGGCGAAGAAAGGGATATTAGCATTGAAAATTTGTGTACAGCTTGGTAGTACACATGTAACACTTTTTACTCATTCAGACACCATTTGCCTATATGGGACCTCTAAAAAACTCTAGACGTGTAAAAACAGAGCACGGCCTTTTGTCTATCCAACAACTACAATAGCTGTTGCAAATGTAGCGAGAGACTAGTTGGTTGCGTGAAGATACCCCCTAGATGACTGCAGCTCCAGTTTAAGTAGTCAAGCCCTTTTAAACGGGGTCGGATTGTAGCCCAACGAGAATGTGCAGTTGTTATAACCATGGGGCGTAGCGTGGCTACACTTGCAGCAGCATCGCGCGCATGGATCGCAGAAGGGTGAATGCAGCGAGCTAGAGGCTCTGGACCACGTAGAAGAACTACAGCCCGTCAAGATATTCATCTGCGACTGTTGCTGACGCTTGGTGTTATGCAGCTGTAGGGAGGCCCATTCGAATCTGCACGGTGTACCGCAGATTGAATATAATGGACCTAGGATCATATCGTCCGTATCTAGTGTTTCCACTCACTGCAACTCATCGTCGCCAACGGTTAGATTGGTGCCAAGAACAGCGACAATGGCATGCTCAGTGGCATCAGACGGCCTTCTCCGACGAATTCAGGTTTTGTCTAGGGGCACATGACTGATGCCAACGCAAAGACGACAACGCCGATGGGGTGAACGACGTGATCTCCAGTTTGCTGTTGAGCGCCATGTACACAGTCCTATTGGTTTGATGGTCTGAGGTGCCATTGCATTCAACAGCAAGTCACCTTTACTTGTGATTCATAACACAATTACTTTGCAACGTTATGTGAATGAGGCGTTAGAACCAATTGCCGTTCCATATGTCCGAGGCCTCCAAGAGAGTTTATTCCAGCAAGATAATGCACGCCCTCATATTGCAAGGGTATCGACGAGGTTCCCACAGGAAGCTGAGATCAGGGTGCTCCCCTGGCCTCCACGATCGCCCGATTTATCGCCAATTGAAAAAGTATGGGAAGTGATGAGTCGATACATGGGCAATTCTACCTAATCCTGCGACACGGCTGGACGAACTGGAACATGCTGTGAGGGCAGCTTGGGAGGCTGTACCTCTAGAGTTTATTAACAACCAGATTACGAGCATGCCGCGTAGGCTAGAGGAGTGGATTCGTCAACATGAAGGGCCCACGCATTATTGATCTGTTGTATTTTTTTATATATATATACAATCCCAAAACTGTGGCTAAAAGCTAAAGTCGTAGCCGTCCTTAAACCGGGGAAACCAAAGGAAGATGCTAAAAGCTACCGTCCGGTGTCACTGTTGTGCTCCCCTTTCAAACTCTACGAACGCCTTATACTGAACAAATATGGGCCCCAAATCGAGAACTATCTTATTCCCCAGCAAGCAGGATTCAGACCTGGGAAATCCTGTACTGGTCAGGTACTAAACCTCACCCAACACATTGAGGATGGCTTTGAGAGAAAGGAAACAATGGGGGCCGTCTTTATAGATCTAACGGCGGCATACGTCACCATAAACCATAAAATATTACTGGAAAAAATTTTCAGAATGACAGGAGACTACCAGTTGACGAAAGTGATAAAAACAATGCTATCTAACAGAAGATTCTATGTAGAGTTCCAAGGAACAAGAAGCCGTTGGAGGAACCAGAACAATGGCCTTCCCCAAGGTAGCGTGCTAGCCCCATGCTTTTCAATGTTTATACCAACGACCAACCAATCGGTCCATCAACAAGAAGCTTTATATACGCCGACGACGTAGCTATCACCTGCCAGTCAAAAAACATCGCAGAGGTAGAGGAGCACATAACAGAATCCCTATCAAGATTGAATGATTATTACAGATCCAATCAGCTCCGCCCAAATCCAGCGAAAACGCAGACATGCCTATTCCACCTCAATAACCGACAGGCGAGAAGGGAGCTGCAAATAGAGTGGAACTCAGTCAGACTGCAACATTGCCCAAACCCAGTCTATCTAGGTGTTACATTAGACCGCTCCCTGACGTTCAGAAAACATATCGACAAAACTAAGGCCAAAGTTAACACCAGAAACGGCATTCTCCGGAAACTGACTAGTGCTCGATGGGGGGCAGACCCTAACGTCCTGCGCTCCTCGGCCCTTGCACAGCGCTACTCCGCAGCCGAGTATGCATCCCCCGTATGGGAGAGATCATCACATGCCCGAAGACTGGACCCTGTCCTGAATGACACATGTAGATTAATAACCGGATGCCTAAAACCCACTAACCTTGATCAGTTCTACATGTTAGCCGGAATAGCACCACCGCAAATACGTAGGGAAACCCCAGCCATGGCCGAACGAAGCAGACAATGTGAAGACACCAGACATCCTCTGTACCAATATATACCGGCAGCAACCAGACTGAAATCAAGGCGAGGCTTTATGCAAACCACACAGCCCCTCACAGCGTCTAAAACTGCTACCAAGGAGGCAAAATGGGAACAGCGCCTAGCAGTCAACAATATCCCAACCTGGAATACAAAAGAAAAACTTCCTGCAGGCTCAGATTTAGACTAGGGCACCTGGAAAACCCTCAACCGACTCCGGTGCCAAATGGGGAGATCCAAGGACAACCTCCTGAAGTGGGGATACGTGTTAGAGGACACGTGTGAATGTGGAGAATCCCAGACAATGGAGCACCTTCTATCGTCTCAATCTCTACAAGGCCCATGTACCATCCGAGACCTTTGGACGTGCAATGAAAATGCTGTGAAATGCGCCAGACACTGGAGTGATATATGAACATTTATAGTTATATTCACAACATATTATCATAATTTTATTTTTATCTATGGATATTTTATAATTCCTAGTTACAAGTTGTAGTTCAGACACGATTAAAATAAATAAAATAATTATGGCAAATGCGTTCGTTTATTATTGTATTTAATTCTACCGCATTTCAACAACCGCAACCATTTTCTTCTCAGTGTTCTGATTTCAATTGCGAGTAGTATAATTTCCTGGTACCCTGTTACAAATATAAATGCTTTTTGCTCATCTACAACTAACGACTCACTGTGTATGCTGCAGCAAAATGTGGAACTGTTCCAAAGAAGCGCTTTATACGAGTAGGTGTAAAGTGGGAGGTTAGTGTTAATGTTACTTGAATCACAGTTGACTAGATCTTCAAAAGGGCAATCTTGAAGCTTCAATAACTTGAACAAAGTTGAACGAGATTGTACTGGATCTAATTATTCTGCCTGGAATCCCAGCTATCCGAGGAGAAGAGAGCGAAGGGGTGATAATTGGGTTATAGGTTTTCGCGTGCGAAGGGATTCTTTAAATGGAAATTTAACCTTTAAACCCCCAAGGGGGATCGATTAAGAACCCCATGTTAAAAAATCCTATCCTAGATAATTTATTTAAAAACAGTGGCAACGCTGCCGCTTGATATGTGTTTGTGTTGACCTTTGAAATCGTAATTCAGTATGCGGCCACGTTTCACTGCGAGTTCAGCAGGGCGAGACGCGATTTCGCTTAGTGGGGTCCGGCTGGTACCTCGGACGGTCATTTACCGACCCAATTTTCATTTTAAACACGTGGTATTTTTTTGCTTTTTAATTATTTGAAGTCATCAAAATGAGTGATTGGAATAGAACGCGACCCCTAAACAACATGAGTTAGTTGAGGTAGCCGAAAACTGGGATTTTGACTATGACTGACTATGACAGGATACTTCTGCAGAAAACTGTTTTGCTACAGAACGTGTTTCGAGGATAATTTGGAAATATGAATTTAATGTTTTTTTCTTTTCTAAACTTTTCAGTAAACTTGTTTAAAATGTAGTTTTGGTATTATCTAGGCCTAACTAATGTAAGCTTCATAGCACTAATTTAATATCACATATTTTGCTGGGGTGGGGTCTATAAAGGACCCCACATGGGTATTTACGTTGATCTTCATAGCATGATAATTTAAGGCTCAAACATTTTCAGCCTTGTTTTCAGCCCTCCCACATTCACGAAAGATCATTGTAAAATACCTTGGAATATGTACATTATTACTATTAGCTAAAAATGGAAGGTATCTGTTTTAGTTTTCCATTGACGTACGTACATCGTTAGTAAATTGTGCAACTAAAGTTGATTCTTCGCATCGAGGCAGTGATGAAACCTCGCGTTTTAGATAATTTCGGGTTCTGATATAAATCCGGAAGCAGTTTTGAGTTCCAGTCTAGTTAGACAAAAATCAAATGCTTCAGATCGAGTTTCAGATCTTTCAGATTTTCAGGTTTGCCTAAAAAATTTAAAATCTTTATTCGGCTTTCTATTGAGATGAAACCTCGCGTTTAGGGTAATTTGAGGGCACTGATTACAATTCCGGTCACAGTTTTGAGTTTCAGTACCGTGTGATGAAAATAAAAAATTTCGGGCCTTTCAGATTTTCAAGTTTTGCCTAAAATATCGAAAATCTATTCGGCTTTTTATTTAGATGAAGCTTAGTGTTTAGTATAATTTAAGGCTGATTACAAATCCGGTCACAGTTTTGAGTTTCAGTGTGTTATGACGAAAATAAAAAATTTCAGATCTTTCAGATTTTCGAGTTTTCCTAAAAAAATTGAAAATCTATATTCGGCTTTCTATAGCGATGAAACGTCGTGTTCACGTTAACATGAGGGAGCTGATTACAAATCCGGTCGCAGTTTTTTGTTTCAGTGTCGTGTAACGAAAAAAAATCGGATCTTTCGATTTTCAAGTTTGCCTAAAAAATCGAAAATCCTTATTCAGCTTTCTATTGAGTTAGAAGCTCGTGTTTAGGATAATTTGAGGGAGCTTATCACAAATCCGGTCGCAGTTTTAAGTTTCAGTCTCGTTCGATGCAAATAAAAAATTTCAGATCTGTCTGTTTACCTGAAAAAGTTGAAAGTCTTTATTTGACCTTCCATTAAGGTGAAACCTCGTGTTTCGGATAATTTGAGGGTGCTGATTATGAATCCGGTCGCAGTTTTAAGTTTCAGTCTCGTTTGACGAAAATAAAAAATTTCGGATCTGTTCGGACCCAAAAAAAATTGAAAGTCTTTATTTGACTTCCATTAAGATGAAACCTCGTGCTTTGGATAATTTGAAAGTGCTGATTACAAATCTGGTCGAAGTTGTGAGTTTGAGTATCGTTTGACGAAAATCTAAAACTTCAGATCTTTCAGATCTTTAGGTCTACCTAAAAAATCATTCTATTAAGACGAAACCTTGTGTTTTGAATAATTTTAAGGTGCTGCTTACAAATGTCGTCGCAGTTTTGAGTTTCAGTCTCGTATGACAAATTCAAAAATTTCAGGTATTTCAGATTCTTTCGATGCTAAGATAACACTGAAAACGAAACATTATACATCCTAAAAACGCTTAAAATTTTCCACAACCAAGCTGCGCTAATGAACCTTTGTCAAACTCCAAACATGCATGTCTATTATTCTAAAGCAATTTATACAGTGAAAAATAAACATCAAACGACTTACCTCATTGTAATAGGGACAATTGGTGCTCTCCTTCACGCTAGTATACTTTTTCTGATCTCCGACTTGTATGCAGACCACTGGGTCCATGTTCAAGCCCGCCAACTGTCTTGCTTCTATGATGGTCAGACACACCTGGAAGTCCTGGGCCTTCAGAGCCGGATCTGTGGTCGATTTCATGTCAGTACGGAGTCTGAAACAAATGAGTTAGATCTTACATAAGGCATTGAACTCCAAAGAAATTGCATCGGACCTATAATACTTCTGCTAGTATTATTCCCTTGCTTCCACTCATCATCATAGTCACAATATCGTAACTGACATGTTGTGAACTCGTACAATGAAATAAGTCAGAGCTAGAGTATTGCCAACACGAATATTATCAATAGTTTTGAGAACTGTCGCTCGTCATCGTTCCCAATTTACTGTCAGTTTAGTGGCGCTCTTGATACTCATATCCAGCAGCAGTTTCGTCGTATCCACCCAGCGCCTAGGGAAACGGCCACTCGAGGCACGACCCTGAAGTTCAAGTTTCTCCATATTATCGCTTATGTGAATATGTCCGAAGAATGTAATCATTCTCGTCGACACAATGGAGGTTAGTCTCTTTGGGTTACCAAGCTCATTCAGTATGGAAACATTAGTTCGATGGGCGGCATAAGGGACTCTCAGCATTCTCCTCCACGTCCACACGTCAAAAGCATCTATGCGAGCTCGATCTGCCTTTTCAACAGTCCTAGTTTCGGAGGCATTCAAAAATATGGAGAAGACAAGAGACTGAACCAGTGACATTTTAGTAGCTTTAGTGATGTTATGCTCACGTCATATTTTAATGAGTCTTGTCATGGCCACACATGCCTGTTGAATGCGCTGTTGAATCTCATTTTCACAGCTTCCCGAACTGTAGATCACTGAACCGAGGTATATAGAACTTTGAACTACTTCACAAGGGCCTACTGACTTTATTTCTCGATGATTATCGTGCTCTCTATCTACGATCATAACCTTGGTCTTGTTGTACCATATGCTGCACTATATTGTTCTAAGATGTATAATAGATTTACTTCTTACTTCGTAAGAAGCAGCAATAAGGGTAGTATCGTTAGCAAATCTCAAGTTGGATATTTTGCTTCCGCCAATAGTTATACTGCCATTCCAGCTGTCTAATACTTGTGTCATCACAAATTCAGAGTAAACGTTAAATAACATCAGAGATAATACACATCCCTGAAGAACTGCTTTTTTGGTTGCTTTTTGACCAGACAGCTTACCATCAGTTCTTACACGAGCCAAGCTACACCCATAGAGTTGCTGTATGAGAAAGTACTTTCCTCCACTTGCCTTTTGGGATATGCGCTCTTTGACATGGCAAACAGAAACACACCTTTTGAAATATCTGTCTTGCCCCCAAACTTTAAACAACTGGAATTGATATTACGAGGGAAATAAATCAAAACACATACTATCTAAAGGCCCTGTCAAACAGAGGGCGTTCTAGAACGCGGCGTTCCAGCATTCTCTAACAATACAACGGAACGCTGTAACGCGGCGTTCTAGAACGCCCTCTCTTTGACCGGGCCTTAAATCCAAAGCAATAAACTGTTCGATCGAGTTGAGATTTAGTTTCCCTGTTGCATGTCTGGCTTCGTACTGTAGGTCGTATGGCTTTGATTTATGCTGCGTGTGTGCGCTGAAAGCTGGAAAGACCAGGTTTCATACTATCACTGCAAATTGTGATAAAGCACAGCTCGGTGTTAGCTTGGCTGACACACTACTTTTTAAAAGCCAGGCTCAGAGCGTGTCCAGGCATTTTAGGGATCGATTGTAATATAAACTGTTGTATACACAGTGGTGGTTGTTTATTAAGGGCTTCCTTATAACATTTTTTACTTGTATCAAAGATCATAATATAATGTACTACCCGCCAGTGAAATTCTAACACTGAGGTTGATGAAATGCGATAGGACTAAATACAACAATAAACGAACTCATTTGCCATAATTAGTTCATAAAAAATACAACAGATCAATAATGGGGGGCCCTCCATGTTGACGAATGCACTTCTCTAGCCTACGCGGCAAGCTCGTAATCTGGTTGCTGATAAACTCTAGAGGTACAGCCTCTCAAGCTGCCCTCGCAGCATGTTTCAGTTCGTCCAACGTGGTCGAAGGATTGGGTAAATCGCCTATGTATCAACACATCCAATCCTGTACTATTTCAATTGGCGATAAATTGGGTGATCGTGGAGGCCAGGGGAGTACCCTGAACTTAGCTTCCTGTAGGAATCTCATCGATACCCTTGCAATGTGGTGACGTGCATTATCTTGCTGGAAGAAACCCTCTTCGAGATTTCAGACATATGGAACGGCAATTCGTTCTAACATCTCATTCATAAATGTGATCTATTTTCAAACATCCAACTCACATATTTATTTTGATCGTTGACGAAATGTGTTTCTAACATATGCAGATAAATTCTATCGTCTCAGAACCAGACTTTTTGCGGTTCTAGAATTAATGTATTGTGTAGGGCTTTCGCGGCCATGATCCGATGAACTGTTGGCTTTTGGGCTGTTCGGTCGGCGTCGACACGCTCCGCCGCCTTGTTGACAGCGCACTTCGCTGCTTGCCGTTTCGCCAACACGAGTGGTTGGCATCCTTTCAAATGCTTTTGTTTCTGGCTGTTGTTTGTGATTACCTGTTATTGTTCGTTATATTTATATTTGTATATTAGCTTTTTATGTAAAAACTATTATTTAATTTATTTAGTATGTATCTACATTTTTGACGTGTGTAAGCATACTCATGCAAAAACACAAATAAACTACTACTACTACTACTTAGAAGCGGTTACCTGTTCGACGTATTCCAAGAAACTAAGACCATGTCACTGGGTTGAGCACTCATATACCCAGGATTAGGTGTGGTAGCGGCAACGGTTTGGCCCTCCGAATCATGTGAATCTCCTGCGCGTCCCATAATCTTTGTGTCTCTTAAGACAAGATCGAACAGCCAATTCCACACCATTCTACTTTTCTTTGGGTGGGGGTGACATTTGGGGTGGTTGGAGGGTGGAGGATTGTAATATTGAAAAATTTGTGGCATTCATAATACACAGTCCGCTGATGTGTGAAGGAAGACCTAACGACATAAATTGCTTCTTTAGGTCCATCCGAACGACAAAAAGCTATGCTTCGTTTTTTACACGCCTAGAGCTTTTTAGAGGTGCCATGAAGGTAAATAGCGTCTGAATGAGTAAAAGTGTTACATACGTACTAGAGATGGTACTGCCAAGCTATGTACAAATCTTCAATGCAATTATCGCTTATTTCTAGATATTCGGATTTCACTTGCGAGTAGTATATTAATAAACAGAACTTGCAGGCGTCAATAAAGGTAACTTTTTGAAAAAATCTTATTCAGAGAAACTGAGCAAAGCAGTCATCAACGACAGAAAGTACACTGAACTTGTGACCATATTATCACCCCCAACGGCGACATAACCGCCGTAGTAAAAGTCGAGGTAGATAGAATATTTAAACATGAATGGAGAAGCTCCGAGACGAAATGAGAAAACTTCTGACGTGAAAGGTTTTTTAGGTATTGAGTATACCCCGGCTAAGCATTGTTCTTGAGAAGTTTCATAGGTTGTTTTTCTTTTTGCATCTGTGCAGCCACATATACGTTCATAGACGAGGCCAGATTTGTTTATTGGTCTCATTTTGCAATAGTTTTTCCACACTACATATTAGAAGAGAAACTGAATGGAATTTACTTATGCAGTCCAATTGATAATGGCCAACAGGTTGATTCCGTAGCTGTTGAATTTGATATGTAGTTATTTATCTGACAGATGTCAGGTGGTCAAATATGGTGAATGTATGTATACATCTCGCAATACCATAGTAACTTCGGGTTACCGCAGGGCTCTTATTTAGGCCCGTTGTTGTTTAACATATGTATTTATTAGCGATCCAGCTAGAGTAGTGAGAAGTGAAATTATAATGTTTGCAGATGATCTGAAGATTTTTAGCGTTTTAGATAACATGTCTGTTGCTAAATTGTTAGAAAAGGACTTAGATCGCCTTCCACATTGTTGCGATGTTAATTTATTATATTTAAATGCTTCAAAATACTTCAAAGTAGGTTTCAATCTCTTACAACATGCCATCAATATATAATTAATTGTGAAGTGTCACACAATGTTGATCAGATCAAGCACTCAAGCATTATTTTCAACACAATATTAACGTTCAATTTGCATATTGAAAGTATCCTCAGTAAAGCGTTTGAGATGCTAGGTTTTGTAATCGGAATGGTGTTGAATTGTCACTTTAAACTTTCAAAATTTAGTGATTTTCTAATCTAGTCGACATACCTTGAGGCTCTTTTGTTGATTTCAGCCAAGCTTTCAGACTGTCCCTCCATTGAACTGATTGAGCTTTGGCTTCCAGCTCTGGACATAGGAGCAGAGTCAATGTCCGAGTTCCTGGAGTCTCTTCCCGACTCTTGAAGAAGGTTCGTAGCTTCATCATCGTTATCGCTATCTTTGGGAGGTCGTTGTTTTCCGAATCTGGAATAAAAACATAATGCTATACTCCAAAGTACTCTTATTGTTTTTCGTTATTATTCATCATCATCATCATCATAGTCACAATGTCTTAACAGACATGTTGTGAACTCGTAAATTGCATTAAGTCGGAGCTAGAGTATTGCCGACACGAATATTATCGATAGTTTTGAGAACTGTAGCTCGCCATCGTTCGCGATTTACTGTCAGTTCAGTGGCGTTCTTGATACTCATATCCAGCAACTGTTTCGTCGTATCCACCCAGCACGTAGGGGAACGGCCATGGCGCGCCCACTCGCGGCATGACTGAACTACAAGTTTCTCCATATTATCGCTTCTGTGGATATGTCCGAAGAATGTAACCATTCTGTCGACACAATGGAGGATAGTCTCTTTGGATTACCGAGCTCATCCAGTATAGAAACTTTAGTTCGATGGGCGGTGTAAGGAACTCTCAGCATCCTCCTCTACTCCATATCTCAAAAACATCTATGCGAGCCCGATCTGCCTTTTTAACAGTCCAAGTTTCCGAGGCATACAAAAATAAAGGGAACACAACAGACTGAGCCAGCGACATTTTGGCAGCTTTAGTGATGTTATGGCCACGCCATATTTTAGTAAGCTTTGTCATGGCCACACGTGCCCATTGAATGCGCCGTCGAATCTCAGTTTCACAGCTACCGGAATTGTCGATCAAAGAACCGTGGTACACAAAACTTTGAACTACTTCACAACGGTCTACTGACTTCATTTCTCGAAGATTATCATGCTCTCTATCTACGATCATAACCTTGGTCTTGTTGTAGTTAATACCAAGACCATATGCTGCACTGTGTTGTTCTAAGATGATTAATAGAGCTACTACTTCTTCCTCAAAAGCAGCAATAAGGGTTGTATCATCAGCAAATCTCAAGTTGGATATTTTGGTTCCGCCAATAGTTATACCGCCATTTCAGTTGTCCAATACCTGTCTCATCACAAATTCAGAGTAAATGTTAAATAACGTCGGAGATAATACACATCACTGACGAACTCCTTTTCTGGTTGCTGTTTGACCAGACAGGTTACCATCAATTTTTACACGAACCGAGCTAGACACATAAAGTTGCTGTATGCGTTATCATTACATCAATGTTAATGACTGAGCACTTTAACAAAGAAATTTAACTCACCGTATTAAGCTGCGCACTGCCCTCATGGTTGTCCTCCTTTTCTCCTGCACACTCCTCTCCTTGGTAGAGGTCGTCATGGTCTTCCTCATGGTCGACCTTCTTTCCTGAGGAACCGCATTGAGGTTTTTCTCGATGTTTGCGATATTCTGCTCGATGTCAATCAGCATCTGTCTGTCGTCCTCCAGGAGGTCGTAGCTGGCCAGAGCCTCGTCGGGGGGCGTGTACCGGATTTCCAGGTCCACGGTAGCCTTCAACAACAAAATGAAGTCATGTAGTTTGTCTCTATACTTATTTCGGAAATATCCGATATCCTACACAGTTTGGCAACGTTGTACGTAGCGCCGCAATCGCCACACGAGCACGTCAATATACACCGTGTCGCAAGGCGAATCCCGAAAAAACAAATCGCACTTAGGTTTCGGAATGTGAAGCCGATATCAATAGGAATTATACTGAAATTCGCATTTGTTACAGAGAAATTAACGTTTGAAGTGTGGTTGTAAAGATAACTGAAACGTGTGTGGCCCACGTTCACTTTCGAGAATTCCTTGCAAAAACGGAGAAGGTCGGATTACGCTAACGGGTATTTTGAATATTTTTGTCGATTGCCTACAGCAAATAATATTATATGATGCATTGCTTGTAGGGTGCGAAGACGATAAAGGGGCCCACACATTAACTATTTCGCGATCTAATTAAGGGAATTTCAACTTTTTTGCTATTAAGAATAAACATATAATTTAAACATACTATACCATAAGTCGGTGCCAGAAATCATCCCTTAAAGTTTTCTGGATTCGTCCTGGAGCACGGTGTATACATGGTGGTCCAACAGTGGAAGGAGGATAGTGAAACATGTTTCAGAAGATACTAAAACAGGTCTCAGAAACTTGTCATGTTGTCACTAGAAGCACTGTTAAACTTTCCTCGACTGGATTTGGTAGTTCAATGAGAAGCAAGGCATCTGCG
The DNA here is from genome assembly GCA_951848785.1 of Callosobruchus maculatus. Classification (NCBI taxonomy): domain Eukaryota; kingdom Metazoa; phylum Arthropoda; class Insecta; order Coleoptera; family Chrysomelidae; genus Callosobruchus; species Callosobruchus maculatus. The sequence continues at coordinate 15,361,514 of CATOUR010000056.1, forward strand.
TTTCGATTGTCGGTTGAGACAGTTGGTCCTCTGTGAATCTTGGCAGGGGACATTCTGTCATCCTCTAGGAATTGAGAATGGATGACCTTAACCTATATATATGCTTCCCTGTCCTACACATTGCTTCGATGGCAAATTTATGGTGAAACAAGGGAAGAGTGGGATTTTTTCAGGGTTCCTTTTATGGTCAGCCTCCCGCAAAGGCTGAAAGCCGCCTAGAAACAAATTCCCCGGCAGCTCATTCCACAGCGTCGAAGTTTTCCAGAAAGAGGAATGCTGGAGGAGACCCTTTTTCGATGTTCGAGGCTGTGGAGATCCTATGTGAGGTTAGGCGTACCCAATGGTCTAATTGCTCTCTTCTGGATAGTGCCCTGAAGCCTTAGAGAGTGTTTCGGAGTGCATCACCATACATGGGAGCAATACTCCAACGATGGTCGGATATGTGCCTTGTAGGGCGGCAATAGTTGCTCTGGTGTATACAGCTTCCTACAGCAGAACAAAGCTCCAAGCTTCTGGGATGCCGTTTTAGCAATACTGACGACGTAGTCGTGCCAGGACATGTTATTGTTGATCCCCAAAAGCTTGACCGAAGGTCAGTCAACTATTGGGTGACTCTCCGTTTCCACAGTTGGTACACCAACGTGAGACTTTCTTGTCATTGCTGTTGCCTGAGTTTTATGTATGTTAAACTGTAGTTTATTTACTAGTCCCCACTCGGCAATTGTTTCGATAACTACGTTAATCTGTGAGGCAACTGGTGAAGCATATTGCTGTCGCCGACGCGACGTACCGTTTCCTGGGATGATAGTGGCTTGCCTCGTCCATGCATGCACGATATTATTATACTGTCGTCTGCGAAGATTGGATGTTATTTCCAGCAGCTCGTTGACGCAGCAGAAACAGTGTAGGGGAAAACAGCGGCGTTTATTAAAAATAGAACATGTTGTATATTTTATTATTATTTTTATTTTATTATTGTACATCATTATATTGTTCCCTAATTGCGTTGTTGCGCTGCATTTCAAACTCACTGCGCAAACTGCGCAATATAATACCATCGTCGGCGTCGCGTCGTCTTGAATGAAAGCATAGAGGTTGTATATAATTTAGATATTCTACGACGTTAAGGTTAATGGATGAGGTGCATGAAAAAGTGTTGTTAAGCGACAATCGATACTCCGTTAGCTAGTAAAAAAGGAGCATACATTTGCCTTCGCTCAAACAGGTCTCCAGACGATTTCTTTAATTGCGTCCCTTTGTTGTGCTTTAAACTGCGAAGTAAGTTGACCTGCTAGAGGAAGGTAAGGTTAAGCTAATTACAATGAGTTAATTTCTTTGATTTAGTATTCGTTTTTGATAGTAATATGGCAATACCGTTTTGCTAAGATATCTTTGTACTATGCTATGTTACAAAAACCTTATACACACCAGATGAGTTCTATAACGAGTTTTACTGACTATTCCACATTTTGTTTATTATATAGCTTTGTCAATAAGCATATTGTAATTTCTTTGACAATAAGTATACAGGGTGATCGACTTTAGTTTTATACCTTACCGTTATTATGAGAGATACAAAATAAATAAAAGTTGTAGGTAAAGCCAAGATCTACATTTTGAAATTATTTTACAATATACAGGGTTATTGATAAAGTCACGCTCGAAGTCACGGCATACCAAAGTCGTGTTTTACTTCCCACACCGAGAGGTGAGGGGAGTATTGTGATCGTGAAAATTTTCGATATTGAGATAACATTCTTTTTGGGCGTTTTATGATGCCTACATAACGAAAATCCACGTCACTCCTTTCCGTCGGTCTGTCTGTCGGTCTGTCGGTCTGTCGGTCTGTCGGTCTGTCGGTCTGTCGGTCTGTCGGTCTGTCGGTCTGTCGGTCTGTCGGTCTGTCGGTCTGTCGGTCTGTCGGTCTGTCGGTCTGTCGGTCTGTCGGTCTGTCGGTCTGTCGGTCTGTCGGTCTGTCGGTCTGTCGGTCTGTCGGTCTGTCGGTCTGTCGGTCTGTCGGTCTGTCGGTCTGTCGGTCTGTCGGTCTGTCGGTCTGTCGGTCTGTCGGTCTGTCGGTCTGTCGGTCTGTCGGTCTGTCGGTCTGTCGGTCTGTCGGTCTGTCGGTCTGTCGGTCTGTCGGTCTGTCGGTCTGTCGGTCTGTCGGTCTGTCGGTCTGTCGGCCTGTCGGCCTGTCGGTCTGTGGGTCTGTCGGTCTGTCGGTCTGTCGGTCTGTCGGGCTGTCGGCCTGTCGGCCTGTCGGCCTGTCGGCCTGTCGGCCTGTCGGCCTGTCGGCCTGTCGGCCTGTCGGTCTGTCGGTCTGTCGGTCTGTCGGTCTGTCGGTCTGTCGGTCTGTCGGTCTGTCGGTCTGTCGGTCTGTCGGTCTGTCGGTCTGTCGGTCTGTCGGTCTGTCGGTCTGTCGGTCTGTCGGTCTGTCGGTCTGTCGGTCTGTCGGTCTGTCGGTCTGTCGGTCTGTCGGTCTGTCGGTCTGTCGGTCTGTCGGTCTGTCGGTCTGTCGGTCTGTCGGTCTGTCGGTCTGTCGGTCTGTCGGTCTGTCGGTCTGTCGGTCTGTCGGTCTGTCGGTCTGTCGGTCTGTCGGTCTGTCGGTCTGTCGGTCTGTCGGTCTGTCGGTCTGTCGGTATGTCGGTCTGTCGGTCTGTCGGTCTGTCGGTCTGTCGGTCTGTCGGTCTGTCGGTCTGTCGGTCTGTCGGTCTGTCGGTCTGTCGGTCTGTCGGTCTGTCGGTCTGTCGGTCTGTCGGTCTGTCGGTCTGTCGGTCTGTCGGTCTGTAGGTCTGTAGGTCTGTCGGTCTGTCGGTCTGTCGGTCTGTCGGTCTGTCGGTCTGTCGGTCTGTCGGTCTGTCGGTCTGTCGGTCTGTCGGTCTGTCGGTCTGTCGGTCTGTCGGTCTGTCGGTCTGCCGGTCTGTCGGTCTGTCGGTCTGTCGGTCTGTCGGTCTGTCGGTCTGTCGGTCTGTCGGTCTGTCGGTCTGTCGGTCTGTCGGTCTGTCGGTCTGTCGGTCTGTCGGTCTGTCGGTCTGTCGGTCTGTCGGTCTGTCGGTCTGTCGGTCTGTCGGTCTGTCGGTCTGTCGGTCTGTCGGTCTGTCGATATGTCGGTCTGTCGGTCTGTCGGTCTGTCGGTCTGTCGGTCTGTCGGTCTGTCGGTCTGTCGGTCTGTCGGTCTGTCGGTCTGTCGGTCTGTCGGTCTGTCGGTCTGTCGGTCTGTCGGTCTGTCGGTCTGTCGGTCTGTCGGTCTGTCGATATGTCGGTCTGTCGGTCTGTCGGTCTGTCGGTCTGTCGGTCTGTCGGTCTGTCGGTCTGTCGGTCTGTCGGTCTGTCGATATGTCGGTCTGTCGGTCTGTCGGTCTGTCGGTCTGTCGGTCTGTCGGTCTGTCGGTCTGTCGGTCTGTCGGTCTGTCGGTCTGTCGGTCTGTCGGTCTGTCGGTCTGTCGGTCTGTCGGTCTGTCGGTATGTCGGTCTGTCGGTCTGTCGGTCTGTCGGTCTGTCGGTCTGTCGGTCTGTCGGTCTGTCGGTCTGTCGGTCTGTCGGTCTGTCGGTCTGTCGGTCTGTCGGTCTGTCGGTCTGTCGGTCTGTCGGTCTGTCGGTCTGTCGGTCTGTCGGTCTGTCGGTCTGTCGGTCTGTCGGTCTGTCGGTCTGTCGGTCTGTCGGTCTGTCGGTCTGTCGGTCTGTCGGTCTGTCGGTCTGTCGGTCTGTCGGTCTGTCGGTCTGTCGGTCTGTCGGTCTGTCGGTCTGTCGGTCTGTCGGTCTGTCGGTCTGTCGGTCTGTCGGTCTGTCGGTCTGTGGGTCTGTCTGTCGGTCTGTCTGTGGGTCTGTCTGTTGGTCTGTCTGTCGGTCTGTTTGTCTGTTGGCGTTTTTCTAGCCTCCTAATCTCAGTAGCCGCTGCATTGATTTTGATGAAATTTGGGTAGTGATATGGTGTAGGGTCGTGGTAGGTAATGTTGCTACAATTTTGAAAATCTGTGCATAGGCGGCGGAGTAATTAGCAAAAAACGAAAAATTCCAAATATGCCTCAAACTTCGTTTTTAGGTGTTTCAGGGGTTCCTGATCATTTTCTACTTTCTTTGGGTGGGGGTGAAATTGGGGTAGTTGGGGGGTGGGGGGTTGTAAAGCTGAAAAACTTGTTGAACTCATAATAGGCTGTCTACTGACCTGAGAGAGAAAGACCTAGCGGTATAATACACCTTTTTAGATCCATCCTAACATTGCCTTGTGTATTACAGGAACCAAGGGACTTAGAGAATTTTCCGATGTATACATACGAGTATTGCTTTAGACCGTTCTGTATTTTATAATGTTGAAATTACTGAATTGATGTTAATGAAATTTCGGTACAGTATTACTACTTTGGCGAGGATGGAAAACGCGTCTGATTTTTAGAGATCGTCTCAGTGGCGGCGCAGCAATATTAAAAAAACTACAAATATGAAAACAGCTCAAACTTCGGTTTTAGGCGCTTTAGGGGTTCCTGATCATTTTCTACTTTGTTTTGGGGTGGGGGTGAAACTATAGGGTTGTTCAGGGGGGGTGGGGGGTTGTAAATCTGAAAAATTTGTTGTACTCATAATGGGCTGTCTACTGACCTGAGAGAAAAAGATCTAGCGGCATAATACACTTTTTCAGGTCCATCCGAACATTGCCTTGCCGATTACAGAAACCAAGGGACTTGAACTTTCTGATGCATACAAAATACATACGAGTATTACTTTGGATCGTTTTGTATTGTGTTGCGTGGGAACTTCTGAATTGACTTTAATGACATTTTGACACAGATTTATTATCGCGACGAGTATGGAAAGCGCGTATAGTTTTTAGAAATCATTCAGTGGCGGCGCGGCAATAATAAAAAACGAAAAATATAAAAAACACCTCAAACTTCGTTTTAGACGTTTTAGGGGTCCCCGATCATTTTAAAAATTTTTTTGGTTGGGGGTGAAATCAGGGTGGTGCGGGGGTGGGGGTTTGTAAAACTCAAAAATTTGTTGTACTCATGATATATTGTCGATTGACCTGTGAAAGAAGCACCTAGTAGAATAAAACACATTTTTTGCGATCGAGCGACTGATGATTTGATTGCAGGGGCATCTAGACTATAGTTTCACGCTGTGAGAAAATGGTAAAATTGGTATTATCGGAATGTGTGGGAAGTACTGAGTCAATCAACTTAACTAAATTTTTTTCAAATGGAACACCCTATAAATTATCACTAATTTGAATTGTGCTCATTTTCCCTATTTCGCAAATATAGTGTTTTGTCGGGTCATACAGGGTATTTTCAGAGATATGGTCACTTTTGTGTGAAAATCTTAACGAATTCATCACCCTGTATCTTAAAAAAATCAATAACTCGGGGCTTGATTCTCACTGCTAAAATAAATAAATTTCCTAGTTGTCTGGTTCTGTCCTAAATTATCAATTTTCCGCTATCTTTGATTTTGTATACAAGGTGTACCAAAACTCGCGACCATAATTTTCTTTGTTATTTTAAATGAAACACCCTGTATTTTATAGCATCGTCAGAGTGTTTTTACAATATACTTTCAGATTAATAAACTTTCCCTATACCTAAATGTAACAGTTCTGGGGCTATTTCGATTTGAAGTAGTAAAACAATATTTTTGCCAAATTCTGGTTTTTGTTAGAGTTGGCGATGGATGCTATGTTTGTTATATTTGTTAAATAATTGAAATGTATATTTTAGTTTTGATTGGGTTTCAATTGGTTATTACAGTTGGCAATTGACAAATTGAAGACACATGTCAATTACAAAAATTATCTGAAAATAAAGCTACAGAATCTTTGACAAGACTATATTAGTTATTACAAGAAGGTTTATGTATGAACGTATCAAAAACGAGAAAATAGATTTTGGTTAAGCATGCAAAAGTAACTAACTCTTGTCTTATACGCCAAAAATTTTTATAGCAGAAGCTACAAATGTTTAATTGATCTCCTATTATTTACAATCAACGTTTTTCGGTTCTTTATTTGTTTAGTGATATCCATATATTTTGTTTTTTCAGATTCAGATTCACTACTATATGTATTGATTCGTTCCATAAGGTTTTGCAAGTCTTTCAAACTGGTTGTAATTATAACAGTATCATCTGCATACCTGAGATTATTTATACTTTTCCCATTTATCACTACCTCGACTTCCGTGTCTGTGAGTACTTGACTGAAAATTTCTTCCGAGTAGATATTAAAAAAAGTGAAAAAAGAACTCAAAATACTAGTATTATTGTGAAAAAAGCTTGAGTTGCTCACCGGTAGCACTTTGTTGTTGACATCGAACAGGCTATCGCAAACGGTGACATTCTTCTCCTTGACAACCCCTTCTAAGATCAGTCTGTAGGATCCGATGAGCTTGTCGGCGAAAAGCCGACTCCTGGAGAAAAGCTCTATTAAGAGCAATTCGTCTTCTTCCACAGGCCTGCCTATCGGCCAGTCGAAGGTCTGCAAATAGAAAAAAACAAAAATTTAGTAAATTACAATAAAATGTCAAGTATGGTATGATTTCGACTAGCACTGGGAACTGTAACAAGAAATTAGTTCACTATGCATTAGGATCTTTAGGATCCTTATGATTATTAGAGTTCTTGGGATTCTTATGATTTTTATGATTCTTATGAATCTTATGATTCTTATAAATCTTATGATTCTTATGATTCTGTAACGAAATTTTTGTTACACGTCGTCTGTGACTCCTTTTATAGATCCATCCTTCTCGAATAATATTTGGTTGACAGGTAAATATAATATGTTCCTCCCTTATGCTTTACCTTTACGCTAATAAAAGAACCACTTTTCCGCACCTATGGATACCCATAATACTCCTGGTATTTGCTCTCTAGGCTAACTGGACTATAACTGGTTCTGCGAATCCGACGCAAGGGTTGACAACGTATGAGAAATTAGTAAATACGACTATTTCGTTATTTGTACAATTTAACCTTGCAAAGTTGTTATATTCATTCTTTTAGTGCATTTTTCGTTCCCTATAATGAGTTTCCTTCGTTAACAATAGTAATTTTGTCCCAATCTGTGAATCAGACTATAGTTACTTTGAGAGTTTTGGTTGGCAGTGGTGACGTCACCGCCCCCTCTATTGCCCTGTAAGGTTCCTAAATTTTTCAGAACAGGTATTCAATAAATATGCTGGACTCTCGAATTTCGATCTTCTCTCTCGGCGAACTTCTTCTGATTGAGGTCATGTTTGTATATCGTTAGCATTCCTCCATTTTGGTAGTTTCCCTTTGTAGTGATTTTCTCATGGAATAAGGTTCTCTCTATTGTCGTGGTGGTTCAACTTTGAAGTTCATCCACTCTCCTTTTGCAAGAGTTCTGTTTGAAGTACCTAACTCTATAACACGGGCAATTAGGTATTCGCGAAGAAAAAAAATAGCATATTCCGCTATTTTTGAGTTTGTGGTCACTGCGTTGTTACAGCCAGCGACTGTTTTGGATTTTGCTAGCATTTTGCCGTTGATATCGAACCTTTAGTATCTAGAATCGATATCATTGATTTTAGTTTCATTTTCTAGTTACGTTGTGAATGCCGTACTGTTTGATATGTGTTTTCAACTCAAGTGTGTGCATCTGCTTGCCGAAGAAACTGGCTTGGTGCCGATGTCGATATAAGCGAGTACACCTCCTTTCCTCCCTATTTCTGGACCCTGGAAGTATTCACAGAAGTGTGACTGCAAGCTGCCCCTGCTGCTTTGGATATAGAAGGTACGTAAAATTTGCTTATGTTCATTTCCGATCGCCTTTTTTTTTTGGCAACTATTGAGCATTATTTTACGTACTTTCACATCTGGAGTTTGTAGTCACCTGTAAGCGTGACCTTCATTCAGTTTTGTTTTGTGTACATCTTGAGAGAGAAAAAGAGAGAAGCACCTTTCTTTTTTCGGTATAGTTCTGTGGAAAAATTGCTTATTTCCTTGTTTCCGCCATTTTAGGCAGCTAATGAGCATTTTTGCATAGGTCTCTAACCTTACTCAGCTTTTATGCTTCTACGTTTTAAGAAAGAGAGAGAGAAGCACCTTTCTTTATTTTTGGTATAGTTTTGATAGTTTTTGTGCGCTCATAACACAATTTACCTAAAATTTGAGCTGCACTTTTGATGCACTGGCGATTTAATGTTTTTTCCGTCTTTTGCACCCGACACAGTATACCAAGTACATATTTTAGTCATTTCTGTGAGACTTTGAGTGTTCTTATAGATTTTGTTTCTTTTGAGTCATTATTTTAATACTGAGTGCATTTATTAAGATATAGTTGCTCGTATCTCGCAACTACTGCTGATATAGCTTCAATTTTCTTGATTATTTGTGATATTTAATTTTTTGTTCATTTTATAAGGGCTAGTGCACTTGATATTTTTTTTATTGTATTACCTTTCAAGATTCTAAATTTTTGGAGCACTCATAGATCTAGAGCCGGCAGCAACTTAATAGAATCATAGCCTTATTTTTAAAATCAATTAAGTTGCTTTGAACTTAAGCGAGCCATAGCCTTGCTCACTTCAAGATCTTATTTAAGTTTATTTTAAGCATTAGACTTGAAAGGCCTATCAAGTATCTAGGTTAGGTGATACTTTATTGATACTTTATTTTAAGATTATATTTTTACATATGCAGATTCATTTGTAACCATTGTTGGGAATTGTCTGCTATAGTTTTGTGTTCAACTTTTAAAGGGGATAGTTTAGCAGATTCATTTGTGAACCATTGTTACTCTATACTTACTAACTAGAAATTTCCACTGGGCATGTCTGAACAACTACATGTATAATATAGAAGTATTATAAACAGAGACCATCGGAAAGGAAAACCAGCTCTGCTACCTGTCTGCGATCGTAAAGGGAAGGAGAACATCGAACCTGGTAGGATTTTGCAGCCATTTAATATTTTCTTGACAATCGCTTGGCACTTACGTCCACTTACGTCAAACCTTTTGATTTTTTACTGTATGTTCAATGATAGGCTGAAATGAGTAAAAAGAAAAAACCGAAAGCCACTGATGAATCACTTACAAGCAGTTTAGGATTCACCCAGATGTGTAGCCTAGAAAATAACACTAAATCAATAGCGGAATTACTAAAAGAAAATGAAGAACTAAAAGAAATTATTCAGCAAAACCAGGTAATTATATCAGAAAAAGAAAAATTAATAAACCAGCTTTTGAAGGAAAATGACCATCTACAAAACCACTATAACCTCATTACTAGCAACATAATAGAAAAAGACACAATCGTTGGAACTATCGATAAGATTACTAAAAGACTAGAAAATTTAGAAAAACAACCAAGCCCAATATCATATGCATCAGCAGCGAGCAAACAACTAAGAACACCCCAAAAATCATTAAAAAAATTAATAATAAAACCAAAAGGTAAACAAAACTGCTTTGAAACAAAAAAAGATCTGAACAAAAATATAAATTTATCAAAACTGCAAATAAAAATAGAAGCCGTTAACGATGCAAGAGATGGAGGTGTTGAACTAAAATTACAAGATAAATATGTAAATATATTGAAGAATGAGATGGACCAAGTTCTACTCAGAAAATATGAAGTTATGGACGAAAAGAAGATTCTACCAAAAATTAAAATTGTTGGTTATAAAACAAGGGAAAAGCCCACAATGGAAGAAATAAAGGAAAAGCTCATCCGAGAAAACTATTTTCTTCATGAAGAAGATATTAGAGTTACTTACCTAAATTATATAGTACAACATGATTATTATACCATTCACGCGGAAGTATCCGGAAATGTATTTAAAATTTTAATGAATGATGATGAAGGTAGGCTTTTGATAGACTGGCAATCTCTAAAAGTTTATGATAACAATTTTGTTTCTCAATGCAAGAACTGGTTTAGATTTAACCACAGTACCAATAAATGCAGAAATCCCAAAATTTGTTGTAAATGTGGAAAAAACCATGAGAGCGGCTCTTGCAGTACAGAATTGCTATCATGTTCTAACTGTTATTATTCAAATATAAAACATAATCATTCACACAACACAAATCACCATGCTTTCGATAAAGAATGTCCCACACTCAAATATTATCAACATCAATTTATGTCGAAAATAGATATCTAAATTATGAAAATATATTTAACAAAAATACCATACAATTAAAATATACATCAGTTCGTATATTTTACTATATAAAATAATATCATTCCTCGCATCAACTCATCATGGAAGCATATGTGAAAGAGTTTATTATTAAATCAGTCAAGACCAATTCGGTTCACAGCACTTCGCAACTTTCTAATATTTTACTCACCGCCCGCACTAACTTCAAGATATTTCATACAAATATTAGGAGCGTAAGTAAAAACCTTGACTATTTGCATATATTTCTTCAGCAAATACAACAAGAAATGGATATAATAATATTGACGGAATGCTGGAAAATAGAAAATCCGTCTTTGTTTGGCATCAAAGATTATAATATTGTATATAATTATGGGACAGTCAATCAAAATGATGGGGTGCTATTGTACGTTAAAAAGGGAATTCCATATACTTATAAAATAATAGATATGTCTGGGATAAAAGTGATAGAAGTTTCAGTTGGGTTCTTGAATTCCCATATAATAATTACGGCAATATACAGGCCACCTTCAACTTGTGTGAGGACATACATTAATGACTTATGCGATTACCTAAACACTGAAAAAAATTTTCCGCATATCCTAATTGGAGACATCAACATAGACATATTAGGAAATTCAGATATTTCACATAATTATCTAAATACACTAGGAGTTTACGGCTTCGAATCATATATAAATAAATATACCCGCATCCAAGGCGAAGCAAAAAGCTGTATCGATCATATTTTTGTCAGGGAACCTAAACAGTTATTTCAATATAACCCTATATTAGTAGAAGAAAACATTTCTGATCACTATCCTACAGTCCTACAAATTTTGTCAGGTGAAAATAAAAAAGCAACTAATAGCGAGAGACTAAAACCGTTCGTGGATAATAATAAATTACTCAAAAATACTGCAAATGAAAGCTGGTCTGGTGTTTACATGGCTGATAACTTAGAAACAGCAACAAATATATTTATACACAAGTTCAAAGCAATTATAGAGAATAGCACAAATACAATTAAATTGAAGCGCAATGAGATAAAACGTAATCCGTGGGTAACAAAAAAGGTTTTAAAACTAATTAATGAAAAAAATGATATGCATAAACTTTCAAAAAAGTATCCTACCGAAGAAAATATCGCGAAATACAAAGATCAGAAAAATAAAGTAGAAACTGCGATAAAAACAGCAAAAAAAGAGTACTGCCAAAATAAAATTAGAAGCGCTAACGGGGATAGCTCAGTACTATGGAAAACCGTCAAGGAATTTACAGATATTAGAAATACGGGTAACGTCAAGGAAATAAGGGCTGTTGACGGGAATGTGATAAATGATCCTCAAAAAATCGCAAACTGTTTTGTAGAGCATTTTAACAGTGTTGGAAAAACACTAGCTGGTAGAATAGAAAAACAACAAAAAATTAATATTAACTTTAAAAAGACTACCACATGTAAATCGATATTTTTGGAAGAAACTTGTGAAACCGAAATAATTCATGCAATAAGATCATTAAAAAATAAAAAATCTCCCGGTAGTGACGGAATTCGTTCGGAATACCTGAAAACTGTAGCCTACGATATTTCAAAGCCACTATGCTTTCTAATTAACTGGTCATTCGAATTAGGTCAGTATCCGTCTGTTCTCAAAACAAGTACTATCTCAGCGGTATATAAAGGAGGAGATAATCTGGATATGTCCAGTTACAGGCCGATTTCCCTTATATCGTCGATCTCTAAAATTTTTGAAAAAATAATAAAAAATCGAATTGTGAATTATTTGAATAAAAATGGCATCTTATCTAGCTCGCAATATGGTTTTATTGAGGGAAAATCAACTCAAGATGCTATAGAACATGTTATCAGTGAGATAACAAAACATGTTGATGAAGGTTCGCCAAGCTTATGCACATTTATTGACTTAGCAAAGGCCTTGGATACTGTTAGCCACACGATTCTGTTAGGTGTGTTGGAGGGTATTGGATTTAGAGGACATACTCTTGAGTTAATGAAAAATTATTTAATCAATAGATATCACTGCGTTAAAATAGGAAAGAATATAAGCGATTACAAGAGAATAGAGTATGGAATTCCTCAGGGGTCGGTTCTTGGTCCAATACTCTTCAACATATACCTGGCAGATTTATACCGACAAGCAACCGTTGGAGAAATCATAAGTTTCGCTGATGATACTGTTGTAATATATAAATCAAATACTTGGGAAGATCTAAAAGCAATAGCTGAGAACGATTTTACACTAATAAAAGCATGGTTTGATCACAGACTTCTAACAATAAATTTTAACAAAACATTTTTTTTACCATTTTCAGCCAACTGCAGCTCATTACCGAAATACAAACAGATAAATATAAATACACATAGCAACCAAACACTTAATATATCGATAGCCGACTCAGTTAAATACCTGGGCGTATATTTAGACAAACACTTAAGATGGGATATGCATATCAGCTATATAGTCAAAAAAATAAGAACCGTGTCATACAAATTCAGACGTCTTAAGACGCTACTAAGTAAACAATACTTGGAGATTATATATCAGGCCTTAGTGCAAAGTCACATACAGTGGTTTGCACCAGTCATAGTCAAACCTTTGGCTTAACTAATTAAAGCTTAACTTTAATTAAGGCTTAAAGTTGTGTGTCTTTGCACCGGTCATGATTAACTTTAATTATGAGTTAACTTTTTCTTACAGGGAAATTTAACGAATTTCACATTTTACGTTGGCAATCATGTCGTATTTTTGATGTTCTGTGATGGAAATGAAGGTTCATGTCACTGTCGTTGATGGCTGTCAAACATTATCTTTCAAGTTCAACTGAGGCTATTTGTTTTGATTAAGAAATTTTGGATTCATTTTAGTATTTTTAGTTTCATTTTCATTAATTGATAACCCATTATCGTAAATATCCAACTCACAGAATATAACAACAGTGGTAAAAGTAAATCCTTGAAGTAAATGCACTTCTTTAGGCAAGATTTTGTCTATGATATAGTTGATTGCAGTGACCCAACATTTGGTGGATTCTGGGTGTCTTAATTCTGGATTCTCTTGTATAGCAGTGGCTACAGAAGACATCAGAGTAATAACATTTATGTCGGAACTGTTTGTGGTAAGTAAAAATATATAGAAATGTCCAAAGTGCTGAGGTCAACTAAAAACATCTTTATTATACATTTATAGTGTTAAACTAGCAAAATGTCCATTCATAGGTAATAATTACAATTTTTATATGTATATATAGGGGGTTTCAAGGAATGAAACAATTAAAACAGTAATCTTTTGGTATAACCTTAAGATGAGTTTCCGGAACAAGTGATATATGCAACAAACAATATACATATTATGACTATCAACTTCTCTATTAAAACAGATTTTGTGATATATGCCCTACTACAAAATACTTTCTTTTTGTCATTGCAGGTGTGGAGAAAGAATTATTCAGGTTGCCAAGTATTTGAGAAAGAAGAGGCACACAGATACCATGAGGTGAAGAGCACATAATGTTATGCATTCAGAGCTTCATTGTGATGGCTTTATAGAAAGTAAATACTAATATGTTCCACATACTGTGTAAATTAATAGAACTAATAAATGCATATGTTATCCATATATTGAAATTATATCTGTTAATAAAGGTGGAGAAAAAAATCACTTTCTTATAACTTCTCATATAACAAAATATCAAATATTTCATAGTATCAGTAGCTAATATGTGATATAAAATGGTGTCTAGATATAGAATGCCTTGTTAAAAATATGTATTTTAAATGATAGTTTGTATAACATGCTCACAGATAGTGATTAATTTCTGTCTTCTCAAACAAGGTGATTATTTAAAAAAACACTCATTGGGTGACTGTAAAGTTGCACCCATCAGAAGGTAAGTTTTATTACTTGAACAAAAACTACTGGTTGAATTCTCTTATATTTTTATTAAATATATTTTCTTTCAATATATCAGGGCTTGTCCTGAATAGTAGAAAATTCAGTAATTAGGATAGGGTGATCGGTGGAACACACAACAGTGATGTGCTGCCGCAGTGCTCAATAATACAGTATGGGTGAATATTATTCAAAATACTCAGTTTTTTTCAATAAAGAGGCTTCAGTTTTTTACTCGTCCCTTAAAGTATTCATTATCATCTGTGATCCTGAAATAAACAATATTTTTATTAAAAATAGAAGGAAATTAACTAATGGGTGGTGAAGATGAATTAAATAAAATCCATGCCAGAACGGGAGGACACTTGCATTCTAATTTTTACAGTAATAACTACTACTGTGATAGCTATTCACATAATAATACTGCATCTTGCTGCAAACAAAATAATTCAAGCAGATCAATTTATTTTCTTTATATGGTAAAAATTGGGCGACTAAGATGCAGTATCAAACAACTGTCCCTAGTGAATGTGATAACTGTAATTTACAAATAAACGTTTTATCTTTGCTGTTTTCAAAATCCATCCAAGTTTTGAGCGCCCATTATCTTACAAATTACAGCATTCTAAATAACTGATTTGCTTACCTGCTAAGATAGACTTCTTGAACAAGACAACAGTAACACAACAATGACCAAAAAGCTGTTGAACACGAGAAATCTCAAACCATAGCAGGGTGTCTTACAACAGTGATATTTGTCCAATTCCAGAATCAGCTTTATATAGTTGTAGATTGAGGTTATGGTCGTATCCTCAGTTCCTCACGACTTGATATTGAATCCAAGTGATCTATTTTGATTCATAATTGCTTATAGGATATAGAAATCATTTTATAACATATATTTCACAAACTAACCAAACTTATTTCTGTAGTGATCTGTCAGAATATGTTAAACCCACACATGTCAAAAGTTAAGCCAAGAAACGTCAAAGTTAAACCCTACTTTGCCTTTGGCTTAAAGTTAATTATGAGTTTGACGCTAACTACAACCGGTGCAAAGCAATTCGTACTTTAATTAAGGCTTAACTTTAATTACAACTTTAACTATGACTGGTGCAAACCACTGATAGTGTACGCAATCAGTGTTTGGGGAGGAGCAAATGAAAAACACATGAAAGTTTTGGAGATAGCACAAAAATTAATCTTGAAAATAATTTACAATAAACCTTATAGATACCCAACTGAAGAATTATTTAAAGAAACAAAGTTCTTTGATGTCAGGCAATTATTCTTCCATTACATAATAATATCTCAATATAAGAAAAAATATAGACATAGCACCTCATCACATGACTACAAAACTAGAAATAAAAATGAACTAGATGTTCCCAAACCTGCAAAAAATGTGATGCAAAGGTCATTTTTATTTTTAGGCCCTAGATCTTATAATCTCATACCAGATTATATGAGACACGTCCAATCTATTAATTTGTTTAAATCGATGTTGAAAAATTGGATAGCTAGCATTCCCAGGTATCAGGTGCATCAGTACATTGATGTAAAAAATATATACTATGATACTAAATAAATAAAAATAATATACATTGTCTATACTTTCGTGTGAATGAATTTTTTTTAGCTATTTTGTGTATCTAGTCTTTTAGTAGTAGTATAGATGTTTATTCAACATACATCAGCTATTTACAGGAAAACAGTATAATTAAAACTTAATGTCTTGATGTTTTATTATTTTTAAGTAAATTACATACTAAGATGATTTTATAAAAGTTTTGACCACTTCCTCACGCACAAGGTTTTACCTTCAGTGAGTGTTCTCATATTTATTTGCCTGTGTACAAATGTTTATACCTTGTCAAATAAATATTATTATTATTATTATTATTATGTTTTTTCAAGCTTCTCTCGCATGACTGCGGTGACGACAAATGTTGACGGGCTAGGCCAAGTCAACACCTGAACTATTACTGATCTGAATTTAGGAAAGATCGTACTATATTACAGGTCTTAAGGATTACAGACTTTTGGAATATTTTATGTAAACTTTCGTCCAGGCCTAACTGCTGTAGGTGTTGTGTAAATGTGTTCGGTGTGAGGCCTGAGACCGACATAATGAAGGGGACAATAATAACTTTATCTTGTTTCCAAGTTCGCTTCACTTCTATGGCAAGGTCAGTGTATTTAGATATTTTCCCAGCGTAGGTGTTTTGAACATTCACATCATTGGGAATAGCAATATCTATTAAGTAGGTAACTTTGTCTGCCTTTATCTGAAATACTATATCTGGTCTGTTTGCATTGATGGTTTTATCTGTGTGTATTTCAACATCCCAGTATAGTTTGTAGTGATCGTTTTCGAGTACTGATGTTGGTGTATACTTGTAATATGGATCGGAGTTTTCGATTAGTTTGTTTTTTGTGGCTAATGCTTGATGTATGATTTTGGCTGCTGAGTTATGTCTAGCCGTGTGCTCAGTTCCAGCGAGAGTTTTGCATGCGCTTGTTATGTGGTCTATTGTTGTTGACATTTTCTGCAGTTATCGTTTGTTATGGATGGATCTTTAATTACGTATTTCTTGTAGTTTCTCGTCGCAATAACTTGGTCCTGGATAGCAAGCATAAACCCCTCAGTTTCTGGAAAGAGCTGGCCATCCTGCAGCCAGGTGTTGTTAGGCGAAGAGGCCGCTTCAAGCGTGGCAACGCTGCGGTTCATACGGTACCACCGGCAACGTCGCAACCTCTACTTCAAACCGTGTTCTGTGGTGGGTTCGTACTGCTTCGTGGGTGTTATTGTTCTGCGACTCTGCGTTAGTGCGTTTGTGGTTGACAGTGTATATGTTTTGTGGTTGACAGGGGGGGTTAAATGACAAATGCCAAAATTAGAAGTTCAACTTCAATGAGTATTCGTGTAATTCGTCAAAAAAATGGATAATCTTTTATTTAAAATTCATTTCAAAAGGAATTTACTGCCTTCTTGGGTAAGGGCGAGTTAGCGGCTTGTTCCGAAAATCAGATCTTATACAATGCTTGAAAGATGCGTAAACACTGCCTACTATATAATTAAGCTAAATCAAATACGTAATGATCTGTAAATATACACATATGTACAACAATTATAAAATGAAGAGATCGCTGGGGGCCCCACTTCCCTGATGGTCCCTGTCCTTATGCTACCTATAACTATGTCTGGTAAGAGTCTTAATTACCTACAATATGCTCAAGAAAGAAAACTTAACTAACTGATGTTCTAGGTGAACACTCCTAGTGGCTACAGTCCCTATAGAAATAAAGCAAATTCCCACCTGTAATCTGACGGATGTGGTCCAAGGTTACCTGGAGTTTCCTCACTAACGGTCTGACATGCAAGCGAGTGAAAACATGCAGACGAATGTGTTGCAAGCATACGAAGAGATGTGGCTGTCGTAGGGGTAGGCATGCAGCAAAGCAGGTGATGTTATTGTGCACTAAGCTGTACTAAGGTTGCACTATGTTTATATGGGCAAAGCCTAGCTGTTAGAAGTGAGTTGGTGACTCAACCCGGAGCTGTTAGGATATGGTCCTGATCTCAACCGTAAAACCATAAAAGCCTGCAAGCAAAAGGAGTCTCTAAAGTTTGGAAGCAGGTAAGCATTACTAAAAACTGTGTCTCTGAGGGAGTTGTGACTAGCTTTCATCGAAGTAAGGCTATGCACCTACCGTTGGTGTTGGGTGGCTTTAATGTGTTCCCTTGGGTGCTGTGTGACTTGGATTTTATATGAATCCCACGGAGGTGGTACTGCAGACACTGCAAAAACAAAATCCAATCCGACACAGGATTTCTTCTCGATCAAATCCGCAATAATGCGCAATGACCACCTGGTCCTAGTAGATCAACAGTGGTTTGCACCAGTCATAGTTAAAGTTGTAATTAAAGTTAAGCCTTAATTAAAGTACGAATTGCTTTGCACCGGTTGTAGTTAGCGTCAAACTCATAATTAACTTTAAGCCAAAGGCAAAGTAGGGTTTAACTTTGACGTTTCTTGGCTTAACTTTTGACATGTGTGGGTTTAACATATTCTGACAGATCACTACAGAAATAAGTTTGGTTAGTTTGTGAAATATATGTTATAAAATGATTTCTATATCCTATAAGCAATTATGAATCAAAATAGATCACTTGGATTCAATATCAAGTCGTGAGGAACTGAGGATACGACCATAACCTCAATCTACAACTATATAAAGCTGATTCTGGAATTGGACAAATATCACTGTTGTAAGACACCCTGCTATGGTTTGAGATTTCTCGTGTTCAACAGCTTTTTGGTCATTGTTGTGTTACTGTTGTCTTGTTCAAGAAGTCTATCTTAGCAGGTAAGCAAATCAGTTATTTAGAATGCTGTAATTTGTAAGATAATGGGCGCTCAAAACTTGGATGGATTTTGAAAACAGCAAAGATAAAACGTTTATTTGTAAATTACAGTTATCACATTCACTAGGGACAGTTGTTTGATACTGCATCTTAGTCGCCCAATTTTTACCATATAAAGAAAATAAATTGATCTGCTTGAATTATTTTGTTTGCAGCAAGATGCAGTATTATTATGTGAATAGCTATCACAGTAGTAGTTATTACTGTAAAAATTAGAATGCAAGTGTCCTCCCGTTCTGGCATGGATTTTATTTAATTCATCTTCACCACCCATTAGTTAATTTCCTTCTATTTTTAATAAAAATATTGTTTATTTCAGGATCACAGATGATAATGAATACTTTAAGGGACGAGTAAAAAACTGAAGCCTCTTTATTGAAAAAAACTGAGTATTTTGAATAATATTCACCCATACTGTATTATTGAGCACTGCGGCAGCACATCACTGTTGTGTGTTCCACCGATCACCCTATCCTAATTACTGAATTTTCTACTATTCAGGACAAGCCCTGATATATTGAAAGAAAATATATTTAATAAAAATATAAGAGAATTCAACCAGTAGTTTTTGTTCAAGTAATAAAACTTACCTTCTGATGGGTGCAACTTTACAGTCACCCAATGAGTGTTTTTTTAAATAATCACCTTGTTTGAGAAGACAGAAATTAATCACTATCTGTGAGCATGTTATACAAACTATCATTTAAAATACATATTTTTAACAAGGCATTCTATATCTAGACACCATTTTATATCACATATTAGCTACTGATACTATGAAATATTTGATATTTTGTTATATGAGAAGTTATAAGAAAGTGATTTTTTTCTCCACCTTTATTAACAGATATAATTTCAATATATGGATAACATATGCATTTATTAGTTCTATTAATTTACACAGTATGTGGAACATATTAGTATTTACTTTCTATAAAGCCATCACAATGAAGCTCTGAATGCATAACATTATGTGCTCTTCACCTCATGGTATCTGTGTGCCTCTTCTTTCTCAAATACTTGGCAACCTGAATAATTCTTTCTCCACACCTGCAATGACAAAAAGAAAGTATTTTGTAGTAGGGCATATATCACAAAATCTGTTTTAATAGAGAAGTTGATAGTCATAATATGTATATTGTTTGTTGCATATATCACTTGTTCCGGAAACTCATCTTAAGGTTATACCAAAAGATTACTGTTTTAATTGTTTCATTCCTTGAAACCCCCTATATATACATATAAAAATTGTAATTATTACCTATGAATGGACATTTTGCTAGTTTAACACTATAAATGTATAATAAAGATGTTTTTAGTTGACCTCAGCACTTTGGACATTTCTATATATTTTTACTTACCACAAACAGTTCCGACATAAATGTTATTACTCTGATGTCTTCTGTAGCCACTGCTATACAAGAGAATCCAGAATTAAGACACCCAGAATCCACCAAATGTTGGGTCACTGCAATCAACTATATCATAGACAAAATCTTGCCTAAAGAAGTGCATTTACTTCAAGGATTTACTTTTACCACTGTTGTTATATTCTGTGAGTTGGATATTTACGATAATGGGTTATCAATTAATGAAAATGAAACTAAAAATACTAAAATGAATCCAAAATTTCTTAATCAAAACAAATAGCCTCAGTTGAACTTGAAAGATAATGTTTGACAGCCATCAACGACAGTGACATGAACCTTCATTTCCATCACAGAACATCAAAAATACGACATGATTGCCAACGTAAAATGTGAAATTCGTTAAATTTCCCTGTAAGAAAAAGTTAACTCATAATTAAAGTTAATCATGACCGGTGCAAAGACACACAACTTTAAGCCTTAATTAAAGTTAAGCTTTAATTAGTTAAGCCAAAGGTTTGACTATGACTGGTGCAAACCACTGCAAGAAGTCAAAAGGAAATGGCCTTTATCCATGAAAATCAGCGCCAAACTCGCCTGTCAAATGGTAATGAACTGTGGTGATTTAAATTCTGCGGTTTGACCTTGGTCCAACTGTCTACAAGGTACAAAACGATAGATGTCAATAGATGTCAATCAGAAGCAAGGCTAACCTCTTCTTCTTCGACATGGACATGTAAACAAACATTCTAAATAATTAATGTGTGATTAATGTAATGAAATTTTATATCGGTGTAACTCTAGTGCTAATATTTTCTGTTATTTTTAGGTGATTGCAGCTCAGGGTGCCTGCCAATAGGGGGGGCAATACACAAATACTTTGTAAGATACAAATAGGAATTGCTTGTACAGTTGGTTTAAAAATATATAGATGTTACATACTACAGACTTACATATTATTTACAAGGCTTAGAATTATGATCAAATGTGGGTAAGTACAACATATTTGGATCTGGAAATCAAACCGTAACAACACCCCTCCTACCTGAGAAAAGTTGGAACTGGGTGACAACTTTTACTGTAAAATCACAATATACACAGTGTCAAAAAAAAATGTCCAGGAACAGAATGTCAGAAGTGAATGTCTGTGTCAGTGGCCTAATGTTGTGTTGGATCAGTGACAGCAGTCCAGCAGATATATCGCTGCCACCGCTATTCGGAGTCAGATTCACCAGCTCCATCATCATCGGAGTCTGGTGGGTGTGCTTTGAGGTCTTTGGCAGCCCAAACCCCACGATTTTTCCCAGTTGTGTCAATGAGCTCATAGGCCCATGGGGACACAACCTTGCCAATCCTAAATGGGCCTTCAAACTTGGGGCAAAGACCAGAAGTGATACCTTTTACCGCATCTGACTGGTTATAGGCTCTCTTCCACACCTGTTGGTTAAGTTTGAATACATCAGGGCGATGACGCATGTCGTAACTATGCTTTCGCAGCTCATACGCCCTTCTTAACCTTTTCTGAACGTCCCGAAATACTTCTTTTAGTGCCTCGTGTCTAACTACTGGCTGGAAATCGTCTGGAGATTGGTGGTGATCTTTCCCAGATAACGCCACTTCTCGACCAAAGACAATAAAGTTTGGTGTTAGTTGGGTTGTCTCATGCTTCGCCGATCGTATGGCGGCAGCGACCTGAGGGAGTAGTGTGTCCCACTTGCGTTGATTGTCAGCCACATAGGCAGTCAGCGCAGTTTTTATTACCCGGTGGGTCCTTTCGACGGGATTGGCCTGAGCATGGTAGTTGGCTGTTCGCCTATGCTCTACGTCGTATTTCTTACACAGCTCGGTAATATAGTGACTAGTAAAATTACTACCGTTGTCTGTGATGATTCTGGATGGTACGCCAAATACCAGAAATACTTGTTCCTCTAGGCACCTGCATATAGCAACGGCAGTAGCCGTGCGCAAGGGGAACAGCAGCACGAATTTCGAAAATAGATCTAGGACCGACAAGATATATTTGTGGCCTGATCCAGACCTAGGAAGTGGTCCAACTAGGTCTACACTTAGGACTTGCCATGGACGAGTGATGCTTGGAGCATTACTCAGCATCTGTCCTGCTGGTTTTCGCTGCTCAGGCTTGGTACGTAAACACGTGGTGCATCTGGCCACGTACCTAGCTACATCAGCTTTCATTTTGGGCCAGTAGTATTTAGCTGCCACACGAGCATGGGTTTTGAAGGTCCCTAGATGGCCACTAAGCGGCGGATCGTGATGATCCTTGATTACTGAGGTTCTCCTCTCCTTGGGTACGACTTCCTTCCACTGCTCGTGCTCGTCGGTTAATCGTTCGTAACGAGGCATCACACGCTTGAAGAGAGTACCGTTTTCGATTCGCCAGTCGGGATACCGATCAGGGTGTTCTCTTATTCTGGAGAGTTGCGTCCGATACCATGTATCCTTGATAGGAGGTTCGGGCATGGTCTCATCGACAGCATCCATAAAATCGAGTACCGGGACCGATCTGGATAGAGCGTCGGGGACAACGTGATATTTACCCTTCCTGTGGACAACGTCAAAATCGAAAGCTTGCAGTCTCAGTGCCCACCGGGCGATACGTCCCACCGGATCTTTGATACTATACAGCCACTTCAGACTGTAATGATCCGTGATGACTGTGAAGTGAGCGCCTTCAAGATAAGGTCGCAACTTTTCGACAGCAAAGATAACTGCAAGACATTCTTTCTCTGTCACCGTATACTTCCTTTCGCTCTTCGTCAGGGATCGGCTCAGGTAGCATATCACTTTGTCCTCTCCATTTTGCTTCTGCGTGAGAACGGCACCCAACCCATAGTCGGAGGCATCCGTCTCAACAAAGAAAGGTAAACTGAAATCAGGGCATGTCAGTATCGGTGCAGAGACAAGTGTCTGCTTGAGATGATCCAGTGCAACATCGCATGCACTATCCCACACGAAAGGTTGTCCTTTCTGTGTCAAGCGTGTTAGCGGTGCCACAACTGTGGAGAATGACGGGATATATCGCCGATACCATGACACCAATCCAACAATTCGTCTCACTTCTGTTACATTCTTTGGCGGCTGGAGGTCTAAGATGGCCTGTGGGTCCACTAAGTTATCTGGGTCCACTAAGAGGCCAGACTGGTTCACTACATAACCTAAGTATTTTAGTTCGGGGCGACAAAACTGGCTTTTAGCGCGATTCAAGGTAAGTCCGGCATCCATAATGCGCTTGAGGACTTCTCTGAGCACCTCGAGATGCTTCTCGAAGCTTGGCGTACATATAATAATGTCGTCCAAATAAACAAATACATGGTTGTCAAAGGTCGCTCCTAGTACCCTATCTATCAGCCGTTGCCAAGTAGCTGGTGCTGAGTGGAGGCCAAAGGGAAGTCTGGTGAACTGGAACAGGCCTCTGTTGGGAACGGTGAAGGCCGTGAGAGGTTTAGACTCTTCGGATAGAGGTATCTGCCAATACGCCGACCGGATATCGAGGCTGGTGATATACCGTGCATCTCGAAGCCTATCCAGAATAGAGCTCACATAAGGTAGGGGGTAAGCGTCTTTGGTGGTCACAGCATTAAGACGCTTGTAGTTTACACAGAACCTCCAGGTTTTATCCTTCTTTTGTACCATCACGACCGGGCTGCTCCACGGTGATGTAGAAGGCTCAACTACACCCTTTTCGAGCATCTCGTCGAGCTCCTGGTTTACTACCTGCTGAAGGGTAGGACTGAGGGGGTAGTACCTCTGTTTGATTGGGGGAGAGTCGGTACGAATGACGTGCTCGACTAAGTGTGTTCGCCCAACCCTGTCTCCCATCTTATCAAAGGCCTCGTTCACTACGCTATCAAGCAACGCACGCTGCTCCGGTGTCAAGCTACTGTTGTCTTGAATTCCAGCGGCTTCTGCGGATTGAACCGATATATCCGAGCAGAAGTTCCATTCACCAGCATGGAGGTTTGGGACTACTTCCATGCGTTTCCAGAAATCTACGCCCAGGATTATGGAATGTGGGAGCGTCGGGATAACCAAAGCATCTATGACTTTGATACGATCCCGCAGCTGGAACGGTAAAGATACAGTTCCTATTACCTGGCATTTCTGTCCGTTAGCAACGGTACAGTGGTCCTGCGTCGAAGGTTTTAGGGTGCAGACATCCTCGAGTCGTCGCCAACCAGGCCCACCTATCACTGTTCTGGTAGCTCCGCTATCCAAAAGACAGAGAAAGTTCAATCCAAAGATATCAATGGACAAATAAGGTCTCTGGTCACCTCTGGCATGAGACAAGATGTAGTCCAGCACCACGGTGTTCCTGTCCGTTTGAAGTGTCGCGGCCATGTGAGGATTTGCCTCAGACCCTTTTGGCAACTGGCCTACTATTGCCGGGTCGTGTCGGAGTTTTTTGCAAGGCAATTCTGACATGATGCCGAGGTGGCATTCTCGCGGCCACACCGGTAGCAGAAGATGGTCCGTGGTCGGGTACACCTACGGAATTTGTGTCCCGGCGACTTGCAATTCCAACAAAGCGGTTGACTTGATCCACCGTCCTGAGACACAGCGTCTAGATCCAAGGGAGAAACGTCTGGTGGACGGTTCAGTGTCGAACGTCGATGCTGAGCCGGTACCTGGTAAGCCAACTCAGGTTCTAGGAGTTGTCGGGTATCAGTGGGTGGAGGGCAAAACCTTTGCACACGCCAAGCCGTCTCCTCTATGGACTTACTCAAGTTGAGAAGTTCGGACACAGTGCTTACACTATGTAGGGTCATCTGTGTCTGGATGTAAGGAAGCATATTTCTCCTGATTATCCTGACCCGCGATTCTTCAGGAGGAAGTACCCGAAGTTTCCTGAAAAGGTTCTCCATAACAGAAACGAAGATGATTACCTTCTCTTGCGCCCCTTGAGTACGCATACGTATTTCCTCCCATAGGGAATCCTCATAGTCATAGGGCTGGAACGCCGAGCGAAGCTTGTCCGCCAGGTCGTCCCAGGATTCAAACTTGCCCATCATGCGGAACCACAGTAGGGCTTCCTTAGTAAGGAGTTCAGAGGCTGACCTAAGGAGACGTTCCTTGGATATGCCTCTTGACGAACGAAGTTCCTCTATGCGTTCCAGGAAGGTTGTTACACTATTCGTACCGTCAAACTGGACCTTCCAGCGGGTGACATCCAGGAAACGAGTGTCCTCAAATCGTGCATCCTCGCGACCGCCGTGACTACTTTCAGAAAAACTGAAGGCCATGTCATATTCGGTTGAGGCATGCGCACGCATGGACTCATCCCGAAACGTGGAACTCCAACCAACGGAACCTTGATTGGACCTTGAACCAAGACAGATGTCGTCGGAATCAAGATACTTGTGTTGTTGTATGTTCCAGGCTGTTGACGTTAGAGGAATTTGGGCTCTGGATCGGTCATAAGCCATGTCAGGCTTTCCGATGTTTCGATGACCAGTACCATGACTTTTGGTCTCCTTGATGGAAGCTGCTACGAGCTCCTTGGGTGTTTGATAAATGCCATCACACGCTTGGGAGCTCGGTCTGGCTGAAAAGATTTGATTCTGTGAGGGTCGTTCATCAATGTGAAGTTTCGCAAAGCTTCTACGAAATATACATCCCTGTTCTGTAGGGGGATCCTCAAAGTTCCGGGATGGTGGTTCTCTATTTCGCTCCTTCTGCTGGTGTAGCACCACAGGAAGCAAGTCATTTGGCATGTCAATCAGGGAGTTGTCTAGTTGGGTGGCTTGAAATGCTCCAAGACTACTGCTGTCGGAGAGATCGATTAGGTCTCGGGGCATGGACTCATGCAAACTACTATCCGTACGGTCTTGGCCTAACGACTCTCGCACACAAGCGTCAATCTGAGGATGTTCAGCCACTGTTACTCCTCTAGTCTGTACCTCCTCCGCGACTACTTCACGAGCCTCCTCATAAGCTAGATTTAGCTCTCTGATGAGTTCGTTTGCGTCGGAGATCAGGGAAGCTCTCTGAGCCTCTAATAGGGGGGTAACACACTCAATGCGTGTTAAACGATCTGAGACATGAATTAATCTGGTATAGATCCTGCGGAACTCATTGTCCCTGTTTGAGTCATCGAACTGACCAACAGCTCTCCTCAACTCTCCAAGTTTTCCTGTACAAACAATCAATTCATGGTCAGCGACCATGTTGCACCTAGTGGGAGGGGCTGACAGCCCTAATCGCTCTTGCCTTAGGGATTCCCTAAGCAAAAGTCTCTTTTCTGCCACAGTATTCCCAATAGGTAGACCTCTTGCCTGTAATTCGTATGTCAACTCGTCAGACAATAGACGATTTACCTCCATTGTAAGCCGACTTTAACGTAAAAGTATAGTTAAGATATAGATTTTAGTTAAGGTATATAGCGGTAATGTAGCAACAATAGTATAGTTTAATTTGTAGTATAGTATATGTATCAGAAACAGTTTATTTGATATAGGTGTAAATTTAAATTAAGTAAGTTAGGTAAGTAAATTAAGTTAAATAGCAGTAGTATATTCAGTACTCATAGTTGTAATCTATAGGTAGTGTAAAAATTTCGATTATGTAATTCAACCTACACCCCTCCTCTTCCCGAGAAAAAAAGAACAAAACCTATCAACCTAGTAAACGCACTCGTGTACCAAGCGCAGATGCTTGGGGCACTGAAACTCACACGTTGTGGCGCCAAAATTTGTTAGGCGAAGAGGCCGCTTCAAGCGTGGCAACGCTGCGGTTCATACGGTACCACCGGCAACGTCGCAACCTCTACTTCAAACCGTGTTCTGTGGTGGGTTCGTACTGCTTCGTGGGTGTTATTGTTCTGCGACTCTGCGTTAGTGCGTTTGTGGTTGACAGTGTATATGTTTTGTGGTTGACAGGGGGGGTTAAATGACAAATGCCAAAATTAGAAGTTCAACTTCAATGAGTATTCGTGTAATTCGTCAAAAAAATGGATAATCTTTTATTTAAAATTCATTTCAAAAGGAATTTACTGCCTTCTTGGGTAAGGGCGAGTTAGCGGCTTGTTCCGAAAATCAGATCTTATACAATGCTTGAAAGATGCGTAAACACTGCCTACTATATAATTAAGCTAAATCAAATACGTAATGATCTGTAAATATACACATATGTACAACAATTATAAAATGAAGAGATCGCTGGGGGCCCCACTTCCCTGATGGTCCCTGTCCTTATGCTACCTATAACTATGTCTGGTAAGAGTCTTAATTACCTACAATATGCTCAAGAAAGAAAACTTAACTAACTGATGTTCTAGGTGAACACTCCTAGTGGCTACAGTCCCTATAGAAATAAAGCAAATTCCCACCTGTAATCTGACGGATGTGGTCCAAGGTTACCTGGAGTTTCCTCACGGTCTGACATGCAAGCGAGTGAAAACATGCAGACGAATGTGTTGCAATCATACGAAGAGATGTGGCTGTCGTAGGGGTAGGCATGCAGCAAAGCAGGTGATGTTATTGTGCACTAAGCTGTACTAAGGTTGCACTATGTTTATATGGGCAAAGCCTAGCTGTTAGAAGTGAGTTGGTGACTCAACCCGGAGCTGTTAGGATATGGTCCTGATCTCAACCATAAAACCGTAAAACCATAAAAGCCTGCAAGCAAAAGGAGTCTCTAAAGTTTGGAAGCAGGTAAGCATTACTAAAAACTGTGTCTCTGAGGGAGTTGTGACTAGCTTTCATCGAAGTAAGGCTATGCACCTACCGTTGGTGTTGGGTGGCTTTAATGTGTTCCCTTGGGTGCTGTGTGACTTGGATTTTATATGAATCCCACGGAGGTGGTACTGCAGACACTGCAAAAACAAAATCCAATCCGACACAGGATTTCTTCTCGATCAAATCCGCAATAATGCGCAATGACCACCTGGTCCTAGTAGATCAAGAAGTCAAAAGGAAATGGCCTTTATCCATGAAAATCAGCGCCAAACTCGCCTGTCAAATGGTAATGAACTGTGGTGATTTAAATTCTGCGGTTTGACCTTGGTCCAACTGTCTACAAGGTACAAAACGATAGATGTCAATAGATGTCAATCAGAAGCAAGGCTAACCTCTTCTTCTTCGACATGGACATGTAAACAAACATTCTAAATAATTAATGTGTGATTAATGTAATGAAATTTTATATCGGTGTAACTCTAGTGCTAATATTTTCTGTTATTTTTAGGTGATTGCAACTCAGGGTGCCTGCCAATAGGGGGGGCAATACACAAATACTTTGTAAGATACAAATAGGAATTGCTTGTACAGTTGGTTTAAAAATATATAGATGTTACATACTACAGACTTACATATTATTTACAAGGCTTAGAATTATGATCAAATGTGGGTAAGTACAACATATTTGGATCTGGAAATCAAACCGTAACAGTGTATGACTGTTTTTCATTTATGTGGTCTTGCGTAATACGGTATCTATGTTTGCCATGGAGTGGTGGACCAGGTGCTTATTTTTTCTTGTTGTGATTGTGTGGGATTGTGTGTGTCTGCGACGTGGTCTGGACATGATAGGTTGAGTGGTGTATAGTTTTTGTCTGCTTTTACTATTGCTCGATGTAAATTTGTTTGTTTGTTTTGGAAGAAATGTCTGAGTGTCTATATCTGTCTTGTGCGAAGCGACTGTATATCTGTAATCCCTCTGCCTCCTTGTTTCCTGTCTATGGTGAGCCTTTCTTTGCATGCGTTTGGATGTGACATTCGGTGTTTCGTGAGTTCCGTCCGTATGAGGATGTGGATGTTTTCTATATCAGTGTGTGACCACTTGATGATGCCGAAGGAGTATGTGAGGACTGGTATCGCAAATGTGTTAATGGCTTTTGTAAGGTTTCTGGAATTCAATTTGGTTTTTAGTAGCTTAATAAGGCGATCTCTGAACTCTTGGGTTAGTTGTGCCTTGACTTGTGTGTGGTCTATTTTAACGTTTTGATTGAAGCCCAGGTACTTGTAAGTTTCGTCCTTGTTCATGTTGTTTAGTGTTTGGCCAGCTACTGTTTCCTGCTGGGGGTGTTCCTTCCATTGGCCTTTGTTGATGTGGAGAACCTTGCATTTACTCATTCCGAATTCCATCCTGACGTCTGACGAGCAAGCTTCTGTTGTTCTGATTAACTCTTTCAGTTGTACTTCATTGGCGGCATATAGTTTTATATCATCCATGTAGAGGAGATGATTGATTTTGTGTTGGTTTAATCTGTCGTGTCTAATGTTGAAACCGCAGTTTGTGTTGTTAAGTGCGTTGGAGAGCGGATTCAGACAGAGACAGAACCACAGTGAACTGAGAGAGTCACCCTGAAAGATGCCGCGTCTTATGTGAAGCTCATCCGTCTTGATAAGGCCGTCCTGGGTTTTGAGATGTATGCTGGTTCGCCATGTCTCCATGGTACTTGTAAGAAACTCACGTAGCCCCGGGTTGATTTTATATATTTGAAGAGTTTTCGCTAGCCAGCTATGGGGTACAGAGTCGAAGGCTTTTTTGTAGTCGATGAAACAGGTATGAAGGTTCCCATGTTCTTTTCTGGTTTGCTCCATGATCACACTATCAATTATAAGTTGTTCCTTGCAACCTTGGCTTTGCTTTCGACATCCTTTTTGTTCTTCAGTCAGGATGTTGTTTTGCGTGAGGTGTTGTTCAATTCTCCTGCATATTGTTGCGGTGATAATCTTGTACATGGTGGGAAGGCAAGTGATTGGGCGATAGTTGGCAGGGTTTTTGGTGTCTGCGTTTTTGGGTTTTATATACGTTATTCCTTGCGTGAGGAATTTGGGAAGCCTATTCGGTTGGAGTATGGCTTTATTGATTTGGTCCGTAAGCATTTCGTATGTTGCACTGAATTGCTTGTACCAAAAATTTTGCACATTGTCCACGCCTGGGCACTTCCAATTATGGGTATGCTTTATGGTTTCAGCTATTTCCTCTGGTGTAAGGATAACGTCTTCCTGCTCCACTTATTATTATTATCATTCTGATTTTTCAAGTTTCTCTCGCATGACTGCGGTTTATTATTATGCATGTCTTATTTTTTCTCGCATGGTTGCGGTAGTAACAAGTATTGACGGGCTGTGCCAAGTCAATACCTGACTATTATTATTCTGAATTCAGGAAGGACCGTACAATGCTACAGGTCTTGAGGATTACAGACTTTTGGAAGGTTTTATGTAACTTTTCATCCAGGCCCAATTGTTGCAGGTGTGGTGTAAATGTATTTGGAGTAAGGCCTGAGACCGACATAATGAGGGGGACAATGACAACTTTGTTTTGCTTCCATAGTCGTTTTATTTCTATGGCGAGATCGGTGTATTTCGATATCTTCCCAGCGTAGGTGTTTTGGATGTTCATATCATTGGGAATCGCAATATCTATTAAGTAGGTCACTTTGTCTGTCTTTGACTGGAAAACTATATCTGGCCTGTTTGCTGGGATGGTTTTATCTGTATGTATTTCAATGTCCCAGTATAGTTTGAATTGATTGTTCTCTAGTACTGAGGTCGGTGTGTAGTTATAATATGGATCTGTGTTTTCAATTAGCTTGTTTGTTGTGGCTAGTGCTTGGTGGATGACTTTGGCTGCAGAGTTATGTCTGGCTGTATACTCAGTTCCAGCGAGAGTTTTGCATCCACTAGTTATGTGTTCTATTGTTTCCTTCTGCTGGTGGCATTTTCTGCAATTGTCATCAGAGATGGATGGATCTTTCATTATGTACTTCCTGTAATTTCGTGTCGCAATCACTTGGTCCTGGATAGCAAGCATAAAACCTTCCGTTTCCGGAAAGAGCTGGCCGTCCTGCAGCCAGGTGTATGACTGCTTTTCATTAATGTGGTCTTGTGTAACACGGTATCTATGTTTGCCGTGGAGTGCCTTCTGCGACCAGGTGTTTATTTTTTCTTGTTGTGATTTTATGTGGTTGTGTGCGTCTGCTGCGTGGTCTGGACAAGAAAGGGCGAGTGGTGTGTAGTTTTTGTCTGCTTTTACTATCGCTTTATGCAAGTTTGTTTGTTTACTGTGGAAAAAATGTCTGAGTGATTTTATTTGTTTTGCATGAAGTGACTGTATATCTATAATTCCTCTGCCCCCTTGTTTTCTGTCTATGGTGAGCCTTTCCTTGCATGCTTTGGGATGTGACATTCTGTGTTTTGTGAGTTCTGTTCGGATGAGTATATGGATGTTTTCTATGTCAGTGTGCGACCACTTGATAATGCCAAATGAATATGTTAGGATTGGTATAGCAAATGTGTTAATAGCTTTTGTAAGATTTCTAGAATTTAGTTTCGTTTTTAACAGTCTAATAAGGCGGTCTTTAAACTCTTGTGTTAGTTGTGATTTGATTTTTGTGTGGTCTATCTTAGCGTTTTGATTGATACCCAGGTACTTGTACGTTTCATTCTTGTCCATGTTGTCTAGCGCCTGGCCAGTTACTACTTCCTGTTCGGGATGGTTTTTCCATTGGCCTTTATTGATGTGAAGCACCTTGCATTTACTCATGCCAAACTCCATCTTGATATCTATCCTGAGTAATTCTCTCAGTTGCACTTCTGTGGCGGCATATAGTTTTAGATCATCCATGTAAAGAAGATGATTGATTTTGTGTTGATTTGCTTTCTGGTGCCTGATGGTGAAACCACAGTTTGTGCTGTTAAGTGTGTTGGAGAGCGGATTGAGACAGAGGCAGAACCATAGTGAACTGAGAGAGTCACCCTGAAAGATACCACGACGTATATGTAGCTCATCCGTTTGAATATGACCGTCCTCAGTTTGAAGGTGTATATTTGTTCGCCATGTCTCCATCGTTCTTGTAAGAAACTGACGAAGCCCTGGGTTGATCTTGTATATTTGGAGAGTTTTTGTTAGCCAGCTATGGGGTACAGAGTCGAAAGCTTTTTTATAGTCGATGAAACAGGTATGAAGATTATTATTATTATTATTATTATTATTGTTGGGAATTATCTGCTATAGTTTTGTGCTTAACTTTTAAGGGAAAATTTTAGTATAGAGTTTAAGCATTTGTATCCTTATTAGGGGCTTTTAAAATTTCAAACAAATATTGTATTGAACTAAGTTTATTGGGGGTTTTTGACTGTACAAATTCCGAGGCCAAGTAGTACACCTGTGCTGGCCTAACGTCTTACACCCTGGGGTTTACTATAGAGGGTCCACGTACTAATCCTTCTTTTCTTCGATACTTTGCATGACGACGGCTTGAAGTGGTGGCCGAGCCAGACGTAGAGACCTTCCAGCCCAAAAAGGGAGAGAGAGCTCTAACACAAGCCGGTCGGGCCTAAGGAACCTGAAGGGGCTACCAATCCGCAAAGGGGACCCTCTGAAGGAGCTGCTAGAAGGAGCCCACAAGGACTGTCAACCTCAGCCGAGCAAGCCAGTTTGTATCGTTCTTCTAAGCCAGCAGTCATTCATTTGTAAACTACCTATATACATACAACTCTCTACTTATTTATATTTTAAGACTAATATACTTTGTTACTGTTTACTTCTTAGTATATTTTCTGCACCTATCCCTTCAGTGTTTCTGGAGAGGTTGGGTAATTTCACTGACTTCCTTGGAGTTTGGAGGTAAGAACTCCTGGCGCCCTTTTCTTTGAGCTTTTCGGCATTTAGAGTAGCGTCGCATAAAAGAGTTCGTGATTTTGCCTGACATCTCTTGGAAGAAGAAAAGTTGCCAAGGATTCACGACCCACCGTAAGAAAACTGAGCAGCCCAAGGGCACCCCAGTTTTTGCCAACTTGAAGGTCTCAACCTTCTTATGATTCTTATGATTCTTATGATTCTTATGATTCTTATGATTCTTATGATTCTTATGATTCTTATGATTCTTATGATTCTTATGATTCTTATGATTCTTATGATTCTTATGATTCTTATGATTCTTATGATTCTTATGATTCTTATGATTCTTATGATTCTTATGATTCTTATGATTCTTATGATTCTTATGATTCTTATGATTCTTATGATTCTTATGATTCTTATGATTCTTATGATTCTTATGATTCTTATGATTCTTATGATTCTTATGATTCTTATGATTCTTATGATTCTTATGATTCTTATGATTCTTATGATTCTTATGATTCTTATGATTCTTATGATTCTTATGATTCTTATGATTCTTATGATTCTTATGATTCTTATGATTCTTATGATTCTTATGATTCTTATGATTCTTAGGATTCTTACGATTCTTACGATTCTTACGATTCTTACGATTCTTAGGATTCTTAGGATTCTTAGGATTCTTAGGATTCTTAGGATTCTTAGGATTCTTAGGATTCTTAGGATTCTTAGGATTCTTAGGATTCTTAGGATTCTTAGGATTCTTAGGATTCTTATGATTCTTATGATTCTTATGATTCTTATGATTCTTATGATTCTTATGATTCTTATGATTCTTATGATTCTTATGATTCTTATGATTCTTATGATTCTTATGATTCTTATGATTCTTATGATTCTTATGATTCTTATGATTCTTATGATTCTTATGATTCTTATGATTCTTATGATTCTTATGATTCTTATGATTCTTATGATTCTTATGATTCTTATGATTCTTATGATTCTTATGATTCTTATGATTCTTATGATTCTTATGATTCTTATGATTCTTATGATTCTTATGATTCTTATGATTCTTATGATTCTTATGATTCTTATGATTCTTACGATTCTTACGATTCTTACGATTCTTACGATTCTTACGATTCTTACGATTCTTACTATTCCTATTATTCTTACGATTCTTACGATTCTTACGATTCTTACGATTCTTACGATTCTTACGATTCTTACGATTCTTACGATTCTTACGATTATTACTATTCTTACGATTCTTACGATTCTTACGATTCTTACGATTCTTACGATTCTTACGATTCTTACGATTCTTACGATTCTTACGATTCTGACGATTCTGACGATTCCTACGATTCCTACGATTCCTAGGATTCTTATGATTCCTATGATTCCTATGATTCCTATGATTCCTATGATTCCTATGATTCCTATGATTCGTATGATTCCTATGATTCCTATGATTCCTATGATTCCTATGATTCCTATGATTCCTATGATTCCTATGATTCCTATGATTCCTATGATTCCTATGATTCCTATGATTCCTATGATTCCTATGATTCCTATGATTCCTACGATTCTTATGATTCCTACGATTCCTACGATTCCTATGATTCCTATGATTCCTATGATTCCTATGATTCCTATGATTCCTATGATTGCTATGATTCCTATGATTCCTATGATTCCTATGATTCTTGTGATTCTCGCGATTCTCGTGATTTTCGTGATTTTCGTGATTCTCGGTATTCTCGTGATTCTCATGTTTACTATGATTCCCGTGATTCTCGTGATTCTCATGCTTCCTGTGATTCCTATGATTTCTATGTTTCCTATTATTCCTATGATTCCCATGATTCCTAGGAGTCCTAGGATTCATAGGATTCCTACGATTCCTACGATTCCTATGAATCCTATAATTCCTACGATTTCTATGATTCCTATGATTCTTACGATTCCTATGATTCTCATGATTCCTATGATTCCTATGATTCCTATGATTCCTATGATTCCTATGATTTCTATGATTCCCATGATTCCTATGATTCCTATGATTCCTAAGATTCCTGCGATTCCTACGATTCCTACGATTCCTACGATTCCTACGATTTCTACGATTGCTACGATTCCTACGATTCCTACGATTCCTACGATTCTCATGATTCTCATGGTTCTCATGATTCTTATGATTCTCATGATTCTCATGATTCTCATGATTCTCATGATTCTCATGATTCTCAT
Source organism: Callosobruchus maculatus (assembly GCA_951848785.1). Taxonomy (NCBI): domain Eukaryota; kingdom Metazoa; phylum Arthropoda; class Insecta; order Coleoptera; family Chrysomelidae; genus Callosobruchus; species Callosobruchus maculatus. The sequence goes on from CATOUR010000056.1 coordinate 15,396,196, forward strand.
GATTCTTACGATTCTTACGATTCTTACGATTCTTACGATTCTTACGATTCCTACGATTTTTACGATTCTTACGATTCTTACGATTCTTACGATTCTTACGATTCTTACGATTCTTACGATTCTTACGATTCTTACGATTCTTACGATTCTTACGATTCTTACGACTCTTACGATTCTTACGATTCTTACGGTTCTTACGATTCTTACGGTTCTTGCGATTCTTACGATTCTTACGATTCTTACGATTCTTACGATTCTTACGATTCTTACGATTCTTACGATTCTTACGATTCTTACTATTCTTAAAATTCTTACGATTCTTACGATTCTTACGATTCTTACGATTCTTACGATTCTTACGATTCTTACGATTCTTACGATTCTTACGATTCTTATGATTCTTATGACTCTTAGGGTTCTTAAGGTTCTTAAGGTTCTTAGTATTGAGATTCTTGGGACTCTTGGGGTTTCTGGGATTCTTGGATTCTAGGATTATTAGGATTCTTGTGATCTGGGGATCTTGGGATATTTAGGATGTTCAGGATTATTTGAATTTTCAGAATCTTTAGGATTCTTAGAACTTTAGGAATTTTTGAGATTCTTAGTATCCGGGATTTTTGGGATCTTCAGAATTTTCGCAACATTCCAAACTTCCAGTTTTATTCAAGGTATTTTACTCGGTATTTTCAGTATCTCTAATATTTTCATCATTACCAAATTTCCACAAATTTCAAATTTTCAATTATACCATTCTATCTAATTTTTCCAATCATTTTTTCGCATTTATGTGGCCTGTATAAAACTGTTTTCCGCAACCTCTTATTTGCTCTCAACTACTTTTTCCGACATCGTTAATGTCAATCTGCATAAGGATAGATTGATGATTAAAATGCTAATTTCCGTAAAGCCAAATGGAAGTATGGGAACGCTGCAACTGATGAATTTGGCAATGCAGTTGAAATGAATGTGCTGCAATGCAGAAAACAATCAACTTATGCACGTATAAATCAATCCGTTGATCAGTTATTTAAACTGCAGATAACTTAGTCAATTAATAATATTGCCATAGGCGTCTGAATTTAAATTGACAAATAACAACGAGGTGAATAATTGAATCAGAAATTGGAATTGATTGCATTTTTATTGAAAATGTAAATACAAACATAGCCAGATGCAATTAAATATATACACAACGGCGTGTTGTTGGTGATTTCTCGCTCTCCTACCGATATTCAACGGAATCTGCTCCTCTGAGCTATCCTCTATCGACCGCTGCATCTCATCCTAAGGCCGCCGTTCTGCATACATCAAGAACCGAGCGGTACAACCGCACATTCATTCCCAGGGTGTCCAAAGCTTGGAATGGACTGCCAGGAGATGTATTTATTGGGCATGCGGGTATTGGCCCATTAAATTCCCGCGTTAACAAACTTGCCCTAACATAACCCTTTTACAGCAGCCGCGGTACTCTGGTATTTGGGCTCTGCCTACGCGGTCGGCTCAGTTATGAAAAAAAATAAAGCATGTACCCTTATAATCTATTTACGGGTTGTTTCTTGGTTATTCCTTCCTCTAGTTGAAATTGCGAAATAAAACAAAAATTTACTTTTCCTACACTTCATCAGCAATAATATTTGTAATAAAAGACTTTTTTTTTTTAAAAAACCACCCCCCTAAATGTCCATAGGTTGCTTTTGGCCTCGGTGTTTCGTACAGAAGTACGAGTAGTCATTTATTCGTAGCGATTTCGTATGAATATTGCTGCAATAATTTTCTCTCTTTTTCTTCATTTTGAAATGTTATGATTTACTGGATAAGTTGAGAGAAACGGAGATTTGAAAATTCGAAGATGTAGGATTAACTGTTTGGGTTAAGCGTACGTCTTCAAATTATTCTATATGGTTAGTCATCTGATCTCAAAAATAAGGGATTCAAATGGAAAATTATTATTTTAGAAGGATACATGACGTAGCGGAAATAAAGTGATATACCTTGGTACTAGCTTCATCTTGTAATCCACTATTCACGGCACAGATGCTAGACTGTACGAAACTCCAGCACTGATAATAATTGGATCCCGTTTCCGACAGAAACGCGCTACATTCCTCGCCTGACAACCCGGGAGAAAATTGTCTCGTAAGCCGATCTCTTCATGCCATGCATTTTTTGTACACGAGGATTTTGCGAGAACCCATCTTCAAAGCGTTATTTATGTTTACTTGGATAAATTGAAAATACCTTTGTAGGCAATATGTACACGTTGCCGCAATATTTGATTAGAAACCTTGGGAGTATGTTTGCTTGAATGTGATATAAAGGAACATCTACACGTCGTTCTCTCTGAGAAAGAGCCAGTGACATCATAGTGTAAGCACCAGTTCAGGTTAAGGGAGTTTTAAATAATAGAAAGCTGATTAATGACCACACCTTTACTTCAACATTACTTTTACAGTGTATATTTTAACAGTATACGGTTTCAATCAATAAATCAGTGTGTACTTACTGCTATTCTGGGTTACAGCCAACAATATACAATAATTGCACACCCAAAATACCTTCACCTCCACGCGTAAACATAAACATCGAACAACTCTTCAAACGGTACGTCCTATACGACGTCTCCAAACAATCTGCCCACCGGCGCAACTATCACCCGATAGCGGGCAGTACACAAAATAATAGCTCGCCCAAAGACGTTAGACGTTAGGAATAGACGACTGAATGACCAAACATCTAGATAAACGGTAATAAAGCTAACAGCTCGGCCATCCTGCTCACAGCGTGTCTCCACGCTCCACGGCTACACTAACTATAGGTGATAATACCATCTTACAAGGAATAGCCACCCATTATATCTATATGTAACAAATCCACATTCTCCAACAAAAAAAACAATGGTATATTCTGGCCACATAACTACAAGGCAGCTTCACATCCAAAATTATCTACATATAGAGACTATCCTGCACTCAACGATCTTCCAACCAACTATGTGGAGCCAAAACCTAATTACAATCAGGACGACATCTTTTACCTCCAAGCGACACATCAGCGCCATACCAAGACCATGTTCTAACATACCAAATTATCAACCTTAATTGCCACTCTCAGCACTACCTTCCTCAGAAAAATCCAAACCTCCATCACATGGCGCCCGTGGTTGTATTTTGTCCATTGCCACGACCGCCTCACAGCGGACAAGATGACAAGATCATATACTCCACACTTGGCTGCCGATCCACTCTGCATACTAACTCTCGCCATATCCCTTAACTGCTGCTCCTTTACATGTTCGCAAGCCTCACCTCTCGCCGCCTCCAATTTTCAGGGTTAGCAGCTTCAACAGTGTCAGAAGTAATTGGGATCAAAGTACCTTCAGACCTGCTCGTTATCAAATAATAATTCCGATAGACTTTTCCGCGTGGCTCCATGAACAGCGGTGCCAAGTCCCATGTGAATAGCGTAAATGTAGCCATCCCACGCCTTATCGCCTGTATAGTGCGTGGATGTAGAAAGAGCATCCAAAATGATCCCACTAAACCGCTCGACCTGTCCACTAACTCGCTCGCTCGCAACGACGGCGCTGATAATACGTCCTATATCGAATAGGGAGATCAGTTCCTCAAGACTCCCACTCACAAAGCTGGTTCTTATATCGGTTGCAATACATTTGAGACGATCCCCGATGACCCCTACAGCAGTAGTCGTCCTCGCCTATTTAACAACCCTTACATTGATATACCTGAAAAGAGCAATCGGGACCAGTAGATATTGATCTCCTGTTTTACTTTAAAACAAATGCTCCACAATGGTCCACGTGAACTGCATAAAGAGGCACGCTCTTCCCTTCCATCGGGCGTAACTCATCCTTCTCGCTTGTCACCAGGCACCCTATGATGCGCACGCTCCAAACAAGAACGTACGTATTTCTTAACATACCACGGCATTTTAGGGAACCAATAGCGTTATTTGATCTCCTGTAGCGTCACAAACCTGCAATGCTCAACATATACATGGTTTTCCTTCTGTATCTATCACGGTACCCCCTTAGGAACCAACTATCTAAACTCTACAGAACAGAATTCTTGCAACGTACCACCCGCGCATCCCTATTAGCGATCAAAATATCGTCCGTGCATGCAACTGGGTAGCCGTTTTCAGCACCGTGAATAATTCACTTGGATGCGCGTTGACTGGATCAAAGAGCATGTCATTGTACTCAAACCAACCGTTGGAGGCAACAGAGGCACGCTCGTGTTGCGACTCCTTAGCGATAGAGACATGATGATCGACGAAAGGGCACCTCCCCTCCGTCCTCCTCTGGGCCAAAACTATCGGACTTCTATAAGACGAAGGTGGCTCTCCCAACATCCAAAGGTGTATCATCTCTCTAACCGTCTCGTCAACAAGTGATCTCCCCAGCGAGACACAAACGGTGGGGTCCGTATGCCATGGGCTGAGCGTCCCCAAGTTCCACCACCATCCCGGCCACGTTAGCAAAACCTAGGTTTCTCAAAGACCTCGAAAAGCAGTCATTATGTACCTCAACAAATATATATACGTTTGCCATCACCCAGCTCCTTCATACCGCAGTTTACAATGTCTTTGGAATCATCCACAGAGAGCTTGCAAACCACATGATGGAGCCAGATTTCCAGTATTAGCCGTACAGTACATTAAAGAGTCCTTGGCAATGGCTACATCAAATCCTGGTGCATTCAACACAACCAACGAGCCGTGACTATTCTAAATATTGCGGTCGCCGCCATCAAATCCTGGATCAGACTCAACTGGTACAAAGTACCCTTTGGGAATCATATCATCTTCACCAGATAGTAAGGGCGCTCTCGATCCTTTCAAGTATTGCTTTTGACGGCGTTCCAGTGACTGCAAGATCAGGCCTTTCCTTGAAGGGATAATCAATCAAAGCTGCGTGGTTAAAAACGGAACCTTTCACCACAAACCTGTCAATACCAGAAGGCCAGGAAGATGATCAACGTCTAAGCCAAGCTTATCAACCTTACTCGTCCACCCAACGAATATTGATCTACCAAGCCGATATGACACGGCGATGTGTGATTACCAACTCCAAAATACAAAACACATTTGTCATTAGGACCGTCTGATGAACTCAATCCAGACACCTTCATTTTGATGCTGTTCCTCATTGATGTCCCACTCCCATGTGGATCAGTAACTGTCCTCGTCCTACAGCAGCCAGAAACCTGAATTCTCAACACTATAAACCTGACAAGAATTTGTCTAACATAGCATTTGTTTCAGAACCGTCTGTTCTTCCACTACTATTCGATTACTGCTCTGACTCACCATCACTCTAACTATAACTCCGGTACCTCCTCCTGTCAGACTCCCGCCTCCTCCCTGTTTTCCGCTTCTTTTGATCTAGGCATATATACAGATGGCTTCAAAAGAAATAAGATGGAAGGCGCGGTTCTGTAGTCAATGTCACCACAAGCAATGAAAAACTGAAAGCTAAACCATCTGAGTACTGCTCTATATAGCCGTTGTATCATTTGTGATTGAGCAAGCTTCAGATTCGCTACATAAAGAAACCATAAGCAAACCATCCAACTGCTTCGGACTCTTGATCTGCACTTTCAGCACTAAACAGCATTCTATTAAATCTTAAATGTAGTAACATGTTGCGCTCCCCTAAAGAGACACTCACCAAATATGTTACATCCATCCGGGCAAAAGATGTCACTCAGGCATAAAATGCAACACAAAATGTACGTCAAATGGCAAGACAAATAGAAAGAAATAGCAAAATGATCCAAAAATTACTATTATTTGACACATTCCAATTTACCAGTAGAAATTCCTTACATTACACGACATCTAAAATCATCCGCTACCATCACCAAACATATTGTAACATACTGTATATTATGGTTTCGTGTATTTGTATTAGTTGTCATTGGTTGTCGTACATGATGTAAAGTCAAAGTGCTAGGTTAGATCTTTTGAAGTGTAAACGTCATCGAATCGTCTAGAGTTTTCGAGAATGACGGATGGATTCTAGAAATGTCATCGAATGCTCTAGATGGTTCGATGAAGTATATATAAGGTGCTACGGGTAGCGTAGGGGTTCAGTCGAGTTGAGTTGTACCTAAGATAAGGTTAAGAGGTACTGTATCGAGTTGTGAAGTAAAACGGTGAAAGTTACGTCGAGTTTGATTCCCTGGGTGAAGAAAAAGAGGCCGTCATGACAATTGGTGTCAGAAGTGGGATCATCCATCGAATCAAGCCAGGGAAAGGAAACAAGAAGTGAATACAGCGTTAGTCAGTGCCAGTAACCAGAGCTATGTCGTCGGAAATGAGTGCAGTGGTTAATTGGTTAATCTGGTACAAGAAATGAAGGCAGAATGGAAAACCGTAGCCAAAACGAGAGCAAGTATGCAAAGGACCTTGATGAATTTTGAAGAGAAGTTGAAGCAACACCAAGACGATCAGGCAGCCGTTATGCAAGTGACCGTCGGGGACCCTATAAAAAAGGTAGAGCATCACCAAGGCGAGGCAATGTCAGCTTTCAAGAGTGATTTGAACAGTGGACAGAAACTAGAGGAGCAGAGACAATCTGTAAGCCGGGCATTAGAGAATCGAGAGCAGTGTATTAGTGCAATTGGTAGACCACAAGAGCACATTCAGGAACAACTACAAGTGAAAGATCGTGTCAAGGAAATGGTCAGGGAGAAACTGCAAGAAATTACTGCAGGTGACCGTGGTATAACAGCTGCAGCACCCGATTTGCTTAACAGAGGTAGTTTCGTAGTGGCAAAGCCTTACCCATACAATGGCCAGATGTCATGGGACGTTTATTATATTCAATTTGAGAATATCGCACGAATAAATAATTGGTCGAATGAAGAGAAGGCTTGTATGCTTGACATCGATGCTCAGAGACTCTGCAGCAGCTCTTTTGGAAAATATCTGCTCGTCAGATCTACGTGACTATGACAAGATAACGTCTGCACTAAAGTTACGCTTTGGAAATGCACACTTGAGAGAGATGTTGTATGGCCAACTGCATAACCGGACCCAGAAGGCCAAGGAGGATTTAACGGCGTTTGCATACGAAGTCCAAAGGTTAGCCAAACGAGTATATGTTAACAGTCCTATCGATACACAGGAATACGTCGCTGCTTGCCAGTTTATTGAAAGCATAGCGGATCTGGACGTTCAACTAATGGTAAGATTATTCAGCCCCAGGACTTTGCAAGATGCTTTAATCAAGGCTCTCCAAGTTGAAGCTGCTACCAAAGCCACGCGAATGACACGGAGGGTGCGCTCTGTAGAACAAGGTGATGAAGTAGAAGTCAGGGCCACATCGTTCGTTCCAAGAGGAAGAGGCGGTACCTTCCAGAGAAACCCAGTTCATAGAAATCTAGGAGGAGTTGAAAAGTTTGCGTGCTGGAGATGTGAGCAGAAGGGGCACCTTAGAGTAGGCTGCCGGATACAGGTCGATAAGATGCAGGTGAATGTAGAAAAAGCAGATGAATATGCAAGCAAAATGAATTCCATGCAAGGCACGATAAACTCAATGAAGGAGCAGTTTGATAGAGACATGAAGAATTTGCTGAAGAAGAACGAGGAAACTATCGCTAAGCTTCAAGGACAACACAGAGTAGCCATGAGGGAACTTACAGCAGACCGGGATAGGCTAAAGCAGTTGCTTGACTCTCTGAAACGAGAACGTATGGGTATTAGGAGCAAGTTTGAAAAGGACAAAAATAATCTGTTGAAAAAGAGTGACCAACACGAGGCAGCTTTGAGAAAGCTCAACGTAAAACACGACAGAGAAATTTCTGCTTTGAAAAATGAAATAAAGAGATTGAAGGATTTGGATCAGCTGAAGAAAGCGGAGGATAGATGTGACCAAGTTAAGGACGAAAATCCAAGGCTCAAACAGAAGATTAACCAGCTGGAGGCTGAGAACGCATCGTTAAAGGAATACCTAGACCACGCGATTGTGCAGGCCAGAAAGACCGCGGTCAAGGAAGACGAGTCAAGGTTGAGAGAAAGGTTAGTGCATCATGAAGCAGAAATCAAGAAGATGAAAACAGATATGACAGATACGCTTGATAGTGTGAGAAAGGTCATGGAAGACTTGTATAAGGCAAGAGATGTTTACAATAAGATGAGAGAGCAACTGGCGAATTTGGAAGATGAGAACGTTCGAATGGAAAAGGAGCTGGAAGACGCTTTGGCTGCAGCAAAGGCTGATAGTTCTGGGATGAAACAATTAAAGTACGGACATAATAAGATAAAGCAGAAGATTGCGCAGATGGAAAGCGAGGTCGATAGTGATAGGCTAAAGAAGAGTCCGAACAAAGTCATTGAAAATGCAAACAAAGGTGTATACGAAATATCAGCGATACAAAACGACGATGTAGATTTGAAGCAGATACTGGCGCAGCTGGAGAGAGAAAACGCGAAGGTAGGGACCAAGCTTAACGTTGCGCTCAAGGACGTGTCATGGGGCTCTGATCAAGCCGCGTAACTCAGGAGCGAGAACGGTAAGCAGAACGGTAAGCAAATGTGCCGCGAACTTCCCATGATTGTATTTGATGGTATGATGATATGATGATATGGTGATATGGTGATATGATGATATGATGATATGGTGATATGATAATATGACGATATGATGTTATGATGATATGATGATATGATGATATTATGATATGATGATATGATGATATGATGATATGATGATATGATGATATGATGATATGATGATATGATGATATGGTGATATGATGATATGATGATATGATGATATGATGATATGATGATATGATGATATGATGATATGATGATATGATGATATGATGATATGATGATATGATGATTTGATGATAGGATGATAGGATGATACGATGATATGATGATATGATGATATGATGATATGATGATACGAAGATATGAAGATATGATGGTATGGTGGTATGGTGATATGATGATATGATGATATGTTTGGTGATCGTGGCGGATGATTTTAGATGTCGTGTAATGTAAGGAATTTCTACTGGTAAATTGGAATGTGTCAAATAATAGTATTTTTGGATCATTTTGCTATTTCTTTCTATTTGTCTTGCCATTTGACATATATTTTGTGTTGCATTTTATGCCTGAGTGACATCTTTTGCCCGGATGGATGTAACATATTTGGTGAGTGTCTCTTTAGGGGAGCGCAACATGTTACTACATTTAAGATTTAATGGAATGCTGTTTAGTGCTGAAAGTGCAGATCAAGAGTCCGAAGCAGTTGAATGGTTTGTTTATGGTTTCTTTATGTAGCGAATCTGAAGCTTGCTCAATCACAAATGATACAACGGCTATATAGAGCAGTATTCAGATGGTTTAGCTTTCAGTTTTTCATTGCTTGTGGTGACATTGACTACAGAACCGCGCCTTCCATCTTATTTCTTTTGAAGCCATCTGTATATATGCCTAGATGAAAAGAAGCGGAAAACAGGGAGGAGGCGGGAGTCTGACAGGTGGAGGTACCGGAGTTATAGTTAGAGTGATGGTGAGTCAGAGCAGTAATCGAATAGTAGTGGAAGAACAGACGGTTCTGAAACAAATGCTATGTTAGACAAATTCTTGTCAGTTTTGTAGAGTGTCGAGAATTCAGGTTTCTGGCTGCTGTAGGACGAGGACAGTTACTGATCCACATGGGAGTGGGACATCAATGAGGAACAGCATCAAAATGAAGGTGTCTGGATTGAGTTCATCAGACGGTCCTAATGACAAATATGTTCTGTATTTTGGAGTTGGTAATCACACATCGCCGTGTCATATCGGCTTGGTAGATCAATACTCGTTGGGTGGACGAGTAAGGTTGATAAGCTTGGCTTAGACGTTGATCATCTTCCTGGCCTTCCGGTATTGACAGGTTTGTGGTGAAAGGTTCCGTTTTGAACCACGCGGCTTTGATTGATTGTCCCTTCAAGGAAAGGCCTTATCTTGCAATCACTGGGACGCCGTCAAAAGCAATACTTGAAAGGATCGATAGCGCTCTTTCTATCTGGTGACGATGATATGATTCCCAAAGGGTACTTTGTACCAGTTGAGTCTGATCCAGGATTTGATGGCGGCGACCGCAATATTTAGGATAGTCACGGTTCGTTGGTTGTGTTGAATGCACCCTGGTTTGATGTAGCCATTGCCAAGGACTCTTTGATGTATTGTACGGCTAATACTGGAAATCTGGCTCCATCAAGTGGTTTGCAGGTTCTCTGTGGATGATTCCGAAGACATTGTAAACTGCGGTATGAAGGAGCTGGATGATGGCAAACGTTTATATCTGCAAGATTTGTTGACTGCTTTTCGAGGTCTTTGAGAAACCTAGGTTTTGCTAACGTGGCCGGGATGGTGGTGGAACTTGGGGACGCTCAGCCCATGGCATACGGACCCTACCGTTTGTGTCTCGCTGGGGAGATCACTTGTTGACGAGACGGTTAGAGAGATGATACACGTTTGGATGTTGGGAGAGCCACCTTCGTCTTATAGAAGTCCGATAGTTTTGGCCCAGAGGGGGACGGAGGGGAGGTGCCCTTTCGTCGATCGTCATGTCTCTATCGCTAAGGAGTCGCAACACGAGCGTGCCTCTATTGCTTCGAACGGTTGGTTTGAGTACAATGACATGCTCTTTGATCTAGTCAACGCGAATCCAAGTGAATTATTCACGGTGCTGAAAACGGGTACACAGTTGCATGCACGGACGATATTTTGATCGCTAATAGGGATGCGAATGCTAATGGACAGGGCAGTAGAGGAACGGAGCTGCATTGAATTTTGCGATCCCTAGGAATCAGCATGAACATGGACAGTCTTTGTGCTTATCTGGAGAGTTGCGCTACAGCGCCTTCTCCATTAGGCGTTTACTTTTACAGTGTATATTTTAACAGTATACGGTTCCAATTAATAAATCAGTGTGTACTTGCTGCTATTCTGGGTTACAGCGAACAGTATTTAATAATTGCATACCCAAAATTACCACGCGTAAGCATAAACATCGAACAACTCCTCAAACGGTACGTCGCGTTGGTACGTCCTATACGACGTCTCCAAACAATCCGCCCACCGGCGCAACTATCACCCGATAGCGGGCAGTACACAAAAGAATAGCTCGCCCAAAGACGTTAGACGTTAGGAATAGACGACTGAATGACCGAACATATGGATAAACGGTAACAAAGCTAACAATAGTGACGTCATCATCATCGCTATCGGACAGTTCTGAAAAACCACTAAATCACACCTCGTACTTCTGCAAGGG